>CM019823.1:129405604-130074065 GCA_009763385.1 Coix lacryma-jobi var. lacryma-jobi | reverse complement strand
CTCAAGAAAGAGGCAAAGGCTCAACACAACTAGCTACCAAAAATGCTCCAAACCAACTGTTACCAGCTCAAAAACGCAGCAGCGAGCAAACTCCCCCTCGAATGGTACACACAACTTAGGAAATCTCCCCCTTAGTTGAACATAGAAGGCACTTATGATTTGTCAATATTTTCTCCCCCTTAGTTGAAAATGCACCATCAAGCAAAACTCCCCCTTCCAAGATGCATATGAGTCAACATGCAAGTTAGCAGCTTCAGTAGTATAGTCGATAGAATATGAAGATGCTCGACAAAGTGCTGATCCGATGACTCATTAAAATGCACCAAATGCTAGCAAAGGCTCAAGCTGATCACCAAATGCGAAATGAGAACAAGTGAGCAGTTTTCAGCCAAAAGGTATTCACCATAAAAATAGCACCAAACATGTATAGAGTGGAAATCAAACAAGTGCTAAACATGTAGACAAGGTGAACTACCCCTAGCACAGTTCAACCATCATGTTATAGAGTGAAACATAGACTTGTGTATCCAAATTTGATCGGAGTTGCAGCGGTTAAATTACACAAGTTAAAATTTCAGCATGTGATTGCGAGAGGTTGAAAGCTTTTCATTGCCTAACTTTTCAACTGTGCGAAGCCTATGTGTTGTCGTTTATTAACTATCATTATTTACTGTCAACAAGACTTGAATAAATGTCAAAAAGGATTGCCAACTTAGAAATAGGAGGTTTAAACTAACAATTCCATCGAGTTTTGGTGATTCTACATTTTCCAGGGATTAAACAGGAAAACCAACCACATTGCTTCCCCAAGAAGGAACCCGACGCAGATTTCTTCATCGCCACGTCGGGATACTTTCTAGAAGACTCCAGAGGACATCACCAGACACCACGAGGCAGGGCACCACAGGAGGCTGAACTGTGGGACCGACCGGTCCCACAGGGCCCACCAGTCGGTCGGCCACAGAGCCCCCACGCCTCCGTCTTCTGCAAGCTACTCCCACCGACCTCTAGGATGCATCTCGACCGTACCTTGCGTCGGTTTGATCCAATGATCGCGATTCCTCGCCCAGGGCTATATAACCAGACCCCTGACCCCCCCTCCAGGGCATCAGGCAGATCAAGATCAGAAGACAAGACAGAAATTAGGGTTTCTAGAGAGAGAGTTAGAGCTCTACATCAAGATTAGAGTTTAGTCTAGTTAGATTCAAGTAGAGGCAGGCGACTTCGTCGGCATATCCGGCTAGAAGCTTCGTCTGAGTCTCCGGATCATTGTCGAAGACTCGGTAATTTGTATCTTTATTCGACTTTATGCTACTTTAATATATTTCAGTTTATTCAGTTTTGGAGTTTATTCTAGTTATATATTTAATATAGATCTGATTATGATAGAGTTTATGATCATGTTCGTAAAGTACTTAGCTTTATTACGGATAGAGTTAAGTGGTCAAACTGGTGTAAACATGGTGTTTGGGCTAAGTTTACCTGCGAATACATCCTATGCTCTGGGTCGAGAGGTAGATCGCAGGAGTGACAGTCCTGTTGAGTCCTTTGTAGTCCTCCCTCCAAGTGTAGATCTTAGTAGGACGCGGTTGCAAGTTAGAATTCATTACTTTGTTCTTGATTCTAATTTAGTAATGTCCCTTGATCATGGATGATAGATTAATTAGCTATAAATGATTGTATATTAACTAGAGTAATCGCTAGGCTTAGTAAATGTGAAGTAACTTAGGTTTCGAATCTCTTAATTAATCACCTGACTCTCTGCTTGATCTATGTAGTTCGCTCTATCTCTAGAATTCCCGTTTTTTATCAATTATTATCTTTACCTTGTCTTACCCCTGCTTAGACATGTGAGTGATGAATGAATGATAATCTTTGCTAGTTCCCAGCTTCGTTTCTATCTTCGGTAAAATATAAATAACGATACCTAGATAACCTGGGTGAAATGCTGCTACAACAGGTATATTTATCTGTGCGCTTGCGGATAAATATTTGTTTATATCTTCTGAGCTAGTGTCACATATAATTTACATTTCTAGTATCATGTTGGGGATGACAACTTGACATTAAGTGATGCTAGGAGTGTCCTGTACATTTCTGAAGGCTTTTGCTGGAATCAGTTCATTAAAGTTTATTATGAGCAATTGCATTAAGAAGTGTCAACAACTACACTGCTCGAGTTCAACCCAAATGTGCAATGAGAAGTAGTCTCGGTACAGTTATGTGCTGACAAATGCAATCCTAACTTAATCTTTTCAATTCCCTAATCTTGTCTCAAATTTTAAGCAGAAGTTCATAATGATCAATCCAAGGAAGTGAATGACTCAGAGCAAGAGACATAGCAACCTAGCATACAAAAGATAGCTCAAGTGATCTCAACATATCCTACCCATGCTAGTTGTCAATCTCAATGGTGAACAATCTAGTTAATTGGTCAAGTTCACCAATTGCAAAAATAGCTTAGCTCATAACATGTATCAATTGATCAAAAAGAGTCTAAGCTACAAGCATCATCATATACTAATAAAGCATACCAATTAGAGCATGATTTCATTCTCATTGCTACAGACATGAAGCTCTAAAATGCACTAAAATACATGATGAAATGCACGCAAATGCAACTATGATACACAAATCTAAACAGAAGCTAGACTAGAACTATTTGAGAAAACACCAAACTCACCTCTCAACCTAACAAAAGTTGATTGGTCCAAAGGCTTGGTGAAAATGTCTGCAAGCTGATTATGGATGTCTACATGCTGCAAGTCGATGTTGCCTTTCTCGTAGTGATCACAAAGAAAGTGAAATCTAACATCGATGTGTTTGGTCTTGAAGTGGAGGTCTGAGTTCTTTGCTACACTAATAGCACTCGTACTATCACAAAGCAAATGGACCCTAGCATAATAGACCAAAATCATGCAAAGTAGCAATCATCCACAATAGCTACAAGCAACAGGACGTGGCAACAACATACTCGGCCTCGGTGGTACATTGAGCTATACTAGACTGCTTACGAGAGGACCAAGACACAAGAGAAGATCTAAGAAACTGACAAGTCCTAGAAGTAGACTTATGCTCAAGCCAACAGCTGGCAGAATCCACATCGAAATAATCACAAAGTCACAAGGTTAAAGAAGAAGAGTATCAAAGCCCAAACTCAAGAGTGTATCGGAGTTACCTCATGACGCGCTTGGCCGTATGCTTATGCGATGTCTGACGAGGGTTGGAAGAGCATGAGTGGCAGCGACGATCGCCTGTTGAGGGGGGACGCTTACACGTGGACCAGCTTGTGGGAATCCATCTACCGACCAGGAGAAAAATAATTCTCGTCGACGTACGCGCTTCTAGGAATTGGACCAGTTTTGATTCTCTGTTGGGCCTTCTAGAAACTTGTTGGGCCTTCTGCAAATCGCGTCACTAGCAGGGTCTTCCGTCTACGTCTATGAGCATTTTTTTTCCCACTCACGTGGTCCGCCATCTGCACTATCAGCAAAAATGAGGTTCGAGCAGCATAAGGAAAAATAATTTATATTTTTGTGTTAGCGGTAGTCTATTTTTATACGTTTATACATAGGTATATCCAACCACACTAGTAAATAGTTGCTGCATACCAGACACGTCCAACTAGATTAGTGAGCTGCTGCATGAATGCAAGGTATTTGGAAATGTGAGTCAACCATTTCTATAAGTTTTAAAGAGTTGTAGTTGCTAAATTAAAATTCAAAATTAAATTTTGGTTTCACAATTGGCTTTATTGCAATAAGTCCTATAACACCCCGTTTGGATGTTTATATTAAGGGCCTAGGATTTGAAATTGGAAATGGCAGACCCGAATTCCACGTGTTTGGATGGTCATGGCATTGGAGTCTGGATATTGGACTCGTTTCCGCGCGGTATTGGCTTCACCTAGCGCAACCCTCAGCAATACCGAGCCAAGACCCTCCGTATTGAGGGAAATCGCATCCCCAACTCCGCTCGTCCTCTCCAAGTCCGGTGCCGGTGACTGCAACCATCACTTCCCTCGCGCCAGCCCCTCCGTCCTCCTCGCCGGAGCTCTTCCACCCCCTCGCCGGAGGCCGTCATCGCCGGAGCTGCTCCACCCCCTTGCGTGGCCCTCCGCCCTACTCATTGGCGGCTCTTCGTCTCCCTCACCGGAGGCCATTATCGCCGGAGCTCCTCCACCCCCCTTGCGCCCCCTCCTCCCCACCCATCGGAGGCTCTCGGGCTGCCCTCGCTAGAGGCCGTCGTCGCCGGAGCTCCTTCACCCCCTTGCGCGACCCCTCCGGGCCATTCGTTGGGGGCTCTCCGCACCCCTCGCCAGAGGCCTCCGCCCCCTCACTCGGGCTTCGACCCCTGCCCCCCCCGCTCCGGCTGTGGCTAGGTCACAGTTGAAGAGTGGATGAAGATGGATCAATTTGCCAATTCGACTGTATGCACATGCAAAAATGAATTTGTATTTGACACTGCATTTGGTTTCGGCTAGCAATTCTATCTACATCCAAACAGCCACTTTGATATTGACATTCGTTTCCAATATAAGCTCAATTTGGTATTGGTACCAATTCAATTCTAAGTCTTCAATATCTACATCCAAATGGACCCTAAAAGAAGATCTCACATGAATATATTTAAATAATTTTTTAAAAGAACATTTATCTTAGAAAGATAGAATATTTTATTTTATTTTATTTTATTGATAAGGGGTGATATTCTAGATATCAAGATAGATGTTCTATCTTCGTAAAACAAATGTTCTCAGTTTAGAAAATAATGTTTCATATATAGGATAAAAAACATTCTAACTTTATTTTAGAAAACAATGTTTTGTATCTAGGATAAATAAAAACATTCTAGAGGATGGTAAGAAATGTAACAATAAGAAGGAAAAAAACATGTATACGTACCTGGGATCGGGAAAGAGCGCGTCGTATGTGAACAGTACACCTGGAAAGCTAGCCTAAAAACTCGGAACGGGGAAAGGCAGGCCGGCCCGATGCGGTGGATGGGGTCAGGCCTCATGGACAAAGCGCGCGGATAGGAGTTGCCCTTGCCCTCGAAGTGGGCTTCAAAACGTAAACGAAAATTCTACTTTTCATCGCTCAACTTTTACAAAAATCTGATTTTCCTCCCTAAACTCTAAAACTAGACACAACATCTCTCTTAACTTTTGAAATAATGTAACTTATCTCTCTGGGTGGTTTTGCTACAGTTAAGACAGTTTTTCTATAGTAACAGTGGTTTTATCTTTTTTATTATTATTTATTTTTGCTAGATCTTTAGAAAATCATAGTAAATCACAGAAAAATTATAAAATAGAAAATATATTTTTTTGGACTCCACATGAGTAGATCTACACAATAAACATATAATATGGTATACTTTAGTATAATGTTTTTGTTGTAGCTTTAGATAAATGTTTTTCTGTAATTAAAATAAATTTATAACTATGTTATACATGATCCAATGAGTATGAAATTTTTATTACCATTTAAGATTATAATAATTAGTCTACAATAAAAATTCCACCATAATTGGACTATATAAACTACAACCATGAATTATTCTAATTAATTACAGAAAAGCATAGAATTGTATGAAATTAATTAAAATAATTAATCGTTGTTGTTTCTATGGTTCAATTATGGTGAAATGTTTATGATGGATTAATTATTGTATGTTTGAATTGTAGTAAAAATTTCATACTTATTGGATCATGTATAACTTAATTATAAATTTATTTTATTTAAAAAAAAGCATAAATCTAAAGCTACAATAAAAACTTTGTACTAAAGCATATCATATTATACGATCTCTGTGTAGATCTACTCATGTGGAGTTCAACAAAAGTGGATTTTCCATTTTTTGATTTTTGTATGATTTACTATGATTTTTAAAAGATTTAGTAGAAATAAATAATAAAAAGAAAAGACAAAACCATTGTTACTGTAAAAAAAACCTGCCTTAACGGTAGCAAAACTATTGTTCAAAACCACCTAGGGTGGTAAGGTGCATTGTATCAAAAGTTAAGGAAAGCGTTCTGTCTGATTTTGGAGTTGAGAGAGAAAAATCAAACTTTTACAAAAGTTGATGGAGGAAAAGTAGATTTTTTCCAAACGTAAATGAAGGAATATACAGGCCGGGTTGAGCTCCTCGCAGGCTTCTTGTCCAGGGAAAAGGCTGGGAAACTGGGTTTCAAGCGTCCAAACGCGGCCTAATTGGTTGAGGAATTGAGACCGGGCCGAAGGGGGCTCTCGTGTCTTTAAGCTAGCCACTATTGGCCTTCGGAAACACAGCCCAAGCGAGGTGTGTCTGGTTGCCCGCACATTACGCTATCATGTATACTCCCCTATTCCAAATAGATGCTTTGGCTTCTTTTTTTTCTAGATACGGTAATTCTTGCTACGTATACGTACTTGAGCATCTCCAACAACTTTGGAAAAATCATTTGGTATATCTTGAGTTTTAGCAACTTCGTAATTTATTTGGCAAGTGAAAAAAGACCTATCTCCAACAATTTGCTATTACAACTTGGTAAAATCAAAAAACTAGGCCCACCTAGGACCCATTTGAATTCAGCGTGCCTGTTCCGATCCCCTGCCCGTCGCCACGACTTCCCCCCTCCCTCACGCCGCGATTCTTCGATCTTTTTCTCGCGATGCCAGAACCCCGTGGCGCCGCAACATCTCGTCGTCGCCGCCTTCCCCAAACCAGATCAGATCATCTCCAACAAGTGAAGTCGGTGACAACCTGCAGCAAGGACGGCATCTTCTCCTCCAATCATCAAGGTCATTTATCTCCCCCATTCGGCTGCGTCTACTGTATATGACAGATATTGTTGATTCCACAACCATTGTCGTTCAAGAATCATGCCTAGGAAGAGATCCCGTCTTCGGAGGCAATTGGATGATTCATCATCCGATGATGATGACCGTCTCATTGCGTCGACTGCTGAAATTGTCGGCACCTTTGCCCATGTCAAAAAGAAACATGGTGGCTCCATCCCAGGTCATAGAGTTATTTACCGTGATAGAGAAGGTGAACACAACAGGATGTTCAAAGATTATTTGGCTGAAAATCCAACATACCCTCCTGAAACATTCTGCCGAAGGTTTCTCCTCGTTCACTTCTCTATATGATTTATTGTTTGTTTCTTAAATATCATTGTAGTTGTTAATAATTTCATCCTCCTCCCATTGAAATTTTTTTGACCTCTTTCCTACCTTTGTGCTGCGGGTTACCTGCACTTCGTCACTAGGAGGACTGTCTTGAGTGTCTGCAATGTGAATCTCATCCAAACCAGGAACATGGGCCCCTCCTCCTTGGAGAAGAATGCCGGACAAGAAATCTCCATCTTCTCCTTCCATCCTAAAAGAGTACTGAACATGATCAAGAACAGATCGAGTACTGACACATGAACCCTAAACCGACAGATCAAGAACAGATCGAGTACTAAACATAAACCCTAAACCGACAGATCACGAACAGATCGAGACATGAACATGAACCCTAAACCGTATCAACTACCCAACCTCGACACCAAAACCAGAGGAGACGATGAGTACTGACCTGGGACAGCCGGCGACGGCTTCACGTCGAAGATGACAGGGCGGCGCGACCTTCTTCTTTGACGCGCGAGAGAAGGCCGGGAAGAGGAGAAGTCGATGAGGGGAAGGGGAATAGGAATCGGGGGACTGCCGATCTCTTTTCTTTGCGCGCGAGGGAGAAGGATCAATCGGCCGGGAAACTTTGGCGCGCGCGGGAGAGGCGGATCGGGCGCGCGGGAGGGAGAGGACAGGCGCCAAAGTTGCGATGCCAAGTCCACACCGCGCGCGGAAGGATACGCGCGCGAGGACGGGATTTTCCAAAGTCAGAAATTTACCAAGTAGGTTTAAGGAGTTGTTGGCAGCAATTTTGGTGTTTTTGCCAAAATAATAAGAATACCAAGTGCATTTGAGGAGGTGTTGGAGATGCTCTTAGAGGAATGGTCGGGCTGAGCAAGTAGTCTAGCTGAATACCTCCCCTCCACGATGGTTAGAGTTCGATCCTAAGGGCACGTACAGCGAGGCTGTACGAGCCGTATGCATGATACACATTTTGCAAAAACAACCTCTGTGATCAGCAGTAAATGAGGAGAGATGGTGAGATCGGCGTCTCGTGAGACGACAGCTCTGGCTCGTGCTCCAATGCTGAGTCGCCGGCTGAAACCCCCGTTGTACAGGTCCGTCTCTTCTCCCGGCGGCGTGGGATCTATTTGCGGCATCGGAACCGCAAGCAGGAAGCAATACTCGCGCCAAATCTATCCTCCGCGCTGTCTTTCTTTTCTGTCTCCACCATCCTCCGTGATCAGTGATGCAAGTGGGTACCCAATGGTGTTTTTTTGGGTCATCCAACTAATTACGATTGGATGTCATTTTAGTTCATTTTTTCATTTTCCTCAACAAAAACGTTACTCTAGTTCATTTGATCAATTTTTTGGGTTGATCCAATGACCCAAAACATTTTATACTTGCATCTCTATCCGTGATCCTTGGTCGTTGCGACAATGGTGCTATCAGAGAACGTCGCCGCAGAGACAAAATGATGTTGGACTCCCGTGCTGGCAATCTCGGCAAGGAGGAGCACCAGAGGTGGTCGGTTCGGCGATGATGTTTCACCGATTAGTGCATTCCATTGTTCGTTACTGTGTGTTTAGGTGCCTTCGTTGTTTATTAGATCGCATGGTAATCTCTGAATATTGCACGATCTCTGAATCGTTCAGTTAGGCAAATCGACTTGCACTTTTGTATGGTTATTATACTAGACACAATTAGGCCCTGTTTGGATGCAGAGTATTTTTAAAGTATTGGAGAAATACTATGGTTTTACAAAATACTTTGGTTTTTAGAAGCTACTAGATGTTTGGATGCAATAAATCTTGTAGTCTTTAAAACCATGGTTTTGTCAAAACTGTAGCCTTTTTAGAGTTTTTAAAACTCCACTCATGACCTCTTTTTTCTAAACCATGGTTTTGTATCTCTTTAGCTTACAAAACTACAGTTTTGCGATACTACAGTTTTTAAAAAACACAACATCCAAACAGGCCCTTACTTTGATCAAAATGCATCGGTAACTCTTGCTTGTTTGTTATATTATCCAGATGCATAAGAAATCCAGATGGTTATATTTTTTGATGTCATTGCTAAGTATCGATCTGAAATTTCTCCATTAAGTTTTGTCTTACTCACTAAAAAATATTATATATACTCCGCATTATATTATTTATAAATACATTAATATATGGTCTAAAAATACTGTAACTATGATTATTTTATTCTTTGCTTGATCTATTTGTGGTCCGGTGGTAGGGCAGTCCAGTGGGACGCTACCCACCAGGTCACACCTTTTCTCTGGATTTTTTTCAGATTTTGCAGGTACACGCACGCGTGCGCGTTCGGTGGTACTGCGCGTTTCCCGCGCACTGGAGGCGAGCTTCCCAATCTCTCTTTGCGTGTGTACGGACGCGCACGCGTGTGTGTGCGTGTGGTGGTGTGAGTGTGGTGTGTGTGGGTTGTGTGCGTCCAAATTGTACCTGATCAAAAAAAATAAGCATCACAATGGTGTATATAAATAATGTTCACACTTGATCAGAGCTCCACACAAGCATTAAATAAACAGAAGACAACCTAACAGACATGTCATTGTACATGTTGTCTATTTAGTCGTCTATATATCACGTGACATCATCACATAGACAGCAAGCCGTCTGTGGGTTATACATGCCCTAAGGGACTTTCTCTTTATAGCATTTATGACACATTTGATTGGTAGGGGAAAAATCTGGTGTTAAATATCCGGACTCGGATACAGGCATATCTAAACTTCTCTAATACGGTCAGAGAATATTCGTACCATTTTCATCCCTACTTAAGCACAATGATCGGAGACTGTCATACCTCCTACACAGATTTTTCTATGTACTTAGTTATACACTATATTTAGGTACATAGTAAAAACATGTGTAAGTATATATCAAAAACAATGTATCTAGAAAAATCAAACCCCCCTTATCATAATTTAAAATGGATAGAATAAAAATACTTTCAAATATTTTCAAATAAATGTATCTTGAAAAATACTTTCATAAAAATATACATATCTCACTTTACAACAAATATTTTCAAAGAAATAAGTGGTCAAAGTTATGCTTTGAAGACCGTGTAACTATTTTAAACGACATCTATTTTTTATATGGAAGGAGTACAATCATAAACAACATTTTTTGTCTGATACAGTCGGCCTTTTTTCTATCCATCATGCAAAATTCTCATGTCTACATGCAAGTTCAAACCAAACAGGAATCTTATCTCTAGCTTATTATGTACTACCTTTTAGTAAACTGGCTACTTCTATGCTAAAGGGAAAACAAACTAGGAGAGAGAGAGTAAAGGATAGAAAATGAGAGAAAGAAAATTTCTTCCTTTAATATTAGGTAGGTAAAATAGTCATTTTCGTTCTTAAACTATTACAGAGGCTCATTTTGGTATTTGAACTTTCAAATTATCCACTTTAGTCCTTAAAAATAGATTTGCAGTTCAATCTCGTCCACCCCCTTCATGTATCGCCACCTGGCCAGCGCTGCATGTGCAATGTCGCTCCTACCCCTCACTTCCTCCTTCACCCACTGTCCAGGCTCATGGCGTTTCTGTGACACCCCAATTTTAAGAACAAAATTGGAGCACAATATATGTATGCCAGGATCAATTTTCATACATATATCCACATCATAGTAAATATCAAAACAATGCTTTATTAATATATCGAACATTATTACAAAAATGACCCTCGGGTCCAAAAGAAAAGTACAGACTCTCAGTCTAACTCTAATGTAGACTCGCGGAAACTGGACGCCATCTCCACAGGAAGGTCGACCGGGGGCTGCGCCATCCTAGTACAAGTCGTCTGGGTCGTATCCACCGTCTTCTGGGTACAAGTTGTCGGGGTCGTATCCACCGTCTTCGGGGTACTCCTGCTCTGCGTCGTAGACTCCAACGTCTGGGTGGGGTAGCAGGGGGTTCAAAGAGGAAGGGTGAGTACATCGAAATGTACTCCGCAAGTGTAGGAAATAAATGCTTATGAGGCTATTAACAAAGGTAGGCTGACTCTGTTTGACTCAAGCGCCTAAAGTAACACATCCTATTAAATCCTATTTCCTATGCACCTATTTACTAGGTTATATCCACAGTCTCCAACAGTAACAGTAACCACACTCGGAGTCGCACCGAGCAAACCACACTCGGAGTCACACCGAGCAACCAACACTTGGAGTCACACCAAGCAACCGCACTTGGAGTCGCACCAAGCACCCACACCTGAAGTCCATCAGGCAACCGCACCTGAAGTCCATCAGATGACCCGAACCAGTAACCAGTAACCAACTAATCTCGAAGAAGTCCAAGCCCGCTCGTGACCGTGAGCACGGCTGATATATCAGTTTATTTACTCTGCAGAGTTCGCACATCTTTACCCATGAGTCGTGTTGCCCTTGTGCCCGAGGTAGCTAGTCTCTTGACCCACTTCCAAGGTGAGTCGGCAGGGTTCACTACAAGGCCGTTACAAAGAGTCCTCCTATGCGTATTAGTTTCATATGTCACGACGTAGAGCTACCTTCCGTAATAACTCCAGATCTGGCGCCCGAGCCTGGGAATCTCTCCCGTACCAAGCAGTATCCTGCGTAGAAGAAGCCTTGTCCCATGTCCATATGTAACTAATAACGACATAAGGCTTCTCTAATTAATTAGCCAGTCCCAGAGCCATATAGGCCTCATGGTTTGCGCTGTTTTGCCGGGTTACAGGCTTCGAGAACCGGGTCCTAGGGATCCAGGCAGGATAACAAACCACAAACCCAAACCAACGCCAAGTCCCATGGCAAACCGTAACGCCGAGTCACACGGCAACCGTACGCCAAGTCACATGGCACCACACCACCAACGGTCCATCCTGCCGGATTTACCTACTCACCATTCTACAACATTACCAGCCCAAAATATTCCATAGATCATTAATCAAGATTATTAATTATTAACCAACCCATCCCAAGACTGCGAGGCTAAGCATGACTTCTACCCATATGATCCCAAACCAGGTGTCAAGGAAAATAATACAAGAATCTAGTAAACCCTAACATGGGATTCAAATTTAGACACTGCATGCATCTATAGGATCTAACTACTCTAAACTCAAAATAAAATAAATACAGGGTGCAAGATGTTCAAGAACACTTGCCTGTGGGCTGGGTCGGATCAACTGGATCACGAGAAGGGTCTGGAGCGATGAAGGCGCAAGGTTGATCCAGGGGTTCCACGTAGCTCGCACTCGCTGGATCAAACACCAAACATGGTCCAAACAAAGCAATATAAATAACAATACATCAACAGTAATAAAACAGAACGTAAACTGATCTAACGCGTAGAGCTCGACGGGACGAATCTAACGCGACTTGAACGGGTCAAATCGGAGTTAAAATGAGCAAGTTATGGACATTTGAAGTTTGATGGCAAAACTGTAAATCATTTGAACTAAATTTGCAAATTTAAATAAATCAAATTTGAATTTAAAAGAGCTCTGGACCGGGCCTCATTTAAATGAAAACAGAGGGGCTAGAACACAAGTTTCGGCTAACTCAAGGAATAGTGTATGTGGATTGCGGGTTGATTCGGGAGAAACATAAGGGCCTTTCTGCAAACTGGCCAGGGCGACCGGGGTTGACCCCGCTGACTGGGTCAGTGCTCGCATGGTGCCTACGTGGCACGGTGTGGTTGGCTTGGTTCTCCACGCGTACGGTAGACCGAGGGAGGGCGGCGCCGTGGACCAAGTCCACCGATCGGAGCATACCTCTTTGCGCCGATCTAATCGTGGCCGTCAGCTCGTGATCCGGTGGCCAGGAGGGAGGAAGGGCGGCGTGGGGAGCGCCGACGGCTCAGCACGCGGCGGTGCCGTGGCCAGAACGGCGGCGCCATGGGAGGGAGGTGCCGGAGCGGCCCGGGACGACGGTGCAGTGCCCGGAATGGAAAGGGAAAGGCATGGGGAGATAGATAGGCTCACTGCGAGCTCTACAGTGGTGTCATCGACGCCTACAGGGGCTCGGAGGCACCGACAGATGGAAAGTAGCGGCGGCGGCGCCATGGATTCGTGGTGGTGGCTCGCCGGTGCTCGCGAAGACGAGACTACGGGGCGGTAGCGACTGAGAAAAACAAGGGGGACGGTGCGGAGCTTACAGTGGGCTCGATGAAAGGGTCGGCGACGCCGACCTTGGCTTCCAGGCGGCGGGCGACACGGCGGAGCGGAGGGCGATGCTCGGAGCTCCGGTGGAAGACGTCCCAGGGCGTCGATGTACCTCGCTGAAGGGCTCCTTGGGTGCGGTGTGCGGTGGCGATGCCGAAGGAGAAGGAAACGAGGCCGGTGGTGCCGGTGCGGCTCGCGGCTGACTGTCGGCGACGGCGGCGTTGCGGAGGTGCACCGGGGAGAGAGGAAGGGAGCTCGGGATGGTGAACAGGGGTGGCGGCGCGCTCGTGCGATGCGATGCAGGGCTTAAAAGAGGTAGAGGAGGGCGGGGTGGGGCCAAGCGGGGCGCGGCACGGTGGAGCATAGATCACGCTCGGAGCCGGTGCGGGAGACTCGCGCGGGAGGTTGGGGATGACGGCTGACAGGACGGGCCCGCGTGGCAGTGAGACCGAGAGGAGAAGGCGTGGTGGCGCTGCGGCGGCGTCTGTGCGGGCCGCGCGGGAGAGCGAAGGGAGTGCGGGCGAGGCAGGCGCGCGTCGTGCGTCCGCTGGGCCGCGGGGAGGGAGCGGGCGTGTGGCCATGGGCCGGCGGCGTGGGTTTCGGCCCAGGAGGTGGTGTTGGGGAGAAGGGAGGGCTGGTGAGGGAGTGGGCCAAGGGAATGAGGCCTGAGAGAGTTTTCCTTTTCTCTTTTCCTTTTTGTTTTCTTTTTCAATAGCTTTTCAAATCTTTGCAAACCATTTGAAAACCAATTTGAAATCAGTTTTAAAATCAAACAACTTTTTAAAACTTTTAGAAATACTTTACCTAGGTTTTGAAAATAAACTTTTGAGTTTGATTTTGTAAAATTTTCATAAACCTTTTATTTATTTTCTAAATAGAGTAAAAGCAATAAGCCCTATCCGGGTTTAATAAATTCTTTTTCACTCAATAAAAATTATGCAACGGCATGAATGCAACAAACATCTGGCTAGAATTTTCCTCCATCTAGGATTTTGGCCATTTCTTAATTAAATTCTAATTAATTTTATTTATTTAAAAACCCGGGGTGTTACAGTTTCCATGTATCCTGTTTCCCTCTACCGCATTTGTTAAGCAATGTCTCAAGTTACACCAGGAAATGTTAGAGTAGCCCCTTTACTTACTAGGAGGTAGGAGGAATTGATTTTTAGATTTTCTAAATTAATTTATTAGCCTAGGAAAAGGAAAAAAAGAAAATATCTCCTCTGCACGGGAGAGACAAACGGCCGCCGACAGAGTGGCCCTTGTCCATCATACGTGCTATGTATACAACAGCTATCACATTTTATTCATTTATTAAAATACATTACATATATAAAAAAAATCAAAATTTAACATAATTAATTGAGACAAGAACTTTAGCAATCTAAAAACATGTTATATGTTGGAATAGCACAAAATCATTGTTTAAGGACTAAAGGGAGAGAGAAACACCATAAGCCTGGCTAGCGGGCAAAGAAAGGAGCAAGGGACAAGAGCGATATTTTACATGTAGTGTTAGTCATATCGTGAGACATGAAGGGGGGTCGACGAGATTGAACTGCAAATCTATTGTTGAAGGACTAAAGTGAACAAATTAAAAGTTCAAGGATAAAACGGAACCTTAGACAATAGTTAGGAATCAAAAAAGCTATCTTGCCTATTAGGTATATAGAGAGATGCATATATAAATATAAATGTAGATTAATTAGTTTTATATGAAAAGAATAGTCGGTCTTAGCAATCTAAAGTTTGATATTGTGTTTAATTTAATTCCTGAGACTAAAAAAGATTATGCTTAAGTCGACAACGAGTTGTGGTAATTTACCAATCTTGTTTTTGAGAACCTATCATAGATGTGAGGAAAATGTATGGTTATTCCATCAATTTGTGTGCATGTGTCAGTTAAGTCCACCAACTTTAATATCGCATGCCAATATATGTCCAAACAATACATATCCAAGTTCAAACCTGATTAGAACCCTCCCTTTTCTCTCTTATTGCTAGCTCGCTCATTGTCGGTGTACCCCCCTGTTCCTACCGTCGCTAATGCCCCCCTCCATTGTCGACTCGATGAGAGAGAGAGAGAGAGGGAGTAGGGAGTAAATAAAGAAGTATCAGGTTATTTTGCAAAAAGGGCAAGCATTCGAGAGCTCACGCGCACCGTAGCTGACCTATTCTCCAAGTTATCAACTATGTTATACTGTTCACGTCATATATAGTCATGAAACAAATTGGTATGGACTATATTATGCAGTGCTTAAAAATTATTTTGACCCAGAAATGCAAATCCAAAGTTGATGGACCTAATTGACTTAGGCACGCAAGTAGATGGTCTAACTATATGCATTTTACTCTATTTCTGGTGATGTAGGCGTCGCTGCGCTTGGTGGAGATATTGTTGGCTTTTTTGCCATCTTGGGTTTACATACTTTTAGAGGAGGGGGAGATCAACTCATCTCTCAACTTTTCTGATCTTTTATTCCAAAATTCCCCTGAAAATCCAATTTTATTTTTTAGTGGCGTTAGATGATCTAGTTCTTAATATTATTAGTTTACTGAGGACCTATTTAGGAGAGCTCCATCTAATCTTTTTCTCTGTAGAAGCTGATTCTCAGGAAGAAGTGATTCTCTTTGATTCTTTAGCGTGAACTCTTAAAACCATGATGGAGAATCACTTCACTGGATCAACAAAGAATCACTTTACTCTAAAAAACTGTTTGACAGAGCTCCTGCTGGATTCGACAAAGAATCAGCTCTGGGAGCTCTGCTCAACAGGGCCTTAACTGACAGATTCCACAAAGAATCTCTTGATTTAGAATTAGAGACTCATGTTCCATCTCATGAATCAGTTCTCTCGTTTTTTACAATTCTATATCTCACTCTATCTTGGTTTTTAGTATTATCTAAAATAATGATGAATTATAATTTTTTTGTAACTTAAACTTAGTTAAGTGCTTTACCAACATATGTAGTGTAGTAAAAAATGGAATTAGCCCCTTCAGGCTTAGTATAACTAGCAATTTCAGTTTTCTACTTGCTGCTTTAACTACAACCCCAACTCTATTTATTGCCTTGAATAAGATACGTCTTGAATTTATGGAGTGTTTGGTTAGCTAGTCAACTTATGTTTCCTAAATTGATGCACCATGAGTTTATCTCATGAATTTTGGTGGAATCAACTCATTCCTCATGTATATACTAATTATTGGCATACGAGAAATAAGGTGATGAATAGAAGAATCCACCATCTTGGGTTTACGCACTTTTAGAGGAGGGAGATCATGGGCCTAGCTTCATATAAGGAACTCATTCCTCAACTTTTCCCACTTATCGTTCCACCTTTTATTGATTACTATCAAAACTACCTGTGTGGTATAACGGGACACATGATTTATTGCATAGTCATTTTATACGACTGTGGCTTAATATTATTTAACTAACATGTCATGTGCTCTAATTCACATGAAAAAAGAAAAACTTGTAACAATGCGTCCAACGTCCTTAAAGATAACAAAAATAGAAAAAAAAACAATCTATTATTATTCTTTTCTACCATTCCTATTCTATTGAGGTTACTCAAGATTAGAGAATCTATTTAGATTGGTCCGTTTGGTTGGTGACCAGAACTTGCCATGCCACAGATTCGTCGTGCCACAGTTTTTCTGGCAGTCGTTTGGTTCACTGCCACAGCTATGGCACGCCACACTTTCTCAGAACCATGCCCCACACGTCATAGACTCATTTTCGTGCCAAACTTTGCCACAAGTGTGGCTTCAATTTTGCTCGCCACACTTTCTGTGGCAGCCACAGTTTGCCGAAGGTCAGGCGTGGCAAGTTACGGTCACCAACCAGGACTCCTAGTTATTCTCTCAACAACCCTTGCCTAATACTATAAGAGCCGGTTGTAAGCGGATGATGAATAGAAACAATTTTCACATATATATCTCTTATAATTGTAAACCTCACTAGCAATTCTCTCAACATGCAAACTGCTCACCTCATCAATACATTGTCTTATGCAATTAAAATCCACTAGCATAGATGATGTTCACGTCAGCAAGACACATAAGCATTATTTATAACAGTTTATATAGTTTATAACAGTTTATATAGTTTATACTCCACTAGCATAGATGATGTTCACGTCAACATGCAACGCAATCCAATAGCATTATTTATAACAGTTTATATAGTTTAATTTTATTCTAAACCATCTCTAATTTCCGCAGCAACGCGCGGAGTATCCTTCTAGTTCATAGAGTTAGTTAGAGCGAGAAGGCCATATTAAAAGTGGATAAAAAACGGCGAAAGTTTTGCCTATTTAGTATTAGAGATATAGATTTCACAACATTGCAACATTTTTTTGGTAAGCGTTAATGATAGTGAAGCATTAATGCCGCCATCGTTCTGTGTAATCACTTGGCAAATTTTAACTATGATTTGATTATCTTGTAAAGCTCTTATCTTATCTTATTAGTTTAGGTTCCGCCAAAACAACAGATCAATCCTTTATCTTCACCGAAGCTTTCTCCTGCCATCACCAATTTGTTTGGCGAGCGATGCTTAAGGTTAATTTTTTTAGTAAAATTCATAAGTAATACTTAAACTTGTATGACAGTGTCATCAAGTCCTCAACTCTCAATTTTAATGTTCGAGTTCTCGAATTTGTACCATAATGTCATCTGGGTCCCAAACTATGAAACGTACTTTGGTACATGGGTGTAAACTTTTTAAGACTGAGGAGTTGTGTATAAATATTTCTTAAAAGACGTTGAACAATAAAAACTTATACGTGTGAGTTACATTGTTAGCAAATTTATTATATAAAAATTGTGCTACAAATGCTATATTGAGAAATTGTTATATGAAAAGCTTGTACGCTGATAATTATGAATAAAAAGTTGGGTTAAAATGTTTTTTAAAAAAGTTGTCATTATAGGTTGCATATAAACTTTGTAAAAATGCACAAAGGTTGTGAGTATAACTCCATAACTTTGTAAAAATAAAAAGGCATGGAAACAATTTTTTTCTTAAAGAAAAGAAAAGTTATGGGTCGTCTCATGGTTTACTAGATTAGAATGCTGATTAGTGAGGTCGGATATAAGGGTGTTTCAAGTAAAATTATTTTTTGAGCGGATTTTACTAAAATAATTTGAAATGAGGATTTAGAAAGTAATTATAGTTCAGTTTTCAGTAGAAACTGTGAAGAGACGCAGATGCCATCCGCATGCCCACACGCACGCGTAGGAACTGGAATGCTGCAGGCATCTCTCGAGATGTGGCCGTAGCGCCAACGCCACATGAAGCGCTAGCGCGCACTGCGTGCGCACCAGCGGAAAAGGCCAGACCGAAATAAAAACGGAGCTTACCGAATCGGACGCAAGCTAAGCCCACCAGTCCCGTAGTCCACCACCCACTAGTCTATCACCCTCTCGTTCATTTTGCGCCATCTTCCTTCCTCGCCTCCTCCACAAGTCCACCTCCCGACTCCACCAAAATCCCAAACCCTAGCGCCTCCGGCTCAGATCCCTCCGCCTTCAGCCTTCAGCGCGGTACGCACCATGCGGATCCGCAAGAGCGCCTCCCGCCTCCTAGGCTCTGCGTACTCTGCCTCCGCTGCCCCGCCCGTTGGTGCGGCGCCTCCGTTCGACCTGCTGCCGCCGCCGCCGCCGCACCTGGCGCCGTGCTCCGCGCCCGAATCCTGCAGCGGGTCCGGCTTCTCGGGCCCCTCTGCTTCTTCTGCGGAGCCCTGCGAGCTCAGCCGCTCGCCATGGGACCTCATCGCCGAGCTCTCCCTCTCCGACCCACAGGTCAGCGCCTCCGCTCCCCATCCCCTCCTCACTCCCTCCTCTCAGTTCTGCACTTCGGGTCGCTCTGTGCTCCATGCGCCGCAGAATCGCTGCTTCAGTGAGAGTCGCAGCAGCAGCGTTCCATGTCGCTGTGTTCGGTTCGTCTATGTTGCCTAGGGTTGGCCGGCGGGTCCAAATAGCCGTCCAGAAGGCTGTTTCGGCTGGAGATACTCGCCTGGCTAGTGTCTAGGAGCGGTTAGCTACTCTTCCGTCGTGCTAATTTCGGACCGCGGCGCGTCTAGGTTTGGAATCGCTGCGGCGGCGGCCGGGGTCGAGCCCTAGATCCGCGCCCCCATTGCGACTTGGGAATCCGTCTGTGCGTGCTTTTGTTTCGATTAAATTAACTTGTTTGGCTATTTCGTTGAATTAGGTGGAGGATGACATCGTGGACAAGTACTTCGTCCATGTCACGACCCGCTCGAGCTGGCTCTTCTCAGCCACCATACCAGCCGCCTCCACCACCAAGAAGAAGAACCTGCAGGTTGCAGTTGCAGCTGGTGGGGATAGCACGAAGCTGCGCCGTGACACTGTGAAGAAGCCTGCAATAATGAGTAAGGAAAAGGAGGGCGATGCCAATAAGAAGGCAAAGGTCAAGAAAGAGGAGGGGCAGCAGGATGCGGGAGCACGGGTCTGGGTGTGCAAGAAGAACGACGGCAAGCGGTGGCACTGCAACCGGCCAGTGAGCCAACCCAACACTCTCTGTCAGTACCATTTCGTGCAGAAGCGCTCCTACTTAAACCCGGATTTCGAGTCCCTCTCCATGGCAGAATTGGAGGAGGCTGCGCCAGTGTTAGTGCCAGCGCCAGTGTCAGCAGCTGCCTCTAATAAGTCTTCCACACGCAACAAGCCGAGGAAGAAGAAGCCTGGCAGTGACCTCAGTGCGACTGAGGGCTTCTACTACTATGCTGGGTTCGGCCCATTCAGGTCCAAGAGGCAGTGTAGAAGCGGAGGCATGAACGAACCTGTGCCTGCAAAGCAAGAAGAAGAGGATCACGCGAAAGACGATGCTTCTCCGAGTCAGCAGGCTGAAGTTGATGATGGTCATGATGATACCAATCAGACTGTGACTGCAACCCATGCTGATGCATCTAGCTGCGAAGATGACATGGCGGGGATTGCCGGCGTCGATGAGGGGAGCAGCGATGACGACTTCGATGGACTTGGTATCTCTGGCTGCAGCATGAATGGAAATGGTGATCCCAAAGCTAGCAATGGTGATGGCAAGAGGAAGATCCCGTGGAAGCGGTGGAGGAAGCCCGTGAAGGCGCGGTCGCTCAAGTCCTTGATGTAAGCACCTACATACGTGCTCCTGCATCCGAGACGTAGAAGGAATGCTAGCAGGTATACTTTGGCTTAATTAGTCTGTTCTGGTTTGTTGTTGACCACCAGCTGTACAAGTTTTTTGACTTTTGCATTATCCCTTTTCGATTCGATGGTTACTCATCATTAATTAGTTTTCCGTGTTGAGGCATCCTCTGCTTCCTTCTTGATGCGTTTGGGTCTTTGGGATGAACTGAAACTGATACAGTGTAGTATGTGCTATGCCTGGTGAGTGATGGAGCTTGCCTATTTTTGCGTGTGGAATGTGAACTCTCGAATCAGCGCTCCTTTGGAGGCAAAAGCACAACAGTTACAATTGCTTCTCAACGGATTTCGTATATAATAGTAGTAAGTTGCTAGTACATCGGTCGCGTATATACCCACTACGCCGGAATCAGTTTAGTACTATACAGTATAGTCGTTGCGTGCACGTGCACAGACGATCCGTTTGCTTAAATCAAGTACGTACAAACAAACCACGCACCGTTAGCCTCTCTGCATGGCTAATCGTCGCTCAGGCATTCACGACTGGGCCACGGAGCACCGGTCGGTACGGTTTATTCGAACACCCTTCTATCCCCAGCAACCCCCAAGGCAGGAGAAGAAACTGGTGCGCGTCGCGGACGCTATGGAGACGATTGTGCAGGCGAGCTAGCGGTTCACGATCGACACGCACCCGGAGCGTTGTCCATTCAGAATTTCAGAGCAACTCCTACGGCTTATCTGTCACTACTATATAATCAACCTATTTACTTGGGTTTATTGTCTAGAATTAGCCCCTTTCCATTTGTGGAACAGTGTTTTTTTCTCACACAAATTATTCGAAACAGTGTTTTTAAGCCTTAGAAAAACAACCAGCTGAACAGACCCAATATTTTTTTTTGAAGGCGGGCATAATACATTAACTGAGGCAGGTACCACAATTACCTTGGTTTAAATTAAAGTCATGATAAAATCGATATTTTTCGAAACAGTTGAAATATCCGCCTCGATCAATCAAATAAAAAAGCTCGCAACTCAAAACAGGCCTAGACCTAGGCCGGCCTCGCACCGTCATTGAGGCACCGTCACCACCAGAGAAGCTAGCCACCTGAATCAGTTGTTGTCGTCACCATCTTGTAGCCTCATGGATTCGTCGCCACGTGAGCTGACTGTCGTGGATTCGTCATTGGGGAGCTCGGCGACCTGCATCTGTCGCCTGGCGCTCGACCGGCTTGGATCTGCTTGGTGGCGCGCTACCGACATGGATCCATTGGCTTGGAGACCTCCTGAACCCACTACGCACGCCACGGGAATGACCCCGCTCGCATCGGTGGCCACCTCTACCTTGCACGCTCCGGCTGTATGTAGCCTCCGCCCTGAGAGAGAGAGAGAGAGAGAGATTTCATTTTGGGTTGCAGCGGATGGAGCTCGAGAGAGAGATGAGGCTGAGGAGAGTGTGCCTGAGGGAGATAGACGGCTGAGGGGGAGGGTGTATTTAGGGTTTCATCATTTTATATATAGTGTGGACCTGATTTCCAACTGAATGAGCTTCTTAATGGACGCGAACATATTAACTGAGGCGAGCCTCCTTATCAGACTACCTGAAAAAATGGAGACAATTTTAAAGGTAGACTCTATTAATAGATTTTAGGAACCGTCTCCATTAAATGATTTTGTGAGACGGTTAATTATAGTCGTTTTGTTTAATGAAAATGACCGCCTTCTTGTAAACGCCTCGGTTAATAAAAGGACACTGTCTCGCAAAAAACTAAGTAATAGTACGAATTCTTCATTATTCATAAGATAGACTTCTCTATATTATTTTCATATTCATAGAAATAGAGATTTCAAGCCAAAATCATGTCCAACTGAATCTCCGTTGTCATCTGGGTCGCCAAAGAAACAGGACGGGCGCGTCGCTATCCGCCCGCGGCGGCCTTTTCTGCGCGTGCGCCGTCGTCGCTCTCGCCAGGATCGAGCACTACGTACACCGCAGCCGCAACATCGTCCGATCGTCCGTGCCGTGCCGTGCCGTGCCGTGCCGTCGTCGCCAGGGCTCTTGCAGCAGGACCTCACGCCGGGGAAGGAGTACGCGGACTCCTGCTGCGGCCTGCGGGAGCTTGCCGAGGTCGTCCGTCGGTATCATGGCTGCAGGTGAGGTTAGTTGGACGGCAGGTCATCCGCAGGGCACCCTAATGACGTATGCATGGGCCGTCGCTGGACAGGCGGCTCCCGTGGAGGTTTAGACGGCGGAGGAACGCGAGCAAACCGATCGAGCTGCACGTGCCCTGGACAAGTTCTTGCCGGTGGCGACAGACAAACGACGCGCCGGCAGGTTGACGCGTCGTCGTGCGTGGCTTCCCGTCTCATCTCGTCTTGTGCTTGCCGAGCGCCTGGTGTATGACGCATACACCTTGCTGAACGCGGAGCACTCGTACCGTACTGGTTCGTTTTCGCCGAAGTACACGTAGCCGCGCTCTGATCTCGCTCTCCTGAAGAACCAACGGGTGCAGACTCAGACTGCACAACCCTGAACGTCGTTCCTTCTTCAATCATTGGCTTGATCCTTTCTTCAGGTTAATCTAAGAAGCACATGATGTACACAACGCAAGAATCAGCCATGGTCGAGCCTCTCGGCACAGTGAGGATCGTAGTGGCCGGCCGGATTGCCGGAACCAGCGCTGCACCTTTCGGTTAATTAGTGCTGACATAGTAACATAGAGATTAGGGAAAATAGCCGGAACAAACTCTGACATTCTACTGCTGCTGCGGATGGTATCTATTCTGAGAGATAAATTTAGAGATCCAAGTTTCATATGCTCTTGGTGAAGCTAGCTATTAGCCGCGTGCCCGCATATAGAACGTTGGCGTCCATTCAGGCGCGATAGAGTACTAGCTTGATAGTGCGCGCTTCGCTGCGCAGGCGAAGATTAAATT
Organism: Coix lacryma-jobi var. lacryma-jobi; assembly: GCA_009763385.1. Taxonomy (NCBI): domain Eukaryota; kingdom Viridiplantae; phylum Streptophyta; class Magnoliopsida; order Poales; family Poaceae; genus Coix; species Coix lacryma-jobi. Next base: position 130,050,717 of record CM019823.1, on the reverse strand, counting down.
AATAAATAGATAATATCAAAAGCATCTAATTATAAAATAATTTATATTTAGGAGGTGTTTATTTTTTGTGACTAAATTTTAACATGTGTGGCATCGAAATGTTATGGCACTAATTTAGAGTAGTAAAAATAGACTACTAATAAAACTAATTATACAAATAAAGACAAAGAATAGTGAACATAAAAGGAAAGGGAAAAATAACCTAAAGGAGGAGGAAAAGAGAAAAAAGAGGAATAAACAGTAGCGCTACAGAAAAAAGGAATGAACAGTAGCGTTACAGTCCCTGGAGCTGTGAAAGCTCTCAAAAACTCATAGCTAAGAGATATTATTATGGATGCACTGACGTCACACCGTTTTTTGAAAAGAGAAAAACCTATGCCGAAGTTTGTTAAAAAATATGTGCTAAATGAAAGGAAAAGAGAAAAAAAAACTCGTGGTTCAGAGATACTATTATGAGCACTCTATGAACACGCTGGTTTTTGAAAGGAAAAAACCTATACAGAAGTTTTTTAAGAAACCTATGCTAAAATGAGAGAAAAAGAGAAAAACAATAACCATAAAAAAATGAAAATGAAATGAACAGTAGACTAAGACATGAAGAGGTAAAAAGTAACTCCTCATTAAGAATATTATTATATCTTATAGTACTATTGAATGCGCTACCGCGCATCGATTTTTAAAACGAAAATCATGAAAAAAAGAAAAGAAGAAGAAAAAAAAGTAGAAAATAAACATAAAATAAAAGAAAAAAAACGAAAGCAAAAAAGCAAAAAAAAAAGCTACAGTACATCAAGCGCTGGGAGGCCGCCAATCCTCCCACGGTCATAGGTTTATATTATATTATATAATTAGTTTTTCTAATAGTATTTAATACTGTAAATTAGTGTTAAACACCCGATATGACATCCCAAAACTTTTTAATTTGGAACTAAACAATCTCTAAATATATTAGTCACTATATAAGTATAAAACACACGCAAGTATTTAGAGGACGTTGTCCCACAATTAGAGTTTGTATTATTGGACGCGCTATCGTCACACTGGTTTTTAATAGAAAAAGATACCTACAAAAATCTTAAAAAAAATAGAAAAAGAAAAAGAAAATAAAAAAAGAAAAAAAACTACAGTAGCTTACCCCGCGGGAGGGCGCCAATCCTCCCACGGGTAGAGGTTGTATTATTATGTCCGAGCCGGGCCGCATGGCTTGCTGTGGATCGAGCCTGGCGTTTGGGGGCATAGCGCTTCGGCAGAGGGCGGTTTGGTCCAGACTGCAGAGCAGGACGTGGGGGCAAGCTGTCCTTTTTTAACATTTTCTTCTTTTTTTTTCATAAGGACCTTGCTGGGTTAGATGGTGCCACGTGAGTAGGGGTGAATAATGGATCATGACCCTTATTTCTACTTTGTAATCTAACTTGGTCTTTCTAATTTTAGTTTAAAAATCATAATAATATTATGACCCGATACTTAAATTTACTAGGCTAAATTGAAGGGTCCTTTACCACACCTACACACGAGATGGAGATGTTGAGGAGCACACAACACTTCGGTATAGCGTACTCTCTGGCTCTCTGCCTTTCAATTGCAAGTCTTACTTGTCAAAAAAAATTGCAAGTCTTTATAAGATACATCATTAAAAATACAACGGATAACAAATACAAAACTTTTGGTCTCAGATGATATCGGTCACAATTATAAAAAATGTTATTATAAAATGGGAAAATTTGTGATCATTTCTGCTGTCCGAAAAAGATTGCAAACCGGAATCCTAATCGCACACATTTGGGTTGTCGCTCAAATTGGAATCGTAAGTTTTTTTTGGTGGGTGGGGGGGGGGGGGGGGGGGGGGGGGGGGGGGGTTGAGTCCACGAAAAAAAACAGAATTCACCAAATCCCAAATCCTCTCCCACAGTCTAGCAGCCGCCAGCTTCAAACTTTAAGGTCCCTGCCTTTTGATGGAATGAATTTTTTCTGTTTCTGTGTTTTCATTATAAAAAAATAACTGATTCTTATAATTTCTGCATCCCAAAAGAAGTCTAAGTGTGCATAACATTTTTTCCTCAGTCACACTACAAACGCATATTCTTATACATGTATGCACACTCACTCCTATAAACACAAGTGCACACGTACACACCCTATTTATATGAAAACTTAGTTGTCGATGGGCACATCATCTATCAGTAAAATAACATCAACATTAAATTGTAAATAAATCCATGAAAATGCAAACATCTGCATCAACCAGGCAGGTAGACAAGTTTTAACCGTAAGGAACCCAATCAAGTTGGTGAGCATGCTTAATTAGCATGTATGGAATGGAAACATATCCTCGTAAAGTGTTTCATTTGCTTCTCTTTCGTGGAAGTTTCATTTTTCCCATACTTTTACTCTAATATTTTTTTTAAAAAAAGAATTGCCTATTTTTTTTCTTCTGATGGTTGAGCGAACCTCTAGAAATCCTTTTCCAGAAATAAAAAATTGGAGCCAAGAAATAGCAAATAGGTTATTGGGAAAGGACCCACTAGACAGCCTCATAGAGTCACGAACACGTGTGCCAAGTCATAAGTATGTTGCTTTTATGCAAAAATGTGTGTGCATGGGGTCGTCGTGAATCAAACTCGATCACGATCTTAGACCTTGCGTGTTACTCCCCTTATCATGCAACTCAAAGTCAATTATGATTAACAGAAATGTTCTTTGTATTCACTTAACTAAATATTGTAATACATAGTTGAGACTCTAAACCAAACCAAATGAAAAAACTTTCAACTGAAAAGTTTTAGATGCCTTCGAGTACAACTTTAGATCAGATCATTTGTCCATCCAATTCCATTTGGAAAATTCAAAAAAATATATAAGTTTTAAAAATATTAATTTATAAACATAAATTTTGGATCATAAATGATTTCAAGTAAGAATGTCAATTACAAAGTTTCATATCTCTTTGATTACTAAAACTTTAGTTTACATCATTTTTTGTCCAAGATACATTGAAAAATTCAAAAACATTTTAAATTTTTAAACTAAATTCCATCCACTAAATGTTTTGAAATGCAAAAGTAGTTAAGTACAAAGTTGTAGACCCATTCTAGTACTACAACTTTAGTTTAGATCTTTTTTCTCCATCTAAGAACATTTAATTTTGAAAATTCAAAAAATGAATTTCAAAATCTAAAACTTCAAATAGATTTTACGTTCTTTCTAGAGGTAAATATATACTACACCATGTTCACACCTCTTCTAGTTGCTGTTGGCTCAAAGTCCACCATCTCCTGTGGTGAAAGGACACTATACACCAAGTAGGAAAGGAGTGGTCACCTCTTTTCTGGTGATGTAAGAGGCACTAGATTTATTAGAGATGTTGACTTTTCCACCATCTTGGGTTTACATGCTTTTCTAAGGAGGACCCTATGGCCCTAGATTCATATAAGGAACCCATCCCTCAACTTCTCCACTTGGGCCTCGTTTGGTATAAAGATGTGCAACCAGGCCGCCCGGTCCAGTCCGGCCCGGGCTCGGGCTAGGAATGATCCGATCGGGCCGGGCCAGCCAAGGCACGACGGGCCATCGGGCCGCACCATCGGCCTAGGCACGGTTCGATCGGGCCTCGGGCCGCACCATCGGCCCAGGCACGGTCCGATCGGCCTCGAGCCGGGCCGAAGGCCCACGGGCCTACCGGGCCCAAATTTATATATATTTACATTTATAAATATATTTAAATATATATTTATATTTTATTTATATATACATGTATATATATATCAGGCCGGCCCGCTGTGCCGAGGGTGCGGACTAGGCCCGGACCACTGTGTGCTTCGGGTCGGGCCGAATCACAGTGCTTTGGGTCGTGCCTTTGGCCCACGGGCTGCATGCTCAACTTTAATTTGGTATAGCTCCACCACAGCTCCAGAAGCTTTTTGGAGTCATTTTGTGCCAAATAGAATAAAATGAAACAATTCACCTAAGGAGTTCCTTAAAACATGCTCTTACAGTGTGTAGTATAGGGATATGGAGATAGGTTGAAAATAGTAGGCTGCTAGCTTCTACTCGCTTTGGTGAGGGTATGTTTTAAGAACTTTACATATAGAACTGTTTTATCAAATAATTTATCCAAATAGTTTTAACCGCACCCGGTAGAGGAGCTGCTCGTAGAACTGAAGAAATGGAGCTATACTAAACGAAGCCTTCTTGTTGCACCTTTTTTTTCTTTCTGATTTTACATTGTTGCAATCTTCTTTTCTTGGTAAGCGTTAAAGATAGAAAACATTATTGTTGGTGCCATCGTTCTGGTATCTTTTTTCTTCAATGAAGCTTTCTCCTGCCATCACTAGTTTATTTGGTGAGCAGTGCATAAGTTTTTCCAAATTCTTAAGTTGTCCTTAGACCAACACCAACGCAGGCACATATGAACAACAACCTCAAAAAAAAAAAAAAAATACAGATCCATGTAAGTGTGGATAAATTAAGACCTTGTTGTTCAGTTCCCACCCTAAATCTTTTCACCCATCACAAGAAATGTTTGGACACATGCATAAATATTAAGTGTAGATTAAAAAATAACTAATTACACAGATTGCGATAACTTTACAAAATAATTTTAAACCTAATTAGTCCATAATTGACAACGTTGTGCTATAGTAAACACATGCTAATGACAGATTAATTAGTTTTAATAATTCATCTCACGGTTTCTTATATAATTTGTTTTCTTATTAATTTATTTTTAATAAACTAAATTAGTGTCAGAACATCCGTTGTGATATCCAAAAACTTTTTACCCACAAACTAAATAGACCCTAAAACCAACCCTCTCCAACTTGAGTGAATACCTAACATCTGCCCCCTTGGACCCAGCACTATATCGTTTCCCTTCACTTTCCCTATTGTCTTTCTCTCTGTCGTGCCAATCTTCACTCCCACCCTTTGCTAGCTTCAACGACTTTGTCAAACGAAACACCGAGTTCCTCTACAGACCGCACTGACACTTAATTATGTGTTGTACCGTCTCGTAAAATCATGACGCCAATATGTCACAACATTATCAAATTATGGACTACCGTGTACCGTCTCGTTGCTTTTTTGTATTTGTACCTATCTAACCTCTAACGAGACCACCAGCCACCATGGAGCATTGGAAAAGGCCTTAAACTTACATGGCGGTACCATCTGGATCCCCCTACTTTCAATTTTAATATTTGAATCCTCAAATTTGTATCATGGCGGCATTCGGGGTGCCCAACTTTGATACTTGGGTATAAATTTTAGGTTGAGGAGTTGTGTATAAATATTTCTCAAAAGACATTGAACAACGAAAACATGCAAGTGTAAGTTACGTTGTTCACAAATTTATTATATAAAAGTTGTACTAAAAGAATACGAACACAAATCGGATTTCAAAGATCTTATAATATGAAAAGTTGTCATGATAATTCGTATATAAAGTGGTATAAAAAATATATTGAATATTATGATTAGAAATTATGGTTTTAAATTATGTGTTGCAAAATATTATACACAAAAGTTGTGAGTATATAACTCTCTAAAACAGAAAACTGCAGAAACAAAAAAAAAAAATCTAGAAAAGAAAAATTGTGGTTGTCTTATCGTTTGTTGGATTAGATTAGCGAAAATATTTAAAAGGATCAGATGGAAAAGGTGATTTTTATTAAAATGAATTTTCCAATGAGGTTCTAATAAAGAGTAGAAGAGTACAGTAGGATGCTATCCTCGTGCCACTGCCCACGCACGCGTAGGAGCAGGCATCTCAAACATGTGACCGCAGCGGCAGCACAGCGTCACAAGAAGCTAGCGCACTGCGCTGCGCTGCGCTGCGCACCAGCGGAAAACGCCAGACCGAGAGAAAAACGGAGCCTACGAATCGGACGCACCCACCCACCACCCATCAGCCATCACCACCCTCTCTCGTTCATTTTGCGCCATCTTCCTCGCCTCCTGCACAAGTCCACCTCCCGACTCCACCAAAGTCCCAAACCCTAGCTCCCCAGGCTCAGATCCCTCCACCTTCAGTCCTCGAGCGCCGCACGCGCCATGCGGATCCGCAAGAGCGCCTCCCGCCTCCTGGGCTCTGCCTACTCCGCCTCCGCCGCGCAGACCGCTGATGCGGCGCCTCGGTTCGACCTGCTGCCGCCGCCGCACCCGGCGCCGTGCTCCGCGCCCGAATCCTGCGGTGGGACTGGCTTCTCGAGCCCCTCTGCTTCCACTGCGGAGCCCTGTGAGCTCAGCCGCTCCCCATGGGACCTCATCGCCGACCTCTCCCTCTCCGACCAAAAGGTCAGCTCCCCGTCTCCGCCCCTCCCTTCCTACCCTCTCTCTCTCTGTCCTCTCTGCTGTCTGCTCCACTCGAAACTCGGGGTGGCTCTGTGAGGTCCATGCTCCGCAAGCTCACTGCTGCTTTCATGAGGTCTCCACGGGTTCCTGCTACTCGCGAGTTATGGTTCGTGCATGTCTCTAGGGTTGTTCGGCGGGTCCGAATGGGCGGCCAGCAGGCCGCGCCGGAGGGAGAAGACCGCCTGACTGAGCTGTACCCTGCATTAGCTAGTGTTCCGTCGTGGTAATTTGGGTGCGGCCGCGCGTCTAGGGTTCGAATCGCCGGAGCGGCAGCCGGGTCGAACCCTAGATCCGCGGCCCCCATTTCGACGCTGTATCGTGCTTGGGGAAGCGTCTGTTCCTGTTGCTGTGAATCCTGTGATGCTGTTTCGATTAATTCACTTGTTTCATTCGATTAATTCACTTGTTTCATTCGATTAGGCGGAGGACGAACTCGTGGACAAGTACTTTGTCCATGTCACGACCCGGGCGAGCTGGCTCTATTCGGCCACCATGCCAGCTACTACCTCCACCAAGAAGAAGAAGAAGAAGCTTCATGCAGATGCAGCACACGGGGATAGCACGCAGCTGAGGCGTGAGGTTGTGAAAAAAGCTGCAATGAATAATAAGGAGGAGGGCGAGACTAAGAAGAAGGCAAAGGTGAAGAAAGAGGAGGGGCAGGATGGGGCAGCACATCAGGTCTGGATGTGCAAGAAGAACGACGGCAGACGGTGGTACTGCAACCGGCCAGTGAGCCAACCCAACACCCTCTGTGAGTACCATTTCGTGCAGAAGCGCTCCTACTTAAACCCCGATTTCGAGTTCCACTCCGTGGCAGAATTGGAGGAGGAGGCAGCGCCGGCGCCAGCACCGGTGCAAGCAGCTGCGCCCTCCAAGTCCTCCACCAGCAACAAGCCAAGGAAGAAGAGGAAGAAGCCTGGAAACGACTGCAGTGCGACTGAGGGCTTCTACTACTATGCTGGTTTCGGTCCATTCAGGTCCAAGAGGCAGTGTAGAAGCGGTGGCATGAACGAACCTCTGCCTGCAAAGCAAGAAGAAGAGGAGGAAACACCTGAAGATGCTTCTCATCCTACAGACGAGGCAGCTGATGAAGTTGCTGAATTAACCAATCAGGCTGCATCTCACGATGATGTGTCTAGTTATGACAACGACATTACAGGGATCGCTGGTGTCGACGAAGAGAGCAGCGATGACGACTACGATGGGATTGGTATCGCTGGCTGCAGCATTATTGGTGAGGGGAAGAGGAAGGTCCCATGGAAGCGTTGGAGGAAGCCTGTGAAAGCGCGGTCGCTCAAGTCCTTGATGTGAGCAACAGCCTGCGTACTCTTACATCTCCATGGTGTAGAAGATACTAAGTTAATCGGCAGCTTGGCCTATTAGCTTGTTATAATTTCTGTTCCTTTTGAGCTGTTATTAATTGACGGACTGTCGTTTGACTGTTTCGTGTTGGTTGGTTGTTCCATGGTTAAACATTGGTTGTCCTTCGTACTCTAGGTCTTTGAAGGATCAGTGTACATCTGTTTTCGTGTTGGACTCTCGAAGGAATATTGTGATTCGTTCGCCGTTCTCCTTGCGTTTTTGATGGACTTGCTTGTTTATTTGGGTACGATGATGGTGTTTGGGAGGCAAAAAAAACTGCCTGGCAACTACGTACAATTCAGACCGGAATCAAAAGTCATACTAGTCGCGCGGCGCACGTGCCGAGGATTTGCTTGATGCACGTATGCAACAAATGTGTAATTAATCAGGAACCGATGATGGTGCGGTGGTGGACGCGGTTTTCTGTTTCAGTGCTCCTTGGTCTGCGCCGAATAGCCGTTCGATTAAATTCGACCTGTACGAGCTGGTGGATTTCTTTTCCACACTGCTTGCCTTGCTCAACTTGCAGTGAAATCTTGTATAAAAAATATGCAGCGAAATCTTGTATAAAAATATGGTCTTGTTTAGTTCCCAGCATAAAAACTTTTCACTCATCAGATCGAATGTTTGGACACATACATGGAGTACTAAACGTGAACTTAAAAATTTAACTAATTACACAGATTGTGGAATTTGTGAGACAATTTTTTTAAATTTAATAAGTTTATGTTTTGATAATGTTATGCTACAGTAAATATGTGCTACTGACGAATTAATTAATCTTAACTCTTAATAAAATTGTCTCATGGTTTCTAGATAAAATATGTAATTTATTTTTTAATTAGTTTATTTTTAGTAGATTAAATGAATGTCGAAATATATATCCCATATGACATAAAAACTTTTTACACTCCGACTAAACATGACATATATGCAGCGAAATTCGTAGACTAGGGAGTATAGGGCTCGTGCCGTGGCAGCGGGAGACACGTACGCGTTGTATTGCTGGCGCCGGCGTCGGTTCAAGCGCCATGGGAAGTCTGAGGCTGGACTGCTGGAGGCATGACCGGCTGGGTGTACGTTGACGGGCGGCGGCGGACCGGCTGGTCTATTGCCTTTTAGTGCTTTCCAGGGGTGTGGAGCTTGGCGGTTGGCTCGGCAGGTTTCATTAGGGCATTTGGCTGGGCCGCTGATGGTGGTGATGAAAAAAAAAATATATACTCCATCTGGTTGACTTGGTTGTGGGCCTGTGGTGTTGTGTTTCTGCTGGTATTCGAATTGGCACGTCATGCAAACGCGTATCATCGATCCTTCCAAGTAGGCATGCAAGTTTAAAATATTTTGGGCCATTGGGTCGACCCAAAAAATTGATCAAATGAACTAGGATGACGTTTTTGTAGTTTTAGAAAAGTGAAAAAATGAACTAGAATGATATTCAACCGTAAATAGTTAGCTGACCCAAAATACCCATTGGGTACCCACTTGCATCCCTACTTCCAAGACCACTCTCAATACAGTTTTAAAAGGATTTTATTCTTAATAAATGACATGACACAACAAATCTGCCTATGTGAAAGGTATTTACGAAGAGAGTAAGAATGAAATCTGGTCGTCACAATTACCTCGTGATGAAACCCGCATCGAGGACGATGAGTTTCAATCTATGGCTGACACTCGTGTGGCTCTATTCGCTTAAACTTATTCTTATTTCGTCTATTTCAGTAGTGTTATGTAGGAGAGAATTAAAAAAATTATGGCTAATAAGTCAGCTGATAAGTTCAAGCGAACAAGATCATACATATGCATATGCGACACATGAAGTCCAAACAACCAGACACCGTCTCGTCCCATCTCATACTAATCTTGTGTGTCCTGTGCCGTGAAATATCAAGGCTGATATATGCTTGTTCGGTATACGAAAGTCAAAATTTGGACATCATTAAATATATTTGGAACAAATTTGAATGTTGTTGAAATATATCTTGAGTTTGAGATATACGAAACATGAACCCTTTAAATTATATGTAATTTTTTATTATATGCATATGCACCATGAATATTGAAATAATTAATATATTTTATTTTACATGATTATTTGTTTCCTCAGATATATTGTAGTTATCAAAGTGACTATGTTTAGTTTAGAAATATTTTTGTTAGCACAAAAGGACAGTGGAAGCGTCAAAATTAGCAAACTAATTACTCACAAGCATTTCATCGAACACCTTATGTGCATTTGAAAACAGCCCCATAGGATTAATTCTTCGAACATAGTGCTGCCAACTTCACAATAAAGAATATTTTTTTGCAAAGATCAGCTCACTAACACATCAATCCACATCATCAACATATCAAAGAACCCATGTATGCATTATATGCCAACTTAACCATACATGTAACACCCTAAATTTTATTTTCCAATTTAGTAATACATTTGAGCTTTTTTTAATTTTCTAAGCAACCTAGGTCAAATAATAATTTTCGAATGATTAAAATAAACCTTAGAGCTTATATACCCACTACGCCGGAATCAGTTTAGTACTATAATAGTAGTAAGTTGCTAGTACATCGGTCGCGTATATACCCACTACGCCGGAATCAGTTTAGTACTATACAGTATAGTCGTTGCGTGCACGTGCACAGACGATCCGTTTGCTTAAATCAAGTACGTACAAACAAACCACGCACCGTTAGCCTCTCTGCATGGCTAATCGTCGCTCAGGCATTCACGACTGGGCCACGGAGCACCGGTCGGTACGGTTTATTCGAACACCCTTCTATCCCCAGCAACCCCCAAGGCAGGAGAAGAAACTGGTGCGCGTCGCGGACGCTATGGAGACGATTGTGCAGGCGAGCTAGCGGTTCACGATCGACACGCACCCGGAGCGTTGTCCATTCAGAATTTCAGAGCAACTCCTACGGCTTATCTGTCACTACTATATAATCAACCTATTTACTTGGGTTTATTGTCTAGAATTAGCCCCTTTCCATTTGTGGAACAGTGTTTTTTTCTCACACAAATTATTCGAAACAGTGTTTTTAAGCCTTAGAAAAACAACCAGCTGAACAGACCCAATATTTTTTTTTGAAGGCGGGCATAATACATTAACTGAGGCAGGTACCACAATTACCTTGGTTTAAATTAAAGTCATGATAAAATCGATATTTTTCGAAACAGTTGAAATATCCGCCTCGATCAATCAAATAAAAAAGCTCGCAACTCAAAACAGGCCTAGACCTAGGCCGGCCTCGCACCGTCATTGAGGCACCGTCACCACCAGAGAAGCTAGCCACCTGAATCAGTTGTTGTCGTCACCATCTTGTAGCCTCATGGATTCGTCGCCACGTGAGCTGACTGTCGTGGATTCGTCATTGGGGAGCTCGGCGACCTGCATCTGTCGCCTGGCGCTCGACCGGCTTGGATCTGCTTGGTGGCGCGCTACCGACATGGATCCATTGGCTTGGAGACCTCCTGAACCCACTACGCACGCCACGGGAATGACCCCGCTCGCATCGGTGGCCACCTCTACCTTGCACGCTCCGGCTGTATGTAGCCTCCGCCCTGAGAGAGAGAGAGAGAGAGAGATTTCATTTTGGGTTGCAGCGGATGGAGCTCGAGAGAGAGATGAGGCTGAGGAGAGTGTGCCTGAGGGAGATAGACGGCTGAGGGGGAGGGTGTATTTAGGGTTTCATCATTTTATATATAGTGTGGACCTGATTTCCAACTGAATGAGCTTCTTAATGGACGCGAACATATTAACTGAGGCGAGCCTCCTTATCAGACTACCTGAAAAAATGGAGACAATTTTAAAGGTAGACTCTATTAATAGATTTTAGGAACCGTCTCCATTAAATGATTTTGTGAGACGGTTAATTATAGTCGTTTTGTTTAATGAAAATGACCGCCTTCTTGTAAACGCCTCGGTTAATAAAAGGACACTGTCTCGCAAAAAACTAAGTAATAGTACGAATTCTTCATTATTCATAAGATAGACTTCTCTATATTATTTTCATATTCATAGAAATAGAGATTTCAAGCCAAAATCATGTCCAACTGAATCTCCGTTGTCATCTGGGTCGCCAAAGAAACAGGACGGGCGCGTCGCTATCCGCCCGCGGCGGCCTTTTCTGCGCGTGCGCCGTCGTCGCTCTCGCCAGGATCGAGCACTACGTACACCGCAGCCGCAACATCGTCCGATCGTCCGTGCCGTGCCGTGCCGTGCCGTGCCGTCGTCGCCAGGGCTCTTGCAGCAGGACCTCACGCCGGGGAAGGAGTACGCGGACTCCTGCTGCGGCCTGCGGGAGCTTGCCGAGGTCGTCCGTCGGTATCATGGCTGCAGGTGAGGTTAGTTGGACGGCAGGTCATCCGCAGGGCACCCTAATGACGTATGCATGGGCCGTCGCTGGACAGGCGGCTCCCGTGGAGGTTTAGACGGCGGAGGAACGCGAGCAAACCGATCGAGCTGCACGTGCCCTGGACAAGTTCTTGCCGGTGGCGACAGACAAACGACGCGCCGGCAGGTTGACGCGTCGTCGTGCGTGGCTTCCCGTCTCATCTCGTCTTGTGCTTGCCGAGCGCCTGGTGTATGACGCATACACCTTGCTGAACGCGGAGCACTCGTACCGTACTGGTTCGTTTTCGCCGAAGTACACGTAGCCGCGCTCTGATCTCGCTCTCCTGAAGAACCAACGGGTGCAGACTCAGACTGCACAACCCTGAACGTCGTTCCTTCTTCAATCATTGGCTTGATCCTTTCTTCAGGTTAATCTAAGAAGCACATGATGTACACAACGCAAGAATCAGCCATGGTCGAGCCTCTCGGCACAGTGAGGATCGTAGTGGCCGGCCGGATTGCCGGAACCAGCGCTGCACCTTTCGGTTAATTAGTGCTGACATAGTAACATAGAGATTAGGGAAAATAGCCGAACAAACTCTGACATTCTACTGCTGCTGCGGATGGTATCTATTCTGAGAGATAAATTTAGAGATCCAAGTTTCATATGCTCTTGGTGAAGCTAGCTATTAGCCGCGTGCCCGCATATAGAACGTTGGCGTCCATTCAGGCGCGATAGAGTACTAGCTTGATAGTGCGCGCTTCGCTGCGCAGGCGAAGATTAAATTAATAAATAGATAATATCAAAAGCATCTAATTATAAAATAATTATATTTAGGAGGTGTTTATTTTTTGTGACTAAATTTTAACATGTGTGGCATCGAAATGTTATGGCACTAATTTAGAGTAGTAAAAATAGACTACTAATAAAACTAATTATACAAATAAAGACAAAGAATAGTGAACATAAAAGGAAAGGGAAAAATAACCTAAAGGAGGAGGAAAAGAGAAAAAGAGGAATAAACAGTAGCGCTACAGAAAAAAGGAATGAACAGTAGCGTTACAGTCCCTGGAGCTGTGAAAGCTCTCAAAAACTCATAGCTAAGAGATATTATTATGGATGCACTGACGTCACACGTTCACACAGTTTTTTTGAAAAGAGAAAAACCTATGCCGAAGTTTGTTAAAAAATATGTGCTAAATGAAAGGAAAAGAGAAAAAAAACTCGTGGTTCAGAGATACTATTATGAGCACTCTATGAACACGCTGGTTTTTGAAAGGAAAAAACCTATACAGAAGTTTTTTAAGAAACCTATGCTAAAATGAGAGAAAAAGAGAAAAACAATAACCATAAAAAAATGAAAATGAAATGAACAGTAGACTAAGACATGAAGAGGTAAAAAGTAACTCCTCATTAAGAATATTATTATATCTTATAGTACTATTGAATGCGCTACCGCGCATCGATTTTTAAAAAACGAAAATCATGAAAAAAAGAAAAGAAGAAGAAAAAAAAGTAGAAATAAACATAAAATAAAAGAAAAAAAACGAAAGCAAAAAAGCAAAAAAAAAGCTACAGTACATCAAGCGCTGGGAGGCCGCCATCCCCACGGTCATAGGTTTATATTATATTATATAATTAGTTTTTCTAATAGTATTTAATACTGTAAATTAGTGTTAAACACCCGATATGACATCCCAAAACTTTTTAATTTGGAACTAAACAATCTCTAAATATATTAGTCACTATATAAGTATAAAACACACGCAAGTATTTAGAGGACGTTGTCCCACAATTAGAGTTTGTATTATTGGACGCGCTATCGTCACACTGGTTTTTAATAGAAAAAGATACCTACAAAAATCTTAAAAAAAATAGAAAAAGAAAAAGAAAATAAAAAAAGAAAAAAAACTACAGTAGCTTACCCCGCGGGAGGGCGCCAATCCTCCCACGGGTAGAGGTTGTATTATTATGTCCGAGCCGGGCCGCATGGCTTGCTGTGGATCGAGCCTCTTTGGGGCATGCGCTCGCGGGCGGTTTGGTCCAGACTGCAGAGCAGACGTGGGGGGCAGCTGTCCTTTTTAACATTTTCTTCTTTTTTTTTCATAAGGACCTTGCTGGGTTAGATGGTGCCACGTGAGTAGGGGTGATAATGGATCATGACCCTTATTTCTACTTTGTAATCTAACTTGGTCTTTCTAATTTTAGTTTAAAATCATATAATATTATGACCCGATACTTAAATTTACTAGGCTAAATTGAAGGGTCCTTTACCACACCTACACACGAGATGGAGATGTTGAGGAGCACACAACACTTCGGTATAGCGTACTCTGGCTCTCTGCCTTTCAATTGCAAGTCTTACTTGTCAAAAAAAATTGCAAGTCTTTATAAGATACATCATTAAAATACAACGGATACAAATACAAAACTTTTGGTCTCAGATGATATCGGTCACAATGTTATAAAAAAATGTTATTATAAAATGGGAAAATTTGTGATCATTTCTGCTGTCCGGAAAAGATTGCAAACCGGAATCCTAATCGCACACATTTGGGTTGTCGCTCAAATTTGGAATCGTAAGTTTTTTTTTGGTGGGGGGGGGGGGGGGGGGTTGAGTCCACGAAAAAACAGAATTCACCAAATCCCAAATCCTCTCCCACAGTCTAGCAGCCGCCAGCTTCAAACTTTAAGGTCCCTGCCTTTTGATGGAATGAATTTTTCTGTTTTCTGTGTTTTCATTATAAAAAAATAACTGATTCTTATAAATTTCTGCATCCCAAAGAAGTCTAAGTGTGCATAACATTTTTCCTCAGTCACACTACAAACGCATATTCTTACATGTATGCACACTCACTCCTATAAACACAAGTGCACACGTACACACCCTATTTATATGAAAACTTAGTTGTCGATGGGCACATCATCTATCAGTAAAATAACATCAACATTAAATTGTAAAATAAATCCATGAAAATGCAAACATCTGCATCAACCAGGCAGGTAGACAAGTTTTACCGTAAGGAACCCAATCAAGTTGGTGAGCATGCTTAATTAGCATGTATGGAATGGAAACATATCCTCGTAAAGTGTTTCATTTGCTTCTCTTTCGTGGAAGTTTCATTTTTCCCATACTTTTACTCTAATATTTTTTTTAAAAAAAGAATTGCCTATTTTTTTTCTTCTGATGGTTGAGCGAACCTCTAGAAATCCTTTTCCAGAAATAAAAAATTGGAGCCAAGAAATAGCAAATAGGTTAATTGGGAAAGGACCCACTAGACAGCCTCATAGAGTCACGAACACGTGTGCCAAGTCATAAGTATGTTGCTTTTATGCAAAAATGTGTGTGCATGGGGTCGTCGTGAATCAAACTCGATCACGATCTTAGACCTTGCGTGTTACTCCCCTATCATGCAACTCAAAGTCAATTATGATTAACAGAAATGTTCTTTGTATTCACTTAACTAAATATTGTAATACATAGTTGAGACTCTAACCAAACCAAATGAAAAACTTTCAACTGAAAAGTTTTAGATGCCTTCGAGTACAACTTTAGATCAGATCATTTGTCCATCCAATTCCATTTGGAAAATTCAAAAAAATATATAAGTTTTAAAAATATTAATTTATAAACATAAATTTTGGATCATAAATGATTTCAAGTAAGAATGTCAATTACAAAGTTTCATATCTCTTTGATTACTAAAACTTTAGTTTACATCATTTTTTGTCCAAGATACATTGAAAAATTCAAAAACATTTTAAATTTTTAAACTAAATTCCATCCACTAAATGTTTTGAAATGCAAAAGTAGTTAAGTACAAAGTTGTAGACCCATTCTAGTACTACAACTTTAGTTTAGATCTTTTTTCTCCATCTAAGAACATTTAATTTTGAAAATTCAAAAAATGAATTTCAAAATCTAAAAACTTCAAATAGATTTTACGTTCTTTCTAGAGGTAAATATATACTACACCATGTTCACACCTCTTTCTAGTTGCTGTTGGCTCAAAGTCCACCATCTCCTGTGGTGAAAGGACACTATACACCAAGTAGGAAAGGAGTGGTCACCTCTTTTCTGGTGATGTAAGAGGCACTAGATTTATTAGAGATGTTGACTTTTCCACCATCTTGGGTTTACATGCTTTTCTAAGGAGGACCCTATGGCCCTAGATTCATATAAGGACCCATCCCTCAACTTCTCCACTTGGGCCTCGTTTGGTATAAAGATGTGCAACCAGGCCGCCCGGTCCAGTCCGGCCCGGGCTCGGGCTAGGAATGATCCGATCGGGCCGGGCCAGCCAAGGCACGACGGGCCATCGGGCCGCACCATCGGCCTAGGCACGGTTCGATCGGGCCTCGGGCCGCACCATCGGCCCAGGCACGGTCCGATCGGGCCTCGAGCCGGGCCGAAGGCCCACGGGCCTACCGGGCCCAAATTTATATATATTACATTTATAAATATATTTAAATATATATTTATATTTATTTATATATACATGTATATATATATCAGGCCGGCCCGCTGTGCCGAGGGTGCGGACTAGGCCCGGACCACTGTGTGCTTCGGGTCGGGCCGAATCACAGTGCTTTGGGTCGTGCCTTTGGCCCACGGGCTGCATGCTCAACTTTAATTTGGTATAGCTCCACCACCAGCTCCAGAAGCTTTTTGGAGTCATTTTGTGCCAAATAGAATAAAATGAAACAATTCACCTAAGGAGTTCCTTAAAACATGCTCTTACATAGGGTGGATGGGAGATAGGTTGAAAATAGTAGGCTGCTAGCTTCTACTCGCTTTGGTGAGGGTATGTTTTAAGAAACTTTACATATAGAACTGTTTTATCAAATAATTTATCCAAATAGTTTTAACCGCACCCGGTAGAGGAGCTGCTCGTAGAACTGAAGAAATGGAGCTATACTAAACGAAGCCTTCTTGTTGCACCTTTTTTTTCTTTCTGATTTTACATTGTTGCAATCTTCTTTTCTTGGTAAGCGTTAAAGATAGAAAACATTATTGTTGGTGCCATCGTTCTGGTATCTTTTTTCTTCAATGAAGCTTTCTCCTGCCATCACTAGTTTATTTGGTGAGCAGTGCATAAGTTTTTCCAAATTCTTAAGTTGTCCTTAGACCAACACCAACGCAGGCACATATGAACAACAACCTCAAAAAAAAAAAAAAAATACAGATCCATGTAAGTGTGGATAAATTAAGACCTTGTTGTTCAGTTCCCACCCTAAAATCTTTTCACCCATCACAAGAAATGTTTGGACACATGCATAAATATTAAGTGTAGATTAAAAAATAACTAATTACACAGATTGCGATAACTTTACAAAATATTTTAAACCTAATTAGTCCATAATTTGGACAACGTTGTGCTATAGTAAACACATGCTAATGACAGATTAATTAGTTTTAATAAATTCATCTCACGGTTTCTTATATAATTTGTTTTCTTATTAATTTATTTTTAATAAACTAAATAGTGTCAGAACATCCGTTGTGATATCCAAAAACTTTTTACCCACAAACTAAATAGACCCTAAAACCAACACCTCTCCAACTTGAGTGAATACCTAACATCTGCCCCCTTGGACCCAGCACTATATCGTTTCCCTTCACTTTCCCTATTGTCTTTCTCTCTGTCGTGCCAATCTTCACTCCCACCCTTTGCTAGCTTCAACGACTTTGTCAAACGAAACACCGAGTTCCTCTACAGACCGCACTGACACTTAATTATGTGTTGTACCGTCTCGTAAAATCATGACGCCAATATTGTCACAACATTATCAAATTATGGACTACCGTGTACCGTCTCGTTGCTTTTTTGTATTTGTACCTATCTAACCTCTAACGAGACCACCAGCCACCATGGAGCATTGGAAAAGGCCTTAAACTTACATGGCGGTACCATCTGGATCCCCCTACTTTCAATTTTAATATTTGAATCCTCAAATTTGTATCATGGCGGCATTCGGGGTGCCCAACTTTGATACTTGGGTATAAATTTTAGGTTGAGGAGTTGTGTATAAATATTTCTCAAAAGACATTGAACAACGAAAACATGCAAGTGTAAGTTACGTTGTTCACAAATTTATTATATAAAATTTGTACTAAAAGAATACGAACACAAATCGGATTTCAAAGATCTTATAATATGAAAAGTTGTCATGATAATTCGTATATAAAGTGGTATAAAAAATATATTGAATATTATGATTAGAAATTATGGTTTTAAATTATGTGTTGCAAAATATTATACACAAAAGTTGTGAGTATATAACTCTCTAAAACAGAAAACTGCAGAAACAAAAAAAAAAAATCTAGAAAAGAAATTGTGGGTTGTCTTATCGTTTGTTGGATTAGATTAGCGAAAATATTTAAAAGGATCAGATGGAAAAGGTGATTTTTTATTAAAATGAATTTTCCAATGAGGTTCTAATAAAGAGTAGAAGAGTACAGTAGGATGCTATCCTCGTGCCACTGCCCACGCACGCGTAGGAGCAGGCATCTCAAACATGTGACCGCAGCGGCAGCACAGCGTCACAAGAAGCTAGCGCACTGCGCTGCGCTGCGCTGCGCACCAGCGGAAAACGCCAGACCGAGAGAAAAACGGAGCCTACGAATCGGACGCACCCACCCACCACCCATCAGCCATCACCACCCTCTCTCGTTCATTTTGCGCCATCTTCCTCGCCTCCTGCACAAGTCCACCTCCCGACTCCACCAAAGTCCCAAACCCTAGCTCCCCAGGCTCAGATCCCTCCACCTTCAGTCCTCGAGCGCCGCACGCGCCATGCGGATCCGCAAGAGCGCCTCCCGCCTCCTGGGCTCTGCCTACTCCGCCTCCGCCGCGCAGACCGCTGATGCGGCGCCTCGGTTCGACCTGCTGCCGCCGCCGCACCCGGCGCCGTGCTCCGCGCCCGAATCCTGCGGTGGGACTGGCTTCTCGAGCCCCTCTGCTTCCACTGCGGAGCCCTGTGAGCTCAGCCGCTCCCCATGGGACCTCATCGCCGACCTCTCCCTCTCCGACCAAAAGGTCAGCTCCCCGTCTCCGCCCCTCCCTTCCTACCCTCTCTCTCTCTGTCCTCTCTGCTGTCTGCTCCACTCGAAACTCGGGGTGGCTCTGTGAGGTCCATGCTCCGCAAGCTCACTGCTGCTTTCATGAGGTCTCCACGGGTTCCTGCTACTCGCGAGTTATGGTTCGTGCATGTCTCTAGGGTTGTTCGGCGGGTCCGAATGGGCGGCCAGCAGGCCGCGCCGGAGGGAGAAGACCGCCTGACTGAGCTGTACCCTGCATTAGCTAGTGTTCCGTCGTGGTAATTTGGGTGCGGCCGCGCGTCTAGGGTTCGAATCGCCGGAGCGGCAGCCGGGTCGAACCCTAGATCCGCGGCCCCCATTTCGACGCTGTATCGTGCTTGGGGAAGCGTCTGTTCCTGTTGCTGTGAATCCTGTGATGCTGTTTCGATTAATTCACTTGTTTCATTCGATTAATTCACTTGTTTCATTCGATTAGGCGGAGGACGAACTCGTGGACAAGTACTTTGTCCATGTCACGACCCGGGCGAGCTGGCTCTATTCGGCCACCATGCCAGCTACTACCTCCACCAAGAAGAAGAAGAAGAAGCTTCATGCAGATGCAGCACACGGGGATAGCACGCAGCTGAGGCGTGAGGTTGTGAAAAAAGCTGCAATGAATAATAAGGAGGAGGGCGAGACTAAGAAGAAGGCAAAGGTGAAGAAAGAGGAGGGGCAGGATGGGGCAGCACATCAGGTCTGGATGTGCAAGAAGAACGACGGCAGACGGTGGTACTGCAACCGGCCAGTGAGCCAACCCAACACCCTCTGTGAGTACCATTTCGTGCAGAAGCGCTCCTACTTAAACCCCGATTTCGAGTTCCACTCCGTGGCAGAATTGGAGGAGGAGGCAGCGCCGCCGCGCCAGCACCGGTGCAAGCAGCTGCGCCCTCCAAGTCCTCCACCAGCAACAAGCCAAGGAAGAAGAGGAAGAAGCCTGGAAACGACTGCAGTGCGACTGAGGGCTTCTACTACTATGCTGGTTTCGGTCCATTCAGGTCCAAGAGGCAGTGTAGAAGCGGTGGCATGAACGAACCTCTGCCTGCAAAGCAAGAAGAAGAGGAGGAAACACCTGAAGATGCTTCTCATCCTACAGACGAGGCAGCTGATGAAGTTGCTGAATTAACCAATCAGGCTGCATCTCACGATGATGTGTCTAGTTATGACAACGACATTACAGGGATCGCTGGTGTCGACGAAGAGAGCAGCGATGACGACTACGATGGGATTGGTATCGCTGGCTGCAGCATTATTGGTGAGGGGAAGAGGAAGGTCCCATGGAAGCGTTGGAGGAAGCCTGTGAAAGCGCGGTCGCTCAAGTCCTTGATGTGAGCAACAGCCTGCGTACTCTTACATCTCCATGGTGTAGAAGATACTAAGTTAATCGGCAGCTTGGCCTATTAGCTTGTTATAATTTCTGTTCCTTTTGAGCTGTTATTAATTGACGGACTGTCGTTTGACTGTTTCGTGTTGGTTGGTTGTTCCATGGTTAAACATTGGTTGTCCTTCGTACTCTAGGTCTTTGAAGGATCAGTGTACATCTGTTTTCGTGTTGGACTCTCGAAGGAATATTGTGATTCGTTCGCCGTTCTCCTTGCGTTTTTGATGGACTTGCTTGTTTATTTGGGTACGATGATGGTGTTTGGGAGGCAAAAAAAACTGCCTGGCAACTACGTACAATTCAGACCGGAATCAAAAGTCATACTAGTCGCGCGGCGCACGTGCCGAGGATTTGCTTGATGCACGTATGCAACAAATGTGTAATTAATCAGGAACCGATGATGGTGCGGTGGTGGACGCGGTTTTCTGTTTCAGTGCTCCTTGGTCTGCGCCGAATAGCCGTTCGATTAAATTCGACCTGTACGAGCTGGTGGATTTCTTTTCCACACTGCTTGCCTTGCTCAACTTGCAGTGAAATCTTGTATAAAAAATATGCAGCGAAATCTTGTATAAAAATATGGTCTTGTTTAGTTCCCAGCATAAAAACTTTCACTCATCAGATCGAATGTTTGGACACATACATGGAGTACTAAACGTGAACTTAAAAATTTAACTAATTACACAGATTGTGGAATTTGTGAGACAATTTTTTTAAATTAATAAGTTTATGTTTTGATAATGTTATGCTACAGTAAATATGTGCTACTGACGAATTAATTAATCTTAACTCTTAATAAAATTGTCTCATGGTTTCTAGATAAAATATGTAATTTATTTTTTAATTAGTTTATTTTTAGTAGATTAAATGAATGTCGAAATATATATCCCATATGACATAAAAACTTTTTACACTCCGACTAAACATGACATATATGCAGCGAAATTCGTAGACTAGGGAGTATAGGGCTCGTGCCGTGGCAGCGGGAGACACGTACGCGTTGTATTGCTGGCGCCGGCGTCGGTTCAAGCGCCATGGGAAGTCTGAGGCTGGACTGCTGGAGGCATGACCGGCTGGGTGTACGTTGACGGGCGGCGGCGGACCGGCTGGTCTATTGCCTTTTAGTGCTTTCCAGGGGTGTGGAGCTTGGCGGTTGGCTCGGCAGGTTTCATTAGGGCATTTGGCTGGGCCGCTGATGGTGGTGATGAAAAAAAAAATATAATACTCCATCTGGTTGACTTGGTTGTGGGCCTGTGGTGTTGTGTTTTCTGCTGGTATTCGAATTGGCACGTCATGCAAACGCGTATCATCGATCCTTCCAAGTAGGCATGCAAGTTTAAAATATTTGGGTCATTGGGTCGACCCAAAAAATTGATCAAATGAACTAGGATGACGTTTTTGTAGTTTAGAAAAGTGAAAAAATGAACTAGAATGATATTCAACCGTAAATAGTTAGCTGACCCAAAATACCCATTGGGTACCCACTTGCATCCCTACTTCCAAGACCACTCTCAATACAGTTTTAAAAGAATTTTATTCTTAATAAATGACATGACACAACAAATCTGCCTATGTGAAAGGTATTTACGAAGAGAGTAAGAATGAAATCTGGTCGTCACAATTACCTCGGTGATGAAACCCGCATCGAGGACGATGAGTTTCAATCTATGGCTGACACTCGTGTGGCTCTATTCGCTTAAACTTATTCTTATTTCGTCTATTTCAGTAGTGTTATGTAGGAGAGAATTAAAAAAATTATGGCTAATAAGTCAGCTGATAAGTTCAAGCGAACAAGATCATACATATGCATATGCGACACATGAAGTCCAAACAACCAGACACCGTCTCGTCCCATCTCATACTAATCTTGTGTGTCCTGTGCCGTGAAATATCAAGGCTGATATATGCTTGTTCGGTATACGAAAGTCAAAATTTGGACATCATTAAATATATTTGGAACAAATTTGAATGTTGTTGAAATATATCTTGAGTTGAGATATACGAAACATGAACCCTTTAAATTATATGTAATTTTTTATTATATGCATATGCACCATGAATATTGAAATAATTAATATATTTTATTTTACATGATTATTTGTTTCCTCAGATATATTGTAGTTATCAAAGTGACTATGTTTAGTTTAGAAATATTTTTTGTTAGCACAAAAGGACAGTGGAAGCGTCAAAATTAGCAAACTAATTACTCACAAGCATTTCATCGAACACCTTATGTGCATTTGAAAAACAGCCCCATAGGATTAATTCTTCGAACATAGTGCTGCCAAACTTCACAATAAAGAATATTTTTTTGCAAAGATCAGCTCACTAACACATCAATCCACATCATCAACATATCAAAGAACCCATGTATGCATTATATGCCAACTTAACCATACATGTAACACCCTAAATTTTATTTTCCAAATTTAGTAATACATTTGAGCTTTTGTTTAATTTTCTAAGCAACCTAGGTCAAATAATAATTTTCGAATGATTAAAATAAACCTTAGAGCTTAGAAACATTTTTGTTACATTCATGCCGGTGCATAATTTTTTTTTGAGTGTAAGAATAGGTTGGTTGTGTTCAAATTCAAATTTCGTTTGAATTTGAACAAAGTTCAAAGTTTTATAGAAAGGAAAAGCCCTTTTTCTCTCTCTCCTTCCCTCCTATCTGGCCCTCCAGCAAGTTTTGGCCTGGCCCATTCTCCCATCCCCTTCCTCCCTCACCCACCTTGCAATCGGCCCAGCTCGGCTTGCAGCTCGCACAACCCGGCTCAACGTCGTGGCCCACCTCCTCTTCCTCTTTCCGCGCGCGCAAAAGTCCGCCCAACGGCCCATCCCCTTTCTCCCTGTCGCGCTCGCGAAGGCCCAAGTCGCGACCCGCTTCGTCCGCCGCCGCCCGCTCGCCCGCTCTCTCTGCCAAGCGCGCCCCACCATCCTTCTCGCCGACGCTAGGGCCCGACCTGGCAGTGCCTTGCCGCCTCACCGCCTACCTTTAGCCACCGCCGCGCGTACGTTACCACTCAGCTTCATGGCCGGAGTGAATGGAGGCCACCAGAGGGTCTTCAAGCCGTGACTTGATGCCTCGGGTATTAACCGTCGACGCCGTCCTCTCCTCTACCGCACCGTTGCCCTATAAAGTCCGGTTGAGGTCTCCTTTCTCCCTTTCCCAAACCTCGAGCCCCCCTCTCCCTCGGTAGACCGCCTGAGCTCGACGCCAGCCCCCGCAGAGCCCTCCCCGGTGCCGCGAGCCCCGCAATCGAGTTTGTGGTAACCTCCGCTCCCTCCCCCATGCTCTTACCCTCAAGTTTAGGGCTCGGTTTCATAGTTTCATCGAGCTCCAGATCTCCCGTTAATGGCGCCGCCGCTCGGGAGTGCTATTCTGGTGACCTCCTCCGCCGCAAAATCCCACCCTAGAGTTCGCAAGGTCCCAAGGGTCACTCCGGTGGCCACGGTTGTGTCCAGAGTCGTCGGGAGCGCTTTTCCGTCGGCCCGTCGCCGAGCTTCGTCAGCCTCCCATGACCGCCGTTGTGGGGAGCGCCGCCCGGCCGGCCAAACTTTCCCCAAGCCACCCTGAGCCGTTGGATCGATCGTTTGCGACCGAGATTAGAAGTTACTGTTTCAGGGTGTATAACCAACGCACAGTGGACCGTGGGCTCGGTCCACACTGCCAGCGCAGCGGGTCCACGTCCAATGTGGTGGACCGTGCCAATCGTGCAGCCCAGTCAGCCGACACGCCAGTGCTGTTTTGCAAAAAAAACCCTCAGGTTTTCTTAGAATTAACCCACAGTTCATCCCTGTTTTAAAACACGTTGTTTTCTTTCATTTTAACCCCTGTAGTTTTCGATAATAGGACCCGCAGTCCAGTCAGCGTGGAAATTATGAATTTGATTTGTTTTAATTCGAAAAGGAGTTCGGTTTATTTAAAAAAGTGTCATTGAACCTTGTTTTAAACATAACTTTTGATTTAAAGTCTGATTAGAGTGATTCTTGCGCTCACGTGTTCGTAGAAATGCATAGAATAGTTTTATAAGCTTTTTACCTTGTTTTAGTACTGTTTGGTGTACTGCTCTAATAGATTATTATTTGTTTGCATGTGATGGTTGATTTGAATGTTTGTGTGGTGCCGTTGATCCCGTTTAGTCAGACCGAGTTGTCCAAGGATGACATGAAGCAGATCTTTGAAGAAGTGGAACCATCAACACGAGTTTTTAGAAGGCAAGTGTAACATGAGTTCCTTTGTTACCCAGTAACCTTTTAATCACCTCCTCACATGCATGTGTCTAATATGATAAACCCCTAAGGATTTTACCTAGAACTTTGTTATCCTGTATTCCTTGTTACCTTGGGTTATGCATATGGGTAGTTCTGCTAGCCTACAATCACCAAATATTAAAATGATAATCTTGATTAATGATTTATGGAACCAATATTAGTTCTGAATATTAAAGTCGCAACTCAGGATTTACAGTACAACCACGAGAACTACATGGCTCTAGTCTTAGCCAAATACTTAGATTAGTTCTAGCTCGTCTGTAGCTTATCAAAAGGGCAAGAGGGGAGTACCATGTAGCTTATGGGCCCTGTCCTGCTAGGGTGAGCACTAATGTGGATCTGGAGTGTCACCTTAGTGGGAAGGTGTCTATAACTCTTGGGAGACTGAAACCTTAGCGGCTATGACTTGTTAGGGCGTCTTTGGAAAGGCTTCATAGTGATCCCTGCTAACTTACCTTGGTAGTGAGTTAAGAGGCTGATCACCTCGGGCAAAGGGCAATCACGACTCGTGGGTAAAGTTGTATACACTCTGCAGAGTTATTTTAAAACTGATATATCAGTCGTGCTCTTGGTCATGAGCGGCCTGTGTGACGGAACCGCCCAATAATGTGGCCCACTTGCACACGTCATCGTCATAGGGAGCCCAATGACTGTACAAATGAAACACGTTACTGGAAAGATCCGTCGGGTGTCCCCGAGAGGACCCCGAATTACTCACGAGCCACAGGACCATCATCATGAAGGTTGGAATAATTACAACATTACAACAGTTGATACAAAATACCATCGGAGTGCGGAAGCAAGATAGATAAACTTTACAAATTATGAAGATGTTACTTTTTACATAAAAATAACTGGTATTGCGGAAGTAGAGTAGTATGACAGAACCACACTTAGGCGGAGTACCTAAGTTGGAGAAGAGGAACAACCAGATCACGTCAAGCCCACTGACATGATCATGATCAACACCACCTAATAGAAACCTGCAACAGGGGATTAACAAACCCTGAGTACTGGGGTACTCAACAAGACTTACCCGACTAAAGAAAAAGGGAGAAGACTTAGGAATGAAAGGCTTAGGGTAGTCAAGGTAAGGCTTAAGTATTTTGCAGAAAAAGCATTTTGTAAATCTTGTTTTATTTTGGAAAGATTCAAGCATTTCTCAATTCTTCATTGTCCATGATTCATTTTACATTTCAAAACATACCTAGTTGAGAACCACTCTCCGTTGACAGTCAGTGACCAAGTCTCCATAACCGAGGAGCAACGTTAATCCGGATAAATAATACTCAGCTGAGGATCCCTATCCACACTGCATATGTAGCACCCAAGCTTGCATATGCCAACTCGTCTACCACGATTCCTCCAAGATTGGACCGGTCCTACGCCACCCGGAAGTACAGTACACCACTCCTTTCCAGGTACGACGACCACGTGGGTACATGCCACTTCCGCCATCTCTCCACTCCCAGTGCGTGGTTGTCGGTCCCAATCAAGGATTTCTCGGAGCTAGAGCTTTCCGAAGTATGTGAATAGTTACAAGTCTTGACCAGCAGGCCCCCATACGGATGGTCCCTAATTTTCCCAGCCAGAACTATACCTTGGTTATATCTCACCCAAGCGTAATAGTCCGTCAGTTTTTCAATCCTGTCCCGGTCGGTGTCAACTGTTGAGTCCCGGACTACAACATGACGACACCGTACGCTCGGACAACCTCTCCTCGCTATTGACTAGGTACGGATCAGATACCTAGCCAACAGCGGGGAGTAAGACCAAAATTCCCATAAACATTCCTTAAGTGATCACACTTTTGAAATTGGCATTTTATTGCAAAGTCTAATTCAATAAGCATTGCTAAGCATTTTTCAAATACTTTTGAAAAGCAGGTATGGGGTGTATCAGTGGTCAAGGTGGATAGTGCATCAATTAGATACACACAACTCCTATAACCTAATGCAATAATTTAACTCAAAAGCATTTAAGGAAATCATTTTATAAATTCAAGGAAAGGGTTAAATGCACCGGGGCTTGCCTTCATTGCAGGGAAGATAAGGTCCAAGAAAGATTGACACAAGTTAGTTCGTTTGCTGCTTGAAGTTAAGTCTTTTTCGACGAAGCCTGCCCAACAAGAACCCTCCTCCGAGGCTTGTTCGACAATGGTGAACACCAGAGCTTGATCAACACGACTTCAACACTCTTGGATACTACACGTGGATAAATGATGTATGCTTTAACATGATGCCATGGAATGCATGCTAAGGTGCAGGACAAGACTACTGATTCTAGAGTACAACTTTCTAACATGTGAGTAACTTTTAGGATAGACATAAAGATTAATTATCTTTTTCTTTTTAAGCAAGATTAAACAAACTTATTAAGCATTATTTACAAAACATTGCAGGCATCACAATCATCATAGACCAGAGGGGTGGGGTCTATGAACAGCAAACAATCCAAAAGGTCACACCATGATTACTTTTCTGTTTTTCCTAATTTATTTTAAAAGATCATTTTATACAGTTGTCCCAAAATTTACCAAATTAATCTCATAGGTTCATCATGGTGTAAATAGATGACAAAACAAATTTCATGACCTTTGGAGCTATACATGTTTTACTAAAAACCTAAAACTATCCATTTATTAATTAAAAGGAGGATTTTTCATATTTTAAACTTTGCAGAAAAGTAGAGTTTCTTATTTTTCTAAAATACTACACAGAGCAAGGACACACAATATTTATCTCAAGATTTTTAGAACAACAGATTAAACCTCACAAAAGAAGAAAACAAAACACTATTCATATTTTTAAAAGAAAAGGAAAACTGTGCTTCTCTCGAGGCTCGGCGCGCTTGCCTGTAAGGCGGACAGCGGACCGGTCGCTCGAGGTCTCGGCTGGGAAGGCAGAGGGTGGGGATAGCTTCGCGGGCTCACCAGAAGTTGGAAACGAGGCTCGGCGAGGCGGTGCAAGGGTCGGAGGCGGGAGCTCGATGGTGGCGAGGCCTCGGCGGAGGCTCGGCTAACCTCTCGAGGGTAGCCTCGGCGTGCTCGAGGCTCAGTCCGAGGGTGGCTGCGATTCACCCGAGGCTGAGGGTGGGGCTCGGCTGCTTCGAGGGGGCGCGTTCGCAGGCGTGCTCGAGGTGAGGCTCGAGGGGACGCTCGAGGGTGAGGCTCGAGGCTGGCCTTGGCATGTTCGAGAGATGTGGCTCGAGGGATGTGGCTCGAGGGGACGCTCGAGGTGTGCGGTTCGAGGGTTGGCTCGAAGGTTGGCTCGAGGGTGAGGCTCGAGCGATTCGCCGGAGTTGGAGGGGAGTCGCTGCGCCGGCGAAGGAAAGGACGGAGGGGTGAAATTGGTGGCTTGGGAAGGTGGAGAAGCTCAAGGCGAAGGCAGTGGCGCCTTGGCGGGCGCTGGGGCTGCCTGATGGCTTGGGTTGGCGAGGAAGTGTTGGTGGTGGCAATGGGGAGCTTGGTGGCTTTTATAGGCGCGGGGTGATGCCGAGGTCCGGGCGAAGGACGGTGGGGTCCGGGCGAAGAGGACGGTGGGGGTCCGGGCAAAAGGACGGTGGGGGTCCGGCAAGAGGACGGTGGGGGTCCGGGCAAGAGGACGGTGGGGTCCGGGCAAAAGGACGGTGGGGGTCCGGGCAAAAGGACGGTGGGGGTCCGGGCAAAGAGAGGTAGGGGCCGGGAGGATGAGGTAGGGGTCCTCCAGCTGTGCACAGTGAAAACCTATTCTTCTTTTGAAATCTTGAAAATTACTCCTAAACTTTGAACTGCACAAAGAAAACTCAAAACACCAAAGTTGTTTAGAATTTGAGATCTACAACTTTGCTAAAAGGACCAACTTCAAATTTTGAACAACTTTTGAATTAGAAAAGGGGTAAAACTAGAGTTTGAAATTTGGGGTTTTTCAAAAGGAATTTAAATTTTATTTTGATTTTTGAATTTTGGTCCTCATAACACAGCATCAAACACTTAACTGAACAAGATCTACACAAAAATTAAGCAAACTTAAATGCATGGCAAGAATGATTAAAGGCTAATGATGATGACATGTCAGGTTAATTACTTATTAAACACCAGAGGTGTTACAGCCTTCCCCCCTAAAAGAAATCTCGTCCCGAGATTCAAGAAGTGCTTAAAGGCTGGGGTTGAGTAATGAAAAAGGAAATGTGTCACACTTGTTTCTCGCAAGGAGTTCACAAGGAAACTGGGTTGCGGTTGGGATTACAACTGGGATCAGAACGCGGTTGCAAGTAGCATGGTAGAAGACATTTGAGTGGAGCATGAAAAATTATCAAGAACCAAAGAGAGAGCGTACATTAGCTGTGGGTTTAATGGATCATAACTGTAGACCTCGATACCTGCGCGCACCCAATGGAAACTTGTGCAATCCGGCACACACAGGATTCTTTGGGTTCCGTCGCGGCACCGTGGTCGCCAATACATGGCACCATAATAGAGCACAACTTCTATATCCCTCATTTCAATAAGAAAGAAATTATAACCAGAAACAAAGGTTGTTATAACTACAAGGAAAGTGGCTTTGAACTCCCTTTCGGGCATTCAGAAATGAAAGCACTTTCATAGTGGACTAGAAGGAATTATGACTATAGGCCTGGATATTAGCGAGTACCTGGCCGTAACGCTCTATGGTGGCCATCCATAGGCGACTTCAGGTTCCCACGCTTTTATCCGGTCCATAGATCAGGGTCCTTTCAAAGAACACAATTTCAATAACTTTCAACCACCATTCGTCGTTTTCACGACACCACCAAGCAACCAGCACGTGCCAATTCAAGGCATGACACGTGCTTTCCAGAAGAACCAAGGACTTTACCATGATTCTGACTTTATGTGGTAGAGTGTATGAAAGATATCCAAAAATTCCCAAGGATTAGGAACTTTTGGAATGAAAGTAGCAAGAGCAATAGAATCTAGGGACGATCAACTATCGGGGATCATAGCTGCTTTTAGAATTTAGAGAAGAAGCACATTTTATTATTATGCTGATGATCATGATGCTGCTCGTCCTATACGACTCTCACTGACAGGAGATCTCTGTCTCCACCTGTAGTTAGATATAGGGCTATACTTTATATACTAGCTTCACTGAGGTACCTTCTGTCGGAATCACTAGTATAGTCTTCACGAAGTCTTCCAGCAACGCAAGAAACTTAGGGAAGGATCATTTTTAATTTGTTACTTCAAAAAAAAACTTTAGATTAAGAAACCATTTTGAAGTTTTTCAAAAGTAATGTTGTAACCAGTCTACCTTGATGACAATCCTGCTCCGATACCATTCTGTGACGGAACCCGCCCAATAATGTGGCCCACTTGCACACGTCATCGTCATAGGGAGCCCAATGACTGTGCAAATGAAACACGTTACTGGAAAGATCCGTCGGGTGTCCCCGAGAGGACCCCGAATTACTCACGAGCCACAGGACCATCATCATGAAGGTTGGAATAATTACAACATTACAACAGTTGATACAAAATACCATCGGAGTGGCGGAAGCAGTAGATAAACTTTACAAATATGAAGATGTTACTTTTTACATAAAAATAACTGGTATTGCGGAAGTAGAGTAGTATGACAGAACCACACTTAGACGGAGTACCTAAGTTGGAGAAGAGGAACAACCAGATCACGTCAAGCCACTGACATGATCATGATCAACACCACCTAATAGAAACCTGCAACAGGGGATTAACAAACCCTGAGTACTGGGTACTCAACAAGACTTACCCGACTAAAGAAAAAGGGAGAAGACTCAGGAATGAAAGGCTTAGGGTAGTCAAGGTAAGGCTTAAGTATTTGCAGAAAAAGCATTTTGTAAACCTTGTTTTTATTTTGGAAGATTCAAGCATTTCTCAATTCTTCATTGTCCATGATTCATTTTTACATTTCAAAACATACCTAGTTGAGAACCACTCTCCGTTGACAGTCAGTGACCAAGTCTCCATAACCGGAGGAGCAACGTTAATCCGGATAAATAATACTCAGCTGAGGATCCCTATCCACACTGCATATGTAGCACCCAAGCTTGCATATGCCAACTCGTCTACCACGATTCCTCCAAGATTGGACCGGTCCTACGCCACCCGGAAGTACAGTAACAGCACTCCTTTCCAGGTACGACGACCACGTGGGGTACATGCCACTTCCGCCATCTCTCCACTCCCAGTGCGTGGTTGTCGGTCCCAATCAAGGATTTCTCGGAGCCAGAGCTTTCCGAAGTATGTGAATAGTTACAAGTCTTGACCAGCAGGGCCCCCATACGGATGGTCCCTAATTTTCCAGCCAGAACTATACCTTGGTTATATCTCACCCAAGCGTAATAGTCCCGTCAGTTTTCAATCCTGTCCCGGTCGGTGTCAACTGTTGAGTCCCGGACTACACATGACGACACCGTTACGCTCGGACAACCTCTCCTCGCTATTGACTAGGTACGGATCAGATACCTAGCCAACAGCGGGAGTAAGACCAAATTCCCATAAACATTCCTTAAGTGATCACACTTTTGAAATTGGCATTTTATTGCAAAGTCTAATTCAATAAGCATTGCTAAGCATTTTTCAAATACTTTTGAAAAGCAGGTATCGGGTGTATCAGTGGTCAAGGTGGATAGTGCATCAATTAGGATAACACACAACTCCTATAAACCTAATGCAATAATTTAACTCAAAAGCATTTAAGGAAATCATTTTATAAATTCAAGGAAAGGGTTAAATGCACCGGGGCTTGCCTTCATTGCAGGGAAGATAAGGTCCAAGAAGATTGACACAAGTTAGTTCGTTTGCTGCTTGAAGTTAAAGTCTTTTTCGACGAAGCCTGCCCAACAAGAACCCTCCTCCCGAGGGCTTGTTCGACAATGGTGAACCACCAAGAGCTTGATCAACACGACTTCAACACTCTTGGATACTACACGTGGATAAATGATGTATGCTTTAACATGATGCCATGGAAGCATGCTAAGGGTGCAGGACAAGACTACGGATTCTAGAGTACAACTTTCTAACATGTGAGTAACTTTTAGGATAGACATAAAGATTAATTATCTTTTTCTTTTTAAGCAAGATTTAAACAACTTATTAAGCATTATTTACAAAACATTGCAAGGCATCACAATCATCATAGACCAGAGGGGTGGGGCTCTACTGAACAAAACAACTCCAAAAGGGTCACACCATGATTACTTTTCTGGTTTTTTTCCAATTTTAATCTTTAAAGATCATTTTTGTGTTTTTCCTAATTTATTTTAAAAGATCATTTTATACAGTTGTCCCAAAATTTACCAAATTAATCTCATAGGTTCATCATGGTGTAAATAGATGACAAAACAAATTTCATGACCTTTGGAGCTATACATGTTTTACTAAAAACCTAAAACTATCCATTTATTAATTAAAAGGAGGATTTTTCATATTTTAAACTTTGCAGAAAAGTAGAGTTTCTTATTTTTCTAAAATACTACACAGAGCAAGGAACACACAATATTTATCTCAAGATTTTTAGAACAACAGATTAAACCTCACAAAAAGAAGAAAACAAAACACTATTCATATTTTTAAAAGAAAAGGAAAACTGTGCTTCTCTCGAGCTCGGCGCGCTTGCCTGTAAGGCGGACAGCGGACCGGTCGCTCGAGGTCTCGGCTGGGAAGGCAGAGGGTGGGGATAGCTTCGCGGGCTCACCAGAAGTTGGAAACGAGGCTCGGCGAGGCGGTGCAAGGGTCGGAGGCGGGAGCTCGATGGTGGCGAGGCCTCGGCGGAGGCTCGGCTAACCTCTCGAGGGTAGCCTCGGCGTGCTCGAGCTCAGTCCGAGGGTGGCTGCGATTCACCCGAGGCTGAGGGTGGGGCTCGGCTGCTTCGAGGGGGCGCGGTTCGCAGGCGTGCTCGAGGGTGAGGCTCGAGGGGACGCTCGAGGGTGAGGCTCGAGGCTGGCCTTGGCATGTTCGAGAGATGTGGCTCGAGGGATGTGGCTCGAGGGGACGCTCGAGGGTGTGCGGTTCGAGGGTTGGCTCGAAGGTTGGCTCGAGGGTGAGGCTCGAGCGATTCGCCGGAGTTGGAGGGGAGTCGCTGCGCCGGCGAAGGAAAGGACGGAGGGGTGAAATTGGTGGCTTGGGAAGGTGGAGAAGCTCAAGGCGAAGGCAGTGGCGGCCTTGGCGGGCGCTGGGGCTGCCTGATGGCTTGGGGTGGCGAGGAAGTGTTGGTGGTGGCAATGGGAGCTTGGTGGCTTTTATAGGGCGCGGGGTGATGCCGAGGTCCGGGCGAAGGACGGTGGGGTCCGGGCGAAGAGGACGGTGGGGGTCCGGGCAAAGGACGGTAGGTAGGGGCCGGCAAAGGACGGTGGGGGTCCGGGCAAGAGGACGGTGGGGGTCCGGGCAAGAGGACGGTGGGGGGCCGGGCAAAAGGACGGTGGGGGTCCGGGCAAAAAGGACGGTGGGGGTCGGGGCAAAAGGACGGTGGGGGTCCGGGAAAGAGAGGTGGGGCCGGGTGAGGAGTGATGAGTAGGGGTCCTCCAGCTGTGCACAGTGAAAACCTATTCTTCTTTTGAAATCTTGAAAATTACTCCTAAACTTTGAACTGCACAAAGAAAACTCAAAACACCAAAGTTGTTTAGAATTTGAGATCTACAACTTTGCTAAAAGGACCAACTTCAAATTTTGAACAACTTTTGAATTAGAAAAAGGGGTAAAACTAGAGTTTGGAAATTTGGGGTTTTTCAAAAGGAATTTAAATTTATTTTGATTTTTGAATTTTGGTCCTCATAACACAGCATCAAACACACTTAACTGAACAAGATCTACACAAAAATTAAGCAAACTTAAATGCATGGCAAGAATGATTAAAGGCTAATGATGATGACATGTCAGGTTAATTACTTATAAACACCAGAGGTGTTACAGCCTTCCCCCCTAAAAGAAATCTCGTCCCGAGATTCAAGAAGTGCTTAAAGGCTGGGGTTGAGTAATGAAAAAGGAAATGTGTCACAGTTTCTCGCAAGGAGTTCACAAGGAAACTGGGTTGCGCGGTTGGGATTACAACTGGGATCAGAACGCGGTTGCAAGTAGCATGGTAGAAGACATTGAGTGGAGCATGAAAAATTATCAAGAACCAAGAGAGAGCGTACATTAGCTGTGGGTTATAATGGATCATAACTGTAGACCTCGATACCTGCGCGCACCCAATGGAAACTTGTGCAATCCGGCACACAGGATTCTTTGGGTTCCGTCGCGGCACCGTGGTCGCCAATCATGGCACCATAATAGAGCACAACTTCTATATCCCTTCATTTCAATAAGAAAGAAATTATAACCAGAAAACAAAGGTTGGTTATAACTACAAGGAAAGTGGCTTTGAAACTCCCTTTCGGGCATTCAGAAATGAAAGCACTTTCATAGTGGACTAGAAGGAATTATGACTATAGGCCTGGATATTAGCGAGTACCTGGCCGTAACGCTCTATGGTGGCCATCCATAGGCGACTTCAGGTTCCCACGCTTTTATCCGGTCCATAGATCAGGGTCCTTTCAAAGAACACAATTTCAATAACTTTCAACCACCATTCGTCGTTTTCACGACACCAAGCAACCAGCACGTGCCAATTCAAGGCATGACACGTGCTTTCCAGAAGAACCAAGGACTTTACCATGATTCTGACTTTATGTGGTAGAGTGTATGAAAGATATCCAAAAATTCCCAAGGATTAGGAACTTATGGAATGAAAGTAGCAAGAGCAATAGAATCTAGGGACGATCAACTATCGGGGATCATAGCTGCTTTTAGAATTTAGAGAAGAAGCACATTTTATTATATGCATGATATGATGCATGCTGTCCTATACGACCTCTCACTGACAGGAGATCTCTGTCTCCACCTGTTAGTTAGATATAGGGCTATACTTTATATACTAGCTTCACTGACTTGGTACCTTCTGTCGGAATCACTAGTATAGTCTCACGAAGTCTTCCAGCAACGCAAGAAACTTAGGGAAGGATCATTTTTAATTTGTTACTTCAAAAAAAAACTTTTAGATTAAGAAACCATTTTGAAGTTTTTCAAAAGTAATGTTGTAACCAGTCTCTTGATTGATGACACATCCTGCTCCGATACCATCTGTGACGGAACCGCCGCCCAATAATGTGGCCCACTTGCACACGTCATCGTCATAGGGAGCCCAATGACTGTGCAAATGAAACACGTTACTGGAAAGATCCGTCGGGTGTCCCCGAGAGGACCCGAATTACTCACGAGCCACAGGACCATCATCATGAAGGTTGGAATAATTACAACATTACAACAGTTGATACAAAATACCATCGGAGTGCGGAAGCAAGATAGATAAACTTTACAAATTATGAAGATGTTACTTTTTACATAAAAATAACTGGTATTGCGGAAGTAGAGTAGTATGACAGAACCACACTTAGACGGAGGAGTACCTAAGTTGGAGAAGAGGAACAACCAGATCACGTCAAGCCCACTGACATGATCATGATCAACACCACCCCCTAATAGAAACCTGCAACAGGGGATTAACAAAACCCTGAGTACTGGGGTACTCAACAAGACTTACCCGACTAAAGAAAAAGGGAGAAGACTCAGGAATGAAAGGCTTAGGGTAGTCAAGGTAAGGCTTAAGTATTTGCAGAAAAAGCATTTTGTAAACCTTGTTTTATTTTGGAAAGATTCAAGCATTTCTCAATTCTTCATTGTCCATGATTCATTTTACATTTCAAAACATACCTAGTTGAGAACACTCTCCGTTGACAGTCAGTGACCAAGTCTCCATAACCGAGGAGCAACGTTAATCGGATAAATAATACTCAGCTGAGGATCCCTATCCACACTGCATATGTAGCACCCAAGCTTGCATATGCCAACTCGGTCTACCACGATTCCTCCAAGATTGGACCGGTCCTACGCCACCCGGAAGTACAGTACACCACTCCTTTCCAGGTACGACGACCCACGGGGTACATGCCACTTCCGCATCTCTCCACTCCCAGTGCGTGGTGTCTCGGTCCCAATCAAGGATTTCTCGGAGCCAGAGCTTTCAGAAGTATGTGAATAGTTACAAGTCTTGACCAGCAGGCCCCCATACGGATGGTCCCTAATTTTCCAGCCAGAAACTATACCTTGGTTATATCTCACCCAAGCGTAATAGTCCCGTCAGTTTTTCAATCCTGTCACGGTCGGGTCAACTGTTGAGTCCCGGACTACAACATGACGACACCGTACGCTCGGACAACCTCTCCTCGCTATTGACTAGGTACGGATCGATACCTAGCCAACAGCCGGGAGTAAGACCAAAATTCCCATAAACATTCCTTAAGTGATTCACACTTTTGAAATTGGCCATTTATTGCAAAGTCTAATTCAATAAGCATTGCTAAGCATTTTTCAAATACTTTTGAAAAGCAGGTATCGGGTTGTATCAGGGTCAAGGTGGATAGTGCATCAATTAGGATAACACACAACTCCTATAAACCTAATGCAATAATTTAACTCAAAAAGCATTTAGGAAATCATTTATAAATTCAAGGAAAGGGTTAAATGCACCGGGGCTTGCCTTCATTGCAGGGAAGAATAAGGTCCAAGAAAGATTGACACAAGTTAGTTCGTTTGCTGCTTGATATTAAGTGTCTTTTCGACGAAGCCTGCCACACAAGAACCCTCCTCCGAGGCTTGTTCGACAATGGTGAACACCAGAGCTTGATCAACACGACTTCAACACTCTTGGATACTACACGTGGATAAATGATGTATGCTTTAACATGATGCCATGGAATGCATGCTAAGGTGCAGGACAAGACTACTGATTCTAGAGTACAACTTTCTAACATGTGAGTAACTTTAGGATAGACATAAAGATTAATTATCTTTATCTTTTAAGCAAGATTAAACAAACTTATTAAGCATTATTTACAAAACATTGCAAGGCATCACAATCATCATAGACCAGAGGGGTGGGGTCTATGAACAGCAAACAATCCAAAAGGTCACACCATGATTACTTTTCTGTTTTTCCTAATTTATTTTAAAAGATCATTTTATACAGTTGTCCCAAAATTTACCAAATTAATCTCATAGGTCATCATGGTGTAAATAGATGACAAAACAAATTTCATGACCTTTGGAGCTATACATGTTTTACTAAAAACCTAAAACTATCCATTTATTAATTAAAAGGAGGATTTTTCATATTTTAAACTTTGCAGAAAAGTAGAGTTTCTTATTTTCTAAAATACTACACAGAGCAAGGAACACACAATATTTATCTCAAGATTTTTAGAACAACAGATTAAACCTCACAAAAAGAAGAAAACAAAACACTATTCATATTTTTAAAAGAAAAGGAAAACTGTGCTTCTCTCGAGGCTCGGCGCGCTTGCCTGTAAGGCGGACAGCGGACCGGTCGCTCGAGGTCTCGGCTGGGAAGGCAGAGGGTGGGGATAGCTTCGCGGGCTCACCAGAAGTTGGAAACGAGGCTCGGCGAGGCGGTGCAAGGGTCGGAGGCGGGAGCTCGATGGTGGCGAGGCCTCGGCGGAGGCTCGGCTAACCTCTCGAGGGTAGCCTCGGCGTGCTCGAGGCTCAGTCCGAGGGTGGCTGCGATTCACCGAGGCTGAGGGTGGGGCTCGGCTGCTTCGAGGGGGCGCGGTTCGCAGGCGTGCTCGAGGGTGAGGCTCGAGGGGACGCTCGAGGGTGAGGCTCGAGGATGGCCTTGGCATGTTCGAGAGATGTGGCTCGAGGGATGTGGCTCGAGGGGACGCTCGAGGGTGTGCGGTTCGAGGGTTGGCTCGAAGGTTGGCTCGAGGGTGAGGCTCGAGCGATTCGCCGGAGTTGGAGGGGAGTCGCTGCGCCGGCGAAGGAAAGGACGGAGGGGTGAATTGGTGGCTTGGGAAGGTGGAGAAGCTCAAGGCGAAGGCAGTGGCGGCCTTGGCGGGCGCTGGGGCTGCCTGATGGCTTGGGTTGGCGAGGAAGTGTTGGTGGTGGCAATGGGGAGCTTGGTGGCTTTTATAGGCGCGGGGTGATGCCGGGGTCCGGGCGAAGGACGGTGGGGGGTCCGGGCGAAGAGGACGGTGGGGGTCCGGGCAAAAGGACGGTGGGGGTCCGGGCAAAAGGACGGTGGGGGTCCGGGCAAGAGGACGGTGGGGGTCCGGGCAAGAGGACGGTGGGGGTCCGGGCAAAAGGACGGTGGGGGTCCGGGCAAAAGGACGGTGGGGGTCCGGGCAAAAGGACGGTGGGGGTCCGGGCAAAGAGAGGTAGGGGCCGGGTGAGGATGAGGTAGGGGTCCTCCAGCTGTGCACAGTGAAAACCTATTCTTCTTTTGAAATCTTGAAAATTACTCCTAAACTTTGAACTGCACAAAGAAAACTCAAAACACCAAAGTTGTTTAGAATTTGAGATCTACAACTTTGCTAAAAGGACCAACTTCAAATTTTGAACAACTTTTGAATTAGAAAAGGGGTAAAACTAGAGTTTGGAAATTTGGGGTTTTTCAAAAGGAATTTAAATTTTATTTTGATTTTTGAATTTTGGTCCTCATAACACAGCATCAAAAACACTTAACTGAACAAGATCTACACAAAAATTAAGCAAACTTAAATGCATGGCAAGAATGATTAAAGGCTAATGATGATGACATGTCAGGTTAATTACTTATTAAACACCAGAGGTGTTACAGCCTGGATCCTTTTTGAGACAGTTCTATGGATAATTTGGGTAATGATAATCTGGATGATAAATAATTATACTTTCACCATGGGAGCTTAAGCATAACTTAACGACATAAGTCTAATAAATAAAAATTGATCAACTAAAAATGCTTACCGCAGTTCAGCCATGTCTAGACTTTTGAGCCTTGCATCCCCTCATGTTGTACTTGTTGAGTATGGTACGCTCACACTTGCTTTACATACAATCAATAAAAATCCCGGATGGGTACTGTCAACGAAATATGGTCGATTGTCTACCGAGGGGTATGCCCAAGGTAGTAGATTGAGCGGCGGAGGCGTGCGAGACGTCTGCAAAGTGTAAACACAGGGACGAGAGATGAAGATTTAGACACGATCGGGCCGGCAAGTCGCCGTAATACCCTACGTCCTGTGTTCTGGTGGCTGGATTGTATTATGAGATCGGGTGATCAGATGTGTTTGGAGGGGGTCCCTGCTCGCCTTATATAGCCAGGGAGCAGGGTCACAACTTGCCAAATCCTAACAGATTACAATCGGTTCCTTTTGGCAAGGAATCCAGGTCCATCTATTCGGATCTTCCTTGTCGAGCAAGTTATCAGGATAGTCCTCGGCGGCTGCGACAGCCTGGTCGCGGGCCGCGAGGCCTTCTGGTTGGGCCGTATCTGCGGGAGAGCCCAAGTCTTGCCATGGGGGTATACGGGTGTAATATCCCCACAGCTAGTCCACGAGCACGTTGCATCCATTGTGCTGGGCGTCGCGAAGTCCTCCGAGCAGGCCTGGCCTGGTCGCATGTCGATGAAGGCGTCTTCCGACCAGGTTACCTGGTCGCTGGTGCACTTGTGGTAGTCCTTCGACCAGGTTAAGCTGGTCGCGGGCGTAACAACCAGAGTTGTAGCCGAAGTGCAACCGCGTAGAGTATTCTGCGTCGTCCTGCAAAAAGGGATGCAAGGTGCTGCAAGAAAAAATTTGGAGATCTTTCATTTGTGAAGTGTATCCACTTAGGGCCTAGCCAGACCCCAGAGGCTGACGGTACGTCGGTTGAAGTCCTTGCTAGTCTGTCTCAAGTTGCGAAGAAAGAAAAATGAACAATACATTCACCGCTAGGTGAAGTGTATCCACTTAGTCCCCGAGCTTGGGAGTAGGTGCTGTCGGCACGTGGTGCCAAGCTTGTAATTTTCTGCACAAAACAGAGTCATTTTTGTGAAAGAGAAAAAATGACGTGTGTGCACGTAATCCCCGGGCCTGCTGTAAGAAACAGCATGGTTCTTATAGCAAGGCCAAAGAAAATGCATTAGTGTAAATATGAGGGGAGAGTCCCCGAGCTCAAAGTTGAGGGTCTACAGTCCCTGAGGGTTACTGTGGCGCCGACAAGGAACTGCAGAATTTACTGTACCCCTGAAATGAATTTGAGTACTAACGTGTGAGGTCAGTCCCCGTGCGTTAGTATCGCATTTATCAGCACAAAATGATTGAAACCGAATAAATGATGAAGGCGAACGGACAGGCCGTTTTTGCAAACCAATGGCCCAGCGGCCCATTAAGGCTGATGCGGGGTCGAGTGCGCGCGTGCAGTTGCCGTAGACGACGTGGCGGTCGTGGGAATGGTGGGCACGGGTTCCCAAGAACCCTGGAGGCGAAGGGTCGGGCCGCACCATATAAAAAGGAAGGTGGACGGCTGCGGTTCCTCACTTGCTTCTTGAGCTCTCGCCTCGTAGCCTTCGCCTTCTCCGTTTCCTTTTTCCAGGCAAGCGACTCCGAGCGCAAGAAGACTGTAGCCCCAGATCCAGATCCACATCCATACCAAGTCGTTGTCGATGGCTGGCGGGAAGCGTGCTCGCGGTGCGGCGGCGAAGGCGAAGAAAACGACGAAGGCAGAGTCCGGCGACCGCGTCGAGGTTCCGGTCTGGGCGCGCGGGTGGAAGCGGAGCGTTCTCCGCCGGGAGAATCTAGAGGAGCTGATCTTCGCCGGCCTTCTTCTGGATAGCGTCACCGGAGGATGGAGGGATGCGTACCTGGAGGATTGGCCGACTTCGAACACTTCGGAGCTTGTCGTCTTCGAGGCATTCTTCAGGTGCGGGTTCGGAATCCCGGTCCACCCCTTCCTCCATGGCCTGCTGGAGTACTATCAGGTCGCGCTGTTCAACTTGACTCCCAATACAATGTTGCACATCACGGTCTTTATCCATTACTGCGAGGCGTATCTGGGCATCGAGCCCCACTTCGACCTCTTTCGCCACTTCTTCCGCCTGAAGATCAACGGTACTGGGGCGTCGGACATCGTCGGGTCGGTGTACCTCCAGCTTCGGGACGGGATGGCGGAGAGAGAAGTAATCGCAATGCCGCTGCCTTCAAAGGCGATGGAGTACAAGCCCAAGTGGTTCTACATCCACTAGGAGGCGCCGAGGCCACCGTGCGACCCGACCTTCGAGCCGAAGGTGATGCCGTCGTGGTCGGAGCGTCCCGGCGGCGGCGGCGATGGAGCAAGTGGAGGAGCTTTTGACTGGTCGACAAGCGGTTGCATCGCATCGATGGGGTGGCGGTGGCGTCGAACTTCATCAAGAGGCGCTGCCAGCCCTGCAAGGAGAGGGCGCACCCAGCGTACGAGTACGCTGGTGACGCGGAGGACCAGACGCGGGAAGTGCCAGAGTCCCTGACGCCGGAGGAGGTGTTCCTGCGGGTCGAAGCTCTGTTTGACCTACAGAAGAGGCAGAAGCTGGAATATCTGCGGAAGTCGTACTCACTGGAGTACCCTCCGCCGGAGGTTAGTATTTTTGCCATGTATATGTTTGTCAAAATGCGTAAGTAGATACTCAATGTCGCAAGATTGTGGTGCAGGGTCGGAAGGCGTTCGTGTCGCAAGCACCGTTGAAGGCGTGGCCGAAAGGCGTTGACCCGTCCCGGGGGGGTGTCGACGACGGTGGTCGCGGCGCGGCGGAGGTCGGCACGGAGGAGATCGAGAGCAGCGGGGAGGAGGGGGAGCCGAGTCCCCGAGCCCCAGTCGAGCAGGGGGAGGGCGCGTGAAGACCCAAAAGGGAAACGCGCGGCCGCCCCTGCGAAGAAGAAGAAGGTGTCGCTGGAGACCGGCGGCGCCTTCACCATTGATGAAGAGGCAGCGAAGCGCCGCTGCGTGGTCTTCAACTGGTCGGACGATGTGTTTGACAGTGAAGACGAGGTCCCGCTGAGTGCCCGTTTCGCGCAAGGGTCCTCAGCGGGGCGCGGAGGCAGAGCGGCGAAGGCGAGGGCGAAGCCGAAGCCGAAGGTGACGCGGACGCTGGAGCGGGCACCAGAGGCGCGGGAGTCTTCTGGTGGAGCGGCCGGTGCGCCCAAGCCACAGGAGGAGTCCGCAGGCGGCGGCGCGCGTTCGCGCTCTCGTCACTTCTCGCGGGAGAAGAAGGTGTCGGGCCTGTAAGTATCCCCTGCGCATCCTGCATTTATTTAACCTGATCGGATTAGAATGGTGATGATGAGGCCGAGTACTTGACAGGTCGGCTGATGCGGAGGAGGTGCTGGACACCGAAGGCGGGGGTCGGAGGGAAGCAAGCCCTCCGATAGATACTGGCGCTGGCAGGTCGACGAGGTCGGCCGCACCAGAGGAGGCATCGAAGGCGGCGGAGGACGTCGAGGCGTCCGCAGTCCCCGAGCCTGGAGAGGCAAGGCAACCGGGGGCGTCCGAAGTCCCCGAGCCTCGGGAGGTGGAGCAGCGGGCGTCCCCAACGCCTGGGGGCAGTTCCAGAGGAGGCGGAGCAGCAGGAGGCGCTGCGGCGCGGTCGCCGCAACCTTGGGCCGTCGTGCCCGGGGGGTGAAAAGGAAGGTGGCGGCGCCTGCTTCGCTAGAGATCAAAGAGATCGAGCGTCCGGAGGAGGACCCGAATCGGTGTCCGGTCCGCCGCTTCCCCGCGTCGAGGGGGACGTGGTCGTCGAGATTGAAGACGAGGCGGCGAGCGCGGCGACGGACGCCGTTGTTGGAGATGCGTCGAAGTTGCTGGAGAAGATCCAGGTGAACGAAGACACCTATTCCTTGTAGCTTCCATGTGGGTCTTGTTTATCCTTGTCGTCGTGTGCCTGCAGCTCCTGTTGAAGGTCGGGGAGGAGCTTAAGCTCGCCATTGACTAGATGGCGCCGATGGCCGAGGAGAACGAGCGGCTCCGGACGGAGGTGAAGCGCATCGAGGGTCAGTTCGCTGGCTTGGAGGCGCGGTTGGAGGATGCCCATGCTCGTTCCCGGGAGCTTGAGGAGGTCATCCAGCAGCAGGGGCAGGAGAACTTCCAGCTTCAGCTGCGGGCCGATAAGGCCGACGAGTTCGCCGCACGTGAGTTGACGACGTTTTGCTCCCTTTTTCTGAAGAACGCCATCTGGTCGGAGTCCTTAGTCGTGTTGGTATTGGTGTAGAGGCGATGCAGGCGGGCGAGGAGAAACGTCTCCTGGCCGAGGAGAAGGCGAAATCCGACGAGGAGTTGCGGAAATGGCAGGCTATGCATGCCGATGAGTCCTCTCGGAGAAATGTGTCTGGAGATTGTTGTTTGTTCTTACCCCTTGCCTTGGCGTTTGCAGCTTACCGCGAAAATGTGCAAATACAATTTGTAGATCTGGAGCGGCGCATCAAAGGCTACCACGACCGCTTCTGGTCGCTGGCGGAGGAGGTCGCTCCTTTGGTGCAATGCATCGACGAGGAGCCTTTCTTCCCGGCAGAGAAGGAGCGGCGGATCGACGATCATGTCGTCCAGAAGGCGCGTGGCCTATGGGGGCGCTTCCAGGCATACACCAAGTCGGCGACGCAGAGTGTGGCGGCTCATGGCCTCGCTATTCTTTGTTCGCATTATTCGCGGATGGAGATGTCGAGGTTGGGCGCCGGCTTTGCGGCGAACACGTCAGAGGCCGAGATGGAGCGCCTGGAGGAGGAGGCCGAGCCTGCAGCCGAAGCCCTGGTCGGCGGTGTAGATTTATTTGGTGCCGGGCACCAGTAGCTTGTAGATTAGGAGTTAGTCTGTAAATAGACTCTTGGGCGAACTGAATTGAAACTTGAAGCGAGTCAGCGTGTTTCATTCGTTCCCCGAATTCCGCAGACCCAGTAGTCGTGAGCCGTAGCGATGAACAGTTCGACCTTGGGTTATCCCAGGATCCGTAGCGTAGAGCGCAGAGCTCGTTTGCGCGTAGGAGTCAAGGACGTCGCCCAAGGGACCGCTGCTGGAATCCCATAGCGCAGAGGGCGGGCGCTCGTGCACGCGTAGGGAGGTACCACGACCAAGGTCTTTTCCGAGAGGCTCGATCGTGGCGTGACATGGGCGAATGGCGACCGTTGTCGAGCGCGTGGGTGGCGCGAATGCGAGGCACTGAGCACACATCTTTCAGAATTCTCAGCCCAAGTTTGCCTTTCCTTCATAGCGCAGGGGGCGGACGCTCATGCACGCGTAGAGAGGTCGGGACGTCCCCTGGGAGACCTGTTGGCCACTGTAGTGCAGAGGGCGGGCGCTCATGCACGTGTCCGATGGTGACAACAGCCCCGACTCTGAGTTTTCATCGGTAGGAGTCAGGCTGCTTGAAGACCGAATGGAGACCGTGCGCATAAACGGCGCATACAGGCACTGGGCGTATAGCCTCCGGAGGTCTCAGCCCAAGTTTAGCCCTCCCTTTGTAGCGCAGAGGGCGGACG
This sequence comes from Coix lacryma-jobi var. lacryma-jobi, assembly GCA_009763385.1. Classification (NCBI taxonomy): domain Eukaryota; kingdom Viridiplantae; phylum Streptophyta; class Magnoliopsida; order Poales; family Poaceae; genus Coix; species Coix lacryma-jobi. Next base: position 130,006,591 of record CM019823.1, on the reverse strand, counting down.
CTCATGCACGCGTAGAGGGGTCGGGACATCACTTGGGAGGACTACTGGCCGCCGTAGCGCAGAGGGCGGGCGCTCATGCACGCGTCCGACAGTTACAGTAGCCCCTGCTCTAAGACTCCTTCGACATCAGCCAGGCTGTTTGGAGAAATTGGCGAGTCGTCCGGAGACGAGTTGGAGAGGTCGGCGAGCCGTCCGGAGACGGATTAGAGAAATCGGCGAACTGTCCGGAGACGGATTGGAGAAGTCGGCGAACCGTCCGGAGACGGATTGGAGAAGTCGGCGAGCCGTCCAGAGACGAGTGGAGAGGTCGGCGAGCCGTACGGAGACGGATTGGAGATGTCGGCGAGTCATCCCTTAAGCGTAGAACTTTCTGAGGTGCTCGATGCTCTAGGAGTTAGGTATGTCGATGCCTTCGAGGTCGGCGAGACGATAGGCGCCTGGTCGGGTGACCTCCGTCACCATGTAGGGGCCATCCCAATGTGAAGATAGTTTATGCAGGCCGTCAGTCTTGAGTTTCTGCTTGAGGACGAGGTCACCGACGACGAAGGATCGATCTTTGACGTTGCGGTTGTAGTAGCGGCGAACACCTTCGAGGTACTTGGCGGTGCGGAGACAGGATGTCAGGCGCTCTTCTTCTAGGCGGTCGAGGTCGTCGCAGCGAGCCTGGTCGGAGACTTCATCATCGTAGTTCTCAATGCACGGAGAGCGGAAGACGACATTAACAGGGATGATGGCTTCGGAGCCGAAGACCATGAAGTATGGCGAAACGTTGGTATTACGACTGGGTTGAGTCCGGAGACCCCAGAGTACGAAGGGGAGCTCGCGCATCCAGCGACCAGGGTGCTTCTCGTCTTTTTGGTAGAGGCGTGTCTTCAGTGCGTCGAGGATCATGCCGTTAGCACGTTCGGCCTGGCCGTTTGCTCGAGGATGGGCGACAGAGACATACTTGACGAGGATGCCGTGGCCTTCGCAGAAATCCCATAAGACGTTGCCGGTGAAGTTGGAGCCGAAGTCGGTGATAATGGAGTTTGGGAGACCGAAGCGGTGGATTATTTCGTCGATGAAGGAGACGGTGTTTTTGGCGGTCGCTTTGGTGATTGGCTTTGCTTCTATCCACTTGGAGAATTTGTCGACGGCGATGTATATCCACTTGAAGCTTCCTGGAGCTGGTCGGAAAGGGCCGATCATGTTGAGTCCCCAGCAAGCGAAGGGCACGAGGACGGTACGGTATGCTTGAAGCGACTGCGCAGGAACGTGGGTTTGTTTGGGCGATGAATTGGCACCCTCCACTCAGGTGAGGACGAGCTGTTCGGCGTCGGCGACCGCTGATGGCCAGTAGAATCATGCGCGAAAAGCTTTATGTACCAACGTCTTTGCAGCCGCGTGGTTCCCACATTCGTCGGCGTGGATGTCGAAAAGGATTTTGAGGCCATCTTCTCTGGAGACGCATTTTTGGAGCACTTTATTTCTGGAGTGCTTGCGCATGAGCGCGCCGTTGACCAGTACATAATTGTTGACGTGGCGAATAAGGCGCTCGGCTTCCATCTTGTCTACAGGGACAAGGTTTTCGGAGAGATACTTGATGAAGTCCTCGCGCCAATCGGACGGTGTTGTGGAAGTAGTGCCCACTAGTTGTCCAGTCGATGGCATCGTGGCGTCCATCGGTGATGTGGAGCTCGAGTGGTCGGCGATGGAGGGTTCTGTCAAGTCGTGAATAAATACGCCAGCGGGAGCCTGAGATCTCGATGACGCCAGCTTGGATAGCTCATCGGCCGCCTGGTTCCGGTCTCGCGGTAGGTGATGGTATTCGATACCGAAGAATTTGCCTTCAAGCTTCCAGATGGTGGTGCAGTAGGCGTTCATCTTGTCGTGGGAGCAGTTCCAGTCCTTGTTGAGCTGGTTGATGACGAGGGCGGAGTCGCCGTAGACCATGAGGCGCTTGACGCCTAGCTCGCTGGCGATGCGGAGACCATGGAGGGCGGCTTCATACCCGGTGGCGTTGTTGGAGGCTGGAAAGAGTAGCCGTAAAGCGTAGCGGAGCTTCTCACCGGAGGGAGATGTGAAGAGGAGACCGGCGCCAGCGCCATGCAAGGTGAGGGAGCCGTCGAAGAAGAGGGTCTAATGTTCTGGTGCTTCCGGCGGTACTGGAGTTTGGAGATCCGTCCATTTGGCGAGGAAATCGGTGAGTGCTTGTGACTTGATTGTTTGGCGACCTTGAAAGGCGATGTCGTAGGAGCCGAGCTCGATAACCCACTTGATGATGCGTCCCGTAGCGTCTTTGTTGCGATGTATGTCCCCGAGGGGGAATTCCGTGATGACGGTGACCCGCTCGTAGCTTTGGAAGTAATGGCGTAGCTTGCGTGCAGTAATAAGGACCGCATAGAGGAGCTTTTGTACCTGGGGGTACCGAGTTTTGGAGTCGTTTAGTACCTCGCTGACGAAGTAGCAGGGTCGCTGGACGGGGTAGGTATGACCGTCTTCCTCGTGTTCGACAACGATAACGGAGCTGACGACCCGGTTTGTGGCGGCGATGTAGAGCAGCAAGGGCTCCTTCTCCTTAGGTGCGGCAAGCATAGGAGGCTGCGTGAGGTACTTCTTCAGGTCGGAGAATGCAGAATCGGCTTCGGCGTCCCAAACGAACTTTTCGCCAGCCTTGAGGAGCTTGAAGAAGGGTAGCCCCTTTTCGCCGAGCCTGGAGATGAAGCGGCTGAGAGATGCCATGCACCCGGTGAGCTTCTGGATGTCCTTCACGTTACAGGGAGCTCGCATGCGGAGGACGACCGAAGTCTTGTTGGGGTTTGGGCGAATGCCGTCGCGACTGACGATGTTACCGAGGAGGTTTCCAGACGACACGTCGAAGATGCACTTTTTGGGATTGAGCTTCCACTTGAACCTGTTGAGGGCCTTAAAGGTTGCCTCGAGGTTGGAGATGAGCGTGTCGGTGGTGCGAGTCTTGACGACGACGTCGTCCATGTAAGCTTCGTCTTTCTCCGGGATGAGGTCCTTCAGGCAATCCTGGATCGCACGCTGGTACGTGGCTCCGGTGTTCTTCAGCCCAAACGACATGGTCGTGTAGCAGAAGGCGCCGAAAGGCGTGATGAACGCCGTTTTGATCTGGTCTTCTACCTTCAAAGCAATTTTATGGTAACCGGAATAGCAATCGAGAAAGGAGAGAAGTTCGCACCCGACGGTAGAGTCGACGACCCCGTCGATGCGAGGGAGGAGGAAGGGGTCCTTAGGGCAGTGCTTATTGAGATCAGTGTAGTCAACGCACATACACCATTCTTTATTCTTTTTTAGTACAAGAACCGGGTTGGCGAGCCAATTCGGGTGATACACCTCTTTGATAAAGCCGGCAGCTAGGAGCCGGGTGAGCTCTACCCTAATTGCCTCCTTCCTATCTGGCGCGAAGCGACAGAGCTTTTGGCGAACCGGCCTGGCAGTTGAGGAGACGTTCAGGGAGTGCTCGACGAACTTCCGTGGAACTCCAGGCATGTCCGTTGGTTTCCAGGCGAACACGTCAATGTTGCTCCGTAGGAAGCTGACGAGCGCGTCTTCCTATTTGGGGTCGAGGTTGGTGCCGATGACGGCAGTCTTCTCTGGAGCGTCGTCCACCAGGGCCACCTGCTTTGTGTCCTTCGACTTCTTGCTGGAGCGCTGGTCGGAGGTCTCCGGGATCTCGAGATCGTTAGGGCGGAGCTTGGCGGTGTCAGCGATGCAGTCTTGGGCGCCCTGGAGCTGTTGGTGTGTCTCGGCGGAGTTGATTGTCTCTTGCTCGCACTCGTACGCCACTTGAAGATTTGCCCGAACGCTGAGGACGCCTTTCTTCGTTGGCATCTTGAGCACGAGGTAGGCGTAATGTGGAATAGCCATGAGTTTGGAGAGCGCCGGGCGACCGAGGATGGCGTGGTAGGTGGTGTCAAAGTCGGCGATGATGAAGGTGATGTATTCCTCGCGGAAGTGGTCGGAGGTGCCAAACTGCACTGGGAGGGTTATCTGTCCGACGAGCATGGAGGGTTTACCTGGTACGATGCCCCAAAAGGAGAAATTCGCCCGATACAGATCTTGCTTGGAGTAGTCGAGCTTGCGGAACGCCGATGAGAAGATGATGTTGAGGGCGCTTCCGCCGTCGACGAGGACTTTGCGGTAGCGGCAGTTGGAGATCACCGGATCGATGATGAGAGGAAAATGCCCTGGGTACTTGTCGTCCGACCACTGGTCCTCCCTGGAGAAGGTGATGGAGCGCTCCGACCAGTCGAGGTGGCGGACGTTGGCGGGGTCGTCGGTGATGGCCACCACGGAGGCGATATCGCGGCGTACTTAGCGTCGCTTCTGCTCAGTCTCAATGACGATGTTGCCGCCGAAGATGGAGAGTGTCCTTGCCGGTGCTCGAAAGGCGGGCTCGTGCGCGCCAGCGTCTTTGTCCTTGTCGTTGTCGTTTCGCGACCGCTTATCGTCGCTCCCGCGAACGTTACGGGCGATGGTGTCGCACTCACGCATGGAGTGTCTGGCGCCTTTGTGGAGAGGACACGGGCCGTTGAGGAGCTTCTCATAGTCATTGTCGTAGGTGCGCTTCGGCCGAGTATTGGTGTTGGCGATGTAGTGACGGTCGCCTCGACGGTGATCCGTCCTCTGTCGAGAGGATTTCAGGCGATCATGACGGCGGTCCCGATCATCGCGGTGGTCGCGCTGCTCGGAGCGGTGGTCGCGTCCTTCATTGCGCCATTCATTGCGACGGTCATCATCACGACGACGCTCCTGGGATCGTGACCGGCGACGCGGGCGTTCATGGTGGCGATGGGCGTCGTCGGCGTCGGCGTAGGAGTTGGCGATTGTCATCAATTCGGTGACCGTAGCTACCTTCTTCCGGATGATCTTGTCGTGGAGCTCCTTGTGGCGTAGGCCGTTGGAGAATGTGGAGATAGCTTCTGTGTCGGCGATCTCTGGAATCGTGAGGCGCATGTTGGAGAATCGTCGAATGTAGCTCTGGAGGCTTTCGTTATGCTCCTGGTGGACGTTTTGGAGGTCGTAGCGCGTTCCTGGCTGGACGCAGGTGGCGCTGTATGTCTTGACGAAGACTTCCTTCAAATCCTCCCAGGTGTCGATGGAGTTCTCGACAAGCTTGTGGAGCCAGCTGTTGGCCGAAGATGATAGCATCACGGGGAGGTACTTGGCCATCACGTCAGATCCTCCGCCGGCTGCTTGAATGGCGATTTCGTACGTGGTGAGCCATTGCTCCGGGTTGGCCTTGCCATCGTACTTATCCACCGTAGTGACCTTGAAGCCCTGAGGCCATTGGACAGCTCGGAGTCGGGAGGTGAAGGGGTGTGGCCCTGTCGAGGCGTCGAGAGCCGGAGCTTGATCGCGGGCGCGATTGCCTTGGGAGACTTCTTGGTTGCGACGTGGCGGCGATCGCCGTCGGCGCGAAGGATGTGGGCTTGGTGGCGTCCCGCTGTACGACGACCCAGATGGAGAGGGAGAGCGGCCCTTTTCGTTGCACTGCATGGCAGCAGCCTTGACGTGGGCGACAACCTTCTGAAGTTCCAGAGTTACTGGAAGCTTAGAGAGTTTGTTGTAGACGACAGCGAGGTTGGCGCTTGGGGTCGGGTAGACGGGTTGATCATCGACCCCGTCGAACTCGTAGATGAGGTCACGGCCTCCAGCATGGTCGCGTTCCCGACGTCATTCGTTGTCGCGGCGCTCCTGGTCGCGTCGTTCGTCGTCACGCCGGCGTTGCCGGTCGATGTTGTGTTGCTCCCGATTGGCGTGTTTGCCTTCCGCTTCATTCGGTGGTGGAGGGCTATCAGCGGAGACGTTTAAGATAATGCCGCCGCGATACGGTGGGAAGTCGGCCCCGGAGTCGGTGGAGATGACGGTCGTGGACCGCGTGGAGGTGGAGCCGTTTGTCGTGGTAGATCGGGACGCCGAACTCTCCGAGACAGTGTCACCGGAGATCTCTTGTAGAGTCACCATGCCGACGAGTGGAGATGGAGTCATTCGATCGCGCTTGCTGGTCGGAGCCAAAAGATTGAAGCTGGTCGGAGATCCGTCGCAGCGCCTGGTGCTGATATGTAGGAGCCACACCGCGGAGCCCGAAGGGCATGGACGTTGGAGGCGAAGTGCGGCTATGAGTCAGATGCCGACCCGATCTGGGGCGGTGGGTGGGTCGTGCGCTGGCAACTCCCAATGGTGTACCTAAAAGTTGCTCAAGGCAAGATTGGTCGGAAAGTTGTATATGAGCTACCTCAATGGCGTCAATGCATTCTGAAATTCCTTGGTTGGCTCGGCCGATGGCTTCGATCAGGTCATCGCAAGGGATGATTCTTGGCAGACGGTGCGTCGGCTTGATGACGCTGCGGATGCACGGCAGAGCGTCCGGCACAGGAAGCTGCGCAGATTCCATGATTTCCGGAGCAGGAGCGTGGTCGCCCACGGTCCAGATCATAGATCCGATCTGAAAAGTGGTGCCCGACTCCGGAAGAATCATGGAGCGAGGGAAAGTAACCGCTTGGCAGATCATGGTGTCGTAGCACAAACCTTCTACCCGGCGCGCCAACTGTCGACGAAATATGGTCGATAGTCTACCGAGGGGTATGCCCAAGGTAGTAGATTGAGCGGCGGAGGCGTGCGAGACGTCTGCAAAGCGTAAACACAGGGACGAGAGACGGCGATTTAGACAGGTTCGGGCCGACAAGTCGCCGTAATACCCTATGTCCTGTGTTCTGGTGGTTGTATTGTATTATGAGATCAGGTGATCAGATGTGTTTGGAGGGGGTCCCTGCTCGCCTTATATAGCCGGGGAGCAGGGTCACAACTTGCCGAATCCTAACAGATTACAATCGGTTCCTTTTGGCAAGGAATCCGGGTCCATCTATTTGGATCTTCCTTGTCGAGCAAGTTATCAGGATAGTCCTCGGCGGCTGCGACAGCCTGGTCGCGGGCCGCGAGGCCTTCTGGTTGGGCCGTATCTGCGGGAGAGCCCAAGTCGTGCCATGGGGGTATACAGGTGTAATATCCCCACAGGTACCAGTTGGTGGAATCAAGTGAGGAGTTACAGAAGATGTTCCAAGAGTTCTAGGCGAGTGTTCCTCCAGTCAACCGTCCCTATGAAGTTTGGAGTCCCAAAGAGTAGTTTACGTGCTTGATTTAATGCAAGCCTTGTTGTATCTATGTTTCGATATATAATAAAGCATTGCCTTTGGTAATTTCCATATTTGTTGCTATATGTGTCTTGTGGACTTCCTGGGCACACATATAGTTGACACTTGGTATTCTTCAGAAAACCGGGTGTTTCAGACACCATGAACTTGGACAAAATGGCACCAATAGTAAGCAAGATAGGAACCAATCAACTAGTACGATGAGATAAAATACCAAATCATAGGTAGATCCAAGGATTTACGTAGAAACCCCTTGCGGGGAAAAACCACAGATGATAACGAGCAGACAATCCACTATGAACATGAAGATATACAAGAGGTGGGAGCCAACAAAGTTGGGGGAGGCTCCAAATCCATGTCGATTTCACTCTCTAATGGGTGGATTTGGTAGATCAAAGCTTCACTACTCCCCTCTCTCAAACCCTATCTCTCTCCCTCTCAACCAAATCAACAAGACCCATTATGAAGAGAAACTTGGGTAGCCCTTTTGGGTTGAATGGGCACTTTGTGGAAGGCCCCTCAAAGTTGCAGATTCTCACAAATAAGTGCCTAGACACCTAACCAAACATATAAGGAACATTTTCCATAATATAAATGTTCAAGTGAGCCTCAATATGTTGTTAATGGGAGTTGCAATATCACGATTCTCCACCTCAGTGACGATGGAACCATAGAGCAAACACATCAAGATTCTTGATGTCAAAAGTCCAATCTTCATAGGCTTCATCTTCAAATTAATCAACAAGCAACAACTTCATCGCCTCCAACATGAAGGTAGCTCAATTTGACTTGGCAAATGAATGAGCCGCAAACAAATGCATCAGTCAACTCTGATGAGTGAACAACATGGTGAACACACCCAGCATGATGATGCCAGATACCCAAATCTCCAACTCAAAGTCAAATGGACAAACAAAACTTCCAACAAACGCTTCAAAAGAAGCTACCAAATAAAGCAAGCAAGAACAACCACAAAGTCCAAATCACATCCTACTAAATTTAGACGAACAAAATTGAGTCTTCAACAAACTCTAACCCTAGTAAATGTCTGAACATGTGCAACTGACCTCCTGATCAAACTCTGAACAAATTGTTCAATCACCAAAGGATATGCCAAGAAATCACTTGAGGCACTAAACCAATAGAAGAATGAAAAAAAAACATGTTTTCCAAATGTGCTCCACCTAAAACACATAACTCGGCAACCAACACTCACCAAATGAGCAACTTGCACATGTGAACACAACTATGTGCACCAAACTGCCAACTAATGAAAGCAATAATGTTTAAGTATGCTCCTTCAAGAATTTGAGTGAAAAGAACTCTCAAATGTGTTGCCACTAGAGTACCAACAAATTCCACACTAGATCTCCCACAAGCAAGGACAAGCGCAATGTACTGCTAGTCTGCCATTGTAGTACCAAACATTGACCTCTACTAAACTTGATGATCCAAGCAGAGAACAAACTCCCTGCTGCACCAAAATCCTTTAGCTTAGAATTAAATAGGAGCTCAACCTTTACTTCCTCATAAATAATTCAGATTGGTACAAATGAGTTGCAACCATTATTATGTCATTACTACGAAATAGTTGATATATAACAAACCATCTGAAATTGCCTCAAGATGAATAAACATGCAAAGGGCTCTTCTGGAATAAATGAACCAAATATGGTGTAAAAATGTGACAAAAGAAGGTGCATCTAGCCCACATAGCAATCACCAAAGGACAAACAATGTCCACTTAATAGATGCCAATGCTAGCCACAAACTGTAGATCTAAACAAAAAGTGTCCCAACAAGCAATCTCTAATAGCAAACTACTCCAACTGAATGTCAACTGCCAAAAGCAAATTGACAACCACAAACAAGACTTTAAAATGAAAGAACTCCACAAAACCTAAGAGAGTACCTGATTGTAACCAAATCCCTTGAACAGACTGAAGTCACAAAGAGAGCTTCACAATGGAGATACGTTTGAGAACATACCAACATATCCAAAAAAATAAAGGAGATAATGCCTAAAGTAACCAACATATCCAATTAACTGAAGCAACCAAAGAACTTCATGAGTGAGAGATACCAGCAGATGGACAAACTTCTCATAACAATTTGAAGTCTATCATAACCAACAAGTCTTGGACAAAGGAGCAACAACAGCCTAGCTTGCATACCAATAGACACAACTGCAATCTACAAAGTGCATCTCTTCCAAAACGAGCAACACTAGAAATCAAGTTTCCTTTTATGAATTCTCGATCCCATGCAGTTGCCCAGAAAACCAAATATGGATTTATTATATGAGGCTGGCTCCTTATATATTAACCTAAAATGCAACTAAACCATATGCCGAATGTTAGTCCAAATTTCACAATATACCATGCATACCTAGATGGTAAGCAGGTAATGATTCCTCACTCTCACAACAACATATATATAATAGGAATCTTCACAAATGGGCTAATTGTCAACTCAATCACATCATCAATAGTCTCAAAATCCATGGTGGCTATCTGCCATTATGTAGTACATCCTATCACAATAGCTTGGACAATGGTTGAAATAATGCTAGTCCAAAAATAGATAACCTATGACAATATTCACCACCTGAAGCGTTACTGCCCATTACTCATTGAATCTCTGATCAAAATGGCTAACTAAACTCCACCTGAAGTAGAAATAATGCTGACTAATATAATGGGGTAAGATTGTCAAGAAAATTATGGTCACCAAACGAATTGATAATCCGACAAGGCTAAGAAATGTATCACCACAAGCGGCACCCTTAAACTCCAGAAATCAACCATAAGGATTCAACAAACTGCTAAGCCTCAAAACATCCCAAAAAAGACATATAGCAATGCTATACACAATAGATGATCCTTAGGTTAGCACAATGTGGAGATACAACAATAAAAGATCATACCTCCTTCAAGTGTCTAAAATCAGTCACGGTAGAGAAAAAATGAATCACCAAATAGGAAGCCAATGTAACAAACTCAACCATGCATGGGAGAGCATGCAATGAGATTTCACAAATTTAGTGTTCTGTTTAACTTCTAAACATCACCACTATGGTGCAATGGCAACTGAAAGGTCCAAATTAGCTAGAGGAGGGGTGAATAGCATAATTAAAAATCTACAAAAATACTTAGGTAAGTTTAATTAGCAACACAAATGGTGAAGCCTTTTGCACTAGCCTAAAGATTATGTTGCAAGCCACCTATCCAACAATTCTACATAATAATTCTATGTCACTCAAACAAATAGAGCTATACAATAATAATCACAAGCTCTAGCGCAAATATGGAATGACTAGGAAGATGATAAATAAATTAACTACACAAGATAAATTGCTAAAGATGAATAGCAAAATAAGGATGCACAAATAAACTAGCTCAAATAGAATAACGATCCAATAAGTAGATGAGCTAGTTGGAGTGGTTTCACCGAGCCTTCGCAATCGCCTTTGGAGAACCAATCACCGGTGAATAACACAACGAATATGAGTGAAGTCCAATCACTAAGAATACCAAGAGACAATCGCCACAATGAACGCAATTGACACAAAGATTTATCCCGAGGTTCACGTGCTTGCTGACACACTACTCCCGTTATGTCAACCAACTCTTAGTGATTCAGCGGCTAATTAGCACCACACCAAGCTCCACGAGCACCACAAGAATCTACCACAAGAGAGGTAGCTCAATGACACGAGAAATCCAATAGGTGCCTATTGCCACTCCGGTAGGGATTAGGCCCGAAAAACCCCCTCACAACTCGATCGGTGGTGGCCAAGAAAAATCACCAACTCTTTCCAACTCCACCAAACACCTCCAAGTCATCTAGGCACCGACAAATGCCAAGAGTAACAAGAACCTCAATACCGATGCGAAGAACTAGTGCCACTAAGTTAAACCACTCATAAATCTTTGCCCTAGATCACTCAATCTCACTCGGAATAAACAAATCAAGTCAAGAGATGAGTGGGTACGGTTGCAAAGGCTCACAAGGATGCTAGAGAATCAAAATGTGCAAGAGAGAGCACCCACAAGTCGGCCAACCCCTCTAAATTGCCCACTCACAAAGGGGCTAGCCGTTGGTCTGAAAATAGCCCGATCAGACGCACTGCCCTCAGCGTCCGGTCCCTCGATGGATGCCACATGTCATAAATATGGTCGCTCGATCCGAACGACTATCTCTTGTTCTCCGCGTGATTATGTTTGACTGGGCGCACAGTTTGAAAGGGATCGGACACCATAGCCCCAACGTCCAGTCCAATCCAGAGAGGGTCTAGAGAGGAAAAACTAAGATCAGACACTCTCATCGTCCGATCAGCACCTGCCACGACACAATCAACCGGACGCACCAGCATCGAGTCCGATCACTTCTCCTTAGCAGCGTCCGGTCACAACCAAAAAGACTGTTGACATAGGGTTTGCTACCGGACGCGTCTGGTCGCTCCTAGGACAACGTCTGGTCACTGCAAGACTCCCCAAAACTGCCTCCTTTTAATTTCTATCTTACACTCTCGCTTCCATGCACCAACACCAAAGTGTTTCATCACTTGTGCATGTGTATTAGCATTTTCAAAGCATTTTCCAAGGGTTTTGTTGGTCACTCACTAGGTCTAATGCATCAACATGTTAGCGATCACCTAGTGGCACTTGAACACTGCATAAGCCATGAATTATGTCATGCTGATAGTACGGCCATCTATCCTAAATGTTATCACACTCGCTAAGTGTCTTGATCACCAAACCAAAGAGCCCTATAGGTTATACCTTTGCCTTCAGGCCTCTTTGTTTCTCCTCCTCTCTTCATTTCACCAAATGTGCAACATTTGATAACTTGATTGCTTTGTGGCCATCACCATCTCCATCATGGTTGCCACCTTGCTAGCTCCACCACTTGGCTTTGTCATAATCACTTCTCATGAGCTACACACATGCTTAGCCATAGGACTAGAACAAATAGGTTTTGTCAATTATCAAAACCAAACTAGGGCTTTCGCAAACCATGCTAGCAAATAAAATTCTCCCAAATAGAACCCAAATCCATAATGTGACCCAAAGCTTCATCAAGTTGTAGGATGTACAACCGAGTGATCCTTAACCACCATAAGACAATTCAAATCGAATAAGTCCCAAAGAGTCGAGTAACAATAATCAAGAGTGATCTCAGTGAAATTGAATGATTACCTCAAACTGAAGAATACACTTCCCAAATGCATAGGACTAAATGAATAGAAGTTATCCATGTCTGAACACTAAGGTTGTCATGACCCAAAGAGATGCCTCTCAAATGCACAAGTCTAACTAAATAACAACAACTCAAATATCTAGCACTGAGATACTCCACAACTATATTGAGTCATCACAATATACCCAACTGCAAATACACAATGACAATAGTGATATCAAATTTGGCATTAAGTAGAAGCAACTAAGATTGCCCAACAAATGCAACAAACCATTAGACACACTAACAAATTTCTTCAGCATGATAACTGACAATAAATTGTGAGCATAAGAGCACTATCAACAAACATTTTGATTCTGACAAAGTGTAAGTGCATCTAGCCCTTAGTGGGTTTTGGTGAATTGAGTGACAACATAATTAAAGGTCTAACAAGTTTGCTAAGTGTATCAAAGGTTCAACTAGAAAAGCAAACTTGATGGTATTCCACATAGTGTTGAAATGAATGCCAAAATTGTGTATTGTTGTATTGGAAGATCATGGAAACAATCTTGTTCAAGCAAAAGACAACAATGGAAATAGAGTTGATGATATGGCTTCTATATTGTGGGATATCATGGCATCATGAGAAAGCAAGCATATTAGGCAAATGACAAGTGAGACATGGATTGATGATTTTGGAATGGTCTCAACAATGGGTTGCTTTTCATGAACAAGAAGAGTTTGATAGTGAACTAGCTTTGATCAAGGTTGAAGAATGAATCAAGAATGCATAAGTGAGTGAATGCCAAGCAAAGGTCAAATGACAAGGACTTAACTCATATTGGGTATATGTCATCTCTACATTGGTTGCTTGTATGGATAAAGATTTGGAGAATCACTTTGCATTGATTTGATCAAGCTAGAAGTATGAAGATGGAAATTGAAGTGTTGAGTGTCAAGCCAAAATGGAGGATTTGAGGAACCGTGAATTGGCTTGACCATATTAATGATGATCCATATATGTCTCTATGTGAAGCTTGATTGATCTCAACATTCATATCTATAAGATGTTCAAGGAAGGATTACAATATTGAAGAAATGATTTTCAATGAGTGCTTAATATGATATGTCTTGAGTATGGCTTGATAGGGTGAAGATAGCAAGGAAAAGGCTTCAAGGTACTAAGCGAAGGTGAAGGTCAAGGAGACCGAGGTACTATGGCTAGGGTGAAGAAGAGAGTACTTGCATTGAGTCGAGGTACTAATCAAGCTATGTGGAGTCATATTGTGTTGAGGATCAAATCATTAGTGGAAGTGACTTGAAGCCATGTAGTTGAACTCATATATAGTCAAATGGTTCAAGTCACATGCTCAAGGGATGTTTGCTCAAAGAGATGGGACAGTCACAAATTGGTTGCAACCCCTATGAAGTGACATTGAGAAGAATGTCATATAAAGATATTGAAGACTCAAGTGATTAATTGTTTACATTCTTTTATTCTTGAGTACTAGGAAAAGCCGGACTATCAAGGGGGATTCTAGAACAGTTTGCTAAACTATGGAACCAATTGCTCAAAATCCCAGAATAACATCCTCATACCCAGCCAAACCAGCCAACCAAATTTCAGATTCATCAGAGTTGTTTGGCCAGGGCGGCAGTGCCGCCCATTAAGGGCGACAGTGCCGCCCTTTAAATCTGAGTCCGATTCAGACGTATAAATACAATCCAGAATCATTGCAACGGTGCCTTCTTCCTCCTCCCGACATTCAGACCTTTGCAGCAGCTCTCAAACACAGTTCTCTCTCCCCCATTGTTGCTCCTTCACCTCCTCATGAGATCTAGTGATTCCACCATTGAAACTTGAGAGAGAAGGCAGCAAAACACTCGTGGGGAGCTGATCTATTGATTCCCATAGTTTGAGAGCAGTTGGTTCTCGTTTAGCCGGCAGTTCTAGGGTTCTTTACTCTTGGAGCTTGCTCCTAGCTGGCTAGGCGTCGCCCTTGAGCTTGCCAACTTGTGTGGCAGCCTAGGGAGGTTTGTAACAACCCATTGCAGCTAAGAAATCACCCCTCACTTCAAGAGTTCATTCTCTTGATTTGAGATCGAGGGAAAGAGCAAGCCTTGGTGGCTAGCTCATCCTTGTGTGGATACCTCAACAATGTGGACATAGGCAAACCTTTGTGGTGAGCGGAACCACGGGATAAATCTTGTGTCTTGTGTGTTGATTTACTTTCTGCGGTTCATCTTTATCTAGATGTCTTTAGGGTTTGTGGGCTCGATCTATTACTTTGTGAGATTTCTGTGGTATACAGTCTTCGAGCTGCATCTTAGCTTTCTGTTGCAGGGTTAAGCTTCTTAGAGTATCTAGTTTCTACCTGCAAAGTTTCATTTCTGTTAGCTTATATTTTGAAGAGTGGCAGTGCCGCCCTGGTAGAGCGGCAGTGCCGCCCTCTAATCTTATTGAGTCTCGAGCTGAAATTTTGCAGGGTTGTCACTGGATATCTCTAGTACTCAGTGTACCAGTTTGGACAGATCTGGACTTACGGTCACAGGGAGTGAGTGCGGCCCCCGAAGGGAGATAGTGACACTTCAGTTTTAACTTTTGTTTGAGCTGAATTTTTGTAGGCCTATTCACCCCCTCTAGGCCTCCTCGTCGACATCAAGGTCCTTTCACAAAGGACATACCACATAACTCTAAATGCCAAGCAATTGCCTTGCAAATTGAAACCAAAGATAGGCTCAAAGGTGGCAACCACAATCAATGCAGACAAATGATATGGACAAATAGAACCAAAATTTCATTCGGTAGTGTGACTCAAGATACAAACAACAACAACAACAACAACTAAACATGATAGCACTGCCAGGGCTCACCCAAACAGTAGAAGACAACAAAGAGTACCAAATATGTCATCCACCTCAAACTGCCAACTTTGTCGAAGAAGAATCCCAAAAGTGTCCAATAACATTGCAATAGAAAACCTCAAATATTTCTTCAATTGAAATTTCCAATAGCTTCCAACATTTCCATAAAACTATTACCACCATTATCAATAATGCTATGCTCAACTAGTCTCAAATATGTCCACAACAAGACTATATCCCACCACAACTCTGTATGCAAATCTTTAGAAGCATCCTCTTTAACAAGAGAACAAATGAAGCAATGACCATATATATAACATATGGACTAAGTCTCAGTTCCATCATATGAACGATAATAGCAAACAAATAGTATGTGCTTGACTGCAGATAATTTTCCAAGATGTGCAACTAGATCAAATGCACTATCAAATTGTTGTCGAAAGGGTGACTTGTTCAACATAAGGGCTTCATGTTGCTCAAATAAACAACATGAACTTCATCATACACTTGATGCACAAATTGTCTACCTTGAACCAACATGAAATAAAATTTGCCACAAACAAATGTCAATAAGTGATGATAAACTTGCTTACTTCCATGTTGACATTTATGCAAATAAATAATCTAACATGTGCCTTCAATAATTAATAGCTCTGATACCATTTGTGAGTGCAAAGGGACACCAAAAGCGTCAAAATTAGCAAACTAATTACTCACAAGCATTTCATCAAACACATTATGTGCATACTAGAAAATAGCCCCATAGGATCAATTCTTTGAACACGGTGCTATCTAAACTTCACAATCAGGAATATACTTACAAAGATAAGCTCACTAAAACATTAGTCCCCATAACATATCAAAGAACTCATGTATGCATCATATGCCAACTGAACCATACAACATGAACATGAACAAAATGGCACCAATAGCAAGCAAGATAGGAACCAATCAACAAGTATGGAAAGACAAATACCAAATCACAGGTAGACACAAGGATTTATGTGGAAACACCTTGTGGGGAAAACTAGGGACAGGACGAGCAAGCAATCCACTATGAAGATGAAGACACAAGATGTGGGAGCCAACAAGGTTGGGGGAGGCTCCAAATCCTTATCGATTTTACTCTCTAATGGGTGGATTTGGTAGATCAAAGCCTCACCCCTCTCCTCTCACAACCCCACCTCTCCCCCCTCAAAACCAAATGAACAAGCCCCATCACGAAGAGATACTCAAGTAGCCCTTTTTGGGCTAAAATGGTCACTTTGTGGAAGGCCCCTCAAAGTTGCAGATTGTCAAAAATAAGTCCTTAGACACCTAACCAAACATATAAGAAACATTTTCCATAAAATGTAAATGCTCAAATGATCCTCAAGATGGTGTCAATGGGCTGCAACATCATAATTTTCAAATGGCTACATAATATGGCACATATATAGGATCACAACACTAGATATACATTAACTACTGTAGCTTATCTTGGAAACTATGAAATGAAACCTCAGTCTTAGAAATAATGAAATAACCCCCCCCCCAATTAAGAGCTAGCTTCTTTCCAAGTCCAAGTTTATAAAGCTGAGGTGATAGTCTTGAAAACTGAAAAATGAAACCCGCCACTGAGACTGACATAATTGGTATCAAACATTCAATGTGACAAAAGACTAACTTTTAGTCATAGATCCAAGCACCCCTCACTCACTCTCTTTGAAGTTTGAAACAAGCCTACCTATGAAAGATGCAACTAAAGAAATACATGTTGGTCGCGTAAAATTTGTGCACACTCAGCACAACAACCACATGAACCTTAACATCGACATATTTCGCTCGTGTTGCTCAGGCTGCTAGTGTTTTGCTTACCTGCGGTTAGCATGCACGGGCACGGGCGTAGGTACGGGTTTTTTCTTGTCGGTATGGATACCACATGCTAGCGAGCAAACCTGTATACCCACAAAAATAAAGAAAAAAAGTACCCAATCATATCTTAATAGCAAGTAAGAAACAATATATCAAAAAATAAACGTCTATATCTCAATATTAGATAAAGTATGATACATTAACCATGTAAGAGTCATCAAAATTCTATACTCATGTATATCAAGTTATCACAAATTTACACAAATAAAGATACACAGCCATAAAAGAGTTATTGTTGTGGTATAGCGGGTTTGCGGACGCGAATATTATTTGTTCATGCCCGCGAGCAAATATTTATCGGGTTTAGAATCACATCCATACCCGTGCTCATGGTCACAAACTTAAACCCGTATCCTTATCCATCGAGTTTTTTATTCGTAGGCACGCGCATATTTTATGCCCATTGTCATCTTTACCTATGATGCTGACTTGCGGTGTGCAGAAACTGCCTCTTTGTCGAGGTGTCGGTGCTAGGCTGCAGTTACTGAGTAATGTCTCTTGCTTGTTCGTGTAACGGTGTAAGCATCCAAGATGATGTTTCATAAATAAATATGAGACATGTACCTGTTCTGGGGTGTATTGTTGGAGGGTGAAAAGTTGTTGGATGCCACATCGAAAGTTACAACATTAATTTAATCTATTAAAAAATACTAATAAAAATATATTACATATTTCGCCTAAAAACCATGAGACAAATTTATTAAGACTAATTAATCCATCATTAGCATATATTTACTGTAGCATAACATTATCAAATCATGAACTAATTGGACTTAAAAAAAATCATCTCGTAAAGTTATCGCAATTTGTGTAATTAGTTATTTTTTAATTTATATTTAATATTTTATGTATGTGCCGAAACATTTGATGTGATAGGTGAAAAGTTTTTAGGCTTAGAACTAAACACTTCAATAGATAGAAGACGCTATTTAGATCTTGTTTAGTCCTCACCATACAAACTTTTCGCTAGTCACATTAAATGTTTAGTAAGCGATCCTTATTGATGCTCATGCATGTTTATTCCACGGCACTTAACAGAGATATACTCCGTAGGTAGCTCGAGAGGAACGAGGCCCTACCAATGATCAATGCCCTCAATTTAACTGTTACTTTTTGCATCAGGTCCTGGATTCTCCCTAAAAAGGCATCGCGGGCATTTGCCTTCGGATGAACACGAGTATTGTTAGCTACGTACTGTATTATTCTAATACTCCGTACGAGTATGGAGGCGATATTAGGAGCATACCGCGACAACAAAATCGAGAAAGATGCACGCAACGCAAAATGCAGAACTACCGTCAATCAGTCGGAGAGTATTAATAAAGGTAACAAATCATGGTAAGTAGAGCGCCGCCCTGCTGGTGCAGGCCCGCCTGCCCTTCGCCCGCGCACTTCCAGTAGCCCGGCTAGAAGCCGCCGAAGAATCCGGCGTTGCGCTGCGTCTCGGCGTGGTCCTCCTCTGCGAACTCCTTGTCCTTGTCCTTGGGGATGGTGGTGGGCTCCAGGACGCCGCTGCCATGACTCTTGGGCTGCTTGCTGGCCCTGGGCTTGCGCTTGCGTGTGGACCACGCGATGTGGCGGTCGCAGAACAGGTACCCCAGCACGACAGCCTTCTTGCAGCGCCACCGCTTCCCGTCGTTCCGGCTGCACCTGACGGCGGCGGCGGCGGCGGCGCCGGTGTCCTGCTCCTGCGGCTCCGGCTTGGGCACGTCGTCCGTTGCGCTGCTGCGCGGGGCAGGAGAGGGGACAGAAAGAACGAAGAAAAGCGATTTCTCAGCTACCCCACTCGAGATCTACTAGGGACACCTGAACAGAGGATCTTGATACACACCTGTTGCTGTTGCTGTTCCTGTTCCTGTTCCTAGAGGCAGCCGCGGCAGCGGGGCGGACGCGGCGGCCGTCGTCTTCTCCGCCGTCTCGGACTCCGGCGGCCAGGATCGCCCGCTTCTCCTCCTCCTCTGCCTCCTTGTTGGCCTCCTCCCGTGGTTTCTCCTGCACCAAGAACGGACGGCAGGCAGGCAAGTGGTGAGCAGAGCAGAACGGGAGGAAAGAAAGATCACCGCCTGCGGGGGCTGCAGCACCTCCACTCCCGGGCTCCCGGATGGCGAACAGGCTCTGGCACAAGAACCGATCGGGAACCGGCACGCCGAGACGGCCCACGATGATGATACGCACAGGCGAGTCGACCACAATCAAATAATCAATAAGCGCTGGCATCTCACCATGGGTTGCTGCAGCGGCAAGGAAGGTAGCGGCGGCGGCAGTCCTGGAGAGGCGGCCCTGGCCGGGGTGCGCTTCCGGATCCTCATGGCCCCTCCTCGCCCCGGCCTGTCCTCCTCGGCGGAGATCGCGTTGGGTTGCCCTGCCCCGCTGGCCGGTGGCCGCTCCCTTCTCTCTCTTGCCAAGTCCCCCCACGCGTCTCACTGGTCTTGGCCGCTCGATCTGCACTAGTGGTACTAGTAGTCGTCGTGGTAGCGGTCCAGTCCACCACTACTTTCCCTAGCCTCGCGAGCGAGGAGCCTCTGCTGCTGCCGTCCGTCCCTTTTTTCTCCGTTCAGTTCAGACTTCAGACAGGCACGGTAAAATTCCATTTTGCGCCCCACCCTGCCGTTGTATTGTACTGTAGTACTCCCATGGCCCATCATGGGGTGAGTTGGGCTCGGGCGCTCATTTACGCCGGGCAGCTCGGTCTGCCGGGCCCCCCATCGCGGTCGCCACTTTCTTTCCGGCGGTTTCGGGGGAATCCGGCCGTGCCGTGCGCCGTGCGCGTGCGGAATGCCAGACTGCCAGAGTGCCAGCGAGAGCGAGGGGAGCGAGGGGACGGCGGGGATGTTCCGTTTCCTTCCGCTGCGGCCTGCGTGCGGGGCTGCGGCGACAGAGACGGTCCGAGCGGCTGCTGCTGCCTCCCGGGGACCGTGACGTAGTTCGTTTTTCATGGTTTGGTGATGAGTCGGTGGGCGCCCGTCGACGGCGTGGACGGTGGACCGTGGTGGTCCGGTCGAGTGGAGGTGGAGCGGTGGACATGGACTGATGATGGACTCGTTAGCGCGTCGCGTCAGTTGCTGCGGGCGGCTGCGGGGCGTCAGGCGTGTGCAGGCGTGTGCGTGTTCGTTCCACTTCCAGACGGAGGGCCGAGTACAGTAGTCGAACGAGGACGCGTGACTGCCGTGATTATTGTTGCCGACTGCCGAATCGGAGTCACGCGGCTTGGCGGCTGCTCCCTTTTTCTGAGCGCTTTTCCGGCTGCTGATTAGGGCAGTCCCAACCCGACACCACCTCTCGTTTCCATAGCATTAATTAGCTAGCCGCATAAGCAGAAAAGATGACATGACATAAGATTAAATGAAGAAAGAGAAAAAATTTGAAGGAAATCGTTTCTCATGTGAGAAACGGTGTCGGCTCAAGCTCCAAAGCACGGAGAAACGACGGATTTTTGCGTTGGGGGCAAGGAGGCGTTTCTTCATGTGGGTCTGCAGCACGCATCGTGGGCGATTCGGCGGCCGCCTTGCTGTTCCTGCGCTTGTCACCGCCACGAGCACCTCGCCGGCGGCAACATCTCTTCGCGACTTCGCGTGCTCTGCAGCCATGCCTTGCAGGCAACCGTTGCTTGCTGCGTGCGCCTAGGTTGCTGGATGCTGGCTGGCCGCTGCTCCCTATGGCATGCGTTTACCGCCGGCAGCTGCTCCCTGCTGCCCGAACTAGTTGCCGGCCGCTGCTCTTGCTCTTGCATTGATTTTGGATCTGAGGGGGAGAGAGAGAGGAATGAGTCGGCCTGGCTAGGAGCGGACCGGAGAAAAGGAACAAGGGTCCACACGTGACCAGAGAAAGGAAGAAGAGGCCCACACCAATAGTTTCAGGATTGTGCAGTCTAGTTTCCATCCATAGTTTCTCGCTGACATGGCAGCTATGGAAACTAACCGCTAGTTTCAGGGTTGGGACCGCCCTTACGCTCTGTGTTCGGCCGTGGAAACGCCGCGTGTGAAAAGTAAAAGCGTTTGAGTCTATTTGAATCTCTGCCTGTGGTCTACTAGTAGACGTCTAGTAGTTCGAGAGATCGGGGTTGCTACACTCAAGTCAACTCAAGAGACACAGAAAAAAAAATTGTAAGCACAGTAGTACTGTACTACGATTCTTTGGAGCCAGAAATGCACTTTCCACTCATTTAGGTCATGTTTAGTTCCAAAAAACCTAAATTTTTTTTAGATTCTCTGTCACATCGAATCTTTAGACGTATGTATGGAGCATTAAATGTAAATAAAAAATACATGTCGAGACGAATCTTTTAAGGCTAGTTAGTACATATTTGGATAAACTTTGTGAAATAACACCAAAAGTGCTACAGGAACCATTCCTTAAAAATTTAGGTTATTTTGATTCATGTCATTATAATTTTCAAAGTTTTAAGAAACGTCATTACTATTCACCTATTTTAAAATATACCATTACAACTTCGTGTTTCTCATAAAAATGACATGGAATACGTATGAAGATTATTTGAGTCCAGCTGCAGGCGTAGAGAACGACGTATATTTCATTCCAGCTCTGCTCCTTTGTCACTGACGCGCGGTCCTACGTACCGTCGTCAGAATCCCACCGTGCTTGGACAGACAGTGCGCGTCGGACAGCCGGCCACGGGCTACGCGCGTACTGTCTTCAGACCCCGGCATCCAGGCGCACGGCGCCAACCAGTGCGGCTCCCTCGAGGACGCGCCGGAAGGCCTCGCTGGCGCAGGCTGCGCGCAGCCGCCGCAGGGCCCGCCTGTACAGCGCCGTCACCCACCGCAGCCGCAGCCTCCGGAGCGCCGCCGTCCCCAGGAAGAATCTGCGCGGCCGTTGCGGCCTGACGCTCCCCCCGAGCCTGGCCACCGCCATCTGCCTCCTCCTGCTCTTCCCGCTCCACCGCAACGCAGTCCGCGGCACACGGCGCGCAACGTTACCGGCCATTTCCTGCAGATCCCTCATGCTTCTCATCTCCTCTGCTGCTCTGCACTACCGAGAGCTGCACCTCATGGCTCGCAAGCTAGAGGAACTTAAGGGTGATTTCCTTTTGTTTTCTTCTGAACGAAATAGTATGATGGATCAACGGCGAGGTGGTTATGACTAGTGAGGTCAGCCGTCCCCTCTACCGCGCATCGCTGCATGAATCATACAAGCACTGATGTAAGACAAGTTTCATTGTTCGATATTCTAGGGCCTAACCTATATAATACTCAATGAATTTAATAACTTTATGGTTGGAATCATACAGAAATTTAATTAGATGTTGACTCAACTTATACGGTTTGATTTTACTCATCCATACTGAGAAAAAAGTTGAGAAAAGAATGTTAGCATGCTATGCACACGGGCATGAGCGATGTGAGGCAGGCAGACGACGAGCAAGCGAGCGAACGAGTTCAGTTTTGTCAATCAAGACACTTGACTATAGGAGTTTCGGACGGACACGTTCAGTTTTGTCGATCAAGACACTTGACTACATGAGTTTCTTTCATTTTCTATTAATCATGTTTTGATTACTTTTCTTTCTATTCTGGCAGCTGGCTCTTGTTTTCCTGTTTGCTTGTCTCCCTCTGTAAGCATACGCCTTCCGTCTTCTTCGTATTGAACATATAACTGCCGGCTTCTCTCGATTCTTCCACATCTTCGTTGTCTCAAAGCTTTCCCATTCCAGAGCTTGCACGCACAGGTTCAGAGAAAGTAGGAGCCTCTAGAACGTCTGTTCATCTACGAGCGTACACCTTCCGCCTTCCTCATATCAGACGTATAATTGTTGGATTCTCTCGGTTCTTCCACATCTCTGTTGTCTTAAAGCTTTCTCGTCCGAGAGCTTGCGTACATAGGTCCTGGAAGAGTAGGAGCCTCCAGAATGTTTGTCGTCTTTGAGTTCGCCTGCTCGGGTGAAGGACGACAATTATATTTTTTTGTGAATGCTAGCTAGTGACACTAGTACTCGTTGCACACGTCTTTGGTGATCGGCACTACTTCCTACACTGTGACGAAGTGGAACGACTACACCGACAAAAACTATGTCGACTAGTGTAACTAGCTCTGCCGCTGGGTATGTCTCTATGACAAATTGAATCTTTCCAGTAAGGTCTAAGTTCATGTTCATGGTTTCGTTCTTTAGTATCATCTACCTATATGCTACTGTTAGATCATACGAGGACATTCATGTTGTCACAAACTTTTCAATTATCGCTATTTTCTGGATTAAAATACTCCTGAAATTGTCTAGATTTCTAACATTCATCTGGTCAACTTCTTAATCATCCACCTTCCACTGGCTACTCCCTTCTAGCAAATTGCAAGTCGTTTTAATTTTGTCCAAAGTCAAACTTCTTTAGCTTACACCAGTTTTATTTATAAAACACACACAAACAACTAGAACATCAGACATGATTCACTAAAGCTTGTGTTAACATTAGTTTTTTTTTCTTCGAATTGCAAGACAGATGCAAGCATTCACATACATAAATGCACATAGCGCTAGGCAAACACGCCATGATAAGCCTCAAGACTATGTGTATCTTTGTATGCTATATAGATATACATATTTCATAACCGGCTTCATCTAACAACAGGTAGAATCTGGCCAAATTATTACAACAGAGAAAACTAAAATAAAAGAAACTGACGGAGGGAAAATATATTCCAACAAGGAACTCTAGTAGTCCTACGCGACAAATAAATGACTTGCTTTGTGATGTCGACTTCACAAGAGTATGACCACCAACGTCGAGACAATGCCGTCACTCACGTCTGTCCGACCTAATAAGGGTACTGAAAGATCATTGGACACCGACCACCTTGAAGACACTGGATGTTGTATTCTGGCAACAACACGAAGCACCTGGTGGATATGCAAAGGAGTCACCATCTCGTTGCCGGCACCAAAGCCGACAACCCAATGAATCTTCCAAGAGCGACGCCTCCAATGAGAAAATGACATCTGCAAACGTCATCATCGCCTCGCCAGAGAACTAGACATGGGTTTCACCTGGGAAGATCTGCATGGAAGACGATGCCTCCAGCAAGGGAAGTGGCGCCCACAGGTGCCACCGCCGTCGAAACATGATAGTACCGCCATTGCCCACCAATTGCCGAACTGTTACGCCATTGATTGCCGCCTCAGTCTTTATTTGGTCGTCGTCATACACGCCTAGGTCGGTTGCCACCGTTACACGAATAAGGCCGCCGATGCCCAGGCACGCGACGGCTCTGGCTCTGCCGAACCCGCCTTCAGCCGCAACGCGACGAGACGCCGACCGAGTCGCGCGATGGCTGATCCAATTTTTGCGGACTCCATCGGATTAGGGCGCGAAGGGCCGAATCGAATGAGCCACAAACGGATCTGCCGCCCACACAGGCAAGCACCATCGCCAGCCGCCCAGCTTCGCCTCTCTTTCGTCGCGCCAGAAACAGGGCGTCGTCGAGACAAGGCCCCGCCGCCACCATGGTTTGCCGCCCGGGCCTCCGGTGGCGTGCTCTGGCGGCGACGAGGAGGAGAGAAAGGGATGTGAGGAGGTGGCGGTGGTGGCTAGGGTTTCGCCCCCACAAGGATCTGCAGTCTTTTCAAGATCTCAGAAGTATTTCGTTGTTGAGTTACTATATAGATATACATATGCATATGTTCATCTAATTTTGCAATATTTGAAACATATGAGCACGCAATCATCAACCGACACATCAGGAGTCAAGACCGATTGTTTAGGACTCTTGAAGCAAGCAGTGGAGCCTGATCGTTTTATCGCTTTGGTTTCCCTCTTGGGGCTTTTGTTGGGAGCTTGAGCAATAGCAGATATGTGGCCTGTTTGCTAATTGCTAGCTACACAAAGTCATCATTAGGTGATCCAAACAGGAGCCTATTAACCAAGCACAACTAGCCAAGCACAACTCCAGGAGGAAGAACTTGGGGGGTCAGGGGGAGAGAGAGTTCAGGCAAATTCGGTGCACAACATAACCGTTCCAATTAGTTACAACTGGTCTTAGGTTAGTCTTAATGTATAGTTTCATCTCCCGGTTTTCAAGACAAATAAAATCACATATGAAATAGACCTCTCTCTCTCATTGTACAGTTTCAATCCATAATTTCATATGCCTTCGTGGTCCCATAATCTCTCTTCTTTTTCTCTCTCGAGTCGTGTGTATTGCACAAGATGAAACACATTGACGCTTTCAATGGGAATTTCACTAAGATTTCACCGTTTTGGAAACAATGCTCAAATGTTTCATAGGGATGAAACATTTCTCTTCTCTCTCCTTCCAGTTTCATGCAAAAGGCTGATGTGACATCTTATTTAATATGCATGAAACCCCTCATGAAACCTCATTGAGACATGCCTTATACTCCATCGACACCGACACACGTCTGGTCGAGCCCCTACTCCTACTTGGAACAATGATGACGACATCGTGGGCTCAAATATAACCATGCTAACCACTTCAAAACCAAAGGTTCAACCATTCTATGTGAGGCATATCATTGACGCAATGTATTTTTTTGTTTTTCAGAATTACTTACGGTCTTCTTTGTGTCATCGCAACAACTTTGCATGGTCTTTTCTTCTGAATAAACGTTTCAAGTGTGATATTATAGGAGCGTACCACATAATCTTGACAGAGATTTTCTATTTGGGACGTTCTCCATCGCCATCAGCATCACCAGGGTCATCTTGTCTTATCTTATAGCGCGATGCATGACATAATAGGCTTGCTTCTAAATTCTCATAGTCCTTGCCATGGTAGAGGATGCAGTAATTAGGATATGCATGTATCTTCTAGATTTCTAATCCTAAAGGACAAACAACCTATTTTTCTTTATATGTAGTGGCAGACAATTCGTTATCCTTCGAAAGCATCTTCTTTTGGATTTTTAGTAACTCCCCAATTCCCTTGTCGGATAAACCATTATCTGTCTTCCATTGCAACAACTCCAGTACGTTACCCAACTTTTTCTAGCCCGCATCGCAAGTTAGGTATAGCAATTTCTCCTTATCCTTTAGCATGCGATCAAACTTGATTTTCTCTTTTTCACTATCGCATTCTCTTTGTGCATCACAGATGGCCTGACCAAGATCATCAGTGGGCTCATCTTCTCCCGCTACCTCTTCTTCGGCTCCCTCATTGCAATATCATTTAAGGCACTGTATTCAGCAACAATATCATTATCCCCTTCTTGTTCATCTTCGTATTCTTCCATTATAACCCCGCTTTCTCCATACTTGGTCTAGCAAATATAGTTTAACATAAAATCTGACTTAAACAAGTGTGAATGAAGACTCCTTGAGCTAGTATAATCCTTCAAATTCTTACATGCAACACATGAAACCATCACGCTTGTTTGCCTCTACCACACTTAAGAAATAATGCACACCCGTAATGAATTCTTTGGAGCGACGATCAATGTTGTACATCCAATGTCAGCTCATCTGCATTACATGACAAACCGTACCATATCAAAACCTTGAACATAATTAGTTAATTGGACAACATCAATCATCATGATCAATTAAAATCTCAGCACACAAACACAACTGATTAATTTATGTTAGCCTCGCTACAATGTCGACAATCTCAACTAGCACTAAACAAACTATAACTAAAATGCACTTCAACAACATAAGGATTTGGCGACCAATCCCATCTAGAACAGACAGATCATTCGTTTTCTCAACATCCATGGGCTGCTTGTGTTGGCTCATTGCCTCACCCGCATCTGCAAGATTGTTTTGCACGTGTTCAACATACTCTTCTACCCAGTACCGGCCTTTACATCAGGTGTTGTGCCACTGAAATTAGAACAACAAATTAAGAACTTTGATCAAAACCATCAAGAAAATGAGACAAATTAACCATAATCGCTAAATGCGACACAATAACTCACATTGCAATCCAGACACTCGTAGAAGATACGACCCTTGTTGGGACACTCCTTCCTCACTCAATACTCCATGACAATCTTCTGCTTACACTTGATGTACGCAATGAGAGGGAGGTGCGGCCCAAGTCGCTTTGAAACCCGATGAGAGGCCGAGGACCTAGAAGGAGTCGTCATCTACTCTCTATATTCATTTTTTAAAAAATATTATAAATTCTACATTTTCTAAAATGATATATTAAAAAACCACTACAATTCTCTATTTCTCTAAACCATGAAATATACTATGCTAACTAATAAAAGGTGCATAATAGTTAAAACGAACTACTATAAGCTTCCTACATCCAATAATGCAAACTATCAAGTGAATTAAAGCCTAAATGGTCACAAATCAAGAAATGTACTATAAAAAACTCTATATATACCCCTAATCATTTTTAGACCATGGAATGAGATATGGTAGTGATGGAGGTGTGAGGAATGAAGTTAGTAACCTATAAAACCAAAAATCGATGTATAAGTGGAACAAAGCTTGTGATGGCCGAAGAACAACAACAAAGCAGCCGAAAGGGAGGAAAACAGAGAGTTTGAAGTACTCAGGCTATAGGAGGAAGAAGGGGATTATATACGTAGGGACTTTTAGTCCTGGTTTGGGTTAACCAGGACTAAAAGTCGGTTTTTAGTCTCGGACAGTGCCCCCAATCGGGATTGGGCTTTTAGTCCTGATTGGGGGCACTAACCGGGAATAAAAACTGACTTTTAGTCCTGTTTGTTAACCCAGAGCCTCCTTTAGTCCCGAACACAAAGAATACCGGGACTAAAGCCCAAACTCGATGTGGATCAAAAGTCTGTTCTCTACTAGTGTTACACGGATCGCGGGAAAATTGCTTGCATATGAAAAGCATGGAAGGTTAATGAAGTTTATTGGGACCAAATCAAAGTATTCCAAACGCCCTCCATCAGCTCACCGTGTTAGTTTTAGCCAAGGAGAGAGTGTCCAAGTCGACTCTGATTTAGTAATTCACGAAAAGCTTATAAAGTTCAATTTCCAATGGATCCAACCTTATGTCCATATCTAGTCTGAGTCGGGCGCAATCATTGTTTTATTGTCGACACCTTTTCTACCTACGGTGATGCGTCATCCTATTTTGGGTCAGTGGCCATGTATCAAGTTTGGTCCATTAGGGACGTGTCCTAGGGTTATAGCACGACCCCAACACCCATGTGGTCATCCCCCCGTCTACTTATATGCCTTCAGAGCCACCACAAACAGATTATGTTTTGTATCGATGGAAGTTTAGTTGCCGATACTTCCTTGTAGACGCTTGTATCGTGTAGACCATCTGTTCTACATCATTTAGAACCCACCCACAAAAGGAGTGTGGTCGGTCGGCGCCATCCGTGTGGTCGCCACGCGACGCATTCCGATTGGAGCGGTGCGGCACTGTACCGTGGACGCGAGGGGGGAGATGTGGTGGACTGGGTCCACGAGCTTAAGGCTCTGGTCTATATCGGTTCGTAGTCGGAGTCTAATCTTAGCCGCTCGGCCTGGATCGAACGGCGCAGAGGGAGGAAGGGATGCGGCGTCGTGGGGAGGGAGGCTGGAGGGGAGGCTGAGCCCGGCGGCGTCATGGCTCTGCCGGTGGAAGCTCGCCTGCGCGCATGGGAAATGACCTACGAGCCTTGGATTAGACAACCAAGGACACAGGGAGAGAGAGGAGAAGAAGGCGAGCTCACCGAGGGCTACGATGCGCGCGAAAGTGGACCAGAGATGGGGGATCCGCAGCGGAGGCATTCAAGCTCTCCGGCGAGCTCTTGAGGTTGCGATGCAGTGCGAGGGGGAGGAATGAAATAGGGCAAACTGGCGGCGGTGAGTTTGTGTGATGCCAAGACCCTGCCTAAATAGGGTAGAGAGGGGACGACGAGCCGTGGAGGCGAGGGGCAATGCCCGGTCTTCATGCCGCTCATGGCGGCTAATCTGGTCAAGAGCGGGGGTGTGGAGAGGATGAGAGAGATCTTTGGGGAAAGAGGGAGCGGGTCTGCGCGGCTGGGTTCTCACGACGCACAGCTCGAAGGGGCCTGGTCGTGCAGGGGATGGTGGAGGCGGATCGAGGGGAAGTGAAGCGGTTGACTGCATGCGCGAGGTGGAAGAGAGCGCCGACAGGTGGGTCCCAC
The DNA here is from genome assembly GCA_009763385.1 of Coix lacryma-jobi var. lacryma-jobi. Classification (NCBI taxonomy): domain Eukaryota; kingdom Viridiplantae; phylum Streptophyta; class Magnoliopsida; order Poales; family Poaceae; genus Coix; species Coix lacryma-jobi. The sequence continues at coordinate 129,977,419 of CM019823.1, read as the reverse complement.
CTATCGGTGGCTCTGGCCCACAGGGCCGGCATGCAGTGAGATAAGGAGGGTGGCGCGCATCGCTGTGGAGAGGGTGGGTGCAGCGCTGCGAGCCGAGGCGGGGGGAGAAAGCTAGGTCAGGGATTGGGTCGGCGAAGTGCGCTGTTGGGCTTGGCTCTGGTGCAGCGCAAAGGGAAGTTAAAGGACCATGACGCCTAAGATGGGGGTGAATTAGACAACTTAAAACTTCTACTCTAAACTATGGCCTCTAATTTCTACCTAGTCAAAACCTATGCAAGGAAGTAAACTATCCAATGTGCAACTAAGGTTTTGCTAGGTGTGTTGCTATCTCTACCGCAAAAGAGTTTTGCAATCTATGATCCAAACCTATCAAATAACCTATCAACTAAGCTAGGAAAGGTAAAGCACACAACAAAGGTAGCAAGTAAATGCGGAAGCTAGAGAGTGTGGTAGAGATGCAAACTCCCATCGACGACTCTGGTATTTTTACCGAGGTATCAAGAAGCGTGCAAGCTTCCCCCTAGTCCTTGTTGGAGCCCCTCGCAAGGAATCCCTCGCAAGGGCCAAGCTCCCGGTCAGGTAACTCCGTGGATAGCCCCAGGCCTTCCCTACGCGTAAGTGGGTCTCCGGTTAAGCCTCGCAAGACACGGCCTCTCCCGGATGCTCCCCGCCGTCTTCACTATCAAGCTTTCGACCGAACCGCCGCGGGTCTTGTTCCCTTCGGTACACGGTGGCGGCCACACCACAAACGCGATTGGTGTGGTCTCGCAAGACTACAAGCCCCTCCATTGTACAACAATGGTGCGTGCAAGCACCGGTAGGTAAGAGGTATGCAAACCTCACTAAACACTAGGCTTAACACCTAGAGCAAGCGCAAAGTAGTGGTCTAACTAGCCTAAGCACTTCGCAAAGCACCTACACTAATCACCTAGTATATCACTTAAGCACTTTGGTGGCTAGAGGCAACTAAATATGAGTCTAAGCACTTGGTACACTTCCTTGAGCTCCAACCATACTATTTTGGCCGGCCATGGGGGTATATATAGAGCATCAAGCAAATAGATCCGTTGGACACCAAAGATGAACTTTTCTGCGTAGCATCGGACGCTCCTGACGGGAGCATCAGACGCGCGTCCGATGTCACTTTAACGGCTAGTTGCCGACCTGGCACTGAGTCACATCGGACTCTGCAGCATCCGATGCTTCACCATCTGACACGTCCGATGTCTTCAGAGCCTCTCTGGAACCTCTCTGCATAGGCATCAAATTCTGGGACTGTAGCATCCGATGCGTCCCTGTAGCGTCCGATGTAACGCTGTGCATGATACACAGTGTTACCGTTGCGTCCGATGTGGCACCATCAGCGCGTCCGATGCTCCTACTGGCGCCAACCCGAGCTAGGGTTTACCATTGGTGTGTCCGACGCTTTTGAGCCAGCGTCCGATGCAGCGTCCAATGTCCCTGTTTCTTCGTTTCTTCGCGATTTCTTGCGCCGTCTTGGTTCCATTCTTGTGTCTTGGACTTTCCTTGATCTTTGTGAGTCTTCTACTGAGCTTCCAATATCTTACTTGAGGTGTTGATCATTGGATCACCACGTCGCCTTAGTCCAAGTCATATTTGCACCCTATTGAACTACAAAATAAACACTTGCAAACGCATTAGTCCAATATGGTTGTGTTGTTCATCAAACACTAAAATCCTATGTTAAATGGGTTGAGGTCCATTTTCCTTACAATCTCCCCTTTTTTGGTGATTGATGACAACACGACCAAAGCAAGCAAATAAAAGATACAAAATTTAAAATGCAATCTACTTGCTAGGATGCAATGCAAAGACAAGATCATATGATGTTGAAGAGATATCAAAATTGAAACAAAACTTAAAAACATATCTCGTCCTTGCCATAGAGTCCCTTCATGGCATTATGGTTTTAAGCCTCCCCCTAATCCATAATCTAGTTCCTCCCTTTCTCGGACCATCCCATAGAAAGAAATTTTTATTTTGTTTATTTTGTTTGTTTTAGTTTGGGCTTGCTTTTGGTCCTACAAATTCTCCCCCTTTGGAATCAAACACCGAAAAGGAAGACATTAGAAGCACAAGGGAGGGTCAAATTTTGTGATCCTTTTTATGTGGAGTGGAATAGATCACAAAACTTGACTTCTCACATTATATAGACTAAACTCCCCCTAAGTGTATGCATACATATGGTGTAAGGCAAAGCATATGCATAACTGACAAATTAATGCACAAAGAAGTTTAATTTATATAATGCACAGAGAAAACATATAAGAGTATCAAAATGAAATCAACATAATGATATTGATTAGAAATACCACATGTAGATATCAAAAGACTTATTGTCACACACGATGCTTGTCCTCCGGGGACTCCATTTTCCTTGCAATGAGACTACTACACATATGATAAACTTGAAAGTAGTGTTAGTCTCAAAGCTTCCAAATTGTAGATTAAACTCCCCTAAAAGTGTGCAAACAATTTTGAAATACTTGTAGGAGACATGCCCATTGACTTAGGTAATGGTCAACTACCATTTTGTAAGTTGATATCACTAGAATTGTGACACAAATTGAAGATCGTAATCGAGGTAGTTTACCTACTATTTGGAGTATGGCACATATAAGATAAGTACAAAGAAAAAGAAGTTTGTGTCGTGCTCTTAAACAAATTAAACCATGTAGGGTTGCTCCAAGAATGGGAGTGATACCGAGCAATCCCTACCATATGATAAGCCTAGTGTATGCATGACAAAGGTTTTAAATATGCAAATGCAAACCTAGGCAATGAAAGGAACTAGATGCTAAAAGAATTGCAAGACTTTAAATCTAGTTACCTCACATGGGTAGGGGAATTTGGGTCCATAAAAACTACTAACATACTTGGCAATGACATGATCCAATGTGATGCACCCCATGATATGCACCCAAAACTTTGCCAAGTCTCCAAATTCCCCGTAGTCCACTTGACTACTCACTTCCCTTTCAGGACCCAAACCTTTTTGGTGCTCTTCATGGTTGAGATAATGTCCTTCGGCACCCAAATGCGTTTGGCCCCATTGTTGGCTTGCTTGTTTGCTTTGACGGCCACCACCTTGTCATTCTTCTTCTTCTTCAAAAGATAAGGTGTGGAGACCTTCTTGTTCACCTTGTTGGTGTAGGTGTTGGAGAGTTTGCTTGTTTGCTTTTTGTTTTTCTCTTTCTTCTTTTTCTCCCCCCTTGCTTCACCTTGCACTCATAGGACTTGTGGCCTTTCTTGTGGCACACATAACAAACCATGGTTTGCTCCTCATCAAGCTTCTTCACTCCCTTGACGGTGTTATCTTGATGAGTTCGGGTTTGCTTTGTTGCTTGAGTTAAGTCCATGGTGAGGCGAGCCACTTCTTGCTTTAGTATCTCATTTTCCATTGCAACATCTTGCGTACATGTTTCTACAATCACATTCTCAACACAAGCTTGTTTGCACATGGGTGAGTCTAAATCAAGTAAATCAATGCAAGAAGTAGAGACATCCTTTTTAGGCATATCAAAGATTGATTTTTCAATTTTAGGTGCCTCGGTGGGGTTTGCTCCCATGGTTTCAAGATTAGCAACTTTGTTAGTTAGCTCATCACAATGTTTACACATGATTTACATTTTAGCAAGCAAACTTTTGTAAGCATCTTGTGTGCTAGCTAACTTTGCTTTTAGTTTTTCATTTTTATTAACAAGTTGCTCATCATTACTTGTGCTATCACATGTGCTTACACTAGCCTCAAATTTCTCAATTTTATTAGATAGCTCAACATTTAAATTTGAAAAAGTTTCATATTGTTCAAGCATAGCATTGTAGGCTTGTTGAGAGCTATCTAATTTTTCTTTTAAAGCATTGATTTTCTTTTGTTGGCTAGTACAAGCTTTAGCATATTTGAGATTATCTTGCACAAGTTCATTGTAAGAAGGTAGCTCATCATCACTATCACTATCACTATCACTAGAGATAGAGCTTGTGTTACCTCGTGCCATAAGGCACACACGTGAGGAGCTTGATGATGAGTGCTTGTGACCGCGCCTCTTGTGTTGGGCTTCATCATCACTTGATGAATCATCCCATGTCTTGATGGTGGTGAGGGCTTTGGCCTTGCATCCTTTCTTTTTCTTGTCCTTGGATGTGGGCTTTAGTTTTGGACAATCTTCCACAAAGTGCCCTCTCTTGCCACATCTATAGCATCCATTTTTCCTTTGCTCTCTTCTTTGATTGGTGAAGAGGTCATCTTCAATTGTGATGAGCACACCCTTGACATTGAGCTTGCGGATCATCCTCTTCACTCCTTTCATAAGCTTGATTGTTTCTTCTTCATCTAAGGAGGAGTCGTATGAGGTGGAGGCTTGATCATCATCACTTGATTCTTCATCATCATCATCCTCTTCTTCATCTTCACTTGAGGAGCTTGAGCTTGTTTCAACTTGCGTTTTGCCCTTCATCTTTTTGTGCTCATCACATGTGAGAGCAATGCCTTTGCTTGATGAAGTGGCTTCTTCTTGACCCATCTTGCGTGACATCTCAAATGCCACCAATTTGCCAATGACAATGGTCGGGGTCATGGTGCTCAAGTCCTCCATGTTGTGGAGGATGGTGATGATAGTTGCATATTTGTTCTTTGGAAGCACGAAGATGATCCGCATCACCTAGCTTTGTAATTCCTATAGAATTGAGATCATTGATAATTAGATTCAAACGAGAATACATATCACGAACAAGCTCATTATCATTCATTTTAAAGGAATCATAGCTTGTTTTTGTTAGGTGATGTTTTTGCTCACGTACATTACTTGTACCATCATGGAGCTCATGTAGCTTTAACCAAATTTCATGAGATTTTGTAAAGTAAAAATATGGTTAAAGACATCCATGCTAAGAGATTCAAACAAGCAATTTTTAGCTCTAGCATTTAGATGTATTTCTTTTTCATCACCCGCGGTTAGCTTGATGGGATTCTTAGGGGGTCTCATCCCATCGCGGGTGACTCTCCAAACACCTAGATCAACCGCTTCTAGGTAACAAGCCATTCTAGCACTATAGTAGGGGAAGTTTGTGCCGTCAAAGTGCGGAAGCCTAGAGGTATCCATCCCAACCACTCTTAGGGGCGCTGGCTCGAAGGCGGTGAAGCCAAGAGTCCACAGATGAGCCAACCGGCTCCGATACCAATTGAAAGGACTGTGACGCCTAAGAGGGGGGTGAATTAGGCAACTTAAAACTTCTACTCTAAACTATGGCCTCTAATTTCCACCTAGTCAAAACCTATGCAAGGAAGTAAACTATCCAATGTGCAACTAAGGTTTTGCTAGGTGTGTTGCAATCTCTACCGCAAAAGAGTTTTGCAACCTATGATCCAAACCTATCAACTAGCCTATCAACTAAGCTAGCAAAGGTAAAGCACACAACAAAGGTAGCAAGTAAATGCGGAAGCTAGAGAGTGTGGTAGAGATGCAAACTCCCGTCGACGACTCCGATATTTTTACCGAGGTATCGAGAAGCGCACAAGCTTCCTCCTAGTCCTCGTTGGAGCCCCTCGCAAGGAATCCCTCGCAAGGGCCAAGCTCCCGGTCAGGTAACTCCGTGGATAGCCCTGAGCCTTCCCCACGCGCAAGTGGGTCTCCGGTTAACCCTCGCAAGGCACGGCCTCTCCCGGATGCTCCCTGCCGTCTTCACTATGAAGCTTCCGGTCGAACCGCCGCGGGTCTTGTTCCCTTCGGTACACGGTGGCGGCCACACCACAAACGCGGTTGGTGTGGTCTCGCAAGACTACAAGCCCCTCCGTTGTACAACAATGGTGCGTGCAAGCACCGGTAGGTAAGAGGTATGCAAACCTCACTAAACACTAGGCTTAACACCTAGAGCAAGCGCAAAGCAGTGGTCTAACTAGCCTAAGCACTTCGCAAAGCACCTACACTAATCACCTAGTATATCACTTAAGCACTTTGGTGGCTAGAGCAACTAAATATGAGTCTAAGCACTTGGTACACTTCCTTGAGCTCCAACCATACTATTTTGGCCGGCCATGGGGGTATATATAGAACCTCAAGCAAATAGATCCGTTGGACACCAAAGATGAACTTTTCTGCGTAGCATCGGACGCTCCTGACGGGAGCATCGGACGCGCGTCCGGTGTCACTTTAACGGCTAGTTGCCGACCTGGCACTGAGTCACATCGGACTCTGCAGCGTCCGATGCTTCACCATCTGACACGTCGGATGTCTTCAGAGCCTCTCTGGAACCTCTCTGCATAGGCATCGGACTCTGGGACTGTAGCGTTGGGAGAGTGGGAAAGGGGAATTCAGGCTAGGCCGAAGCGGGCTGGGTCAGGGAAAAGGAGTGAGGGAGAGGGAGAAGTGAGACCCTTTTTTTCTTCTATGATTTTTCTTTTGCAAAAACTTTTCTAATCCAAAAAGGGTTTTGAAACCAAATAGTTTGCAAAGTTTTAAAAACATTTTTCCTAGGTTTTGACAAACAAGATTTGAGTTTATTTTGACAAAATTTTATAAACCTTTTATTTATTTTCTTAAATAAAATAAAATCGATTCGCCCTAAATCAGGTTTAATAAATTCTTTTTCACCCAATAAAAATATGCAATGGCATAAATGCCACATGGAATAAATAAATTTTATTTTCCTCTTCTAATTTTTAGCCATTCTTATTTAGTTTCTAATTAACTTCAAATAAATTTAGGGAAATTTAAATCAAGGTGTTACACATCATAACGATGAGAGGTAAGTGAAAATAAACTAATCAGTTTTCAATTCAACGTGCCTGTATAAGTCTAAATAATTTTCTACTATGACATTCTGTAGTCCCTTATCCTTAGCCTTTCCTATTATGACGTCCAAACGAAGTAGGAAAATATAAGAATGTGACGTAAAAAAGAAAAATGTGTTATGACAAGTTGAGAATGTAACAAGAGATAAGTATGTCTTATATCAATGAACCTAACAAACCAACAACCATTGGAGCAGTTTTTAGTGACCTAGGATTCAAGAGGAGAAGAAATATTCCAAGATGACTATAGAGATGAACTGCAGTTCAAGACCTGCAGGCTGCAATGAGAATAAACTAAATATGATATTGATAATATGTCCATCCCATGGTATAACGCTCAATTGTATTCATTTTTCTTGGAACATGCACAGTAAGATGCCTTGTCGCTGAAACTGGTAAAAAGGAGAAGGGACTTGTTAAAAACACGATACCTTTCTTGTAAGGAAAACAGTGTGGTTACATTGCACACTTTCCCGTGCCTTCTGTAATCTGGCCATTTTGTGATGGGCATAAACACTGAAATATATATCTTGTTTATCTAATAAGGTTGTGACTGCCTGATCAGACCACGTAATGATCTCAATCATTCTTTCCTCCCTTACAATGTGGATGTATTAATTCGAAAACAAAATTTCAAGCATATACATTTCCCATTAACTTCATCCATGGGTCAGCATCATCAACAAGCCTCTGTGAGTGTAAATACTGTATCAACTTTGTCACATGTTGAAGACTGGCTAATGTGGATAGAGAAGCCATGAGTTCATTCATTACGTTCCCAAAATTAGAGCTGCAGTTGCTCCTAATCCATTTTAGGTGCTCAATGGCCATCTCCACTTCCCCAACATCTGTTAGATACTTCAGCAGGATGATGTGTGAATTCAAGTTCTCAACGTTAGATGGAACATTACACATAACACTCAATGCTGCTTTGAAATTACCTGCAAAAAACATGTAATAACTATTATTTAGATTGAGTTAAGACAAGCAATTAGAAACAGCCAAAACTTCATTTGGTAGTACCTTGTTCGCATAGTGCAAGTATAAAACTACTCAGCACGGAACTAGCCACTCCAGCATCCTGCATCCAAGATTTCTTAAAGATCTCCAGGGCCCGTTCATATTTATTGTCCTGGCATAACATATTGATGAAGGACGTGTATGTTGCACCATCTGGAGCCACTCCTTTCTGGAACATGTGATCAAAGAGTTGTTGGACCTCTTCGCTTTCACCCATTTCTGTAAACTTTGTTATGAGTATATTGTATGTCTGCAGATTTGGGCTACACCCACTGGTAAACATCTCATCCCACAACTTCTTGGCTGGCCTAAGAAGGTCATTTCTACACAGCGCTTCCATAAGGGAGTTATATGATGAAATATCAGGTTCTAGCCTCTTTTTTTTCACCTCCTTGAGCACATCATATGCCTCCCTAACCTTCCCAGCCTTTCCTAAGAAGAACACCACCAAATGGTAATCCCTTGCATTCCTACAATACCCCTTGTCCAAAAGCGCCCTAAAAATCTCCCACATTTCGTCACCCTTCCTACTTTTGCAAAGACTCTCACAAAGGTGCGCAAGCATCTCGGTACTTGGAAACCTCCCCTTCCCCATCATGAACTTGCAGAACATGGCAGCACCATCGGCATCAATCTCAGACACTGAACCGACCAAAATGTTTAGCACATCATCGTCAATTGGGAAATCTCCCAACACAACCGCCTCGGCCATCTCCTTCGCCTCTGTAATCAGCCTGTTGGACACCAACACAAGCACACAATCCCTGTACTCATCCTTTCTAGGTGCAACCCCGAGCTTCCTCTTTTGCTTCAAGATCCTTCCTTCTTCCTCCACCCTCCCCGCTACCCTAAACCCCTCGGCCACAATCCTATATGCCACGAAATCTGGTTTCCATCCACGATGCCTCATCTCCTCCAGAGCACGCCAAGCATCCTCAATCCGTCCCTCCCTACACATACCGTCCGCAACCATTGCCACCACAACCGACCTGTTAACCCGTCTCCCTTGACAGCCTACCACATCCAACAGGCGCAGGACTTCGGCCAGTCCGTCATTTTTCCTGCCTGCGGCATTAACGAACACCCCAAACCCAACTGTATCCAGCTCGACAGCTCGAGCCAGCATTCTATCGAGCACCTTGCGCGCGTGGACGAGGGACCCGGTGGACGACGCTAGCGCTGCGAGGAGGGAGTTGCATAGCGGTGCAGGTAGAGGGGCGGTGGGGTCGGAGTCCGGGAGGAGACTGAAGTGTGCGAGGGCGTCGGGTAGACGGCCGTGCTGGAGGAGCGCTGAGGCGGCAAGCGCGCGGGTGACCGGGAGGAGTGGGAGCCGCGCGGCGCGGGCGCGGGAGAGCGCGGCTAGGAGGGAGGGGAGGTGCGGCGCGACGGATGCGAGGTGCGTGTGGAAGGCGTACGGACTGAAGGCGGGCGCGGCGGCGGTGGGAGAGGGCGAGGGCAGTGGGAGACGGGGACGGGCGGAGACGGAGAGGGGGCGCGCAGCGGTGGCGAGACGGGAGAGGAAGGTGAAGGGGTGTGGCGCCATCGTGGCAGCCACAGCGGGCAAGGAGGGCGCGAATTCAGGCATGAATGAAATGAGATTAAAAAAAGAGTAGAATAAATTTGTTTTAGGACAATCTTTAATAATAGTAATTCTTTTAAACTGTACTCAATTCACCTAAATTACAAGACAGTTGACTTTTTTGACAGCTCGTCTTATTTAAAATTTTATACAAAATATCACTTCTTTTGTTGTGGCTTTGTTTATTGATAAAAAATCTTCAAAAATAACTTAAATTTAACTTTGTTTGCATAAATTTTTTGAATAAGACGAGTTGTCAAACTTGAGAACAAAAAAGTCAAACATCTTATAATTTGGAATGAAGCGAGTAATAACCTAATCATAATCTATTGGTAGTAATGCACTACCCGCGAATCAATGAATTGTGTAATATGATGACATGGACAATAAAATACTTATGTATCTTACTAACAACTGCATGTGCTAGTGTATTTTAATTATACGTAATAGTTCATTGTCTAGTTGTACAGCTTGCATGTTAGGATAAATAGCTAGTGAAGTTTTGTTTAGTGGATTTTAATTGTATGTAATAGTGCATTGGCTACTTGGATTGCTTGAATGTTAAGAGAACTAGCTAATAGGGTGCCCAGTTAGATAATGTAACACCCCAATTTTTCTTAATTAAAATTTGTTAGAATTTAATTAGAAAATGACCAAATTTTAGATGGGGGAATAGATTTTATTAATTGTTTGTTGTACTCATGTCATTGCATATTTTTATTGGATGAAAAAAAATATTAGAATCTGATTTAGAGGCGAATCGTTTTTGCTCTATTTAAAAAGGAAATAAAATATTTACAAAACTTTATCAAAATAAACTCAAACTTTTATTTCTAAAACTCAGGGAAAATATTTTCAAAAATTTTGTAAACTGTTTTGAGTTCAAACTGGATTTGAATTTGAAACTCAAATGAGTTCAGAAAAGGATTTGCGTCGATGCAGAAACGTGGCCCGCGCACAACATACTTGGAGGCCCGTAGGATCGTGAAGCAAGAGGTTTCGAGATTCCCTGAGCCTCGGAGACGAGCCGAATCGGATAGAAACGTATCAAAGGCGTGCCACTCAATTTGATCCTGTAATTGACAAGGAAGAGACGAAAAAATATCAAATTATGGAACAAGTCGGTTTGTTCCAGATAGTTCCAAGATGTGTGGCTCTAAAACAGCTAGAGAGTCAACTCCTATGCAGTATGAAACATGCATCGGATAAAGACTAAAATAAAACGACCAACTTGTATGCATGCACTCGAATTAGCTCAATTAGCCAATCCAGATTAGTTGATAAGCATTGACAAACGTATCTCAAGATACGCAACATGCAGATCTACCTCGTGCACTCGCTAGATATATTCAAAACAGTGGGGATCCTGAGGATGACAACCTTAATAGCAGTGTGTTTTAAGTATATAAAATGGGTACAAAAGATCGATCAATAGCAAGCCGAGCTACACACGCACATTGTCGGTGAAAGCTTAATTGTATCGGCTATTTAGTTGATAAGGGGGTCCATGAAGCACGAATAGGCTCATCTATCCTGACTGCATGTAAATCTAAGACAAAAACAAATCTGGTCCAACTCTAGCGATAGTGAGGTCCAGAGATACAGATCGACAGTTGGTTCTAGATTGTCTGTATTCCCAGTATTGGTCACTGCATTCAGGGCAGTTATTGATAGTAGGCAACTTCAAACCTCCATTCCAGCAATATCGACAATGCCAATGGAATTCATTATCTTCTTTTATCCTCCTCTTCTCATCACAATAGTGCCTATACTCTTCTTCTTTCAACCACTCCTGATATTCTGTCTCTCGCTGCAGTTGGTCTTTCTCTTGTTGTTGTTGCCATTTATTCAACAGAATTCGAGTAGTAGGCCATTTGTGCATCTCACCAGCTATTAGAGGTTTCGGGTTGATCGTATTGGCCATTCGACTGTCTCGGTCTCGTCTTCATCTTTTGGTATTCTTTAGCTGATATTTGTCTTCCAGCATCAATGGTTCCAGACCTTCGGGCTCTTTCAGAGGTAAGCACTTTGAATTTCCCTTTCTCGACAGATGTTGCAACCATGTTCACAGGGAAAGGATGTCCTTTTATGCCCATTTCACCTTTAGCATTATCCACACCTATCCTGCCTTTGTCGATAGCCCTCTGAATGAGCTCTCTAAACATTGTACACTCATTGGTAGTGTGATTGAAAGAATTATCATATTTGCAGCATTTTCTTTTCTTAATTTCATCAACCGAATGCATCTTATGATTTCCTGTTAACTTGATTTGACCTTTCTCAAGCAAGAAATCAAAGATCTTGTCAGTTTTATTGACATCAAAACTGTATTTTCTATTCTCATTCATCAGTTTGGCTTTAGCTCATGGCATGTACTCTGATTGCTTCCATACCCAATCGACAACAGCAATTTCATCATCATTCTCTTCTTCACTTTCACTCTCGATTTCTTCAAGCATTGGATTGCAATCAAAGCCAACGTTGGCGGCTCTTATTGGCGTGTTATATCGTGAGTACCCAAGTTGTGATTCGATACTAGCCACTCTCCTAGCCAACATTCCAAAGTTTGCACAATCAGCACCGATCTTCTCCCTAATCGATGGCAGCAAACAACGTATTGCAATGCTAACTACCTTGGCATCTGACAATGTCAAGCGGTAGCACTAGTTCCTTACTGTTGACACTTCTTAACGCAACCACTAGAACTAGACTATGGAGCCTAACCCCAGCAACGGCGCTAGAAGTGTCTTGGTGGTAAAACTATTGACTATTGGATAATTCCGCAAGCGCACAGAATATACCGATGTAGCACTTCACCCAGGAGTATTCCAAGGTATCGTTATTTATTTTATCCCAAAGGAAAGCAAGCTAGGAAGGATGCAGAGAGAGGAAAGATAGATCCTATAGTCTTACTATACTCTATTATCAATTAGAGGAGCAAAAGGGGATAAGTGGATATAAGGGAGGATAGATAGATAAGATAAATAAGTTAAGCAAAGAGTAAATGATATGAAAGATAACTTTAGTAGAGTTAGCTAGGTGGGAGAACAACGAGTGAGTATAAAGTACTCCTATGTTTCTACCTTTACTCCTATGAACTAATCCTAATTAAATAGATGACTTAACTAGATTGACGCCTTGCTACTTGTGTGAGAGGGATAAACGAGAGAGTAAAGCGATAGAAGGTTGTTCACCTAACCCAATACTCAAGCAGATATTTGGCTTATGGACGTCTTACCTTTTAAAAACTAGCCTGAGTTCACGTGAGGGGATCTAGGTAGCCAGGCAAAATCTGTCACCTTTTGCCCATGCGCCCCTACTGTCCGTGCAAGCCAGCGGTAGTCAAAGATAAGATGAAGTATGAGCACCACGCTCACACTTATCTACACCTTTAGCTATCGATCAAAATAGCTAAAGCCCCTATCCTAAGATAGGACGATGACGCACACACAAGAAGCTATTTAAAGGAAATCAATCTAACTAAGACAACTATAGAACTAAGATAAGCACACAACAAGACTATATAAATATAGACTTGCACTAAGTAAATACTTAAATAAATACTTGAAAAGTAAATACTTAAGTAAATGCAAAGTAAAGTAAAGAAATAATAATATATTAAATAAATAAAGTCTTACAAATGAAGAAAGATACAAGGGCTATACCAGACTCCCAGAAGACGACTCCGGAGACCCGAGCTTCGCCCGACTCAACTCTAACTCCCACTCTAGACTAACTACTACTACTCTTGCTTGATCTCACATGAGAGTGGAGATATGTGTTGTGAGATATCCCAAAAATGAGAGGGTGAAGGCCTCTATTTATAGTGGAGGTGGAGTAGGGGCTACTCTGGCGCCACGTCAGCGATCCGTGTGCTCATCCTCTCTTCACCCTTGGATCCACCGCCATAGCAACTGACCTTGATGAATGGCTTGGATATTGTTCACGTGTGAAACATGTGCTTCGCCACCGACTTGGATGAAGTTCACTATGGGGTCGGCCGACCCCCCCCTCTATGACATGTGGGCCTGGGGTACATCTTCTAGAAGGTGATGATGTCATCCTGATGAATAGTGCAAATGGGCCCCACCAAGGGGGGTCGGTCGGCCCCCCTATGACAGGGCTGGCCCACCACCTTCTCTCCCTTGGTGACCCCACATGTCATGGAGCAAGTCTTGTGAAGTTGGTTGCATTTGGTTTTCGGTGTGGACCCATGAATCCATGTGCTTCTCATCTTGCACCATTGAGCAAAAGCACATGTTTGATCCAATGGTTGATATTGACTTGAACATGCTTCTCTTGGATCATGCCATGTCACCATGGCCGAGGTGGCCCCAAGGTGGGGTCGGCCGACCCCCTTGGTGGGCCCACCTGGCCTCATTTTTGTTCATTTTGTCATCTCCTACAAGTTCACAAGCTAAGAGTACAAGTGGAACTTATTAGTAATAAATATGCTCATGATATGCTATTCTTCCTTGAAACCAAGGCCTGTTGACGGTATTTTGATAAGGTAAAACATGCTATAACTTTCGTCAACACTTACATCCCTGAACCTTTGGATGAAGTGGCTTCCATACTCATTGTTGCCCTGTCTGAGATCGACTAGATCTGCAATTCCCTTTTTTGCCATCCCGGAATCAAAATATTGGTGGAACTTGTATTCCAAATCCTCCCATCCAGTGATAGAATAGTGGGGCAAGGATGCAAACCATGAGAAAGCAGCTCCGAACAAGGACAAGGGAAAGAATCAAACTTTGAACGTCGGCTCATCAGATAATTCTCCAAGTTGTACTAAGTACTGACTGATATGCTCCATAGTCGATGTCGTCCCACTCCCATTGAATTTGACAAAGTCAGGAAGTCTGAATCGTGAAGGCGGTACTACTTGAGCATACCATGACGAATATGACCTTATAAGTAATCGTTGAATTATTTGGCTTTAAGCCAAATTGTTTCTGCACCATATCAGTCACTTGGCTCATTAGTTGATCTACTTGAGTCATCACCGCATTTTGGTTGTCATAATTCTGCTGACCAATGTTCTGGGTTCCTTGGTGGATGTCTTGATTTCTTTGAGCAGCATTCTGATATCCAGGATTTTCATAAGCATTAAAAGTGTAACCTTCAGTCACATAATGATACCCTGGACAGATCTCCCCTGGTACTACCCTTTCCTAATAAGGTGGAGCATTGATATCTCTGATGATTCTTTTGTTACCAGGAGCAAATCTTGCAGCTGATTGACTATGAAAGCATCTAGGTCCCTAGTGGGTTTCGATGATTGGATGACAACATAAGATTATTGTGACTAACATGTGTTTTGCATAAATAGAGAGTGTTAGGTCACAATAATGGCGACAATACGGGAAAATGGTTTTCATGTCCCTTAGCGATGGAAATCGATTCAGTTTTCAAAGGATGGACGACAAAGATGGAGATAGGCTAGTTCTAAGTGTCATATGGTGTTGGAGGACACTTAGATTAGTCATAGGTCTTTGTTTTTCCTTTGTTCATACTATAAAGGGGAGCGTGAATGAGTAGCTTGACCTAAGTGAGTCTATTGAGGTAGGTGTGGTGCGCACTTGGTATTTCATAGCTCTAGGTAGCTCAGAGATGGCCCTTATGTCGTGAGGATCAAAAGTTGTGAAGGCAACATTGCGATTCGAAGTCGTTTCGCCCCTCAGAAGGGCATTAGACGCTGGCATGGTTGGCATCAGACGTGCGTCTGATGCCCACAGGAGTTGACCTAGTCTGGATCGCCGCATCGGACGCACCGGAGGGGGTGCATCGGACATGACGGTAGCACTGTTCACTTAGGTGTGAACTTAACGTCACATCGGACGCTGAGGGCCAACGTCCGATGTGCATCAAGAGAGGTTCCAGAGAGGCCATTTCCATATCGGGCGCGTCTGATGTGGAGGCAACGGACGCTGCCAGCGTCCGATGTCAGATGACGTATGCTTTCAGAGCATAGTACAGGTTACCATTGTGTAGGGCATTGATGCGTCCGATGTCTGGCATCGAAGCGTCCAGTGCCCCTTAAACTGCACAGGTTTTTACCCCTCGTGGGTGGGTTGTGTGTGGGGTTATTAATACTCCACCACCACCTCCATTTGGGGTCTCTTGCCCATTTGATCAACTGAAGGCATCCTTGAGTGTGCAAGGGAGTGCAAGAGCCCTAGTGAGGTTGTGAGATTTGCTAATTGTCAGATTAGTTGCCTCATTAGTGAGTTGTGAGTAGCAAGTGTTCATCCATCCATCTCTTTGGCCTTGCGTCAGTCAAGTGAGAGTTCTATCTTGTTACTCTTGGTGATCGACATCACCTAGACGGCTTGGTGGTGATCGAGGAGCTTGGTGATCATCTGAAGGCTTTATGGATGACCCAACTCAAGTTGTGACTAGTAGTGGGCGATTTTACCGGGCTAGAGTGGCAAAGAATCAACTTGTAGTGAGCACTTGATCCTTGCGCGGATCAATGGGGAGCGATACCCTTGCGCAGGTGCTCCAACGAGGACTAGGGGGTGTGCCGACACCTCAATACCTCGGCAAAACACCATGGCTTCCTTTCTACTTTCTTTACTTCTGAAAGTGCATTCGCCCCCATTGTGGGTTTTGGATAATTAATGACAATCAAATTAGGGACTAACCGGTTTATAAAAGCATGTATCCGCGATCCTACTCCTCTGCCGGATCCTTCTGATGCCCCTTCGTCGTTGTATCCAGGTGGAGATCTTGGTGCCAGTGCTTACTCGTCTCTCTTTGGTGGTCCGTATCCAGGTGGCTACTATTAGTTGTTCTTGCTTATCTTGGCCTACCCCTTTTGGCATTTGATGACAAAGGGGGAGTGTTAGGCTTATCTATCTTGATGTAATAGCTAGCCTGTGAGAGAGAGAGTTAATCTTTGAGAACTAAGTGTGGTATGCTACTCTTTTATTTGTGATGTGATGGGATGTAAAACATTTAAGTTGTTTTGATTAAATTCATGTATGTTTCATCCCCTCTATTTCTGCTCATGTCATGGATGGTGATTGTTGTTTTTCGACTTATTTCATTGTTTCGTGGATCACCATGTCATGTAGACCATGCATCACAAATTGTCATATATGATGTTGTCTCACACACTTAGGCACCCCACGGATTGCAAAATTTAGGGGGAGCTCATGTTCTTGTGTATGCAACCTTGTTTTTAATCAAGGTTTGAAATTCATATCCAAAGCATACACTAAGGGGGAGCTCGAACTAAATTTTGGAATTCAAAAGCTTCAATTCTTTCTATCCTTATTGTAAGCCTAAGTTGGTTGTCATCAATTACCAAAAAGGGGGAGTTTGAAAGTGCATTCGCCCCCATTGTGGGTTTTGGATAATTAATGACAATCAAATTAGGGACTAACCGGTTTATAAAAGCATGTATGCAGGTGTTAGTCCTAGAAAGATTTGAAATATTAAGATCTCGTGAACAAAGCACGTTTGGATACATTTGGACATAAAGATGCCTAGCTCAAGTGGTAGTTTAAAATTTCAATTTTAAACTTGAGTTATAGGTAAGCCGGACTATCAAGATGGTCACAATTTATGTTGGCTAGATGTGGAGAAAAGTGCTCAAATAGACTAACTATAGTTTGCTTGAGAGACATCGCACAAACACGGACACATGGAGGGTTTTCTGTGCGGGCGGTAGTACCGCCCATGGGTGGTCGGTAGTACCGCCCGTGGCTGCTCCGCGTGCTGCTCTAACATCCTCTCTGTTCGCGCTCAAAATGGCCTGGCGGTAGTACCGCCATAAGGCCGGTACTACCGCCCCTCGGTGGTATCGCCCTTGGCCGGTAGCAAGCCTGTTTTTGCAGACCTCTCTGGATGAGCTCAAAATGACCTGGCGGTAGTACCGCCATAAGGTCAGTACTACCGCCCTCGGTGGTACCGACCTCGGTCGGTAGAAACCTCAGTTTCGCAGACCTCTCTGTTCGCTCTCAAAATGACTTGGCGGTAGTACCGCCATAGGGCCGGTACTACCGCCCCCGGTGGTACCGACCCAAGCCGGTAGTAACCAAGTTTTGCAGGGCTCTCTATGCTGACTCGATTTTGACTTGGCGGTAGTACCGCCAGAAGGCCAGGACTATCGACCCTCGGTGGTACCGACCTTGGTTGGTAGTAACCGAGGGACTGAGTCCCTTTCTGCGGAGCTCTCTGTTCGCGGCCATTTTGTCCTGGCGGTAGTACCGCCATAGGGCCGGTACTACCGCCCCTCGGTGGTACCGCCCCGCGGGCGGTAGTTGACTTTGGGTCAGATTCAGATCTGAGTGACTGTTAGTGGCTGGTCAGTGACTGGTCGGTACTACCGACCATGGGTGGTCGGTACTACCGACCAGCCTCGGGACTGGGGGACTATTTATAGCCCTCCACTTGACTTTTGACGGTAACCCACTCATCCCTCTCATTCATTGCGACCTACTTTCAGACAAAGCTCTCTCCAAGCATTGACTACTCCCCTCTCTCTCCCCCTTTGCTCCTAGATTCATTCCCTTGCAAGATTTGAGCTAGGGAAGTGAGATTAGAGAGCGGGAAGCTTCGATCTACGACTTGAGCACTTGGTTTCCATTTAGCCGGCTTGATTTGTGTCTTTTACTCTTGAGCTCTTTGAGCTCTAGCCAGTTAGATGTTCTTCGTGGTAGCCTGTATTGATTCACTTGTGAGGGCTCCCTGAAGCGTTTGTATTACCCTTGTGATTTCTAGTGGAGAAACTCTAGTAGCCTTTGTGGTTGCTTGAGTGAGGCTAGGAGGTGAGATAGACTCTGACCTTTGTGGTCACTTCAACAACGAGGACGTAGGCACTCCTTAGAGGATTGGTCGAACCTCGGGATAAATCACCGTGTCCCGTGTGCTTGTTGTTATATCTACTTTGTATATTACGCTTGTTGTTGTGTTCTTCGTGTTCTTCCTATCCCTAACTATTTCTTAGGTTGGGAAGGCTCGATCTACATCAAGGGAAGCAACCAAGGCTCGGTGAGAGTAGAATTACTATCGGTCATACTTAGGGAAGTGGGGCTAGATTCTTGTATTACTTTCATAGCTCTCATACTTCAGATTTGTAGTTCCTTTAGGATCCCCGGTTGTGCCGTTTGTTTGTGTCGGTAGTACCGGTGTTTTACACCCGGTAGTACCTACCCAAACAAACCGGCCTCTCCGGTTGCTATCTAACTATATCTCTTAGTTTGTGAAGTTTTAGATTGTTTAAAATCACCTATTCACCCCCTCTAGGCTGATTTGATCCTTTCAATTGGTATCAGAGCCTAACCCTTGTGTTAGCGCTTCACCGCGTAAGGGATAATCATGTCTACCATAAGTCAAGAACAAATTGATGACATTGTCAAGAGTGTAACCACTCAGCTGCTAGAAGATCAAGCAAAGAAACATGAAGATCAAATGCAAAAGATGAAAGATGAGATGGAGATCATGAGGCAAGCTTTTGCCAACAAAGGCGAAGCATCCGGAAGCGGAGAAACTACGCTACAGCCCAAGGAAGTGAAGGACCGAGAATGCACTAGCAAGGTGACTAGAGGGGTGGTGAATGGGAGCTCAAAAATTTCTTTCGAAACTTTGGCCGATTGTCCCAAAATCAACCCCCAAAAGCTACGACCGAGAACGTGATGCCCACGACCCTTGGAAGAGGGTGGATGACCCCTTGGATCACAGCGAGGCACCACAAAGCAATAGCGAACCAAACACCAAAAGCCCCGGCGCAGGTTCAACCCTCAAAAACCAAGTCTCGAACGTAGATAGACGGCTACGTCGAGAAACTCCCAAATACCTAAGCTAACTAGTAGCAAAGATACCTAGAGAGGTTTCTTGATCAACTCTAGGGCCAAACGAGAAGTCCGGAAACCAAGCGAAGAAGCCGGGAGAGCAAACGCACAAGACCGGAGTACACAGCCGATTCGCGGACTGTCCGACCCTGGGGTCCTGGACTGTCCGCCCCTACTGCGGACTGTCCGCGAGGGGATGGCGGACTGTCCGCCGGTCAAAAGAGCAAAACAACAGTGCTGCTGAAGTTTCCTGGACCCTTCCCGGACTGTCCGTGACTTTACACTGCGGACTGTCCGTCGGTGTACGAACAGTAACCCGTCCGAAGAACACAGCCACTGATCCGGCTGATCCCCGACGCGCGGACTGTCCGCCGGTCAAACCGCGGACTGTCCGCGACCTCCCAGTGAGGGCGATTTTGGTCGCCCCTCACACAACTCTTCCCAAATCCGAATCAAAACTCAATCCCACGTTCCCAAACTTGGAGAGGATGATCACGAGGTAGTTAGGAGACTATCCCCAAGAAATCATCCGCTCAAATCGATTCAATCACCGGGAAATCAAAGGGGGAGGAGTATGAACGAAAAAGCGCCACGAAAACGAAATCAATCCGATCTACTTGTTTGTGGGGAGTTAGATGAATTCCTTCGGTGGAAATGATCTCCTCACTATAAAGAACAAGTTGATTCAAACGGATTTCGCAAAGACGCTATAGAAAGGGAGATCGAGTGACGGGAAAATCGTGAAGAAACGAAGAACGCGAAGAACACGAACAAAACGCAAATCAAGTCATCGATCTGCAACCGTGTAGCTACCACACGCTACAACAGTGAGGTTATGGCCTCACTTCCTCAAAATCTCCAGTACACAGAGGTATGGTTCTCTGCGGATCTCAGCTAGCTACAGCAGGGGATTGGGAGAGCAGGAAACCCTTGGAGCAAAGAGCAAATGACTGAGATAGAATGGGAGGAGGGTGTCTCCCTCTACTTATCCGAATTCTATTTCCTACTCTACCCCTCTCTAATTACAGAGCGAACCAGCTAAGCCCTAGGGTTATTCTGGACCAACTCGAAGATGCTGGTGATCCGACGGCCACGCCCGCACAACTGGTAGCGTTGCCTCGACGCAACCTCACCGATTGCCGCCATGTGTCGCCACCGCTCCGCTCGTCCTTTTCACGGACTTCGCCCCCGGTTTTGAGGCCCAAACCGGGAAACCAGCCTTCACGACCAACCCCCAGTTTGGAGGCCCAAACCGGGAAACTAGCCGACCGAAGCCTGAGTTTTGTGGCCCAAACTCAGCAAACCCGCAGCACCCAGGTTTTGAGGCCCAAACCTGGAAACCGTCCTCAGCCCGAGTTTTGTGGCCCAAACTCGGAAACCATCAGCGCCCAGGTTTTGAGGCCGAAACCTGAAAACCGTCCACTCGGTGGTTTTTCTGTGGCTCAACCACCAAACCGAAGCTGTAGAGGGGATGCACCGCCCGTGCACCCCGTCCACCGACACGTGTCCCCGGGTCCACGACCCAAGCAACACCGTGCCCGCAAGTTTTTGCTCGTCGCTGTCCTAGGCTGTTAGCCACCACAGCAGATCCTCGGGCCACCGGTCCCTCAGTCCAAGTCTCACGTCCGCTCTTCGTCACTCTCGGTCCCTCGGCACGACACGTCTCTACTTGACCTTCACCTTGCCTCTGATCACTGTATCCGTGCTCGACACCAGCACAATACAAGCCAAAGAACATGCGCATTATCCCAGTTGACAATCACTCATCACTCAGAGACTCGGCATACACCCATGTATCCGCAATCTCCCCCTTGATGAGTGCATTGTCAACTACCAACACAAATCATAATAGAATAGAGGAAGGAAGGAAGAAGGAGAGAGAACTCGACCAAATGACCCAGAAGCATAGCAAAGCCGAAGAAGGTCAAGTGGAAAGAGCAAAACAACCTAGTTCCCAAAGACATGGGCAACGGCTCGACGCAACCAAGCAAAGCAAAGCTAGCCCTCAAGAAGAGGTAGAACAGGCTCAACACCGCTAGCAGGAAAGCTCGACACCAATTGGAAAAACAACTGATCATCAAGCAAAACAGAGCTAGCCCTCAAGAAGAGGCAGAACGGGCTCAACACCGCTAGCGAGGAAGCTCGATACCAACTGAGGAAAGCTAGAAATCAGCTGAAGAGCATCAAAAGCAGAAGTGCTAGTCCCTCAAGAAAGAGGCAAAGGCTCAACACAACTAGCTACCAAAAATGCTCCGAACCAACTGAAAAATGCTCAAACACTCAGCAGCAAGCAAAACGAGCCAACTCCCCCTTAGTTGAACACTCAGAGGACAGAGGACATATGATTTGCAATTTCTCCCCCTTAGTTGAAAATGCACCATCAAGCAAAAGTGCACCAACAAGCAAATTTCTCCCCTTTGTCAGAAGACCTCTCCCTTCCAAAATGCATATGAGTCAAAAATGCAAGTTAGCAGCTTCAGGAATATAGTCGATAGAATATGAAGATGCTCGACAGCACAGAATGCTAGCAAAGGCTCAAACTGATCACTAAATACAAAATCTGGACATGTGAGCAATAAGAGCAGTTTTCAGCCAAAAAGGTATTCACCATCAAAATAGCACGAAGCATGTATAGACAGGAAGTCAAACAAGTGCTAAACATGTATACAAGGTGAACTACCCCTAGCACAGTTCAATCATCGTGCTATAGAATGAAACATAGACTTGTGTATTCAAATTTTATCGGAGTTGCGGCGGTTAAATTACACAAGTTTAAATTTCAGCATATGATTGCGAGAGGTTGAAAGCTTGTCATTGCCTAACTTTTCAACTGTGTGAAGCCTATGCAGAAGCAATCGGAAGCTTAAAGCAACAGTTTCGGTCATACACTACACAGCTCAAGTTTAACTCAAAGTGCAATGAGAAATAGTCTCGAAACTGTGATGTGCTGACAAGCAATCCCATCTCGATCTTTCCAATTCACTTAACTTGGGTCAAATTTTATCTCAGAATATGAACATACCAAGCAAGTGAATGACTCAGAACTAGAGACATAGCAACCTAGCATATATGAAAAGCACGAGTGAATTCTACACATCCTACACATGCTAGTTGCATATCTCAATGGTGAACAGTTTCAAGTTTTATATTCATTAAGCAGGTTCACCATTCAAAAATAGCTCAGCTCACAACATGTATTAGTGATCAGAAAGAGCATAAGCTACAAGCATCATCATAAAGCATCAGAGCATACTACATAGAGCATAGTCACATTTTAAAGACTATATACATGAAGCTCAGAATGTGAAAGCGTATGCTGAAGTGCAAAAGAAAATAAGACAAACGAAAAACAGTCAGTCGTATGATACAAGAGCCAAAATGTTTCCCCCATCTAAAAGGAGAAACACACACCAAGCTCACCTCTCAACCTAGCAAAAGTTGATTGGTCCAACGGCTTGGTGAAAATATCAGCCAACTGATGATGAGTATCAACATGGCGAAGGTCGATATCACCCTTCTCATAGTGGTCTCGCAGAAAATGGAAGTGCACATCAATGTGTTTGGTCTTAGAGTGCAGCACGGGGTTCTTAGCTACGCTAATAGCACTCGTGCTGTCACAAAACAAAGGAACGCGAGAAAAGCTCAGACCAAAATCACGCAAAGTGGCCATCATCCAAAGCAACTGGGAGCAACAGCTAGCCGCAACAACATACTCAGCCTCCGTGGTAGACTGGGCGACACTAGACTGCTTGCGAGAAGACCATGCTACAAGAGAAGAACCAATAAACTGGCAAGTCCCAGAAGTGGACTTGCGCTCAATTCGGCAACCAGCAAAATCGGCATCGGAATAACCACAAAGGGAAAGGGTGGAGGAAGCAGAATACCAAATCCCAAGCTCAGGAGTGAAGCATAAGTACCTCATAATGCGCTTGACTGCCTGACGGTGCGAGGTGCGCGGCGACGACTAAAATCACGCACAAAGACACACCGCGAACTGAATGTCCGGGCGTGTCGCCGTCAGGTACAGCAGCGACCCGATCATACTCCGGTACTCCTTCTGGTCCACAGCTTCTCCATCCTTGTCCGCATCTAGGGCCGTCGTGGTCGACATGGGTGTTGGAAGAGGCTTGGCCTCACCCATATCGAATTTCTTCAAGATATCCCTGGTGTACTTACCCTGGTGCACAAACGTTCCCTCTCGAGATTGCTTGATTTGCAATCCGAGGAAAAACGTCAACTCGCCCATCATGCTCATCTCGAACTCCCTGCTCATAGTGTCTGCAAACTTGGCAACCAAAGCGTGAGAAGAACCACCGAAAATGATATCATCCACGTAAATCTGGACCAAGAGAGTATCATTGCCTTGCTTGAGGAGAAAGAGTGTTTTATCCACACATCCCATTTTAAAACCCTTAGCAAGCAAAAAGGTTTTCAACCTATCATACCAGGCTCTAGGGGCTTGTTTCAAACCATACAAAGCTTTGTGAAGTTTAAAAACATGGTTTGGAAACTCGGGATTTTTGAAACCGGGGGGTTGTCTCACATACACTTCCTCTTCTATGTAACCATTTAAGAAGGCACTCTTGACATCCATTTGAAAAAGTTTAAACCCTTTGGATGCAGCAAAAGCCAAGAGTATCCTAATAGCCTCCAAACGAGCTACAGGAGCAAAAGTCTCCTCATAGTCTATCCCCTCCTTCTGACTATACCCCTGAGCAACTAGTCTGGCCTTGTTTCTCACAACATGGCCATCCACTCCTTGTTTGTTTTTGAAAACCCATTTTGTCCCAATAGGATGACAATCAGGAGGAAGAGGAACCAAAACCCAAACCTGATTTCTTTCAAAATTTTCCAACTCCTCATGCATGGCATTGACCCAATCCGGATCAGATAAAGTGTGTCCAACATCTCGGGGTTCAAAATCAGCAACAAATGCAGAATGAGCAAAGTGAGAGATTTGTTGTGACCTTGACCGAGTGACACGTTCGCCGATGCTGCCGATCATCTGCTGAGGGGGGTGTTGGCGCTGGATGTGTCGTGGCGCCTCCCGTGCAGAAGTGATCTCCCCCTCAACAACAGTTGGTGCCTCCCGGGGTACAAAAGGTACCGCTCGGGGTAGCGGATCCCACGGCCCCCAGGAAGAAGAAGTGTCGGGGCCGTGAGTCATAGTAGAAGCCGCTCCTTGCGGCACAGCAGGTGGAGGGGGTGCTGGATCATCCATACCTTCAACACCCTCATCCTCGTCATCAAAGAGAGGCTCACCAACATCATGATCGCCTGCACGCTCAAAACGAGAAGAAGGACAAACCATGGTCTCGTCGAAGGTGACATCGGATGTCTCCATGACTCGGTTAGTGTCAAGGTTAAGTACACGATAAGCTCGAGTGTGAGTGCCATAACCCAAAAACACACCGTCAGAAGAACGAGACTCAAACTTGTCCAAGTTGCCCTTTTTGAGTATAAAACAATGGCAACCAAAAACTCGAAAATAACTCACCTTGGGCAGTTTTCCAAAACACAACTCATAAGAGGTCTTTTTCAAGAAAGCTCGGAGAAAAATGCAGTTGGAAATGTAGCATGCAGTGCTCATGGCTTCGGCCCAATATCGCCTAGGAGTCCTATGCTCATCGAGCATCGTCCTGGCCATCTCTACAAGGGTCTGATTCTTCCTCTCTACAACACCATTCTGAGGGGTGTGTAGGGGGAAGAAAACTGATGCTCTAAACCCAAAGAGTTACAAAACTTCTCAAAATCCGAATTCTTGAATTCGGAACCATTATCACTCCTAATAGCTCGCATCGAGTTCAAAGGGAACTCGTTCTGAAGACGCAAAATCAGATTGCGAGCAAAGGAGAAAGTCTCGGTCTTCTCAGCTAAAAAGAAGACCCATGAATATCTCAAAAAGTCATCAACAACAACAAGCACATACCACTTCCCCCCAACCGAGCTCACCCGAGTCGGACCAACAAGGTCCATGTGCAAAAGCTCTCCAGGGCGCTTAGTCATGACCTGAGTCACTGGATGGTGGGGAGCGGCAACCATCTTCCCATGTCTACAAGAATGGCAAATAAGATCCTTCTCCATGGATAACTTGGGCAATCCTCGGATTAGGCCAAGTGAACTAAGTCTTGCAAGCAAGTCGAAGCTCAAATGTCCAAGTCTCCTATGCCACTTCCAAAGATCAGAGGAGGAAGGTCCAGCCACAAGACAACGAGAAATGCCAAATGACTCCGAGAAATTCGCACGAAAGACTTTCCCAAAGGGCAAAATCACACAAACAAGATTGCCCTGAGGGTCCAAAATACGACTGAGATTCGGCTTAAAACGAATCTCATAGTCGTCATCAAAGAGTTGCGAAACAGAAAGAAGGTTAAAATGCAAGTTAGAAACAAGAGCAACATCGCGCAACACAAAGTGCTCATTAACTCGCACCGACCCACAAGACAACACTTTACCTTTGCTATTGTCGCCGATGGTGATAAACTCCTTTCCGGTGACTGGACTAAGACTAGAGAACCACTTGGCGTTTCCGGTCATGTGCCTCGAGCAACCGGAATCCACCAACCAAACGTTCTCCAATCGTTTTACCTACATCAATAAAAAGACATAGGGTGAGCATACGGTCCAACACTGGGGTTAGTGAAATAAGGGGAATACCAGTGTTGGGCCGACTGCTCAAAAGAACGGTTAGCAGAAAAACCATTCCTAGCACGTCTACGGGAAGAGCGATCACCACGTAGGGGAAAACGTGGTCCGCTAAGGGAGGAGCGTCCATCGCGATACTCAAAACGCGGTGGTGGAAAACGCTCAACTACAAAGCCACCGCCACGGGGTCTATAGCCTACAACTGCAGGCTCCCGCCGGGCACGACCTCCTCGCTGCCTAGGCCTAGGAACTTGAGGTTTTGGACCTCTAGGCCTAGCAGCACGCCTCTAAACATTCGACACATGTACATCATGGAAAGGATGGTACATGTCCGTGTTGTTCATCTCCTTTGCATGGCGCGCCTCTCTCTTGCGCCGAAAGCAAAACTCACTCAAGTGTCCATCTCTCCCACAATGCTCACAATGGTACCTCACCGCTCTCAAAGGGGGTTGTTGGTACTCACGGTAGTGGGTGTGGATCACTTTGCCCTTCTGTGGCATAAGCTCCTCCTGAATGGGTGGCATGGTGTCAAGCTTGTTCTTGAGGTTGTTTGGTTTAGGAGCCCATGATTGTTTCTTGGGTGGAGCTCTCGGAGGTTCCACAAACACACCATCCTTGGTGTTGGGCTTGAGAGGCTCTTTGGGTGGAATCTTGGTAAGCTTGGGAGTAGTGGTGGAGTTGGGCTTCTCACATGGGTTAAGACCACTCGACTCTCCAATCTTCCCAAAAGACGAAACATCAACACCTGGAGCAAAACCTACACCAGGACCTCCAGCAGCTCGCTTGAATTGGGAGATCATAATCCCGAGCTGTGGCTCACCACTAGACACCCATGACAAGATGGTCCGAAGGTATGTGTTTTCCTCCTCGGTTTGCATCTTGTCATGCTTCACATTCGCAATCTCCATCTCCAAACCCTCGCAAAGAACACACCTAGCCACACATGTGCTACCCGAGTTGGCCTTCTCAAGAGACACCATCTTGGCATTCTTCTCTGCCAACTCGGATTGCAAGCCCGCACAGGACTTGCACGCACCCAACAGTGAGGATCTAGCCTTCAGCTCATCCACCTCTCCTACCAACGCCACATACTTACCTCTCAAAGTGAGAAGGTCAGTCATGTGCGTGGTGCACATCTCACACTCCTCCTCCTCGGTGACAACAACGGTGGACTTGACAGATTCAAGTTCCTTCACCGTATCCTCCCACTTCTGCCTAAACTCCTTGCGCTCTCTAGCGGCACACCTAAGCAACTTATCCTGACTAAGGAGCGCGGCAGTAAGCTTCTCGACCTCAGCAGAAAGCTCATCGGGGGTCAGAGATACCTGGGAGGTGTCGTCGTCGTCGTCGTTCCGAGGGGTCTCCTCCAGCTCGCCGTCGACCTCCTTGCCGAGGGCCATGGTGCAGAAGCCCTCGTCATCGGCGAAGAAGCAGAGGCCGTTGAGCTTGTCCTCGATCTTCTTCTTCTTCTCGGACTCGTCGTCGCTTGAGGAAGCGGAGTCGTCATCTGAGTCGTCGACGTCGCTGAGCGTGGCGAAGAACGCACGCTGCTCAGCCTGGGCCTTCTCCAAGTACTTCATCTTGATGTACTCTTGTTGAAGCTGCCCTTCCGCTTGTGCTTCGTGGGGACGTACTTCTCCTTGCGCTTGCCGGAGTCGTACTTGTGCCCATGATCGCCCTTGCCGAAGACTTGCTTGTTCTTCTTCGGACAATTGGCGATGAAGTGGTTGGGGTCGCCGCACTCAAAACATCCCGAGCGTCCTCCTCCGCGGCGACGGTTCATGCGGTTGTTGTGAAACCACGAGAACCGGTTGGCGAGCAAAGCTAGCTCGTCATCCCCCATGAACTCCAACTGCTCCTTTGCGACAGAAAGAAGAGTGGAAAGTGCAAAGCCTCCAGAGGTGTTAGCAGAAGAGCCAGAAAGCAAAGCCATCGATGGGCCAGAAGGATTTTCATAAGAAGCCCTCGCCATGGCATCAATCTCACTGGACTTGAGCTTGCTAAAAATCTCGTCGCATGTGAGGGTCTCATAGTTAGGCGATTCGATGATCGCCTGAACCTTGGAGTCCCACACCGACCGATCGAGAGTGTGCAAAAGCTTCAAAGCTCTCTCATGATCGTCGAAAGGCAACAACTCCTTGTTAGCCCTCATCCTGTTGACAATCACCTGAAAGCGAGCGAATAAACTTTCTATGCTCTCGCCAGGCATATGTCGAAAGTTCTCATACTCTCGCTTGAACGACTCATAGAGACGGGTTTTGACTTGAGAGGTTCCCTCATGGAAACGCATGAGGGTAGCCCAAATCTCCCGAGCCGTAGCGAGGTGAGAAACGCGATCAAACTCACTCATGCTCAAGCATGAGAAAAAAGCATTACGGGCTCGGCTATTGGCATCGTGCTCATCAATCTGAAGCTGAGAGACACGAGCAGCCAAGACCATGTAATCGACAGAGTTGCAAATATCCCAAATGGAAGCACCCAAACTCTGCAGATAGGCCGACATGCGTATCTTCCAATACGCATAGTTCGTCCCATCGAAAAACGACGGTTTGCCCACGCCGTGATCCATGTCGCCTTCTGTGGATCTGGAACTGGCTAAGGTGGAAGATCCTTAACTCGCTCCGATACCAATCGAAGGACCGAGAATGCACTAGCAAGGCGACCAGAGGGGGGGGGGTGAATGGGAGCTCAAAAATTCCTTTTGAAACTTTGTCCGATTGTCCCAAAATCAACCCCCAAAAGCTACGACCGAGAACGTGATGCCCACGACCCTTGAAAGAGGGTGGATGATCCCTTGGATCATAGTGAGGCACCACAAAGCGATAGCGAACCAAACACCAAAAGCCCCGGCGCAGGTTCAACCCTCAAAAACCAAGTCTCGAACGTAGATAGATGGCTACGTCGAGAAACTCCCAAATACCTAAGCTAACTAGTAGCAAAGATACCTAGAGAGGTTTCTTGATCAACTCTAGGGCCAAACGAGAAGTCCGGAAACCAAGCGAAGAAGCCGGGAGAGCAAATGCACAAGACTGGAGTACACAGCCGATTCGCGGACTGTCCGGCCCTGGGGTCCCGGACTGTCCGCCCCTACTGCGGACTGTCCGCGAGGGGATGGCGAACTGTCCGCCGGTCAAAAGAGCAAAACAACAGTGCTGCTGAAGTTTCCTGGACCCTTCCCGGACTTTCCGCGACTTTACACTGCGGACTGTCCGCTGGTGTAAGAACAGTAACCCGTCCAAAGAACACAACCACTGATCCGGCTGATCCCCGACGCGCGGACTGTCCGCCGGTCAAACCGCGGACTATCCGCGACCTCCGAGTGAGGGCGATTTCGGTCACCCCTCACACAACTCTTCCCAAATCCGAATCAAAACTCAATCCCACGTTCCCAAACTTGAAGAGGATGATCACGAGGTAGTTAGGAGACTATCCCCAAGAAATCATCCGCTCAAATCGATTCAATCACCGGGAAATCGAAGGGGGAGGAGTATGAACGAAAAAGCGCCATGAAAACAAAATCAACCCGATCTACTTGTTCGTGAGAAGTTAGATGAATTCCTTCGGTGGAAATGATCTCCTCACTATAAAGAACAAGTTGATTCAAACGGATTTCGCAAAGACGCTATAGAAAGGGAGATCGAGTGACGGGAAAATCGTGGAGAAACGAAGAACGCGAAGAACACGAACAAAACACAAATCAAGTCATCGATCTGCAACCGTGTAGCTACCACACGCTACAACAGTGAGGTTATGGCCTCACTTCCTCAAAATCTCCAGTACACAGAGGTATGGTTCTCTACGGATCTCAGCTAGATACAGCAGGGGATTGGGAGAGCAGGAAACCCTTGGAGCAAAGAGCAAATGACTAAGATAGAATGGGAGTAGGGTGTCTCCCTCTACTTATCCTAATTCTATTTCCTACTCTACCCCTCTCTAATTACAGAGCGAACCAGCTAAACCCTAGGGTTATTCTGGACCAACTCGAAGATGCTGGTGATCCGACGGCCACGCCCACACAACTGGTAGCGTTGCCTCGATGCAACCTCACCGATTGCCGCCACGTGTCGCCACCGCTCCGCTCATCCTTTTCACGGACTTCGCCGCCGGGTTTGAGGCCCAAACCGGGAAACCAGCCTTCACGACCAACCCCCGGTTTTGAGGCCCAAACCGGGAAACCAGCCGACCGAAGCCTGAGTTTTGTGGCCCAAACTCAGCAAACCCGTAACACCCAGGTTTTGAGGCCCAAACCTGGAAACCGTCCTCAGCCCGAGTTTTGTGGCCCAAACTCGGAAACCATCAGCGCCCAGGTTTTGAGGCCCAAACTTGGAAACCGTCCACTTGATGGTTTTTCTGTGGCTCAACCACCAAACCAAAGCTGTAGAGGGGATGCACCGCCCGTGCACCCCGTCCACCGACACGTGTCCCCAGGTCCACGACCCAAGCAACACCGTGCCCGCAAGTCTTCGCTCATCGCTGTCCCAGGCTGTCAGCCACCACAGCTGATCCTCGGGCCACCGGTCCCTCAGTCCAAGTCTCACGTCCGCCCTTCGCCACTCTCGGTCCCTCGGCACGGCACGTCTCTACTTGACCTTCACCTTGCCTCTGATCACTGTATCTGTGCTCGACACCTGCACAACACAAGCCAAAGAACATGCACATTATCCCAGTTGACAATCACTCATCACTCAGAGATTCGGCATACACCCATGTATCCGCAGGAAGATGAAGAGAAAGGCAAGAGGGAGAAGGAGTTCTCTAAGATGTCTTATGACTATAGCCAAATGGGCAAAGTCATCCAATTACCTAGCGTCAATCTAGGCAAACCACCCTCCTTCGACGGAATCAATTACAATGATTGGGCACACAAGATGAAGCTGCATCTTCTTGCTGCAAGAGTTTGGGAGATTGTCGAAAGTGGACCAAGTCATGTTAAAGGCGAAGAGTTCACCGAAAATGATGTGGTTGAGTTTCAACAAAATGTTCGAGCCGCATCATTGATTCTATCATTCCTTAAGCCTGAAGAAAGCAACAAGGTACATGGAATGGAGAATGCCAAGAAGATTTGGGACACTCTCAGGATATCGTATGAGGGTGATGCAAGTGTGAGGAAGTGCAACTTAGAGCTTCTTCAAGGAAAGATTGAGAACTTCGCTATCAAAAGAAGTGAGACCACTCAACAAATGTTTGATAGATTCATGACATTGGTCAACAAGATTAGAGCTCTTGGAGACACAAAGTGGGATGACAACTCAGCTGCAAGAAAGCTATTGAGAGCTTATAGAAAGAAGAACAAGACACTTGCATCAATCATCATGGAGAGACCCAACTATGAGAGCATGGGACCTCCTGAGATGCTTGCCAAAATAAAGCATCATGAAGTCTTGGATGATGAAGCTCTAGAAGATCAAGAGGAAAGCCACAAGAAGGTGGTAGCTCTCAAGGCAAACCAAGAAGAAGGAATCAAGGCCCAACATGATTCATCAAGTGATGAAAGCGACGATTCCGATGATGAGATTGCTCTCCTTGTGAAGAACTTCCGAAGATTCATGAAGAAGAAAATGTTCAAGAAGGGCAAAGGTGGATACTTCAAGAAGTCAAAGAAGAGGACTTGTTATGAGTGTGGTGCGGACGATCATTTCATCGCTGATTGTCCACAAAAGAAGAACAAGAACAAATATAGAAGAGTGATGATAGGAAGCAAAGAAGAAGAAGAGGTGGTGAAGCTCATCTTGGTGAAGAATGGTTCTCCGAAGATGACTCAAGTGATGAAGAGAAGAGCAAGGGCAAGGAGAAAGAAAAGGGAGCGGCCAACATCGCCATACACAAGACTTCTTCTCCAAGTCCTCTCCTCAACATGACTACCTCGACCACATCATCACGCTTGTTCGAGGACCTCACCGACGATGAGGATGACATCACTCATTCTTGCTTCATGGCTAAGGATGAGAAGGTATCACCTCACTCTCCTATTTGTTCTAGTGATGAATTTAGTGATGATGACATGGATGAATTTGAACTAAGTATCATAAGAAAGTTTGGTAAGAAAGGTGGACCAAAAATATTAAAATTGCTTAGTAAGTTGGAAAGTCGGAATGAGAGTCTTGTTTTGCAAGGGGACTTGATCTCTCAAGAGAGAGAAAAGAACCTTGCATTGGAAGCCTCTCTTGCCGAGGAAAGGTTGAAGGTTGAGAAATTGACCGTGGAACTATCTTTAGCTAATGACTCTAACAAGAAGTTGGCTAAGGAGTGTTCCACGAGCAATGACTCAATTGCTAATCTAAAGAATGAGATTAGCTTAGTTCAAGAGAGCCTCACAAGCTCTCAAGATAAATATCAAACTCTTGAACTAAGCTACAACACTCTTTGGAGTAGTACCTCTTCAACTACTCCTAAGGATTCCGACAACTCTAACGCTTCAACAAGTAATGGTTGCAATAGATGTTATAAAGTTGATATCAATGCTTGTGCAACTAACATTGTTGAGTTAGAGAAGAAGAGCAAAGAGATCCAACGGTTGAACATGATCTTGAGGAATGGTTGCAAGTGCAAGATGGAACAACCAAAGGATATCCTCAAGACCGCAAGACATCCATCCATCAAGGATGGGATTGGGTACAATAGGTATGGTGGCAAGGCCAATTGAAGGAAGATGGTAAAGGGGCACCCTTTGTTAACTTTAACAAAGGGGTTCCTCTCTTTGACCTCATGAACAAGGCCAACAAGGTTGCCAACCCTAAGGCTCCACTTGCTAATGGTAAGATCAACAAGGAAAAGCAAGTGGAGGCCCCCAAGCAACAAAAGCCCATATCAAGAAGCTATACATGTGATTACTTGTGTTGTTGGGGAGAAGACGGCAAGATTGTCGTTAAGTATGTTGGTGCCCTCAAAAAGAGGGAAATTATGAGAAATGTTTGGGTGCCAAAAGCTTATGTGACTAACCCCCTAGGACCCAATCTCATTTGGGTACCTAAATCAAGAACATAATCTTGTTTTGTAGGAATATGCCTCTGGTGGGACAAGTTGGGTGTTGGATAGTGGATGCACCAATCATATGACCGGGGCAAAAGAAATGTTCTCCTCCTTCCAACCAAGCAACGACTCATGTAACAACATTGTGTTTGGTGACAATGGTAAAGGAGAAGTGCTTGGATTTGGGTAAAATTGCTATCTCAACTGACAATTCCATATCTAATGTATTACTTGTGCATTCATTGAGTTACAATTTGTTATCCGTTTCTCAACTTTGTGAAATGGGTTATGATTGTCTCTTTACGGATAACGGTGTGACCGTCTCTAAAAGAAGGGATTCCTCTATTGCTTTTAAAGGCGTGTTGAAGGGAAAACTTTACCTAGTTGACTTCTCAACTAGTAAGGTAGAACCTACAACATTTCTAATGGCAAAATCTAGCATGGGTTGGCTTTGGCATCGCCGACTAGCTCATGTTGGGATGAGGAACTTGGCCCAACTTCAAAGGGAAGGGGACATCCTTGGACTAACCAATGTCTCGTTTGAGAAAGATAGGATTTGCAGTGCGTGCCAAGCAGGAAAGCAAGTTGGAGCAAAGCATCCAATGAAGAACGTTGTATCAACTACAAGACCATTGGAACTGCTTCACATGGACCTCATCGGACCTGTTGCTTACCAAAACATCGGTGGTAACAAATATGGTTTTGTTATTGTTGATGAATTTTCTCGTTTCACTTGGGTGTTCTTTTTAGCAGATAAAACTGAGACCCAAGGTATCTTCAAGAAGTTTGCTAGAAGGGCTCAAAATGAGTTTGAGCTCAAGATCAAGAAAGTGAGAAGCGACAATGGGACCGAGTTTAGAAACACCAACATAGAAGAGTATCTTGATGATGAAGGAATCAAGCATGAGTTCTCCGTTCCATATACCCCACAACAAAATGGGGTTGTGGAAAGGAAGAATAGAACTCTTGTTGAAGCCGCAAGATCTATGTTGGATGAGTACAAGACTTCCCATGGCTTTTGGGCAGAGGCGATGAACACTGCGTGTCATGCTATCAACCGCCTCTACCTCCACAGGCTAAGGGACAAGACGCCATACGAGCTTCTAACCGGTAACAAACGAAGGTGCATTACTTTCGAGTTTTTGGCTACAAGTGTTTCATACTTAACAAGAGAGCCAAAAGTTCAAAGTTTGCACCTAAGGTACATGAAGGCTTTCTACTTGGTTATGGTACTAACGAACACGGCTACCGTGTATTCAATAATGCCACCGGCACTATTGAGTTAACGGTAGACGTGACTTTTGATGAATTTGACGGCTCCCAAAAGGAGCAAGTCAATGATGAGCTTGTAGGTGATGACATGTCTCCATTCGAAGCAATCAAGAAGCTTGTAACCGGTGATGTGAGACCTATTGAGATTCAAGATGATGATGATGATCCGTTGCACACTCCACAAGATTCAAATGTCCATCATGTGCATTCAAACGTACATGGTGAAGCTTCCGCAACTCCGATAGATGGAGGTGCAAATGGTGGTCAAATGCAACATCAACTTGATGATCAAGCACAAGCTCAACATGAAGACCGACAAGATGATGGGGACATCCCCACATGTGACGAAGATGATGAAGATGGACCCATCCAAAGGAGATCACTCGTGCCACATCCCAAAGTGCACCATACTATTCAATGGGATCATCCCATTGACAACATACTGGGGAGCATACGTCTTGGGGTAACGACACGTTCACGGTTAGCAAATTTTTGTGAACATTACTTGTTTGTCTCCTCTTTGGAACCTCTTAGGGTGGACGATGCACTTGATGATCCGGATTGGGTGATGGCTATGCAAGAAGAGTTGAACAACTTCACCAGGAATGAAGTCTGGTCCTTGGTGGAAAGACCCAAGCAAAATGTGATAGGAACCAAATGGGTCTTCCGCAACAAACAAGACGAGCATGGCGTGGTAACAAGAAACAAGGCACAGTTGGTGGCTCAAGGTTTCACTCAAATCGAAGGTTTGGATTTTGGGGAAACCTATGCACCCGTAGCTAGGCTTGAGTCAATTCGTATATTACTTGCCTTTGCTACTCAACATGATTTAAACTATACCAAATGGACGTGAAAAGTGCATTCCTAAATGGCCCCCTCTCTGAATTGGTATATGTGGAGCAACCACCGGGTTTTGAAGATCCCAAGTATCCCAACCACGTCTACAAGCTCGATAAGGCGCTCTATGGGCTCAAGCAAGCCCCTAGAGCTTGGTATGATTGCCTTAAGGACTTCCTACTCAAAAAGGGTTTTGAGATAGGAAGGGCCGACGCTACTCTATTTACTCGCAAAGTCGATAATGATATCTTTGTGTGCCAAATATATGTCGATGACATAATATTTGGTAGTACTAATGTGACTTTTTGTGAGGAATTTAGTAGGATCATGACCAAAAGGTTCGAGATGTCCAAGATGGGCGAGTTGAAGTATTTTCTTGGATTCCAAATCAAGCAACTCAAGGATGGCACGTTCATCAGTCAAACCAAATATACAAGAGACATGCTAAAGAAGTTTGAGATGGACAAGGCCAAACCCATCAAGACCCCCATGCCTACCAATGGACATCTTGATCTAAATGAGGATGGTAAGTCAGTGGACCAAGAGGTATATCGCTCTATGATCGGTTCATTGCTTTACCTTTGTGCATCTAGGCCTGATATTATGCTTAGCGTGTGCATGTGTGCAAGATTTCAAGCTAATCCGAAAGAATGTCATATTATGGCCGTTAAGAGAATCTTTCGATACTTAGTGCACACTCCTAATCTTGGCTTGTGGTATCCCAAGGGCTCCACTTTTGATCTACTTGGCTATTCCGATTCAGACTATGCCGGTTGCAAGGTAGATCGAAAGAGCACGACCGGGACTTGCCAATTTATTGGAAGGTCTTTGGTGTCATGGAGTTCTAAGAAACAAAATAGTGTTGCCCTATCCACCGCCGAAGCCGAGTATGTGGCGGCCGGCGCTTGCTGTGCTCAACTACTTTGGATGAAGCAAACACTAAAAGATTTCGGATGTGAGGAAAATAAGATTCCACTTTTGTGTGACAATGAGAGTGCTATCAAGCTAGCCAACAATCCCGTAAACCATTCTCGCACAAAACACATTGACATTCGACACCATTTCTTGAGAGACCATGAAGCTAAAGGAGATATCTCTATACGCCATGTGAGCACCAAAAAACAACTAGCCGATATCTTCACAAAGCCTTTATATGAGTCAAGATTTTGTGCTTTGAGGAGTGAACTAAATATCATTGATTCTCGTAACGTGGCTTGATGTCTTGCACATATTTGTTTTCACCTAGAGACTTTAGACAAAAGTTTTGTCAAACTTTGTGTGCAATTTCAAAATCTATTTTGCATGCTTCTCTTATGTCCATAGCTATGTACTGCTTATATGAAATCTGGACATGATTGAAGTTTGTGTAGTATTCCACACAAAGTTCTCCTAGAATAGCTCTCTGTCCGCTCTAGAAATGCGTGGTCGGTAGTACCGCCATAGGGGCGGTAGTACCGACGTCGGTAGTACCGACCCCTTTGGGGCGGTAGTACCGACCGTGTTTGACCCTGGTATAAAAGGCCGCGGTGACTTTCCTTTCAACCCTATCCAGTCAAAAGTTTTTCACCGCGTCGCCGCCGTCAGCGCGTCGCTCGCAGCCGCCGCACCCTTTCCTCCTCTCGATCCCCTTCCTCCTCCACTCAAATCCAAATCCATCCGGTGTGAAGGTGCTTTGGAGTGTGGAGATCCTTTCGGTGGTGTTCTTGAAGCCCGGAAGTTCCTCCTTCATTGGATTTCGGCCTCTTCTTCACGAGTACCAAGGTACTAGGGTGTTCTTGCCCGATCTCTCAATGTACCTTGTCCTAGGTCGATTCCTTTGGTAGGATTGCTCTATCTAGTGTATAGATGCTTCTAGGATGTATGGTTTGCAAGTTTATGGACGATTTGTGTGATTGGATTGAAGGGAACCGCACGCTGCAGCGCGGTCGGTAGTACCGACCCTCCTCGGGCGGTAGTACCGACCGCGCACAGTGAGGCGCTTCCCTCCCCGATCTTGACCGTCATCTTTGCTACATCCTTTGAAGTTGTCTATCTATCACCTTTGTCTCACTTCGGTCTATGCTATCTTGTTCTAGATGTCGCATGGCCGGAGGCCCTCTCACCAGGTCGGAGATGATGATGAGGAAGAGTATGTGGCCTTGGGGCTTGGTGATGTGCAGCAGGGTGAGACGCAGCGCCGCAATCCTGGGCGTCGTGCCCGGGCCGGTGGGAGCAGCGAGGACGTCACTCGACAGGTGCGTGGACGTTCGTCCATGGGCCGTCGTAGCGTCGACGGTGGCAGGGGCAGAGCCAGTGGCAGCAGTGCAGCTGGGAGTGGTGCAGGTGGGAGTGGTCATGCTGCTCCTCCACCTCCACCGCCCCCGGTCAGTGGTCCTCCCGGGCGCCTGCTGTTTACGCTCACTAAGTGTCATATTCTTAGCATCAACAAGGTCATATAATGCAACACAAGGGCCTAAAATCAACCAAAAACCTTTTATAAACTAATGATTTCCACTTGTCCTTGAGTTTTATTTGAATGTAGAAATTGCAGGGTTTTTGAGCAAAATGACCAAATGACCCACCAGGAAGCAAGCCCACTTGCCTGGGCTCCACTTTGGGCCAAGGAGGGGTGGCGCCCGCCACCCTAGCTGGCGGCCGCCAGGGGAGAAGCCCAACTCCCCCCTGTCATGTCACTGATCCAGAGCAGCACCCCACACTCATTTTGCAGCCGTTGCTCACCTAAGTCGGTTCATCCAAGGCTAAGAAGCAGCGTCACATGGATCATGGCCTAATTGACCATGTGATAGTTTATTGGACACCCCCAAACCGACTGGAGGACCTCCTGGATGTCTTGGTGAAGAGGCGGTGGATCCAAGGGCCAGGGGTGGGGCCGCCACCTAGGGCTGGCGCCCAGCCCCCACACTCACCCCCTGACCTAACCCTAGGTCCTAAGTACCACCCTACCCCCTAGGTCCCTTAGGCTATAAATAGGACCCCCCCGAGCTCATTTGTACTCAAACCTCCCCTCATTAGTCCCACTCTCTGTAAGCGAAGCTCTGGTGAGGAACACTCTAGTTGAGAGACTTAGAGTGAGAGCGAGAGTGTAGAAGAAGAGCTGTAGTTGTATAGAGGATCTTCCAAGTCTCCTGGTATAATTCCAAGTCTTCCTTCATTTATCTTAGTGTTCTTCTACTTTCAATCACACACAGCATTACTTTAAGTTCTTTACTTATTGTTCTTGTTGAGTGCTTTCGATCATAGATAACTTAGTATTTAGTTTATATCTAGTTTGGGTTCTTTGCTGAGTAATCAGTGCTCTAGTTTTGGACGCAAGATTAGAGTAGTATATTTAGTGTAAGCGCGGTGCTTAGACTAGTTATACCTTAGTTTGTGGCTAGCCCCCTGGATAGCTGTGGTAGCAAACAGGTGGTGACAGCCCTGGGAGCCTTGAATTCCACCACGTAGTTGGGTTAGTTCTTAAATCATAAACCTCGTTGTGCACGCCTGAGGTAAATAGTCCAGAGGGTGTGTACGGTTCGAAGAACTAGATAGAACCTTTATTGCACCTAAGTTAGTTGTGATCGGTAGTGTGTAGGAAAACCATTAATCTGTTCATCGGCCAGACCCCGCCGATTTAGGTAGTATAGTTAGTCTTTCTTTTTCTTTTTAGAGTAGTAAAACCAACCCCATTCACACATTTCGATCAACCCTGCTAGAATCACTAGTTGTTCATAGCGGTCCTAGTGTTAGTTCTGCCATAGTAGCTTCCCTGTGGAAAAATACGATACTCGGTACTCCCGGGTGAAGTGCTACAATAGACTTATTCTGTGCGTGCGGAACCTACCAATAGTCATACGAAAGTTAGTTATACTTCTTTCATGAAAGAAGAAGTACCAACGAACCTTTCTGGCGCCGTTGCCAAGGATAGATTCCATAGTCTACTCCTAGTGACGACGTTAGCAAGAGTCAACAAGCATTTCTGGCGCCGTTGCCGGGAAGCAATGGCTAGAATTAATCTTTGTGATTTCTTTGAATTAACCCCCGTAGTTCTAGTGGGTATATATTGTTCGTTGTTTGTGATCGTTCAAGTAGTCATGGTCGGATTCAATCTTCCGAGCGACTATCAAGAAGATCCTGAGGCCATTCTTAGGAGAGCGAGAGCTAATCTCACTCCTCCGAGGAAGAAACTGGAGCTTCGTGAGAGGAGTTCGTCGAGACAAGAATCCCAGTCAAAAGTGACTGACGAACCAAGCTGCTCCAACGATCAATCAACATCGACGTCGACCAAAACACTCTGTGAGTATTCCATGCCTACTCTTGCTCACATTCCAGTGTTACCTTCTACTAGTAATGTAGATTTTGAGCTTAAACCTCACTTAATACGTATGGCTCAAGCTATCGCATTTAATGGCAAACCTTCCGAGGATGCCAATGCTCACCTCCGGAATTTTCTGGAGATATGTAGTACAATTTCTGTGCAGGGAGTTTCGCAGGATGCCATCAGACTTCGTCTTTTTCCATTTTCATTAGTGGAAAAAGCGAAGCAGTGGTTCCTCTTCAACTCTGGCCACCTGCTGACGTGGGTGAGATGCGCGGATCAATTCCTCAACAAGTTCTGCCCGATAAGTCGAACTATTCTTGTTCGTAGCAAGATTTTCAACTTTGGACAGGGAGACGAAGAAACAATCACTGAAGCTTGGGAGAGACTACAAGAGTATGTTGAATACTGTCCTCACCATGGTATGCAAGACTGGTACTTGATCCAGAGCTTCTACAATGGACTCCAGCAAGAATCTCGACAACACATTGATGCTGCCGCCGGAGGTGCATACTCATCTCTCCCTGTAGAGAAGGCAACCAACTGATCGAGACCTGGTAGCGGTCAAGGATGGACAAAAACGTGCTAGAGGTATGTCTGAAATTAAGCAAGCTGATTCTGTTACCCTGCAAACTTTGGTAAAATTGCTAGAGCAAAGGTTAAATGAGAAAGAGATCGTGTTGCAAAGGATACTACGCCAACCAAAGAGCCGCTTCGTCAAGTGAAGGTCAAGCAAAATAAGAAGAGGATCCAAATCCCTTCTTAAAGATGGGGCTACGGAAACCCCAATTCCAATGATCCAACACTGGAATAAAAAAGTATGGCCTCAACCTCCGTATTTAATTCTCCTATTGGAAAATTAGTTTCAATCAAGGTAGAATTAATGATAGCATAAATAATAAACTAATTGAACATGATAAAATTAGAAGGAATTTATGCTAAACTGAAAGATTTTTCTGAAGCATTTAAGGAACAATTAATTTTAATAAGAGATTAGAGCAAAAGTAGATAACATTAAATCTCAAATTAAATACTATGAGGAGGTAAAAGCTGTAACCACGAGAGGTTAAATCCACTCATGATCCCCCCATCCTAATTTAGTTCCTAGTAGTAATGCTGCTACAAAG
The DNA here is from genome assembly GCA_009763385.1 of Coix lacryma-jobi var. lacryma-jobi. Taxonomy (NCBI): domain Eukaryota; kingdom Viridiplantae; phylum Streptophyta; class Magnoliopsida; order Poales; family Poaceae; genus Coix; species Coix lacryma-jobi. The sequence goes on along the minus strand of CM019823.1, from coordinate 129,937,062 downwards.
AAAATATTGTTAATGTTGAAGAAGACGAAGAAGGAACCCCAGCTGAACCTCCATCCAAGGTACGACTGCTCCTCATGAATTCTATGATACACATGTATACCTTTTCCAGATCGAAACAGAAATCCGACGGAAGACGACCAATTCAAGAAATTCGTCGAGGTAATTCAAAAATTATATCATGTGCCATTTATTGACGCTATGCAGGTTCAACTTATGCAAAATATTTGAGAGACATGCTCAATAAGAAGAAACCAATTCCAAGTAGGGATGTGGTTAAATTGACCGAAGATTGCAGTACGGTCATTTTAAACCAACTCCCCTACAAGAGAAGGACCCAGGAAACCCAACGATCTCATGTTCATTGAGAGCAGCACTTCGGCATGCACTCTGTGATCTGGGAGCAAGCGTCAGCGTCATGCCCAAGGTAATATATAATAAATTAAATCATCATACCTTGTCCCCTACTTCTATGTGTTTGCAGCTAGCCGATCAATCGCTCCGATATCCCGTGGAATAGCAGAGAATATTCCGGTGAAAATCCGGAATCTCTTTGTCCCGTGGATTTCGTGGTTCTGGATATTATCCCGACCACCGGACGCCATTGATCTTGGGACGGCCATTTCCACCATTGATGTAGGAGCTGGAGAAATTCAGCTCCACATTAGTGGAAGGAGGAGAAATTCGAGTTCACAAATCGCGACCGGAAAAACAACCCCGTCATCAAGGTTCGTCGGTGCCGACATCCACCACAACCACGTTAAGGCGACACCAATCGGAATCCAAAGCGGCTAACCAAGGTGAGTTAGGCTAAGGTAAGTCTTTATCCCCTCATTAATTTTTCGTTTTTACTTAAGGCAATTTAATTTTCAGCAAAGTAGATGTTTACTAGAGTGATTAGGTGGCACCTAGGGGGCTTATGGCAGCCATAGGGGTGGCGCTCGCCACCCCATGCTGGCGCCCGCCACCTAGGGTGCACTAGGGAGCACTAGCCATCTCTAGACTATTACACCTACTCCTAGACCCAAATAACACCAAGGGAGACCCTGGCTTTGCTCATTTCAATGCAATCACTCACTCCATGTCTCCCCCTCTTCACTCCAACTTTTGGACACATCTCCACCCAAAAATTCTGGTGCACATGTGATGGAGAATGACAAGAGAGCACTAGGTGAAAGGAGGGGTGTTGGAGTGAAATTTCAGCCAAGAGGGTGGCACCCGCCACATTTCCTGGCGCCCGCCACCTCTATTTCCACATTTCGGTACAAAACTGCTCGAGTAAGTTTCCCACCATCCTTGGTATAAAGTGTGACCAGGATGAAGAAGTGGTTTTTGAAATTTTCAGCCCCTTGCCCCTTTAGGAGGTTGCACTCTTTTCACTTTGCACGAACCTACCACTTTATTCCCCCTTGGAATTTCAGTGGACATTACAAGGGAAACCTCATGTGTCGGTTGCAGACATTTTTGAGCAAGGTGGGGTGGCGCCGCCACTTATTGGTGGCCCCGCCAGCAGGGTGAGGCTCACAGCCCCCCTTCCATCCTCAGCCTATAAATACTACTACCCACACCCCATGCAAGTTCTCACAACTCACTCAAACACACAAAACATCAGCCATCCTAAGCACTAGCAAGAAGTCATGGGCCCTCTCAAGATTCTTCACCGGCAAGAAGAAGAAGAGCAGGGTGAGGGAATTCGTCGAGAGCAAACACCCACATTCGCTTTGCTGGGAGTGATGAGGAGAGCCCGGGCGGGTACTCTATCCACCAACGAAATGTCGGTGGATCGGAACTCTCCGTTCTCACACCAGGCTGGACCGACCATCCGCATCCTGAACTCCGTCAATGATATCATCTGGCAGAGTGATCGGAACGGCAGGCCCGGAACATCCTCAGTGAGAGGGAGTTCATTCACCCCCCGAATCGACACCGACTTGCTAAGTCGCACTGGTATGGACAGTGAGTTTTCTTATATTTCTCGAACTTTGGGATGGGAAGATGCATGGATGGTTAATGAGGAGGGAATCCTTCCCCTCACAATGGAATTTCTAGCTACCATGCAATTGTCTGCCACTCACATAACATTCCGGCTTTTTAATGAAGAGCACACTCTCTCGTGGGGCAGTTAGCAAGCACTAAATTTTGATGATTCATGCTTGCTAAACCTGGAGTCTGCTTGTACGGGTTTTAATAGAAATGATTTTTGGAAAAGCATTGCTGGGAACAGAGACCCAGGATTGCCCCGTACAAGTAATATCAACAACCCATGCTCAGGTTCTTTCACAAGTATATCAGTATCACACTTTTTCCAAGACCTGACTTAAGACAATCAAAAAGCCTGAAATGCTGCTGCTTATGCTCTAGTTAACCACATAAAAGTGTCACCCGCAAGGCCATGGCAGACTACTGGTCTAAATTTAATCACGCACTGGAAATATTGAAATGACATCATGGATAACTAGATTGGCTTTTAACATGGGTCTGCTGAACACCGCTATATACTCCTACATTCCTAATGACCGAGACCTTTTGACAATGGAGCACTTCTCGCAGGACACCTCTTGCGTGAGAACCAGGAGACCGGTGAGATTCACATGATCTATCAAGATTATGTGAAAAATCACTCTTCTGACATGTCACTTTGGTTGGTGAACGCACCAACATTACTTTTGCCCTGGAACCGAGGCAGAGCAAAACCGCAGTTGGCCCAAGAGAACATCATGCAGGTTCCCAGGAGGAGGACGCGAGCACAGACCCATGCAGCAGAAGAGGCCGCAAGAGCCGCAGCAGTGGCACAGGAATTTGACCCTTTCCATGCAGGGCAGTATGAAGGAGCAGCACACTATGGTCATTTGACACCCCCCCTGGCTCGCACCAAGCAGGAGGGTCAAATTGGCAGCAACCACAGCATCCGCGGTGGAATAACGGCCAGGAGGCGTCCTTTCACTCATCCCAGTTAGGGAGTTCCAACCCATTCCTTGGGAGGATCCACCCGTACACTGGCCGAGGTGATGAGTTCTTCCATAGGGGAATCTCGCCACGCCACAGCCGCTCGCATTCGTCCTTTCATCAGGATGAGTGGATGCGCGATATGGGATATCTTCAGCACCAGATGAATGGACTTACCATGGATACTGCTGAAATCCGGCAGGACTTGAACAACCTGAACCAAAATTTCCAGGAAACCCGCCAGGAAACTGGTGGAGAACTGGGTAATATTTCTTCTCTCCTGCAGCAGAACCAGCAGAACTGGGACGACATGTACCGTCGTCAAGGATGGATGTGATCCGACCACGCCAAAAGCAAGCTTGGGGGAGGACCCCCGTCAACGAGGTAAGTATCACTACCGTCTTTATTTCTGTCAGTTTTATTTATTTCAGCAATTTAAATTTGAGTTTTATCTTAGTTAATTTGTAGTTAAAAATAATAATTAGTAATAAATAAATAGCAATAAATGAAATGCTCTCATCGTTAGTCTTTCTAATAAATAAATGTATGCCATGCATTAGAGTTATCATGGGAGAACGTATGCTAGAACTAAACTTGAGACATGAGCATTAGACTAAGTAAAGGGGAAGTAAGTTTCTACTTTGACTTGAGCAAGTCAAGTTTGTGGAGTTGTTATTTTGAAAAATTTAAAAACTTGCTCTAATACTAAGTCTTCTGTGGCAAAGAAAGTCCTACCAAAGCCAAATATTTTTACTCTTAGAGTAGGAGCTTCCACTTGCTGCATGTTAGTGTTGAGCTAGTTAGACTTTTGTGATAGTCATGGTAGAGAAACTTGTCATATCTTTAGACAAGGAATTCACTTGCACCCACCTATATAGTGCTATTCTTAACTGAGAATACGCACACAACATGCCTTTATTTCCATTCATTATTAGGAATACTCCATGGCAAAATATCATGCTCCATAATGAAATCTCAGGGACATGGCTATAGTATTTAAAAAAAGAGCAAGTGCTCTAGAAGAAAAGAATATTCAAAAGAGCAAGTGCTCTAGAAAGAAAATTCAAAAGAGCAAGTGCTCTAGAAAAAAGAGAATATCCAAAAGAGCAATGCTCTCATTCATAGCCATGATCCCACAAATGAGATAGAAAGGAGAAGTGCCATGAAAGTAGTAGCCACAATAAATACCACACACTTGCACATTCCTGATCTGAACTATGACTTGTTGCTCCTTTGCTCCATTTGTCTAACTTGGCAAAATTATGCTAGCATTGCATGCTCACTTTTATCCTACCCATTAAACCCACATAAGTCTTAGTGAGAGGATAATTCTTCATTGCCACATACAATATGAGTGATTGAGTGAGCCACATAAGTTACTCAGCATGCCTTCTTTTGAACAAAACTTGCAAAAACTCCACATTCTTGACTAGCAAAATAGGCAAGGGAAAGACAAACCTTCTTTCTTGCTGGTCTTTTGTTCTAATCTTGAGTGCAGGGAAGGCACCAATTCCATGATGATGAAAATAATATGGACATACACAACAAAAACACAGAGTTTCCAAGATTATTTCAAGACCATGCTTGCTCGAGGACGAGCAAGAGGTAAGCTTGGGGGAGCTTGTTGACGCTCACTAAGTGTCATATTCTTAGCATCAACAAGGTCATATAATGCAACCACAAGGCCTAAATCAACCAAAAACCTTTTATAACTAACGATTTCCACTTGTCCTTGAGTTTTTTTGAATGTAGGAAATTGCAGGTTTTTGAGCAAAATGACCAAATGGACCCACCAGGAAGCAAGCCCACTTGCCTGGGCCCACTTTGGGCCAAGGAGGTGGCGCCCGCCACCCCTAGCTGGCGGCCGCCAGGGGGGAGAAGCCCAAACTCCCCCTGCCACGTCACTGATCCAGGAGAAGCACCCCACACTCATTTGCAGCCGTTGCTCACCTAAGTCGGTTCATCCAAGGGCTAAGAAGCAGCGTCACATGGATCATGGCCTAATTGACCATGTGACAGTTATTGGACAAACCCCAAACCGACTTGGAGGACCTCCTGGATGCTGTTGGTGAAGAGGCGGTGGATCCAAGGGCCAGGGGGGTGCGGCCGCCACCTAGGGCTGGCCCCCGCCACCACACTCCCCCCCGACCTAACCCTAGGTCCATAAGTACCCCCCTAGGTCCCTTAGGCTATAAATAGGACCCCCCGAGCTCATTTGTACTCAGACCTCACCTCATTAGTCCCACTCTCTTGTAAGCGAAGCTCTGGTGAAGGAACACTCTAGTTGAGAGACTTAGAGTGAGAGCGAGAGTGTAGAAGAGAAGAGCTGGAGTTGTAATAGAGGATCTTCCAAGTCTCTGGTATAATTCCAAGTCTTCCTTCATTTATCTTAGTGTTCTTCTACTTTCAGCATTTACTTTAAGTTCTTTACTTATTGTTCTTGTTGAGTGCTTTCGATCATAGATAACTTAGTATTTAGTTTATATGTAGTTTTGGTTCTTTGCTGAGTAATCAGTGCTCTAGTTTTGGATGCAAGATTAGAGTAGTATATATTAGTGTAAGCGCGGTGCTTAGACTAGTTATATCTTAGTTTGGGCTACCCCCGGATAGATGTGGTAGCAAACAGGTGGTGACAGCCCTGGGAGCCTTGAATTCCACCACGTAGTTGGGTTAGTTCTTAAATCATAAACCTCGTTGTGCACGCCTGAGGTAAATAGTCCAGAGGGTGTGTACGGTTCGAAGAACTAGATAGAACCTTTATTGCTAAGTTAGTTGTGATCGTAAGTGTGTAGGAAAACATTAATCTGTTCATGGCCAGCCAACCCCGCCGATTTAGGTTAGTAATAGTTAGTCTTTCTTTTCTTTTTAGTAGTAGTAGAAACAACCCACCCCCATTCACACATTTCGATCAACCCTGCTAGAATCACTAGTTGTTCATAGCGGTCCTAGTGTTAGTTCTGCCATAGTAGCTTCCCTGTGGAAATAAATACGATACTCGGTTACTCCCGGGTGAAGTGCTACAATAGACTTATTCTGTGCGCTTGCGGAACCTACCAATAGTCATACGAATAGTTAGTTATACTTCTTTCATGAAAGAAGTACCAACGAACCTTTCTGGCGCCGTTGCCAAGGATAGATTCCATAGTCTACTCCTAGTGACGACGTTAGCAAGAGTCAACACCTGCACAGTGTGATTGTGGGTGGAGTGGCTATGGAAGCCGGAGCTGAGCGAGAGGGTTGGTCCATCAATCCTCGTGTTGGACCTCCATCTCCTCCGACATCCGGGTTGTTGCTTATCAACCGGGTGTTTCATATGCACCCTGAAGCTGGAGCTTTGATGTCTACCCCGCACATCTTGGAAATACCATGGACTACTCCGACAGGAAGAAGGCAAACCTGTTGAGATCCCAGAGGTCCGAAAATCCATATCTTTTTGTCAGGGATGACACAGTGGACAGAAGGTTTTGGTCCCGTTTTCAGCAGGACTACTACGTGTCTGTCTGCTGGAAGAGCTTCTGTACCAAGGCCCATCCGCCTCTCTTTGAGCATAAGCGGCTGGCAATCCGCTCCTTGACAAACAAGGATTCAGAGGAGATTTAGGCTTTGGTGCAGAGGTTAGAGGAGTGGAGGATTTTGGGGCTGGTATCTGGCGAGCGCAGTTTCAATCAAGAGATTATCTGTCAGTTCTGGGCGACCCTATTCACTGATCAGTCGGCTCAGGTGCTGCATTGGATGACTCAGGGAGTGCACTACAGGTGCAACTTTGTCACCTTTGCCAGGCTGTTGGGGTTCAACAGAGAAGACAGGAATGCCCCTCGTCTATCTGAGATGTATGGTGGGGCAATGTATCCTGAGCACTTGGAGAACTCTGGGATCTTCTTGGATGGGGCAGTGAAGAACTTTAAGGTCTTTGGTTTGAAGCCTGCATACTTTGTGCTCAACAACTTGATGCGCCTTACCCTGGACCCTAAAGTTGGAGACAATGATAATTTGAGAGATGATGCTCCCAAGGTCCTTGTCCAGTTTGCTCGGCTAGATGGACATTTTAGCATTTCACACTTTCTCTGGCAGAAGATCTCAGATGTGTACAATGACCCTCACAAGAACCTGACTTACGCTCTATATCTTATGCACATCATTGAGCATGTGGTTGGAGCCACCTTCGAGTATGATCGGACTGTGAAGGAGTACAATGTTCGCAAGTTCTCCACGAGTTCCGCGGGCAAGGAAAATGTTGATGAAGGTGGTGACATTCCAGCTGCAGCAGCAGCTCCTGGCGAGGCACATGGCCTAGAGCAGGCTCGTGGTGAGGTGCCTCCTGCTACCGCTCCTCCTCCGCGTCGTGAGAGGCGTCGGAGTGGTAGTCTTCGCTCCGCACTCAGCAAGATGTTCCAGTGGATGTGCTACAGGGCCGAGCGCGACGAGCGGCATCATCAGGAGGTGCGTGAGCACCTTGGTCTTCCTCCTCGTTCGCCGCCCCGACCCTTTCCGGACCCCTTCGCCGAGTACGACGCTCAGCCTCGACGCGATGATGATGATGATGATGATGATGACGATGATGACGATGGTGGCCAGCAACAGTAGCAGTCGGGTGGTGATGAGGCCGGGATCTTCTCCTCTAAGATGTATCAGCCTCTTCAGCCCCCGCCTTCGTACCAGCCTTCGCCCTTCTACCCCGACCACGGTATGGATCCTTAACATGGTGGTGGATCCACCTCGTACCAGGGTGGCGGTGGTGGCTCCTACACGGGCTTTGCTGCCCCCGATGCCGATCCAGTCGGGAGTGGTGGCTTCCGCGATCCTACTCCTCCGCTGGATCCTTCTGATGCCCCTTCGTCGTTGTATCCAGGTGGAGATCTTGGTGCCAGTGCTTACTCGTCTCTCTTTGGTGATCCGTATCCAGGTGGCTACTATTAGTTGTTCTTGCTTATCTTGGCCTACCCTTTTTGGCATTTGATGACAAAGGGGGAGTGTTAGGCTTATCTATTTTGATGTAATAGCTAGCCTGTAAGAGAGAGTTAATCTTTGAGAACTATGTGTGGTATGCTACTCTTTTATTTGTGATGTGATGGGATGTAAAACATTTAAGCTGTTTTGATTAAATTCATGTATGTTTCATCCCCTCTATTTCTGCTCATGTCATGGATGGTGATTGTTTTTTTCGACTTATTTCATTGTTTCGTGGATCACCATGTCATGTAGACCATGCATCACAATTTTCATATATGATGTTGTCTCACACACTTAGGCACCCCACGGATTGCAAAATTTAGGGGGAGCTCCTGTTCTTGTGTATGCAACCTTGTTTTTAATCAAGGTTTGAAATTCATATCCAAAGCATACACTAAGGGGGAGCTCAAACTAAATTTTGGAATTCAAAAGCTTCAATTCTTTCTATCCTTATTGTAAGCCTAATTGGTTGTCATCAATTACCAAAAAGGGGGAGTTTGAAAGTGCATTCGCCCCCATTGTGGGTTTTGGATAATTAATGACAATCAAATTAGGGACTAACCGGTTTATAAAAGCATGTATGCAGGTGTTAGTCCTAGAAAGATTTGAAATGTTAAGATCTCGTGAACAAAGCACGTTTGGATACATTTGGACATAAAGATGCCTAGCTCAAGTGGTAGTTTAAAATTTCAATTTTAAACTTGAGTTATAGGTAAGCCGGACTATCAAGAGGGTCACAATTTATGTTGGCTAGATGTGGAGAAAAGTGCTCAAATAGACTAACTATAGTTTGCTTGAGAGACACCGCACAAACACGGACACATGGAGGGTATTCTGTGCGGGCCATGGGTGGTCGGTAGTACTGCCCGTGGCTGCTCTGCGCGCTGCTCTAACATCCTCTCTGTTCGCGCTCAAAATGGTCTGGTGGTAGTACCGCCATAAGGCCGGTACTACCGCCCCTCGGTGGTATCGCCCTTGGCCGGTAGCAAGCCTGTTTTCGCAGACCTCTCTGGATGAGCTCAAAATGACCTGGCGGTAGTACCGCCATAAGGTCGGTACTACCGCCCTCGGTGGTACCGACCTCGGTCGGTAGAAACCTCAGTTTCGCAGACCTCTCTGTTCGCTCTCAAAATGACTTGGCGGTAGTACCGCCATAGGGCCGGTACTACCGCCCCCGGTGGTACCGACCCAAGCCGGTAGTAACCAAGTTTTGCAGGGCTCTCTGTGCTGATTCGATTTTGACTTGGCGGTAGTACCGCCAGATGGCCGGTACTACCGACCATCGGTGGTACCAACCTTGGTCGGTAGTAACCGAGGGACTGAGTCCCTTTCTGCGGAGCTCTCTGTTCGCGACCATTTTGGCCTGGCGGTAGTACCGCCATAGGGCCGGTACTACCGCCCCGCGGGCGGTAGTTGACTTTGGGTCAGATTCAGATGTGAGTGACCGTTAGTGGCTGGTCAGTGACTGGTCGGTACTACCGACCAGCCTCGGGACTGGGGGACTATTTATAGCCCTCCAGTTGACTTTTGACGGTAACCCACTCATCCCTCTCATTCATTGCGACCTACTTTCAGAAAAAGCTCTCTCCAAGCATTGACTACTCCCCTCTCTCTTCCCCTTTGCTCCTAGATTCATTCCCTTGCAAGATTTGAGCTAGGGAAGTGAGATTAGAGAGCAGGAAGCTTCGATCTATGACTTGAGCACTTGGTTCCATTTAGCCGGCTTGATTTGTGTCTTTTACTCTTGAGCTCTTTGAGCTCTAGCCGGTTAGGTGTTCTTCGTGGTAGCCCATATTGATTCACTTGTGAGGGCTCCCCGAAGCGTTTGTATTACCCTTGTGATTTCTAGTGGAGAAACTCTAGTAGCCTTTGTGGTTGCTTGAGTGAGGCTAGGAGGTGAAATAGACTCCGACCTTTGTGGTTGCCTCAACAACGAGGACGTAGGCACTCCTTAGTAGATTGGTCGAACCTCAGGATAAATCGCTGTTGGTAGTTCTTAGCTACACCTATGATAGGGTAACTAAAGTAGCTATCTACTAATGCCAAGCAGGGTTGTCAATCCCGACACTAGTAGGAGCTAGCTAGCGAGAATGCAATCTACCAGGAGGAGATTCTGCAAGCGCACAGAACTATCGTAGTAGCACTTCGCCTGGAAGTACCAGGTGTCGATTTATTTGATCCCAAGGGAAGGTTAGGGTGGTGTATGAGTTGAGTCAAGGAGGGGATGAAGTCGAAGAAAAAGAAAAAGGAAAAGGGGAGAAGGGAAGAGAAGGGATGGAAGGCTAGAAAGAATATATGGGTGGATAGGTAAGGATGAAATGGATGGCTAAGGTAGGGTGGATGGATAGGTAGATAAATGGAATAGGATAACTAAGGGTAACTAAGATAACTACTACTAACTAAACTAACTATCCTAGATAACTACCAAGCAAGATAACTACGAAGCGAGACAGTTACGAAGCAGGGCAGGCAAAAGACAATAGAGCAACTAAGTTGAGTATAGTTTTATTCCTATCTTGTCAAGTATCGAGGCGTACTAGCCTTTACCACTTACTTAGGTTGAACGCTAGCACAACGAGCCTTACTGTTAAACTGGGCCAACTACGTGGTGGAATTCAAGGCGCACAGGGCTGTCACCACCTGCTTGCTACCACAGCTATCCGGGGGTCCAGCCGTATCTGAAGGTAAGTCTATAACTAAGCACCACGCTTAACTACATTCTAACTATCTCTACCCTAGCTTTGAATAGAGACACCCTTGCGGATGTCAGAGCAAACGCTTGACTTAATAAGATATACCTAAACTAACTAAGCAACCTATTGGCAAAGATCAAACACTAAGCTCACTAGAGATTAACTACTATGGCTAAGTGAATTGATCTGTAGGATAGCTAGGCACTCAAGCAATCAATCAAGTATACCACTCAATACTGATAAGTAGAATAAAGTAATACTTGAAATGATGAACTAGAATATAGTAAATGCTTGAGTAACAAGAGCAAAACCTAAACTGGAGATGAAGGAAGACTCTTCCTAGCTCCAGAACCGATCACTCGCACGCCTCTACTCTTGAGCTAAGCCATGAGCAGCGCTACCGCGAGGGCGAAGATGCCTTGCTTTACTAGCTACCTACTTACCTAAGCTCTCTGAGCTTCTAACCTAACTCTCACTTGCTTCTCTTGCTTGTGTGTTGCTCTGGGATGGTAATGTGTGATGGTACTGGTACTAATGAAGTAGTGTCGCCAGAGGGGTATTTATAGCCCAAATGAGTGATGGGGTTCTTATAGTGGGCAGCCAACCGACCTAGGGTTAGGTCAGGTGGCGGGCGCCACCCCGTACTGGCGGCCGCCAGTCCCCTGGCTGTTGGATGAACCGCCTCTGCTTCAACGACATCCAGGTGGTTGTCCAAGGCGGTTTGGAGGTCGGTTGCATGTCCTAGCAACTGACATTCAGCCTGGATCCACGCCACTCCTCCCTGAGCCGTCCGATGCCACTGACCTAGTGACCAAGGGCCAAGATTTGGCCTTGGGGAGGTCACACGGATCGGTGACGTGGCAGGGAGTGGCACTTGGCCCACCCAAGTGGCGGGCGCCACTTAGAGGTGGCGGGCGCCACCTAGGGGTGGCGGGCGCAACCCCCCTTAGGCCCATTTTGGGCCCTGCTGAGTGGGCTTGGCCTCTGGTGGGGTCCATATGTCCAAATTTGGTTCAAATCCTGCATTCAAATAAAATTCTATGGACATGTGGAATTTGGTTAGTTTGAAACCTATTTGACTACATTTCATGCCTTTTTGGTGGACTTTAGGGTCAATGTTGATGGTAAAATAGGTGTTTAAGGACCGTCAACAAGCTCCCCCAAGCTAACCTGTTGCGTCCTCGAGCACAATGCGGTTTAAGCATTGAGCATGAAATGGATAGCAACTTAAGATGTCTGCAAGTGCATATTGTATAGTGAGAAATAACTTAGCATGTATCATTAATCATAGCATTGTGGGGCTTAGCTTTTCACTTCAAACATGCAAGAGTGAAATAAAGCAGTAGATAGGAAACTTTATCTTACTTAGGTTTGACTAGGATTCTGTCTGGAGGTTTTTCAAGGTTTTCAAAAGATAACAACTTGCTTAAGTCCTCCAAGATTCACTCAATCACTCAATGGTGTTTAAATCCTCACTTAGGCCAAAATGTAGCCTCTCCTATTTCTAAAGAATGATATGTGGAGATATAGGTAGGCTAAGAACCATGAGCAAATTGCCTGATGTTTATTGCTAAGCTAGACACTCAGATCATAAGGAGCAGCAAATCATAAAAATTGATCAAGATGTGCATGTGTGGTTATGTGGAAGTGTATAGAGAGATATTTCATAATCCTTCCTAGTTAATTTCTGGGGTCTAGAGCTAATGATAATTCTCTCTCTCTCTCTCTCTCTCTCTCTCTTTGGATACAAAGTGAGTAGACAAAAGATGTGTCTTCACATTTTCTTAGGACATAGTCCTCTTTTGAGCTACTTTGCTCACTTTTTTTTCAGGACATAGTCCTTTCTTGAAGCTACTTTGCTCACTTTTTTTTCAGGACATAGTCCTTTTTTTTTGAGTACTTTTTCTAGCTCATTTTCTCTCTCCTCTTTAACTCTAGATTTTTTTCCCCTTTCCCAGACATCTATACGAAAGGATTTTTGAAATGAAAAGGGGAAGAGGGAGAAATGCTTATTCCCAGTAGGAATAAGCATAGGCTAGCAATGGGATGTTTGGCAGGGTATTGCATATCTCCGGTGTAGAGAATAAGCAATTTATTTGGTGGTTGCAAACTTCCAAAGTGAAAGTAGGCAAATTATGGTGGGTGTACGTGAATCTTGATTCAAAAGATATGATAAGCTTCTCTACTAAGATCTATGAGGTCTAACAAAGCTCAACACAACAAAGCTCTTTTGTGGTTTTGACTAATGACTAACAAATATTTGGCTGGTGGTGGGATGGGATAAAATCTAGGAGGAACTTTTAGCAAGGTTTTCATAATTTTTAAAAGAAATCCTCCAGATTAGGTCCTAATTTCACCTTAGCAAGTTTAAAGAATTACTCCATTTCTTCTAACTTTACTCACTAAGCATGATTTCAGTTAAGCATGTGCAACCCACAAAAGCTACAACTTAGACAAGACTAGTCATTCAAACCATAACAATAACATTTGCATGACATATTTCAAATCTTATTCAGGTTTCAACTTGTTTAAGCAGATTTTATCAATTTTATTCATAGAGTGGTTATTTAGGCAAGCATGTGACATTCAAAAGATATATAATTTAAGAACTGAATGTAAAGTGTAGGCTTGAGACATACCTTATCGGAGCGGGAGTCTCCCCAAGTTGGCTTCTTGCTTGGTGAAAAGATCTTCTTCGTCTCAGTCGGAGCTCTTGTTCTCATTTTATTAAAAGGGAAACATCTAATGTTGTGAAAAGGGAAACTATCCTATTATATTTTATTATTCTAACTAAGTTAACATATACCTATGCATAAAACTAATGATACTGTTTTTTTAGTTTCATGCATGACATATGTTATTTATTCGAAAAAAGGAAAATTGAAGGGAAAAATTAAAAATAAAACCATACCTTAGGTCCATGGAATTTCATCCTTATCGGGTGGATCTTCTTCCTTGGGCACATCTTCTCTTAGTACTCCTCATCTGGTTCTTCTTCTTTTGGCACCTCTCCTTTGTCATGTGAATCACACAACTTAGGAGGAGGTGGTTCTCTTTCTTTCTACTCCACCCTGTTCTTGGGCACCTCTTCTTGGTACGAACGGGTTTTGCTACCTGCATGTTAGCGGCATATGCGGGACCACGGGAAAAGGAGAATATTTCCTTCCTCCCTCCTAATGTCATTTGAATTTTACCACTTCCCACATATATGCAAGCATTAACAGTATTCAAGAAGGGTCTACCTAAGATTAGAGGCACATCTTTCCTATTTCCCATATCTAGTATTATGAAATCAGCATGAACATAGGAGCCTCTAATATGAACAGGTAAGTCATTAACTATTCCTTCTACATAGCAAGTGGATCATCAGCTAGCACAACATAGGCAGATGTGGATGACATGGGTGGAAAGAATGAGTTTTCATAGAAATCTTTAGATAGAATGTTCACACTCGATCCTAAATCACACATGGCATTTTTAAAGACTTCACCAAAGATTGAGCATCTAATTATGGGACTACCAGGATCACCCTTTTTAACAGTCATGGTTTGATCTTCATAATAGTTAAAATATTTTATTTCAACCATATTAGCATTTCCATGTCAGGTTTAGGAGCAGAATTTTGCCAGATTCAAAAGCAGCAAGTAGAGCTAATTGGTTTTCTAACATCTTATTAAAGCTTAATTGATTTTTCAGAGCAGATGAGAAATCTTCCAATTTAGCATTTATTTTCTCAAGGATTTTATCATTCGCCATTAATCTCTCTTTCAAGAATCAGTAGTTTTACCTTGTGAGTAAACAAATTCTTCAGGAATGAGAGATTATCAGAATTATGAAAATTAGAGCGGGGGATGAATTGTTACCTTGAGAATTGGAGTGCTGATTCCATCCTTGATTCTGTTGACGGAAACCATTACTGTTGTTGATGAAGTTCAAATCTTCATGTAGCTCGGGGCAATGGCTCCCAGAATGTTCGGTTTCTCCACAGACTTCACAAGTCATGTAGGATTCCAGAGATTGGACACTCTCTTGTTGGTTCATCTTCTCACAGCTGTCCAGCTTCTTTGCCAGCAGGTCCATCTTGGCCACGATCATGTCGGCCTCCTTAAGGGAATGCATACCTCGCTTACGGGGCTGCAGTCTCTCGTCATTCCATCCTTGGTTCGACACCATCTTCTCTATGAGAGCTTAGCATCTGCAACATTCAGAGAAAGAATGCACCGCCGGCGGCGGCATCCAAATGGCTTCTAGAGAGAGGGGTTAGGCCATGGTAGAAGTTCTGGATCAATAGTCAGTCCTCCATACCATGGTGCGGACAAGCAGCGACATACTCTTGCAACCTCTCCCAAGCCTCGGGAATAGATTCCTCGGCTTGTGCGTAAAGCTGGAGATTTTGTTGCGAAGAGCATTCGTCTTGCCCATCGGAAAGAATTTGGCGAGAAAAGCATTGGAACACTTGTCCCATGTGTCTACAGCGTTGCGATCGGTATAGAACCATTGCTTCGCTTTTCCTAGAAAGAGAAAGGAAAGAGACGAAGACGGATGGCTTCTTGGGTTATCCCCTTAATGGTGAAGGTGCCGCAAATCTCCAAGAATTGTTGGAGGTGAGCAATGGCATCCTCATGAGCTTTGCCACAGAACGGGCTAGCTTGGACCATCGTGATCAGAGCTGGTTTCAACTCAAAATTGAGGTTGGCATCGATCACGTCTGGTCCTATCGCTATATTAGCGGCAGAAGGAGCAGAAAATTCACGAATGGCTTTGTTGGCCATTGTGAAGATAGAATGAGATAAGAAAGAAAGAAGTTGAAGAAGATGAAGGAAAAAGATAAGAAGAACTAGGAAAGAAAGAATGAGGTAAGATGAGATTTGCTAAGCGGGAGCTTAAGCGAAGATAAATTCGACACGGACTCAACCAATACACCGATTGCCTTCCCCGGCAACGGCGCCAGAAATGCTTGTTGGTAGTTCTTAGCTACACCTAGGATAGGGTAACTAAAGTAGCTATCTACTAATGCCAAGCGGGGTTGTCCATCCCGACACTAGTAGGAGCTAGCTAACGAGAATGCAATCTACCAGGAGGAGATTCTGCAAGCGCACAGAACTATCGTAGTAGCACTTCGCCTGGGAGTACCAGGTGTCGATTTATTTGATCCCAAGGGAAGCTAGGGTGGTGTATGAGTTGAGTCAAGGAGGGGATGAGAGTCGAAGAAATAAGAAAAAGGAAAAGGGGAGAAGGGAAGAGAAGGGATGGAAGGCTAGAAAGAATATATGGGTGGATAGGTAAGGATGAAATGGATGGCTAAGGTAGGGTGGATGGATAGGTAGATAAATGGAATAGGATAACTAAGGGTAACTAAGATAACTAACAACTAACTAATAACTAATCCTAGATAACTAACAAGCAAGATAACTACGAAGCAAGACAGTTACGAAGCAGGCAGGCAAAAGACAATAGAGCAACTAAGTTGAGTATAGTTTTATTCCTATCTTGTCAAGTATCGAGGCGTACTAGCCTTTACCACTTACTTAGGTTGAACGCTAGCACAACGAGCCTTACTGTTAAACTAGGGCAACTACGTGGTGGAATTCAAGGCGCACAGGGCTGTCACCACCTGCTTGCTACCACAGCTATCCGGGGGTCCAGCCGTATCTGAAGGTAAGTCTATAACTAAGCACCACGCTTAACTACATTCTAACTATCTCTACCCTAGCTTTGAATAGAGACACCCTTGCGGATGTCAGAGCAAACGCTTGACTTAATAAGATAAACACTAAACTAACTAAGCAACCTATTGGCAAAGATCAAACACTAAGCTCACTAGAGATTAACTACTATGGCTAAGTGAATTGATCTGTAGGATAGCTAGGCACTCAAGCAATCAATCAAGTATACCACTCAATACTGATAAGTAGAATAAAGTAATACTTGAAATGATGAACTAGAATATAGTAAATGATTGAGTAACAAGCAAAACCTGAACTGGAGATGAAGGAAGACTCTTCCCAGCTCTAGAACCGATCACTCGCACGCCTCTACTCTTGAGCTAAGCCTTGAGCAGCGCTACCGCGAGGGCGAAGATGCCTTGCTCTACTAGCTACCTACTTGCCTAAGCTCTCTGAGCTTCTAACCTAACTCTCACTTGCTTCTCTTGCTTGTGTGTTGCTCTGGGATGGTAATGTGTGATGGTACTGGTACGAATGAAGTAGTGTCGCCAGGGGGGTATTTATAGCTCAAATGAGTGAGGGGGGTTCTTATAGTGGGCAGCCAACCGACCTAGGGTTAGGTCAGGTGGCGGGCGCCACCCCCTACGGGCGGCCGCCAGTCCCCTGGCCGTTGGATGAACCGCCTCTGCTTCAACGGCATCCAGGTGGTTGTCCAAGGCGGTTTGGAGGTCGGTTGCATGTCCTAGCAACCGACATTCAGCCTTGATCCACGCCACTCCTCCTGAGCCATCCGATGCCACTGACCTAGTGACCAAGGGCCAAGATTTGTCCTTGGGGAGGTCAAACGGATCGGTGACGTGGCAGGGAGTGGCACTTGGGCCAACCCAAGTGGCGGGCGCCACTTAGAGGTGGCGGGCGCCACCCCCCTTAGGCCCATTTTGGGCCCTGCTGAGTGGACTTGGCCTCTGGTGGGTCCATATGTCCAAATTTGGTTCAAATCCTGCATTCAAATAAAATTCTATGGACATGTGGAATTGGTTAGTTTGAAACCTATTTGACTACATTTCATGCCTTTTTGGTGGACTTTAGGGTCAAATGTTGATGGTAAAACCGGTGTTTAAGGACCGTCAACAATCGCTGTGTCCTGTGTGCTTGTTGTTATCTCTACTTTGTATATTACGCTTGTTGTTGTTTTCTTCGTGTTCTTCCTATCCCTAACTCTTTCTTAGGTTGGGAAGGCTCGATCTACATCAAGGGAAGCAACCAAGGCTCGGTGAGAGTAGAATTACTATCGGTCATACTTAGGGAAGTGGGGCTAGATTCTTGTATTACTTTCATAGCTCTCATACTTCGGATTTGTAGTTCCTTTAGGATCCCCGGTTGTGCTGTTTGTTTGTGTCAGTAGTACCTACCCAAACAAACTGGCCTCTCCGGTTGCTATCTAACTATATCTCTTAGTTTGTGAAGTTTCAGATCGTTTAAAATCACCTATTCACCCCCCTCTAGGCTGATTTGATCCTTTCAACTTCCACATTTACTTTGAGCATTTCAATTCTCGCATTTACTTGTTGCTTTTACATTGTTGAAATGTCATGCTAGAGTAGGTTTGAAACTAGGTGTGGTCTTTTGTGCGATAGAATTAGTGAAAACACACTTGTAAGCACAAAGGGGTGACATTGGGCTTTGTAGAATTTAATTATCGCAATAAATTTTAGATTAGCCCAATTCACTCATCCTCTTGGGCATCTTGATCCTTTCAGACTAACACTGTAATCCACCATCGGTTGTTGCACTGGGTGTCGCACGTCTCTTCATCTTTGTTGATTAGAAAGCCCTGCTAATGTATGGCCACCATTGCTTGGTGATACAACATTTGTCACAAACATTCTTCCATTGTTCGGATGTGAGTAGACTGGTCCTCTAAACCCCAAACTCTGATTCAAAACTTATTTCATAGAATTTGTCAGACTCCTCAAGAAGATCTCATTGTGATTTGCAAGCGTCATGCTCATAGCTTTAAAGATGGTTTCATACATTGCATTGCGAGCAGCAACGTCATTCGGATCAGCTTGTCCATCAAGGAGTACTCTGGGCAATCCCATCCTGATCTCTGGCATATGACAACAAGCACTTATCTTGGAATTGTTGAGTCACTGCTTCTATCATCTTACGCCAGTCTCTAGGGACTTCATCCAAAGTCATATTGAGAATTGTTTGACCACTACTTTCAGGCATGATGACGATTGTGGTCCCACCGGGTGTGCCAAAAAGTGTGTCGACGTAGAAACATGGCTTGCGTGCAACACACTTGGAGTCCCGCATGATCGTGAAGCAGGAGGCTTCGAGATTCCATGAGCCTCGGAGACGAGCCAAATCAGATAGAAACGGACCAAAGGCATGCTAGTCAATTTGACCTTACAATTAACGAGGAAGAGAGGAAAAATATATCAAATTATAGAATCTGTTGGTTTGTTCGAGACAGTTCCAAAATGTGTGGCTCTAAAACAGCCGTGATCAAATAAAATTGACTAGAGAGTCAACTCCTATGCAATTTATATATAATATACTAAAAGATTTATCAAAAAAGTTACTACCGTAATACTAAAGTTGCTACTCTAAAATATACTGGAGTTATTACATAGTGTGTTCGTCGATTATTATTATATAAATATAATAAAATTATTATATATTATTTGCATAAAGGTACTAGTCCTATATTGTATTATTTTAAGTGCAAATTACATGGTCGAGTTGCTAGTGGCATTTATTGCAAATATTGTAAAACGAGTAACAATTCATGTAGAAACAATATAAACTAGCTGACAAATAGGGAAAGATATTAAAAACGAGAGTAGCGGCCTAAAAAAGATATTCTACAAGCCATGAGGCATATTATCAAAACAAGTATTGCACTAGCTGCCAATTGGGAGAGCGAATTATTATACAATCCATTACAAAAGCTAAGAAATATGACTAGTCGTAAATTAGGAACATTTGTTAAATTAAAGATAGCGACTAAATTGTCATTATAAAAAACAAGCTACAATTTTAGGTACAAAAAATTATTAAAACAACCATTGCATAAGATGTCAACTATGGAGAAGTTATTATACTACCCATTGCAGGAGCCGAAAAACATGACTAGTTGAAAGTGAGCACTTAATACAAAGAGTAAAATTCACCGCCGGTCCCTAAACTTGGCCGGTGGTGTCATCCCGGTCCTTGAACTTGTAAAGTGGTATCTGGAGGTCCCTAAACTTGATCGACGGTGTTATCCCCGTCCCTGAACTTATAAGCTGATCATCACTGGTCCTTAAACTTGGTCAGCGGTGTTATTTCAGTCCTTAAACTTGGCTTTGAGCCTCATCTGGGTCAAAACAGTGTGATCTAAAAACTTAATATAAAAAAATTCACAACTTTTTCATACGAACTCGAATGAAGACAAACTTTATATCAAAATTGTAGCCCTCGACGCAATCTATAACTTTGTAGTTAATTTTTTTTGAATTAAAACTGTTTAGAGTCCCAAAATATTATTTTAAGTTTGTAGATTTTGAAATTTTAAATTTTAAATTATCAAATTATCTTAGATATTGAAATGGTCTATAAGAAAGTTATACCTCTCAATGATTTACAACTTTGTAGTTGAAATATTTTTTAAAAATTATTTAGGGTCCCAAAATATTGTTAACATTTCACATAAAATATTATTTACAACTTTGTTAACAATATTTTGGGACCCTAAATAATTTTAAATAAAAAACATTTCAACTACAAAGTTGTAAATCGTATTGAGAGGTATCACATCCTTATAGACCATTTCAATATCTAAGATAATTTGATAATTTTAAATTTTAAATTTCAATAGCTACAAACTTAAATAATATTTTGGGACTCTAAACGGTTTTAATTCAAAAAATTCAACTACAAAGTTGTAGATCACGCCGAGGGCTACAATTTTGATATAAAATTTGTCTTCATTCGAGTTTGTATGAAAAAGTTATGATTTTTTTATGAATTTATTCTATATTAAGTTTTTAGATCGTCCTGTTTTGACCCAGATGAGACTCAAAGCCAAGTTTAAGGACTGAAATGATACTGTTGACAAGTTTAGGAATCAGTGGAGATCACCTTACAAGTTCAGGGACTGAAATGACACCGTCGACCAAGTTTAGGGACCTTCATATATCACTTTATAAGTTCAGGGACCGGGATGACACCACCGACCAAGTTTAGGGACCAACGGTGAATTTTACTCTAATACAAAAGTAACAGCCCAAAAAAAGATAAGCTGCAAACCTGGGGCGCAAATTATTAAAACAAGAATTGCATAAGCCGTCAACTAGGGAGCAAGTTCTTACACAACCCATTACGAAAGTCATGAAACATAACTTGCTACTAACATAATTAGCAAGCTGCATGACAATCACAACAAACTTCTAATGATCCAAAATGCAGGTGTTTTGGATTGACTAAAAGTAGAAAAGACCATAAATGATTGAACTATATAATAGATTTTGCTTGTCTTCAATGTTTGCTTTTGGTAAATACATACAAACTAACAAAAATCAAAACTGACAACATCAAAGGAGAATGTTCACATACATAAAGATATAACAAAAGAAACTAAAACATTATTCATGATAAGTTGCTACAATATCACACGCTGGTGCACATGTAGTGGGCCCAATACATTCTTAGGCAATTGATATTTTTGCTTCTTTTCCAACACAAGGATGATGAACAATGGTTGGTGAAAATATGAAGCCAGTGTATGATTTTTTTATTTTTTTTGCCCGGTAGAAAAGGGAAAAACCCTAAAAACTTAGACAGAAACCGAAAAACAAAAACTGAAATTGACAATCATAAATTGAACTGAAATTGACAATTTTAGTCACTATAAACTAAAACTTGAGTACCTTATGTGTGGCAAGTTTAATTTCCTAAAAACTAAAACATACTCCGTAAGACATAAACTTAGACACTACAAGTTGCATGACCTTATATGTGGCAAGTTTAATTACAAAGTATATAGCAAGTTATATTTGGAGCAAATGGTAAGATATCGTAAAATGATAAATTCTAAGTAAGAAAATAAATAAAACAAGACAATTTGTAAGTTAGGAGATAAATTATTAAAATAACCAAGCTATCAATTAGGAAATTGACAAATAACATATAGAAAATAAAACTAAAAATGATAACATAGTCGGCCTGAATTTAGTTTGTCGCTATCGTTACTTTCCTGAAATAATAAGCAAAGACTAGTTCTCATAACTCAATAACTGAAAATGAAAAAAAAACTAAAAGATCAAATCTCAACTCATTAAACTAAAGCTAAAAGACTGAATCATAACTCATTAAAGTGAAATAAAATAAACATTTTAACTAAAAATAAAAAACTAAAATACTAAATCTCATAAATCATTTAACTAACAAATAAAATACTAAAGAACTGGAATACTAAAAAACTGAATCATGACTCATTAAACTCATTATACTGAAACTAAAAAGATCATTTTTACTGAATGGAAATAAAGAAAAAAAAACTAAAACTAAAGACTAAATCTTATAACTTATTACAATAAACTAAAGGAAAAGAATCATAACTTAGGGAACGTATGCTATGCAAACTAGATTTCTGTGTAAACTATGTAAACTCAAATCAAGACCACAAAAATCTAATCTGATGGCCGGTAATTTTAGCACTCAAACCCCTCCACTCATGGGGTGTTTTGCAACAGCTGGATAGGATGAGTGGGGGGTTTGAGTGCTAAAATTACCAGCCATCGGATTAGATTTATGTGATCTTGATTAAAGTTTGCATAGTTTGCACAAGAGTTTAGTTTGTATAGCATACATTCCCCATAACTTATTAGACTAAAACCAAAAGAAACATTAAAACTGAAAATGAAAATGAAGAAAAAAACCCGTGAAACTAAATGACTGAATGTCAAAGACAAAATTGTAACTCATAAAATTTAAACTAAAAGGAACATTAACACCAATAATGAAAATGAACAAACAAACGAAATTAAAAGACTGAATCCATAATTTATTAGAACGTTTTGCTATATATTATATACAAAGAGAAAGAGAGGATTGGATGCAAATAGGATACCTTGTAGAAGTGTCAAGGCCAAGCGGTACCAATTACACTAGAGTAGCAGTGTTGATGCTACGAATTCAGCAATGTCCAGTTAATTAAGCAATATATATCTTAAAAAATAGAGTAAAAGATACGATCTCTGTCCAATTATTATTATTACCAAATTGATAAGATAAGACGGAAGTCTCGAGTTTAGCATTTGGCAAAATCCTAGAGAGCAGAACGAGCAGTTCAAACGACCACCACTCCAAGCTGAAGAAAATAATGAAGGCAGACACGCACCAGTTGTCAAATGGTCGTCAGACTACTAAGCAAGCGGCCATCAGTAGTTAACAATAGGAATTCTAATCTTCCTTTGACAAATGACAAATATATTAAATAGCGCAAGTGAAGAATTCCTTACCAAACCATCGTCACAGACGGGAAGACGAGCTTTGCAAAGTTCCACATTCTAGAGACTTAGAGAGAGACAAGGCCTCAGTGGAGAACCCTGTCCATGTCGCCTTGCAAGTTGCAACCCCTAGGAGACGGCGGCGCTGAGCGCGACACACTTGCATGCGCTGAGATGCAATAGCCACTGCTGGGCCGGCCTGATGTCGCGCGCTGGATATGGAGCGCGGCCGGTCGTTTATTAGACTTGCGTTTTTTTGGGCCCTATTTATTATGGGGCATTGTTGCAGACGCTTTGGCCCGTGTCGGGCTTGCCCGTAGCCTCGGGCCTGGGCTCCGCTATCAGGTTGGGGGCTACTAGTATTTGTTACGGGCCGAACACTGAAGGAAGTGTATATATAGGTTATGTAAATTACGCAACCGCACTGCGAAGGCGGAGAACGTATGGGGTTCAGTTTCGACGCGCTCACTACTTTCCCCCAGTGCCCAACAAGATCTACCAAGGCCAGGGACCAAGCTTCGTCGACTCCTCGCCCTCCCCTCACCGTCTCCTTCCTTCCCTTGCATCCCCGCAGTTCTCCGCAGTTCTCCTCTTTCCCGCGACTTCCTCTTTTCAAAATCGTCGCTAGTCTCCATCCCCGTTCTACTCACCTTAGCTTCGAATCCTAGCGCCTCGCCCCCGCATCCTAGGGTTTTCCCGACCCCGCCGCCGGCCATGGATGCTGTGGTCGTCGACGCGGGCTCCAAGCTGCTCAAGGCCGGCATCGCGGCGCCCGACCAGTCGCCCCCGCTGGTGAGCACGCGGATCTCTGGGGCGCCTCCCGGTGCGCTGTGTTTTTTTTTGGGAGTTATTTGACCTTCTATTTTCTTGGGGGGCTTTTGCTGGGCAGGTGATGCCGTCGAAGATGAAGCTGGATGTGGAGGACCAGGAGCTGGCCGACGGCGCTGTGGTGGAGGAGGTGGTGCAGCCGGTGGTGCGCGGCTTCGTCAAGGACTGGGATGCCATGGAGGACCTACTCAACTACGTCCTGTACAGGAACATTGGGTGGGAGATTGGGGACGAGGGCCAGATTCTCTTCACTGAACCGCTCTTCACGCCAAAGGTGATGTACCGCCCTGCTCGAATAGAGAGCTTGTCGGGAACTTGGAATGCTTCATGTTGCAGCAGTCTTGCTGATGGGGGGTGACTAGGGTGTCCAATCGTGACCCAAATTGTTTCATCAGGACAACTAATGTGCTGAATTACTAATGTACTAGTGTCTAATGGGGCTTGTTTTTGGCTTGGCTTATAAAGTAGAGTAGTTATTAATTAGGTTGGGGTATTCTGGACTTGTGATTTGACCTCTTAACCCAGCATTTATTTTTGTTTTTACTTGATTGTTTTTGGAGTTTCATGATCTCAAATCATAAGTCTTAATTAGATGGTCATGCCATATGTACTCTAAACTTTGATGTCAAACATTTTGCTACATTGGGGATGTGTGTGAATGATCTTTGCGGAAGTTGTTAACAATAATTGAACTATATAACAGAATTTGGTAGTCCTTTTCCTACAGCAGCTGAAATGATGAACCCTAGCATTTTGTGGATTCTGCAGCCTATGATTAAGTTCACTGCAAATCTTGGTGTTGTATAGGATCCACACTAGAGCTTACTAGCAAACTGAAGGTCCAGCCTCCAGGTCAAGTTTAGTGTGCATTTTAATTTAAATTTGAACAAGCTAAGATTAACTCAATAGTTTAGTGTATCTGTGTGCCAGATACAATGTATTGAATAATGGTACTTGGTGGACTTTTCTGGTGTGATGTTTTGCAGATGCTGGTAGTATAGATTTGGAGACATTGTAGCAGCATATGTTTGGATACTGTCTGATGCATCTCCTAAGTAGGCTTTGACATTGTTCATGTTTTGAGTGTCTCTAATGCATTGCTCTAGTAGTTTTTTTGTACATTTGAATTTGATTATAAATTGTCCCCATCTCTTAACGCTCTCTGCAGACTCTTCGGGAGCAATTGGTGCAGCTTATGTTTGAGAAGTTCAATGTTTCAGGCTTTTATGCCTCTGAACAGGCTGTATTGTCACTCTATGCTGTTGGACGTATTTCAGGATGTACAGTTGACATCGGGCATGGGAAAATAGGTAATATCACCAAATCAAAGCATCCTTGACTTTGATGATTCAGATTTCGATTTCAATTATGTTTATTCCACATCTGGCTTTTGTTTGTGTAGTAAGGTTCACAAAAAGAAATTGTTCTGAAGCTATTGACCTTTACCTGTAGATTTTGACTCCGTGAATGTTTAATTCAGTCCTCTTGTCAGCTTCCACTGCTGTAGATTTCCTTGATGCAAACCAGCACATGTCGAAGGCTTTCAGGGAAAACATATATGTTCCCTTTTGAGCTCAAAAGTTGTGCAATAGGAAAAAAAAATTTGTCAACTTGTGACTGATGATCTTTAAGGATACACAAGAACATCACATGTGGGTGGCATAAATTCTTTATGCAAACAATTTTCAAGAATGTTTATATTACAATACAATATCAAAAGGTTATGGACTTTTGCTAGTTTCATTTGTGTATTTTTGCCAATATTTTAAAAGGCGGTGCCTAGCTTGACCTTGGTGCTAGGTGGAGCTGCATCACTTCAAATAGCACCTATGTGTTGTTTTGTCTTGGGCTCTTGGCATTTTTATGTGCAGAGATGTTTTGGGCGTGATGTATGCTTGAAAATGGAACATGTTAGGGATGGAGGAAGATGAGCTGCAGTCACATCACTCATGGATGTATGTTAATATCAGTGTTTTTAAGCAGGATTATCCTAATCACCCACATCAAGTACAAACACCTAGCATTGCATAGGCACTAGGAATAGCCTGACTGCCTGCCTAGTGTGTAGCGCTTTTTGAAACACTATTTTTGGCCTATGGCTGTGCCACGATTCTTTCACCTAATTATCGTTTACCTTTCTACAAAGATGTATTATTGCATTCCTTGCACCCAGATGAGAGTCTTTCTGTAGGTTCTTAAAGTAAACACTTAGGAATGTTTCTTTTTGAACTTTGTTGCCAGGTAAGACTAAAGATGAAACTAAATATAGTAAATGGAGTTTCTGGTAAGGAGCTATTTGAGAGAACAATACTTGTATTGCATATAGAGATAGAAGATATAAAATGGTAGTGGAATCATTTTGAAAAAAGTATTTCCATATTATAAATAGTTTCATAAATATAACATAGATAAAATGCCAAAGTTGCATCTGAATAACGAGATGCTTGGAACAACACTCTTCCCTTATCAAAGGGAGCACATTATTTTATGAAGCCTCACATCTAACAAAATATACCTGAAGATTTGCAGTATACCTGAAGAAACAGTGCATAATGATTACATCTGCTTCATGACTTCTTTTTAGAATCTTGATTTCTTAGATGCCAGTGACTTCCAGGGTGTGCATCATAGTTATACTCGTCACCATTAACTCTGTTAGCACAGCAAAAGAGCAGGGACCAGAAGATTTTTTAAGCTATTGGTTCATTTATGGGAATGTGACTGCATGCTTGTGCTTTAACGCCGTTTACACTTGCATTTATCTTGTTATTGTTATTTCTTTAGTCTTTTAAAAGCTCTTACTCATTTTGGGCCATTTGTTTAGTGTGGCGTAGTTGATTACTTTGCAAAAGATACATGGCATGACAAATCTTTTGATTGGCTAGCTTTAACTAAAGTAGACTTTGCCTACATTTTTGGTTCAGTTATGGCTATCCAGTGCTGGTTTTGCTTCACTAATTAGTAACCATTCTCACTAGACCCTTTTCTATAGTGGTGGTCAAGTAAAGCTGATGTTGGAGAGTGTCATTTGCTTCTATTTTACCAGATATTGCTCCAGTTTGTGAAGGAGCTGTTCAACACATAGCTTCTAAGAGATTAGAGATTGGGGGAGTTGACTTGACAAACCTGTTTGCACAAGAACTGAAAAAATCCAATCCATCAGTAAACCTTGATGTATCTGATGTTGAGAGGCTGAAAGAGCAGTATGCATGCTGCGCAGAAGATCAGTTGGCTTTTGAAGCTATAGAAAGCTCCTGCCAACCAGAAAGGCACACTCTTCCTGATGGGCAGGTAAGTTATTATACATTTCTTTTGCCATAAATATTGTGTCAAACATACAAGTTGGTCCTCACTTATTGTGTGATTGATTTTCTACATGAATGCATGATTATTGTGTCCTTGCTCTCTTTTCTTGCTTTTGTGTCCAAATACAGTAATGAATCTATACAAACTAGTCTTTTATATCCGCTTCTTTCTCCAGGTTATAACAATTGAAAAAGAGGGGTACATTGTTGGTGAAGCTTTATTTCAACCACGTATATTGGGCTTAGAAGATTATGGTATCGTTCATCAGCTAGTTACTAGTGTCTCAAATGTTTCATCAGAGTACCATCGCCAGCTGCTTGAAAATACCATGTTATGTGGTGGCACTGCATCAATGACTGGTTAGTTATTGGCTTTATATGCCAGATGCCTATTGTTCTTGATGTGCACCTTTGTTTTATTCAACCTTTTAAGTTATATGTCAAATGCATATCTATTAGCTAGATAGGCTAAGTAATATCATTGGGTTTAAACTTTGTGGATTTAACATATTTCTAGTTGAACACGTCTTCATTCAAGATGAAAATCTGCCTTAGGTATGAATTGATTGTGTGGATGCCAACCTATGCACCACAACCACTAGTCTGGTACATTCTCTGTTATGTTCCCTAATAAAAAAAAGGTGCCAGCTTTGATGTTCTATTAGAACATTGAAATCTCATTTGGTAGTTGTCCTGTGGATATGAGTAGCAGTAGCACAACTGGAACTGGAAGGTGTGTTGGTTAAGTAACAATTTGGTTGCTGAAACTGATTCTTGATATTGAAATAAGCATTTGTCACACAGCTACATTCATGTCATGGTTACAGCTTTTTATGTTCAATTGGCCCTCTTGGACAGTTGTGTATACAACTTGTCCATCTTTATGCATAATTAATCTAAACTCCTGTAGTTTTGCTTATGCTCGTTTATGCACTAAGGTTCATCTCACTTTCTTTGCTTAAGGCTTTGAGGACAGGTTCCAGAGAGAAGCAAATCTGTCTGCTTCAGCAATCTGTCCATCACTTGTGAAGGTACCCTCGTTGCTGCTCCTAGTCAATCCTCTTTTCACTTGCCTGGTTATTACTAACTTAAGCAAATGTTTCTTCCAGCCCCCTGAATACATGCCTGAGAACCTAGCAAGGTACTCGGCCTGGTTGGGTGGTGCAATATTGGCCAAGGTAGTTTTCCCTCAAAACCAGCATGTCACCAAGGGCGAGTATGATGAGACGGGGCCGTCCATTGTGCACAAGAAGTGCTTTTAGAGAGTGAACTAGCACGGTTTGGTGCACCATTTGCTGCTGTTCATTTCACAGTTGTGCAGCTCATACCGAATGTTGCAGGTGCTGATGCTTGTGTCTACACCTCACTCCAGCAATACCTGACTGTCACAAAGTGCTGATGCATCTAGCTTGGTTAGGTTGCATTGCCCCCCATAGGTTTATTTAGAGTGCAATAGTGTAACATTGACATGTATTTGTTAGGAGTTTTAGCCAATTGCCCATTTGTACTTGTAGTATCAGAAAATTTGCTGAGATTTCCTTTTCAATTACATTATGATCCATTATCTGTTCAGCTACTACTAGTGATATAGTTCTTCGGATCATGTCCACAAACTAAGCGCGTCACAGTTTCGTAGACATATGTTTAGTTCAGGTTACATTCATTGTACGTCAAAATTTGTTAGCCCTGTGCCCCATCTCATAGATGATAGATCCTTTTTTTTTTTTTTTAGCTAAACTTTTTGACAGGTGTGGTGTTCAATTTATTCACTACACTTTCTGTGGTAATATGTGACTAGTAACCAAACGTGTCTTTTTTAACTTAAAGATAACGCACGAGGATGGCCACATCGACCGGTAAATGGATACATGCAGTTCTTTATGGACCTGGTGGACGTAACGATGACATTATTTTAGACTTTGATCTGTCTCGTTAGTCGCAACACCAATACATTCTTTTTGGAAGATTCTGATACCAAAACCGGGGGCAAAGCTTGGACCTACGGTGCACAGCGCACAGGTTTTTGTACCTTTGTCTTTTCGCGAGGAGGTTTTTGTACTTTTGTGCTTGATGAAGGCATTGACAAGGTTGAAATATTTTAGAAATTTATAGTTTAGATTAGACTCGACGTTATGTGTCATGTGGAACTAAACTAGCGCTTAGGCAGATCCATTTGCCACCAGACAACGATAAATGCCTCTCGCCTGTCCCACCAATCCCTAAAACCACCATTCCTCAGTGGTCGATATAACAAAGAGGAAACGAAAACACTGAGATGTAGTCCTCGATTTATAGCTAAATTTTAGCTAACTAATTTGACTAGCTAAAGTTTAGTCATCTAAATTTTAAGCTGTTGGCTCCTCTAACTCTAACGAGGTGAATATTGACTCGGTTGCCCTTTCTTCTTCCCTCCATCTCCATTGCACCCAGACTACCTAGACTTTTACCTCCCGAGTTTTGGGAGCAGGAGGTTGTGGCCATGGCGGGCGCGGCCAGGCATAGCCTCCTGCGCAATCGGCGAGGCATAGCTAGGTGGAGGCACGTGTCCTCCAGTGCCGCCTCCTCTTCCCGCGGTAGCAGCAGCTCCTTCCCTTTGCACTGTGCGTCCTCCTTCTCCACTGGTCACGCTGCCTCCTCCATCACCACGGCCATGATTGCTCCTCATCGGCGGCCACAGTGCCCTCTCCCCTGACAGAGTCAGCTACGACACTCTCGTCTCCCTCTACCGCCATCGATGCCAATCCCCTCGTGGTCCAGCGGCTGTGCGACTCAGCCCGCAGATGGCCTCCTCATGGCACGCGCCCGATGCAGAAGGGAAGAAGTGCTGATGTGTATCGAGAGAAATAATTGAAGGATATTTTGGTCATTCGTAACTAGGTTGAAACAGTTAATGAGATTGTATTCATTTTTTTTTTGTCTCTGGTTAAACTTTAGCTAGTCTTTTATTTGGACGGTTTAGATCTCTACTATCTAAATTTATCCTGATAAAGTTTAGTTGTTGGATTCAAACAATATTTTATTATTGTGAAATGTATCTATATTAAGCCACTCAAAGTATAAAAACTATCATAGTTTCTATGTGCATTAATTATGTTGTCATCTGAGCATCTTGCTGATGTAATAAGAGGTTTAATGAGAAGAGAAGAGAAGAGGAAATAGTTTTTTTTTAATAAAAAACCATGTCTACATAGAAACTAGATGTGATAGTACCTCAGAAAGAGAAAACACATGTAATTAAACAAAAATATTCTATATAAACTATTCATTGAGAATATAATTTCTACGTATAGTGTCTATATAAATTAATAGACATATAAGTTATCTATTTATGCTAAAAAATTAAAGAGAATCACTTTCAACCATAGAATCACTTCTCTTAGAGAATCAGCTTCTACAGCGAATCAGAATTAAATGGAGCTCTACCAAACCAACCCTTATTAACCTTGCTCTGAATAAGAATCTTCCAAAAGAAGCCTTTATTCCCTAGTTCAAGACAGAGGCATGAATCATAGGCCATGTTCCGTTCGCGAAATTTTTGGTGAAAAGTTTCTGTAGTACTTTTGTTGTTATTTGACAAACTTTGTCCAAACATGGACTAACTAGACTCAAAAGATTCGTCTCGATATTTACAGACAAACTGTATAATTAGTATTTTTTACCTACATTTAATACTCCATGCATACGTCTAAAGATTCGATGTGACGGAAATTTTTGAAAAATGAGAATCTTGAAAAAAAAAGAAACTGAACATGGCCATAGTTAGTCTCCATCTAAATCCCCATGCGTTAGTATAATCAACCCGAGATAAGAACGCCTAAGCACATCTGACATCACACCAACCAGCCTTGGTGGAGGGGTCAGCCTCAGTCAGACGTCACAAAACCACACCAGGGCCTCGCCTCGTCCCTCGGAATATCGGATAACGGGATAAGGACATGACGGCCCCACGCCGGACCAAACCAGTGAGCGGTGAGCGCCTCACGGAGAGTGGTTTCATTTCTTTCCGTTTCCCCTTCCTCCTCCTCCCACGGCGTCGATGGCGGCGGCTGCTGCTGGTCTGGGTCCGTGCCATAAAAATATCCGGCAGCGAACTTGCCATGTCGGCCTGGACACTGGCGGGTCCCGCACGTCGGTGACGTGGGTGAATGGTTGCGTCCACCTGCCCGTGACGAGGGGCCAAGCGCGCGACTGCGACCCCCGGCGACGGATATTTCGGGATATTTATTTATGGGCCCCGCAATCCGCCACGTCGGCAGCACGAAGCTAGCTGCCCAACTGCCACACCCAGATGACAGGTGGGATCACGTGTTTATTTGACCCCACATTTCAGCGACAAAAGCGTGAAGCATTCGGTGTGAAGAGATGTGAGCGGGGCCCGTCGATCACTGCCGTGCGAGCCCACCCCAGGGCACTGTTCCTCGTCGTCGCCCTCGCCCGGCCCCCCACGGGTGTGGCAACAAAAGGGGGTCTCGGTTTGGAGCAGGACTCGGGACTCGGCGAGAACAATCAATCCCACCCAGCGAGCTAGAAAAAGGATACGAACCGAATCCAGGCCGGAGCGCGAGCGAACTCTAGGAAAGGCAAGCCGTTCCAGTCCAATCCGCCCCAGTCCAAAATCCAGTCGCCGGGGGGCAGGGAGAGGGAGGGAGGAGGGGCGGGACGCGGCGAGGTTTAGGCAGGGTTTGTTTGTCCCGATCGTGCGATTCAGCTCGCCACGTGGGAGTCAGGTACTGACGGAAGCGAAGCCGAAGGAGAGGAGGGGGGGTCGCCGGCGGTGGGACGCGCCGATGCGCAAGTTTCAGGACTCCGTCAAGGCCCTTCAGGCCGACATCGATCACGCCAATGCGCTGTGAGTCCAGGGAGCAGAGTTTCTTGTTCCTCCCCTTTGCTTGCTGGAGTTAAAGGCGGAATCTTTTTTTACTTTTCGACGTTTTGGTCACTGAATGGCTTGCTTGTGTGTTTTTTTGGGTTCCTGCGAGCAGGGCGTCGGAATTCCTGAGGGACTACGACGGCTCGGTCATCCAGATGCGGATGGCGTACAGCGCCGTCGCGCATTTCCTCGTGCAGTGGACCGACTGCAAGCTCGCCGGCGCGCTCGGCCTCCTCAAGATTATGCTGTACAAGGTATCGCCTCGCCCCCGTGCTTGGCTAGATTTTCACGCCACCACGAGCTGGCTGTTGAGTCGCCGGTTCTCCGACAGGTGTACGCGGACGGCTCGTCGGCGCTTCCTGACTGGGAGAGGGAGGCCAGCATCAGGGAGTTCTACGGTAATTAGCCGCCCCCCCCCCCCCCCCCCCCCCCCCCCCTTTCTTCCGTGAACAATTGCCGGCGATTGTCGTTTCTGACGGCGTAGCGCGATGGCAGGCATCATTTTCCCGTCGCTGCTGCAACTTCCGAGCGGCATCACCGAGCTGGACGACAGGAAACAGAGGAAACTCTGCCTGGATAAATTCAGGAGCAGGGATGAGCAGCTGTCGGAGGTGGACACCGAGAGGGAGCTCGAGTGCGGGATCTGCCTCGACGTTAGCCGCAAGATCGTGCTGCCCGACTGTGCCCACACACTGTGCTTGCGGTGTTTTGAGGATTGGTATACCTCTTTTCTCGTAGCCTAAAATCCTTGGCCATATATACATAATAACATAAACAAGCAGGAAGGGGATTTTTTTTTGTAGTTACTACTACATTTGTACAAATTTGGTCATGTTAGCTTATGGATGGCAAAGTACTATTTCTCATGGGTTCTGAAGCAGATTTGTAGTCAAGTAGTTCTCGTGGTTTCTGAAGCATAATTTGGTCCAGTGGTTGTTTGAAACTTTGGATTGGGAAACATAGGAAATTTGTTTTTTGTAAATTGTACCTCTTTACAAAGTGCTGTTTTTTAGGTGTGACAATTGGTGTCGTGTTTTTTTTTTGAATGAAACAATTTCAGTGTAGGTGGTCGCTTTGAAACCTTATTAGTGTCAGATTGTCTGTCTCTAGATCTCTTGATGCAAGCTGTTCATCCAAGCAACTTGCACCATTATTATGCTAGGAAAGAGTAGGAAGCTTTCTATCTAATCAGTAGTCTGCTTAAGAAGCTGGTAACTTGGCACCAGAAGGAACATTATAGCTGAAGCATCACTTTCATTTTGGTTGCATGATGACTCTTGTCAGAACTGCAAACTCCCTTACCAGCCAAATGACTTATTCTCTCTCACAAAACACTATAAAACACTATTGAAACAGCCGAATTAGCTGAAATGAGTTCAAGCTAACAGGCCTATGTGCTTTCCTATACCATGGGTGTGGCTTTAATATTTATTTTCACCTTGAGATTTAAGATTCAACAAGTTGTGGTTTTTTTCCCCTATTCAAGGTATAGTTGGTTAGTAGCAGATGAAGTGGTCTGATAAAATGTGGTATGCTCTGTTAATGATTCTTCCATTCAGCTTATCTTTTTATTGAGTCATCAGGATAAGCTTCGCTCTTATGCAAATGTTTATCTTCCACCGTATATTTTGTGCTTTGAGATACTTTCCACTCTCTTAAGCCAAATATTTAACTATTACTAGATATTTTGTGCTTTGCATTGTCATCAAGCATAACAAATATATCCTTTCCCTTCCCTGCTCCCAACATATCATTCACTCAATGTGTGGAAGCTATTATAAGTGGTCATCCTAATGGTGGGCCGTAACAGAAGTTCATTCACCCTGTATGACAGGAATGCGAAATCAAAGTCCTGCCCCTTCTGTCGTGCCTGCCTGGAGGAGGTGAAGCCGGGCAGCCTATGGATTTTCACTGACGACAGCGACGTCGTGGATATGGATACCTTGACTAGGGAGAACATTAGGCGGCTGTTCATGTACATAAATAAGTTGCCACTTGTAGTCCTACATGTAGTTGACCTTGACATTTACGAGTACCGCATCAAGTAAACTATAACTGCTCCTTGTTGATGCCAGTTTTTGTTTTGGTTTACCGCCTGTGAGAATGCCAAACAGACGATTGGAGTTATTAACGTCTGGCGTTCAGAAGGCGGTGTGGATTAAATTTTAGTATCATTTTATTTTGAATGATATAAAGCAGCTTCAGTAGTTCAATTTTACCTTAAATTGGTCATATAAAAACTATAACTGACTATTTCATATAGCTCCCGTAGCTCAGTTGGTTAGAGCGTTGGTCTTATGAGCCGAAGGTCGCGGGTTCGAGCCCCGCCGGGAGCATTTTACATTTCATTTTTCTTTTATTGTCTGTTTTTCTTTATTTTTGTTTCATTTTTTTTACAATCATATATTTTTTTGCTTTTATTTTTACTGTCATTTTATTTTTCCTTTTTTCCTTTAGATTTATTTATTTTACTATTGCAGTGAACATCTTATTTTTATTTTTTCTTTACTGTTTTTTGCTGTTATTGTTTTTCTTGTTTTTACTGTTGCATTTGTTTTTTCTTTTACCGTTACCGTGGAACTTTTTATTTTTCTTGTTGCAGTTATTTTACTTTGTATTTTCTTTTATTTTTAACAGTTGCATTAGATTTTCTTTATTTATAGGGTTGCAGTGACTATTTTCTATTTCTAAATTTTTTCTTTTGTTTCCTTTTACTATCGTTTTATTTTTATTTATTTTTTATTTTACTGTTGCGTCGGTTTTTTCTTTGAGTCTTTTACTTGTATGCCATTAAAAAAGATGTGTAATTGTCCATGTCCCTCAAAGATGAGTTCTAACGCTCTTGTCCCTGAGTAAGTTTTCTCTCTCACGTCATTCCGTCTATTTTCAGCACTAATGGTGTCAAATGTGGATGGCAAATGACTTCAATGCCCCTGAAAACTTTGTTTCTTATATGCCAAGCTGCTGGGTGCCCTGACAAAAAAAAAATCCACGAGACGCCTGTGAGTTTGAGTAGCGCAAAGACGAAAGTCATGTGGGTAGTAATCTGAACCATTGATTTTTTATATTTTATGAATTATTACTCCCTGATAGTACTTAATGTGTGTGTGGTGCGGGGGGTGCAGGCAGAGGAAGGACACAGAGGCCTAATTTGGATGCGTACCTGGGACTGATATGTCTGGGCGAGACCTTGCCGGAAGTTTCCTGTTTGTTGTTTGGATGGAGCCCTCGAGACCTCCCTGCCGCAGGCAGTGGCACCGACAGCCAGGCGATGAGAATCGGTCGCTTGGGCCATGCTGCTAGCCATGCTGGCCGCGCGCGTCTCCGACCCTTGTTTGGTCGTGTCTTTATCGTTGGCACCGCAAAAGCCTGCAGGTTCGACGTCGTGATGGACGCTACTCCGGTCCGTTTCAGCTCTGCATGCAAAGGGAAAACAAATTTCGAGCCGCGTCAGCAATTAACTAGAGGCGTCGTACCGTTAGCTTCCTGCACTTGGTCTCATCTCTTTTATTTTTGTGACTTCTGGGAATGGATGGAAGAAACGCATGGGCACACGACACATCGATGCATTGTTGGGTTTTTTGTTTATTTATTTGCGAGGATTAATTAGGCCATAAAAATTGTGCAGCGTTGCACACGAACCATCAATGCGATCTGATGTCTCATGATGTGCCCCGTTGCATGCAATAGTAGTACGTGGCCATTGGCGCCCAGCAGCCAGTGGCCGTTGGCGCCTCCCGTGAGTCTGCAGTGATTATTTCTTTTGTTATTTTAGATTTTTAAATTTATTAAATAATTTATAAAATATGAAAAATTAATGGTTTAGATTGCTGTCCACACGACTTTCGCTTTTGCGCTACTCAAACTCACACGCATCTCGTGGATTTTTTTCTAGTCAGGGCGCCCAACAGCTAGTGGCGTATGAGAAACAAAGTTCTCAGGAACATTGAAGTCCTTTGTCATCCATATTTAACACCGTTAGTGCTGAAAACAGACAGAATGACGTGAGAGATAAAACTTTTCAGACTCAGGGACAAGAACGTTAGAACCCATTTTCGAAGGACATAGACGATTACACCATTTTTTTTAATGGCATACAAGTAAAAGTCTCTTTTTCTTTTTGCTGTTGCAGTTTTTTTTGTTTTTTATTTGCAGGTTTGTATTTTGTATAATATACCTTTTGTTTTTGTTTTTGTTTTTTTTCATTTTACAGTTGTGATACATTTCTATTTTTGTACCGTTGCAGGTTTTATGTTGCATAAGATATTTTTTTTTGTTTTTTATTTTTGTATCTCAAAAAGATGTGCACGGTTATATTTCTCCCTTTTTAACTATTACGATTTTGCAGTCATGTAATGCATTTTTTTTGGCTATTTATCACCTTGTAAGTCTAGATTCCCGTCTCTCGTGGATCTCAGAAAGGTGTACAGATTGCACCTTTGCTTTTCATTATCGACCGGTCACACTAGTCTTTTTATTATTCAGTTTTCAGCACATCTAGATTTTAGAAACAGTGTATAAGAGTTTTATCTCCATAAAACTATCTCTATTCCTATAAAATTCTCACCATCACTCTCTTGATTAATATAGTGTCATGTCAGCGTATTTAATGTGTATGAAACTCTATAAAACTCCCATTGTGGTTGACCTAATTTCGGATTTGCATTACACTAACACGTGGTCCTATAGATTTGCGTCTCGCAACGTATTTTTCCTTTTACTGTCATAGGTTTGGGTTTGCGTGTCACGCAACACATCTCAAAAGTTGTGCAAGTGTGGGTTGACACCTGGTCTCCTACCCTCGCTAGAGGCTAGAATAGGGGAGGACGAGGGTTTTCCACAAGAAGATGAGTGTGACAAAAAACACAAGAACTTGCAATAAACTTTTGGAGTAACTAGCCGTTATTGGTTCACACTAGGTGTTGTTCGGCTGGTAGTTTTCACGGTTGATTTCAGTTGTTTCAATAGTATTATGTGAGATAGAACAGTAGATACTATACGGGGCAGGACGAGGGTTTCCCAAAGGAAGATGAGACTAAGAAAAAAAATGTTTCGACACAAGAACATACTTGTAATACATTTTTAGATTAACTGTCTATCATTTTTGTGTCTTTGTACAGTACCACCCCTGAGTATTTATAAACGAAACCCGGAGGCGATAAGAAACTATATCATGGCCGACCAATTAGGATGGTTCTATTACATTCATGGGCATACTATAAAATATCTACTTCCACAATCCTTACAGCATGCAATTAAAGTACTGTAGTAATTCTTGTAAAAAAAAGTACTGTACTGCTAGACGCGGACACAGGCCACGGGAATCTTTAGGCGGATGTCAATGGTGAGTTTCATTTTGTTGTTTTCAAGACTGCCATATCATATGAAACAAAATAAAACTTGAATGAAACTCTCCATTGAGAGTGAGAGTTTCATTCTAAAGTTTTATAGGCATTAAATTCCATGACTCATAGAGAGTTGGTATTCGTGCCAAGAGAGTTTCATTTAGATGAAACTCATTTCTTCTCTCTCTTCTTAAATACAATGTCATGTCATAAAAAAATGCCTATGTTGCAGCATATTTAATGCAAATGAAACTCAAATGAAACCCCTATTAAGATTGACATTATCTAGCTTGTCGTGATGACAAACCAACCAATCGAGTCGAGCCATGTCAGGAAGAGCACACCCTGTGATGACAAACCAATCGGGCCGAGCCACGTCAGGAAGAGCAAGGCTGCAGGAGAGATGGCGCCATCACGGATGGCCGGGGTCCGGGGACGTGACGACGTGTACGTGCTGGCTCCTCCCTCCAACGACAAGCAAATCCCTCCCGCTCGTCGGCTCATCCCTCGCTAATCCTGCGGCCGTCGGCGTCTCCATCCATACACAAACACATACACAACCGACCAATTAGGATGGTTCTATTAGGGCGTCTCCAGTGATTAGCTCTTGGCTAGCTCATAGAATATTTTCTCATATTTTAATAGGAGAGACAAGAGAGCTATCTCTAGTCCAAGAGATAGTCTTATACACACACTTCGAGATTATGTGAGAATGATAAGTGGGATCATTTATATTAAGAGCTATGTGCTAAGAGATAGGTCATTTGAAGGGTTGTCTCTTAGAGTGCTTAGAGCTAGATACTAGCTCTTATTGTTGCGGATGCTCTTACATATTTACATTCACCGGGGGCACACCCGAGGCATAAAAGTAATTTTATATGCTCTCGCCAACTACTCTTGGTGACGAAGTCGTGCTTGTTGTCCTGCCCCCGTCACTATCCATCGGATGACCTGATTAGCCGCGTCGGGTGCTTCACTGATAGGACCATCATCGGGTGACCCTCACTAATCATGCAAGACTAGAGAGCATGTATCTCTGGAGCAGGGGAGACATGCCAATCCGATTGCTTATTAGCCATGAATTACCAAAGCATCAGCCGAAGGATAAACGAGGGGTGGGAGTCGAAGGTGCCCCCCACATGGGTCATGAAACCATCTCCTTTGGGTTCAGGTGTCACGCAACACACGCCATAAAAATGCACAGAGACCACAAAATTGTCTCTCATTCTATATAGGTTGGCTCACGAATAGAAATGATCTCCTGTTTTGTACAAGATAGCCCACCATGTACTTGATCTATTGCGTCTTTTCTGGTAAAGGTAAAAGTCCTATGTTATACCTTTGCATTCAATCCTTCATAGGGCTTTGCTTTCTTTTCTTGTCTCCAATGTTGAGCACTTGATCAATTTGTGGCCAACTCCATATCCACCATGGATGCCATCTAGCTCAACCTTTGGTGTGGACTTCATCTAACTTGATCAACACTTGGGCAATATGATAATTCACTTGTTGCCACTCAAATTGTCAATGCCAAACATAAGACTTTCAAAGAGGGAGTAGGCAATGTCCCATGCATTCTCAAGATTATACCTAGTCGTACAAAAGAGCTAGGAGATGATCATTTGACATCAACATGTTTATGTAGTCTAAAAACATTGACTATCAATGATTGATTGTTGAAGATTTGATCATTCCTTGTGGACTCCAATATGTTTTAGGGTAGCATACTTTCTTTTTCAATGACGTTTATGCTTTTCCCAACATTGCTTGGACAAAGAATACAATAAAAGTAGGTGCTCCAAAGACCTTCCACACATCCTCATAGAATAAGGCATAATTGTAGCATGGTAAATGCATTTTTTACTTTTTAGGATATTCCAAGTATTTAAGCGATCTTTTAAAAAGTAAACTAAAGAAAAATTTATGCCTGATTTGGTTGCAACTTTTCCAGAGCCACTTGTAAACTTTGTGAATTTCTTTATGTCTTTAGATGTTCACAAGCTTTGCTACAACTATAGAGTCTATTGCTCCATATGTAAGTCTCAAATATCATGCTCTTTTGCAAGGGAAAGAGTTTCAAGTTGACTAAAGCAAGAATTGATGTCATTCAAAAGCTTCGACACTGAGAGGAATGTGGAGCAAAGAATGCAAGTGTTGATCAAGTTTGTCCTTATTATAGAGGGGGTGTTTTTTGTTTTTTATGCAAAGGAAAAGAACTCATGGAAAAGCTAATATTCAAACCTATTCATACCGGAGGTCATTCCACAAAGAGATTGATTTTCCACTCATTGGGGAGGGTTTAGATAAACCCATGTATTTATGTATTGCCTACCAAAATGATCCCTTCTTTCTATTTCCTAGATGTCAGACATTATTGTAACAACTATTCCAAACAAGATAAACCCATGGTAAATCTTCACAATTGAAAAATTTATGGATATTTTCATCAAAAGAGCTTGACATTGAGTTTTATATCCAGTACATCCTCATTTTCTTGGTACACAAACCATTTTCCATCCTAGTATTGATGGCTATTTTGCATTTAAATAGGAACCGTGACAAAGGAGACACTTTCTGTATTTGTCAAGCTGCTTGATGGGACATTCGTTCTGATTGTGCACACCATGAAGGTTGGGATAAGATGATAACACTCCCAAGCCAGAAGATGAACAAAAATATTTAGCAACGCTTTAGATAGAAAAGTTGAGAAGCACAAGCCTCCAAAAGTTTTAAGATGTCATCAGCATATATATTGAACAATTGGGAAATCATGACAAGTACCATAAACAATTGTAAGATTTAAGAGATCTCTATCTCTTGTGCTTTATTTAAATTGATTGAAAAAATTAGCTGTCAAAACAAAGAGAAGGGGAGAGAATGGATCACCTTGGCGAACTCCTCTTTTATATCGAATGAGTTTTCATGGGATCCCATCGAGCAAAACTGAAGAATTGCCAATATAAGAATTGCCAATCCATCCAGTTTAACCATATATTAATCTAATGTTTTCCTTTTTTTAACAATTTTCCTAATGAAATTATGCTCTACTTTGTCAAAAACCTTCTCGAAGTCTATTTTTTTAGAATGACAAACTCTTTATTTGACTAGCAATAAATTTGTATGTACTCAAAGGATCATACGTACCAAGCAATCTTGGATTCTTTTGGTTTTTATATATAAAGCCATATTGAGTTTTGTGTATGAGCTCCACAATTCTTGTAATCTATTTGCCAAAAGTTTTGTGAGGATCTTAACTAATTAATCAAATAAGGATATAGGCCTAATAAAGTTAGACGGGTCAATAATTGAGATATCCCTTTTGTGATGTGAGAGCCATAATCATGTACTATTTTAAAAGGTCTTAATCAGCTTATAAACTATTTCAAATAACATGCCAACATTTTCTTATATTAAATCCATCTGGTCCTAAAGATTTCTCAGAGGGCAAG
Source organism: Coix lacryma-jobi var. lacryma-jobi (assembly GCA_009763385.1). NCBI lineage: Eukaryota > Viridiplantae > Streptophyta > Magnoliopsida > Poales > Poaceae > Coix > Coix lacryma-jobi. The sequence goes on along the minus strand of CM019823.1, from coordinate 129,896,513 downwards.
TCTTTGATTGTTTGAGGATTCTTCTACCCAACTCGGATCGTTTGAGGGCAAGCAATAGGGTGTCCATATCCAAATGGATACAATCATGTTATGAGCTATGTTTTTTCCTGTACAATTGAACTCTTAGCTGCCACTATAGCCGGCTATATAGCCTATTTTGAGAGGTACTAGATAGTTAAACGCTTTAGTCAACTATTTAAAATACCGCACCAGATGCCTTAGCTAAGCATCTCTTGTCTTGGAATATACACTCAGCATTGTGTCTCAATAAGTCAATATACTTATCATGCTAATTAAGTATTATTAGATTAGTCATATAATATATTCTTATATATCAATTTAAAGCCATATATGTTGATACTATTTTATGTGTAAACTTAGCAAGACTAAAATAAGAATTACATCTTTTTACGGAGCTGGTGTGGTATACCACTTCTTCCTTTTTCAAATTAATGTTTTCATAATTTCTAGATGCAATATATTGTTTTTATTATGTATCTGCACATATCTCTCACAGCTAAAAAGACTAAAGAGTGGACACTGTTTTAGTGCGGTAAAAAATCGCTTCACCTTCGTCTCCCCTTTGTGCGATCTCTCCGCGTGAGCAAATCCTCATCCTTCCTTAGAAAGGAAATGAGCCCGGCAAGAATCCGCGGCAATCACGCCGCCCTCTCGTTCGCCCGCTCCTTTGCAGCAAAATCTCCGTGCGATCCCTCACCCGATAATCAGGGGCGGTAACTCCGCCTTCGCCGCGCACCTCTCGGCTCTCGATTCTCTCGTCTCGAATCTCGATACGAAGTTGGAAGTGGAACCGTCAGCGCCCTGGGTCATCGCATCCGCTACGGAACGGCTGAACGAGAACGCTGCGTGCCACGTCGCCGCCAAGTCGCCAAGCGCCGCTCCGCCACGTCGCGGACGCCGCCTCCTGGCTGCCGCTCGCTCCCTTCCTGCCGTGGCCAAACCCGACGCCGAACACCCGAGCCAGCAAGCCGCTGAGCCCCTGGTCGGCTGGTCCCTAGAGCCTGCAACTTCAGCGACGAGATAATTATTCCAGCCATCAGATTAGAGAGAGATAGACAGATAGCAGTGCACGCACAGCGTCGGCGACTTCTCCAGTCCTCCTACGGAGATAGTTCATAAGCTATCAGCAGCAAGACCGATTAGCAGGTTTAAGATTAATCATATATTCTTGTTCTTATTTGTGTACTTAAATATGTTTTATTTATTTACGTACGAGTGATTTTTTATTTCAGATTGTGTTCATTTAACAATAATAAACCAGTGTTTTGGATGATTGTCTATTATATTTATTGAGCGGGATATTTTCTTCCAAGTTGATGAAGATGATATAATCAAGATATTCATGTTATTAAGAAAGCAGCGGATGAACAAGTAATATTGTAAGTCTCTTTTATAACTATATATTTCCAACTATTTGCATAATTTGTATCGAGATTTGTTGTCGTTTCTAGCTTAACATTTGAATTTAATACTTATCATGTTATTTAATATATTTGGTTTTACCAAATTAGAATATAGTTTTACTAAATTCTAAATAATTTACCGAATTGTATAAGAATTTTTTTTGGCGGCATACCCTATACTAAAATCCTAGGTCCGCCACTGCCGACAATCCTCGACCTCCTCTGCACGCTCCTCCGCCGTTCTGACGTGCTCTTGGGAAGGAGGCGTCGCGGCTCCTTCCGCTCGCGAGATCGTTCTTCATCGCCCTCGCTCTCCATCGCCGCCACGGCTGCACCATCTTTAGAGCCGCAACCGGAAGACCTCCCAACGTCTGGGAAGGGAAGGCGGGAAGAGAGGTGGCCGCACGCCGTCGGGAAGAGAAGAGAGATTTTTTTGGACGTCCTCGTGGGCGGTGGGCGCTCGCTATCGCCCTCATCCTCGCGGCGAACGTGCTGGCGCGCTGCTGGTGCCGTCCTCACCGTAAAGCTAATGGGGCTGCTCCCCCTATCAGCCCCAGCGCGCGCTTCCCCATGAAAAACTACCGAGCCCACCACGCGGCCACACCTCCCACTCCCACATCGAAGTTGTCGCCGTCGTTAGCCTCGCCGTTACGGCGCCTCTCCTGCGTCGCGCACGGATCTGACGACCGGAGTTCCAGCGCAGCCTTGTCCGCCCCGACCCACAAGCCCGCGATCCGCCGTCTTGGCCGCCCGACACGGCCCGATTATGTAGTTTAAAAAACACAAAATATTTCTAATACAGATAGTCAAATACAGCCATGTTGCCATTCATTTTTTCTTCTATAAGATTTCAAAGATAGAACGGTAAACCACACAGGCAAGGATGTATTTCAAAGATAAACTATAGAGAATTCTCATACCGAAAGCGATCCAGTCAATTGTGCTCACTTCTAATTAGAACCTCTGCTTCTCCCATTAAGCTTTGGTTTTCCAAGGACATAATTGTTAGATCATGAAGTGCAAAAAATAGTAATACTTACATGTTGATCTTACTAAGAAAAACGTGGAGTAATTTCATATTCTCAAAAAATGTCCGAACAAGTAACATGATTTAACAAATGTAGTTGCGAGGAGATGAAACGATTTACAATTTCTTAAGCAACTTAGGTTTCAGTTATGTGAATTTCAGTGTCTTAAAACAAATTTGATTGTACAATTGTGTTTCAAGTAGAAGCTAAATACAGGTTCCATTTAGTGGATGCATCTAATAGCCGTGAGCATGAAAAACAGAACATCTTTGTTACAAATATTAACAGAACATAGAAGCTATAAACAGGTTCTATTCAAGCCTTTTGTACTCTATAGAGTGCTCAATGCCTCTAGTTTGCTTGTATGGGGAGGGGGACTAGGGACTGAGATGCGAAAGCTATCAGATAGGGATATGAGGCTACATGGAAATAATATCCAATGTTTGGATTTAAGGATATGGAAATAGAGGCGGACAGGGATAGGGAAATGAAGCCCTCATTTTCCACTAATTCTATCCCATTGGGAGGGGTGGGTTTGGATTAGGAAATGAAGCTATTGCGCTGTCAGACATCTTCGATTTGATGAGTGAGAGGATGAATAGCAGCCATACTTGTAGAGGTGCTGCTCATCTCGTGGAACAAGTGCTACTGGTATCGCAGCTCGGGCCGCCGAAGCCACAACCTTAGCTCGCATTTGTCGTGGCGCCGCTGGAGCAGCCACTCGCCTCGGATGCTCCGTGCCGCCGCCGCCGCCGCAGCCGCTCGCCTTGGATGCGCTGCGATGCGCTGCCCGAGCGGCTGCTCGTCTCGCATGGGTCTAGCTTGAAGCCGCTCGCATGTGCCTCACTACCGGAGACATAGCTGCTGGCCGCACCGCCTACAACCTACAGACGGGAAAGCAACTACCGCTGTGTGGATTTTTCCCGTGCCCACCACCACATGCGCGTACCTCGGAGCTCGCCGCGCGAGCATGGTCGCCGCTCGCTTCCCGTCGCCTGAGCGCCTGTGGTTGCCACCGCCACAGTGGGGGTACACCAGCTCGCCAATGGAGGTGCAGAGGAGGGCGGCGGCCATCCAGTTGAAAGAATCGAGGAGGGGGGCCGAATTTGGATCTGAAGGGGAAGAGGAATCACCCGGGAAATCAAGGAGAGCGTGGCGAGGAGCGAAGGTGCACGAGCGAGGAAGAGGGAAGGCCGCGGTGGCCGGAGGTGCATGGGCCGTGCTCTTGCTCGAGGAAGTGGGGAGCAGCAGGGAGTGCTGGTGGTTGAGGGGATGGGGAGCAGCGGACCGTGCTCGGGCTTGAAGAGCGAACAACCGTTGGAATGATAGAGAGAGAGGAAAGGAAAGGAAAGGAAAGAAGGAAAAAATAAAAAAAATTCTAATCTGACATATGTGGGTCTTAAGTATTGGTAGGCCGCGTTTAGTTGAGCAAAATTTTTGTATAGTAATACTGTAGCACTTTCATTGTTATTTGATAAATTGTCTAAATATGAACTAACTAGGCTCAAAAGATTCGTCTCTTAATGCTCCATGCATGTGTCTAATGATTCGATGTGACGAGGAATCTAGAAATTTTTTGGGGCTTACAGATAAACTAAACGCGGAATATTGGTGATATGTAGAAGCATTTTCTTTTATATTCTAAAAAAGTAGCATGGGTGATGACCAATAAACTATTGAAGATACTCTAACCTGTCTATTCATATTCGACCAATGATCTGAGGATGTAAAGGAATTTAAAACATATATACACCTATCAGTATTATTTGATCATGCGGACTAAGAATTCATGAATAGCCAAGCTGCAAATTATTGCTGTTGATCAGAGCAAAGAGCAGAAGAGGCTTGTGGCTCATCTTCTCCTACACTTCTTAGATCTCCTTGGTGGTGGAGGGGGTGCCGGCGGCGGGAGGGAAGGAGGCGGTGAGCGAGGGCAGGTGGGCGGGGAAGTTGGTCCTGGCGAGCGGGCACGAGACACGGGCACGAGGCTCGACTCTGGTCCACAGGGCGTCGACGAAGGAGCGCGGGCGAGCGTGAGGGTCTGGGACTCTGGCTACGAACGAGGAGAGGGCGCTGCGCTGGTGCGGTCTGGGCGTCGGGAGGAGCCGGGGTTGGGGGTAGAAGAAGGCTTGGTGGTGGGGAAAGGGGGACGACGTGGCTGGGGGTAGAAGGTTCGTTTTGGTGCGGCTGGGGGTCTGAGCTGACGATGCGACTTTTAGTCTTTTTAGTCTTTCCGCACCAAAAGGAGACCAACCACCCTCGTCGCAGAGCTCGCCCCCCGCCGCCGAGCTCGCCCCCGCCGCCTACCCCGTCGAACCGCCGTCCAGCCCCGCCAGCTCGGCGGCGCCGCCGCCCCGAGCTCACCGCCGGCCGAACCGCCACCACCGCCGTGTCGCGGCCGCCGCCAGGCCGGCCGACCGGAATCTAGGGCCGGGGAAGTTTCCTAGCCCTAACCCTAGGACGGCCGCCGCCGCCGCCGCCTCGTCCACCGCCCCGGCCGTGGCGCCATCGCCGCCGGCCGCTCCGCCCGCCGCCCCCGCGCCCGCCTCTGCCCCCTTCTCCTTCACTGGCGGCACGCGTGCACTGCTATCGTCACGGACGCACGCGCGCCGTATAGCGATTTGGGTAGCAGCGAGCATGGGGGGGGGGGCGAGGACCAGCCGCGACATCGCAACTCGCAAGTTGAGGAACCGCATCGAGGAAAGAACAAAATATAACGATGAAGGAAAAAAAGAATAAAATATGTTCAATAAATAATATTTATTAGAGGAACATAGATAATGACAAAACTCTCCTCAAATATCAATTCTATCACCATTGATAATCTGTTGAGGCCTAACTTGATGACTTTATATGGTATCTTCATTTACTATGGGCAGGAAACCATGGAAGAACATGTCTCCACCGGACAAAGTAACGATAGGATTGAGCCATTTGGAGAGGAGACAAACTATGATATCAAATTATTGTTAGAACTACAATCTTCCGCAAATGTTACCGCCAAGGACGACACTAACAATATGTCAAAGGTTGATGTTCACAAGGTGGCTAAGTGGGATTCTCCTGGTGTGGTTTCATCAAAACAAAAAGAATTGTTGCCTGATAAATTGATAGAAGGTTTGATGCATAACAAACCCAAAAAATCATCGTCAGCTCGCATCGCGCCAGAAGGTAGTACGTTGTTCATCTATTATGCTACTTATTTATTTATTATATATATATATTATATATTATATATTTGTAATAATAATCAATACATGCGATAATATTAGTTAACCCCATAATATTTATCCTATGAGTATGCTGTGTTTTCCAGATTATGTTTGTACCGAAAGTGATAGAGCCATAATTGAAACTGCTAAAAAAATCCCACCTTTACCGGGCAAGGAGGAGCTTGTGCTCATCGATGATGTTCCAGTGTCGAGAAATCACATAGAGTGTCTTTTTCAGCCACAAGAATTCTTAGGTGATGAGGTAATAAACAAATAATAATATTGAATCAAACATAGGTAACTTCAATGTCTTTTCTTTTTAATGCCTCATTATATTTAGGTCATAGATGCTTATGTTAACGTGATGAAGGCCTAGAAGGATTTGGAACAAAGATCAGGAGGTAAAGTCTACCTTGAAAATTGTTGCATAACTGCATTAATGAAGTGGGATGGGGAAAAGAGCTAGCACATTGGAGTCAATTACCCTATCCGCGGCACTTCCCATCGTCCTGCTTTAACAAAAAAGGTGCTAGCTTACTTAGACCATGACATGGTAGGAATTTTTAAAACAATATATTGTTCTTTGGTTATTAGATTCTTGTGTCGGACAAATTGTTTATTATTCGATTTGATAGGTGTTCCTCACAATAAATGTGTGCGCTTCACACTGGTATCTTGGTGTTATAAATGCTAAAAAACGTGAGGTTGAGGTGCTATACTCTTTGGACATGATGTTCGGACGTGCTGACCTGAATAAAGTCGTGGGTATTTTTTAACATTAGTAATTATATATATATATATATTATATTTTATAAAGCCTAATTGATTCATTCTTCTATGAATAAATAGCGAGTTGGAATGAGGAAGCAAATAGAATTCATATTGGAGCAGGAGAAGAATATAGTCCTGAAAGAGCACAGGTGGCCAGATATTGAAGTTGATGAATGGCTAATAGAAGAGATTTTTTGTGGCAAAAAATTACAAAATGATGGGTACGTTGAAAGTAACGACATCGTATAATATTTTAATTATGTGTGCCTTTGACCTCTTTGATTTAATGTGTCTGAACCTCTATTAATGTTATATGTAGTTATTCATGTGGTTTATTCTTAATAACCTTTATGGAGTATTGGACCGGGAATGAATTATCAGACGAGTTCAACCAGGTAATTCACTATGGGTCTTACCACATGAATGAGTATTTACTACCTATAGGGTGATAAATAAATAGAGGAGGATGTCTATACTATTTTGCAGGATGATATGAAAGAATTTAGACTGAAGCTTGCGGCGATCTTGCTATCATCACAGTTAAATAAACGAAAGGGGTCTCTGTATCTCAATACCGATGACAATATTAGAACACCAAGCGACTGTGTCATAATAGAGGATCCAACCAAGGTTGAAGCGTCCATGAAAAAGAGAAAACATTATGAGGAGGATGAATGCTTAGTGGTTCAAAATGACACACCTGAACACATACAAACTCGGAAAAAACCCTCACATGTCCATGCCAATCAAGAGTCTGATGAGTTTTGGGCATTTGAGGCCATAAAAGATATGCTAATGAACAGGGAAGAGATGACTGAGTTACTATGTGATTATGTCATGGCAATTCAGAATGAAGCGATATTGAAGTAGGCTACATGCTTATTTTAATTAATTTACTAAAAGTAGTATGCTTTCTTATAATTAGATAATCATTTATGTGTTCAATGCTTTGCAGCAGACCTTGGGTTAAAGGCTTTCACCCATCGATGATTGCCCTAAGTGTCAAGGACCTACAAGAGTTGTTAATGGACAATCGAGGTATCTCTTAAAACTGTTTCAGTTTAAGTGTTCGCTTTCAGGCAGCTCGAGAGTTCAGAACATTGACACGATATAATAGTATTACGAAGCATCATATGGACCTACGCTTTTGTGTAAGCATATTTTTCTAATAATTATCGTGCTATATTATATTGTCTTATTTGTTCATCTTTTAATTATATAAAATAGAATAAGTTATATTAATCCCCACTCTAAAAAACGTTCTCCTCCAGAAAATGTGTGCTTTAACAAAAAGCCCAGAATACCGTAAAAGACAAAGTGCGAAAGAACTAGCTGTTGCGATCGGTATATGTGGGGATATGAAATACGACGTACCACAATGCGCATACGTAAGTCGCTTCATTCTGCTTTTAATAATTGTTTCCTATATATAATTCTAATTACAACCATGTTTGCAGTTTCTTTTACCATGGCTGCACGTTCAAAAATATATGCTTTATATTGTCGACCAGCAGAAGAAGACGGTTACCATGATTGATCCTAGACCTATTGAAGAGTGGTGCAAAGATATACCACAGCTGATGTATGCCAGACAAACTCTTGAATTTAATATGCAATATACTGCCGCAATGAATAAACATATTCCCGGATGGAATGAGGATATCTTCAAATGAAAATTCATTCGTGAAATAGACATTGCACATGATATAGATGGGTAACTAACTCAAGTTATCAAAGCTTGCATTCATAATATCTATAATTTAACTATTTGTATATATATACTGCTGATGATGATTCTGGCTATAGGTACTCAAGTGGATACCTTATTCTACAATATATGAATGCGTGGAATAGACCTAAAATCACACATATTTATACGGTACCTAAAACATACTTTGTTTTATGGTTTTATGAGAGATTTTCATTTCATGTAGTATTAATTATTTGGTAGAGAAATATTTACGTATATACATAACCTGTGTACAGGATCGTATGGTGATGCGGCGGAACTTATTCATCGATTTATTGGCACACGAAAGAAATGGATATCGAAGATATCTTCCTGTCGATATAAAACATTATCTTAGCCGTATCACGGAAAGACCTATACAATAGCGTTTGTGAGTTTGCGATGTTAAGAAACATTATCTTGGCCGCATCACTAGATTAAATGTTTTTTAAATATGGTATTTAATTTCATAATATTGTTATTATCGTGCGATCCGTTTATTTTTAGCATAATTTTTATGTTATCCCGTAGCAACGTACGGGCACGCTACCCAGTAGTATATCTAAGAGCATAATATAATTTATATATCTAGAAATACCAAAACAAAGCGCTTGTTTGGATGTGACCTTCTAAATTTGCCTGGATGATGCATGCTCGCCTATAAGTTGTCTGTGTTGTTTAGTTGAGACCCTTGTGAAGTTCATGATCCACGCAAAAACAACTCAGCCAGGCCGACGAAAATGAACGTCGGACTCAACAACTCAGCGAGGCCAACGAAAATGAACGTCGGACTCCGGACGATGCTCTTGTCTGCGCTAATGGCCACATTTATGTACGTGGCTGCCGGATAACTTCTGTAAAGCAACTCCATTTTTTGTTTGGCAAAATATGGTATTTGCCAACTCTCAAATTAATATGACAAAGATAAAAAGAATCAATCTCCAACGGTTTTGCATTTAGTCTTGACAAAACTAAAAAAATTGTGCGCGAGAGAGGGAAATATCCTGCGAGGGTAGCACACGAGGGTGACTGCCAAGCGAACCACGGCTTGGCATATATGTCAATATCACCCGGTGTTTGCCAAGTTACTAAAAATGCCAAGCCCATTTGCCAAACCGTTGGATAGGAGATTTTTAGACTTTTTTGTAAAAACAAAAATGCAAAGTCCATTTGCAAAACCATTGGAGATGCTTATTCATGTCTCCAATGATTAATGCGGTTTTTGGTTTTATTTTCTCTCACTCTTTTTAATTTAAATATATGTAAAATTATATTATGATTATAAATATTATTTTAATCTTGTAAATAAATCTAGAAAAAATATAATGTATATCATTAATATTCTCAAATAATCATTAAGAGTTTAACTAATAATATAAAATACCATTAAGGCCCTCTTTAGATGCACCAACTTAATTTTAGCTGTAGTGCATCCAAACAGTCCATAACTAAACCCAACTAAAGTTTATCTAGAACCCAAACGCAATTTCTTTAGCTGTTTGAACCTAGCTAAAACCAGCTAAAATGCCTCAATGATCAAATTATCCATAGTTAAAGTTTAGCTAGAAGATCCAAATACTCTCCCCTCCCACTAAAGTTTAGCTAGCTAAACAATAGAATTGGTGAGGGGGTAACATAGTGTCGGTGTTTCGAACCCGGGGGTATGACACCAACGAGTAATATGATCGCGTGCTCTCTTCCTGAATGGTGATGCAAGATGACACAAGGATTTATCCTGGTTCGGGCAAAGAAGGCCCTACGTCCAGCGGGGGAGGAGGTTTTGTATTACTTGCACCTAAGTGCTTGTACAGGGGCAATACAAGCTCAATGAGCGTGGATCGGAGTCCGGACTCGTATGTGTGTGTCTAGTCGTATCTGTGTAACCGGGTGAGTGAAGGTCCCTGGTGTCCCCTTTTATAGAGCAAGGGGAGGCCAGGGTTACATAGGTGTGATGCAGGAGTTGGGATGTACAATGCCCAATACGACGGAGGGTAGGAATCCCGTCTTGTCAATGCTACTGGAGTCGATGTGAGGGTTGCTGTTGAAGCGTCCTTGAAGCATGGCCTCCATCCCGGGCACGGACGTGGAGGCGTGGTGACGTGGAGGTCGTGCAGCGCCCATTCTGGCTCGTACAGGATGTGGCAGGGTCCCCCGGGTCTCGGGGTACCTGTCCTTGCGTCTGTCGCCTTGTGCCGAGTCTCCCGGTCAGCGGGTCGGACTTCATCCGAGGCCTGGCCGCGAGGCCTGGCCGCGAGGCCTCGGGCGAGACGGAGAGCGGAATCATCCTCCGAGGCCTGCCGTGGGGGGCTCAGGGGATGAGGTTGTGGGACTGGCAACCAACAGCGACGGGCGTACTTGATGCACATAGATTTTGACTCTCGAGGAGAGCCGAGTCCTCCGCTGCACTGTAGCCTGTCAGATGGTCGTACGTCATAGTGGCCCCGGAGTGGGTATAGTGCCGAACGGTGCCACCGAGTGTGACTTTCCACGTCCGGATCCGCCGGTGGTGGAAAAAAGGGTGTTGTGACTCCCGTCCTGTCTTCCCACGCCTCCTGCACGTCCCTGCCCTGTCCTGACAGCAGATGTCAGCACGTTCCAGGGAGGTGATGTGGTTCTGTTTGACTGGACGTGGGCGCAGCAGGCGGTGGTACGGTTGTCAGAGCTGAGAAGCAGGGAGTTTCCTTCTTGTGGGAGGCTTGAAGGGTGGTGGAGCGCTCGCCCGAGGCCTGGCGCGGAGGGCTCGGGCGAGACGGAGAACGAGCGCCAGCCCGAGGTCTGGCTTGGAGGGCTCGGGCGAGACGGAGAACGAGCGCCAGCCCGAGGCCTGGCTCGGAGGGCTCGGGCGAGACGGAGAACGAGCGCTCGCCCGAGGCCTGGCTCGGAGGGCTCGGGCGAGACGGAGAACGAGCGTTCGCTCGAGTCCTGGCTCGGAGGGTGACGCGACCTACTTCCGCTTAATGGGTTTTCGGGTTTCGGCTTGGTGGGCCAGCGTCACAGGCTTTGAGGGGTTGGCTTTTTAGGGGGTTAGACTAGTTAGGTTTGTTATTAATTGGTGTTCTAGGTTTAACCTATTTGTTTTGCGTTGATTGGGGGTACCCCTTTTGTGGACCCCCGACAGTAGCCCCCGAGCCCTTGTTTGAGTGCTGGCACTCGAGCAGGGGCTCTCTACCGGGATCTAGAGGGTTACTAACTGGTTCTCGAGGGTTTGGTTGTTTCGATTCCGTGGGCGTCGCGCGAGCGACACCCGCGGGTGTAGCCCCCGAGGCCACGGGGGAGTGGTTAGGACTCCCTCGTGGGCTGTTTTGCGAGTGTGAGTGTTAGTTGTGTTTTTTAGGTTCGGGAGTGTCGAGCCCCCGAGTTTTTCGACCCTCTTTCATCGAGGGGTGCCAGGCTGAACTGACCGGCCGACTCTTCGAGCTGTCCGGCACGCCAATTGCCCTAGCTTGTCATCCCGCGAGTCCTTTCGATCGGATGCGAGGGGGGATGCCTCGTACTACCACGAGCGGGCGAGTATCGAGGTTCCCGGTGAGCTGGTAACGGGGAAATCCAAGTGAGACCTCGTGCCCCGTTCGATAGGGTCGACTGTAGCCCGGAGGCGATCTCATAAAGCGTGGGCGCTCGGTCTGCAGGAGTGCCGGGTCCATTCGATAGGACCCGGTGGCTCGATGCCTCCCTCCGAGGGGATCTCACTGCACGTCGTGCGCCTTGCCTTGGATACACGTGAGGGGCCTCGAGGGCTTGGCCCTCGAGCGATGCTGCGAGTGGCGCCCCTTAGTGTCCCTGACTCGGGTGCTCGAAGCCGGCTGTCGAACCCTCTTCGAGGGCCAGCCTTCGCTGCTTCGAGGCTTAGGGCCGGGGCCCGTTTTTACCTTCGTGAAGAAGCCTCCGTCGTCTGGGAATTCTTCTGCCCGTTGGGCGCGCCTTTTTAGGCAGAAACCATCAGGGAGTGGAGATCGTGGTGCCAGGGCGACGGACAGGAAGTCGGAGCGGCGGCCGCGGTGGGCCCTGGAAGTGGAGCGAATGGGGGATTGCCGCGTGTACCTGTCAACCGGCTCGAGACGCGGTTAGGTGGGCGCATTAAATGTGTGCGGTTACCTTTCTTTTGTCGTGGGAGACTCCGCCCGAGGCCTGGCTCGGAGGGCTCGGGCGAGACGGAGAACGAGTGTTCGCCTGAGGCCTGGCTTGGAGGGTTCGGGCGAGGCGGAGAACGTGCGTTCGCCCGAGGCCTGGCTTGGAGGGCTCGGGCGAGGCGGAGAACGTGCGTTCGCCCGAGGCCTGGCTTGGAGGGCTCGGGCGAGACGGAGAACGAGCGTTCGCCCGAGGCCTGGCTTGGCGGAGTGAGACATTCGTTCAAGGGCTGAAAATCTCGTGTTCACACAAAGAAAAGAGATTAGTCGTATTACCCGAGCCCCCGAGCCCCTCGGTTGCCGATCGATGGCTTTGGGATTGGGGGTAGTCCAAGGTTTTTTCGATCTTATCTCGGGTGCGAGGCAAGCCTCAGAGCCCTTTTTCGCAAAGGGTCGGTCAGAGGCGGCCTCGTCTTGGTTTTTCGACCCTCACGCATCCTTTTCGCAAGGAAGAGGGGTGGCGACGCCGCGTTACCATCGGTAGGTATCGGCCACGGCGTCCCCGATGAGCTGTTAACGGGTAAATCCAAGTGCGTGCCCCGTGCCCCGTTCGATAGGGGTCGGCTAGGGGCCCGGAGGCGCACACATGGAGCCAGAGGACAGTTTCCAGGGCCCGGAACCGTTCGATTGGTTCCGAGGGCTAATTGCCTCCCTTCGTTGGGGTCCCGCTTTGAGACCGTCCTGCTAGCCTCAGATACGACTCTGGATGCCCTGAGCGGTCGCGCTCAGGCTCGGCTCGGGCCATGCGATAGGCACATCCGTGGCCATTCCTGACTCTGCTACCCCGGGGCGGCTGTCGAACCCTCGGAGTGGTCGGCCTTCGAACCCCCGGAACGTAACGGGCTCGGTGCCCTGGGTTCCTTCGCTGGGAAGGAGTCAGAGGTAGGGCCACCATTCCGTCAGAGCGGTGGGCACGCCTATTTAAGCGGCTTTCTGGGGTCGTGGGCAGCGTCCGTTGCGGACGTGTGCAAGGGCCCATGACCAGGCATTTAGTGCTTGTGTGCGCACTCGTATCGAGGGGACTCTCGCAATCATGAGATCTCCTAGCGTGCAACGCATTAAATGCGGGTGAATAGTGATCGACCGGGATCTGGCCGTTGGTTTTCACCCTATAAATACGCCCCTTGGGGATTTCGGAGCGGTTCCTTTCCTCATTCGCCCGTCCCCCTTACTCTTTCGTCTTCCTCCTTCGTCCAGCCACACAAAAGCAGAGGTGGGGAGGGAGAGACCGGGCCAGCGGCGGAGTAGAGGGTTGAGAGGCAAAGAAGAAAGAGAGAGAGAGAGAGAGAGAGAGAGAGAGAGAGAGAGAGAGAGAGAGAGAGGGATTGAGCGACCTTTCCTCTTTGCGACATCTGCGCCTCCGCCTTCTGCTGTTCGGGATGGCCGACGCCGCTGAGCCGTGGGGCGCTTCTGCCGCCACCCCGGAGAAGCTAGCGGAGCTGGTGCAGAGAGGACTTCTTCGGGGGCCTTTCTGGCTCCGATAGGCCAGAGTGGATCGCCCCCGGTCCGGAGGAGGAGGAGGCGAGGCCCCCGAACGGCTACGTGGTCAGCTTCATCGCTTTCCACGAGCGTGGGTTCAGGGTACCAGCAAGCCGGTTCCTCCGAGCGCTTCTTTTCTACTACGGGCTCGAGCTGCATCACCTTGCCCCCAACTCTATTTCACAGGCGGCCATCTTTGTGACCGTCTGCGAAGGCTTCCTGGGGATCGAGCCCCACTGGGAGCTCTGGATCCACCTCTTCCGAGGCGAGCTCTTCACGAAGGCGGTTTCGGAGGGTCGGCGGAGACTGATGAGGTCGGGGAGCTGCGTGCTCTCCGTTCGCCAGCAGAGGTCGGGCCTGTACATCCCGTCCCTGGCGGCCACCTCGAACAAGGTGAGAACACAAGGTTGATATGTGCCCTTGTGGTTTCCTTCCTGAGTGATGATTGATCGATCAACGAGCAACATGTCTCTTGGCTGTGTTGATGTGCAGGTGCGGAGCTCGGGCAGTGGTCGAAGGTGAGGTGAAGGTCAAGTAGGGACGTGCCGTGCCGACAGACCGGGAGCGGTGAAGGGCGGACGTGGAGCTTGGACCGATGGACCAGGAGACCTGAGGATCAGCTATGGTAGCTGGCACGTGGCGTTGACAAGCAAGAGTACATGGGGATGTGCGGTGCATCGGCCGAGTCGGGAGGTTGCCCGGCGTGGAGGCTGGACATGCTCCGACATCGGTGCTGGAACTCAGGGTGTGCGAACCACATCCCGTCTACGGCACGGGTTCGGTAGCTGAGCCTCGAAAAGCTACCCTCGACGGTTTCCGAGTTTGGGCCTCAAAACTCGGGGTGGCCGGTTTCCGAGTTTGGGCCTCAAAACTCGGCAAGGACGGTTTCCAGGTTTGGGCCACAAAACCTGGGCGCGCGGGTTTCTGAGTTTGGGCCACAAAACTCAGCCTGAGGACAGGTTTCCCGGTTTTGGCCTCAAAATCGGGGGAAGGCCCAGGTTTCCCGGTTTCGGCCTCAAAACCGGGGGAGGTCCGCAAAAAGGACGGTCGACGCGTGGCGGCGTGGAGAGGCTGGCGCGGAGGCGAGGCTATCCACGAGGTAGGCGCGGCGGTCGATTGGGCGGCACGTGGCGGCATCCTGAGGCTTGCGTCGAGGCGAAGCTACGGATGAGGAAGGCGCGTGGCCGTTAGATCAACTATCAGTAGAGTTGGATCGGGATACCCCTAGGGTTGGCTGTTTCGCTCAAGTATCTAGGGGTAGTAAGGGGATTATTGTTTTAGGCTATAAATAAGAGAGACACCCCTCCTCTCCCTCTATCCTTGCAGTCATTTGTTCCTGAGCTCTCTCTCTCTAGCCCTCGCTTAGGTTCTAATCATACCTCGCTGCAAGCGATCCGCAGAGACGACAATCATACCTCTGTGTATTTGGATCTTTGAGGAAACGAGACCGTATTCTCGTTGTCTCCTCATGTGGAGGAATTTCGGCTGAAATCGAATCGTGCTTTGTGTTCTTCACGTTTTGGTTTTTCATCTCTTGGAGATTTGCTTCGTTCTCTCTCTTCACGAGATGATTTTCGATTCCACTTGAATCAATTTGTTCTTGGTCGTGAGCCCCTTCTTTCTACTGAAGGATTTCTCTCCTAACCTCACGAATCCATAGATCGGGTTGATTTCGTGTTCGTTCTTCCTTCTTTCCCCTTTCCGGTGATCCTCGGATTTCTATCAATTGACTTGGATTGGTGCGATGATTTCTTAGGATTAGCACCCCAATACATAGAGGAACACCTGGGAGGAGTTTGATCGAAGCCCCTTTTGGTTTGGTGAAGTTTCGATTGATTTGGAGTTTGTCCCGAGCGTTTTTCCTGTGTTCTGCTCATTCGCGGACAGTCCGCCCCTTCAGTGGCGGACAGTCCGGGACTCGGGGCTTGGCTAGGTCAGAACTGCGTAGAGCGATACTGTTCTCGGTCTCGTGACCGGCGGACAGTCCGCTAGTGACCCGCGGACAGTCTGGGGTCACATCGGACGCAGCACAGGGCCAGCATCGGACGCTCGACGGTCACTGTTCACTTGTACCGCGGACTGTCCGGCATGCAAACCGCGGACAGTCCGGGAGTCATCCAGAACTTGATCAGAACAGTTCTGTTTCCGTCTTTTTGCCGGCGGACAGTCCGCACCTCCAGTGGCGGACAGTCTGGCGTTGGGCGGACAGTCCGGGACCCTGACCCCGGACAGTCCGCGAACCTGCTGATTGTTCAGTTTTGTTCCGAGGCTTTGGCAGTTGGTTTTGGGTTTCTCCGGAGGTTCCGCTGTACCACTAGGATATCTCCTAGGGTATCCACCTACTCGTAGGTCGTGAACACTCTGGTGGTTTCGAGTCTTCGCTTTTGGGGTGACTTTCTGGGACAAGGGCTATACAATTCACGAGTTGAATTTGAAGCTCCCATTCACCCCCCCCTCTGGTCGCTAATCCGGTCCTTCAATTGGTATCGGATCCGGTTAAGGATCTCTCCTACCTTAATCGGTTTTGGATCCTAAGGGAGACATGGAACGAGGGAATAGCAAGGCTCCTTGGTTCGATGGAACGAACTATCCCTATTGGAAGATTTGGATGCGTGCTTATCTCAACAACATCGGATCTTCTATCTGAGAGATATGTGAGAACGCTGAGTACGTAGTCCTTGCGGCTCGGGTGGGTCAGATCCAGATTGACCAACACGAGGCCAACTCCAAGGCTCGTAATGCTCTTCTGGCCAGCCTCTCCCTTCCTGAGTTCGAACGTATCTCAGAGCTTGAGACGGCACGAGAGATCTAGGAGAAGCTTCAAAGCTATCATGAGGGAACCGCTCATGTTAAGACCAGACTCTTCGAGACCTACAAGCGAGAGTACGAGAACTTTGTTCAGTTGGAGGGAGAGACGATTGACGCTATGTTCGCACATTTCCAAACGATTGTGAACAAGATGCGTGCCAATCGGGCCAACCTACCCTATGACGATCATGAGAGGGCTCTCAAGTTGCTATACGCCCTGGATCGGAGGGTATGGGAGGTGAAGGTGTCGACCATCATTGAGTCTCCTACTTACGACACCCTCACCGTGGACGAGCTGTTCAGCAAGCTCAAGTCCACTGAGATCGATCACCTGACTCAGACCAAGCTGAAGAACCCATCTTCACACACCATGGCGTTGGTCTCAGGCACAGGTGGATCGACTTTCTCTGCTGACGCTTCACCTCCTCTTGTCGCGTTGTCTTCTTTGCATACAGTCACGGAGGAGCAGTTGGAGGCGCTGGGAGACGATGAGCTCGCCCTCGCCATCACCCGGTTCTCGCGGTTTCACAACAACCGCCTGAATCGCCGGCGTGGTGGCGCACGCGAGGGCTGCTACAAGTGTGGTGATCTAGACCACTTCATGGCAAACTGCCCCAAGAACGTCAAGAACTTCCCCGGCAAGAACCGCAACTTCAGGCACAAGGGCAAGCCGGAGAACAAGGCCGAGAAGAATAACAAGAACGACTTCTTCCTCCAGGAGGACATGGAGAAGGCTTTCGACGCCGGCAAGCGTGCTTTCCTCGCCACCATCGGCGATGGCGAGAAAACCTCCGACGGCGGCTCCAGTGACGACGAGTCCGAGCACAAGATGGAGGATCGCTTCAACGGACTCTGCTTCTTCGGCAACTCCTCCAAGGGCTTTTGCACCATGGCCTTGGATGAAGAGGACCGCAAGCACCAGGCAGAGGACACCGATGACGCTCACAACGACGATGACGACGACAACGCTTCTGAGGTACCAAATTCTTCTGAAGTCGATCGTCTCACTGAGGAGCGGGATAGGTTTGTGGATTTGGTCGGTGTCTTGGAGAAGAGGCTTACCGAAGTGTTCCAAGAGCGCGTTGAGTTTAAGGCTAAGTTGAAAGAGGCGCGTAAGGAACTTGAGATTGCTAGGTCCGAGGTGAAGGTGGTCGATGTGGAGGAGTGTGAGGAGTGCACGATGCATATGACAAGCTTTGCCACCCTGCAAACCAAGTATGCCTCTTTGATTGAGGTGTATGATGAGCTGAAGAGTAGGCTAGACTTGGTGGGTGATTGCAAAGAGTGTCCCTCCCTGAAGGTAGAGCTGGAGGAAGTGAAGGCTAGGCCTTCTTTGCTGGGTGCGTGCAAGCTTTGTCCTAGCTTGCGAACTGAGTTGGCAGGAGTTAACGCCAAGCTTGCTGATGCCTTGAAGGCCAGCTCAGTTAGCACCTTGTCCGCTCCATGTGAGCGATGCGTGGGGATGGAGCTAGAGATTGTCAGCTGTCGGCATGATAGGATGCAAACCGAGGAGGAAAACACATACCTTCGGTCCATCCTGAGTTGGGTGTCATGCAGTGAGCCGCAGTTGGGCATGATGATCAGTCAGTTCAAGAGGGGAACTGATTGCTCGAGAGTAGGCTTTACCTTAGGTGGGAAGGGCGTTAGTACCTTTGGTAAGATCTGTGAGTTTAGCAGAGTGAACCCGAGTGAGAAACCATCCGCTATCCCTAAGCTTACCAAGATCACCCCACCTGAGCCTTCCAAGCCTATCACCAAGGATGGCATCTTTGATGAACCTCCCAAGGCTCCACCTCGCAAGCAAGTGTGGATTCCAAAACCTAACCATCTTAGGAACACACTTGACACCCTTCCTGATGTCTCTAGTGATCCCCTTCCGAAGGGCAAGCAGCCAGCCAGAGTGAACAACCCTCGCAACAATAGGAACCAACAACCCAAGAGAGTGGTGAGGTTTGAGTGCGAGTACTGTCACCGTGAGGGTCACCTAGCTGAGTTTTGCTTTCGGAGGAAGAGAGACGCTAGGAAGGAGTTGGAGCTGAACAACCAGGCCAGGAACCACCCTTTCCATGGTGTGCAAGGTCGGGGAGTTCAGAGGTAGGGCGCTAGACCTGGAGGAGCACCCCCTCAGGTAGCTAGGCCCCAGGCAGCTAGACCATAGGGTGGTGGTCGTGCCCGTCGCGGCTCCGGTCATCCTCTATACGATCGTGAGCTGAGTGTAAGGGGTTTTGCTGCTCAGTCCCATAGCGGACCACCTTTTCAGTATGGTGGTGATCGCTTTGCTCAGATGGGACAGGTAGGTCAGTTTGGAGGTTTTCCGTTCCATAGCGGACCACCCTTTCAGGTTGGTGGTGATCGCTATCCACCCATGGGACGAGGACAGTTTGGTGTTGCTGCTAACACTTTTTCTGGGCCTATGACACAGCACTGGTATCCTTCTCAGTATACTAACCCCAGTGTTGTGCCATATGCTCACTTCCTGCCTTTCTATTGATGCAGGAACTTCGGTTGGAGAACATGTGGCTCATGGATTCCGGGTGTTCGCGCCACATGACCGGAAAGAAGGAATGGTTCTCCAGCCTTAGCCCCGTGATGCACAAGGAGTACATCACTTTCGGGGATAATAGTAGAGGTAAGGTTGTTTCTCAGGGAGCCATTCGGCTCAATGAGAACTTTGTCCTGAAGAATGTTGCCTTGGTTTCTAATTTGCATTTCAACTTGCTTTTTGTCTCGCAACTTCTTGAGGATGATTGTGAAGTGCGATTTAAGAAGGGTTTGAGTCGCGTTTTAGACCCTCGGGGAGATCTTGTTTGTCGGATCGTTCCTTTTGGCCGTGTTTTCAGAGCTGACTTTTCTCAGTCTTTCGGCTCTGCTAGGTGTTTGATGGCTGGTCCTTCTTCTGATTTATGGAAGTGGCATAGGAGGCTCGGTCACTTGAGTTTTGACTTGCTTGCAAGGCTTAGTTCACTTGGTTTAATCCAAGGGTTTCAAAATGGGACGGGTTGATAGAACTTTGTTTCTCCTCAAGCAAGGCAACGATACCCTGTTAGTCCAGATTTATGTGGATGACATCATCTTTGGTGGCTCTTCTCATGCGCTTGTTGCAAAGTTTTCAGATACTATGAGCAGGGAGTTCGAGATGAGTATGATGGGCGAGTTGACTTTCTTCCTTGGGTTGCAAATTAAGCAAACCCGAGATGGGACTTTTGTGCATCAAGGAAAGTACACGAAGGATATCCTGAAGAAATTCGACATGGGCGAGGCCAAGCCTCTTACGACGCCCATGCCGACGACTGCGGCGATGGACGTGGACCAGGACGGAGAGCCGGTTGACCAGAAGGAGTACAGAAGCATGATTGGCTCGCTTCTGTACCTGACGGCAACGAGGCTAGATATACAGTTCTCTGTGTGTCTGTGCGCTCGTTTTCAGGCGTCCCCTCGGACTTCCCACAAGCAAGCAGTCAAACGCATCATGAGGTACCTCCGATACACTCCTGAGTTCGGACTTTGGTACTCTTCTTCTTCGACTCTTTCGCTCTGTGGGTATTCCGATGCGGATTTTGCCGGCTGTCGGCTTGAGCGCAAGTCTACTTCTGGGACTTGTCCGTTTCTTGGCTCTTCTTTGGTTTCGTGGTCTTCTCGCAAGCAGTCGAACGTAGCCCAGTCTACTACTGAAGCCGAGTATGTTGCCGCTGCTTCTTGTGCTTCGCAGCTTTTATGGATGGTTGCTACATTGCGTGATTTTGGTCTAGATTTCAGTCGGGTTCCTTTGCTTTGCGACAGCACTTCTGCCATTAGTGTAGCAAAGAATCCTGTTCTTCACTCCAAGACCAAGCACATCGATGTTCGCTTTCACTTTCTTCGTGATCACTATGAGAAAGGCGACATTGATCTTAGGCATGTAGACACCCATAACCAGGTTGCGGATATCTTCACTAAGCCTTTGGATCTCTCAACTTTTGCTAGGTTGAGAGGTGAGCTTGGTGTGTGTTTCCCCTTTTAGATGGGGGAAACATTTTGCTTGTTGTACTATAATCTGACTTTCTGATCCTTTTTGTTTTTGGGTCTTGAGTCTTTCTGTTTTTTTTCTTTGGCTCCGATTCTGACTTCATCATGCATACATCTTTTATTTCAAGCTTCATGTCTATATTCCTTAGAATGAATTTATGCTCTGTTTAGTGTATGCTTCGATGATATATGATGATGCTTGTAGCTTAGGCTCTCCTTGATCACTGTTACATTTTGTGAGCTAAGCTATTTCTTTCAGAACGCTGAACATGTTGAATAAACTTAAAAAATTTAATTCTTGTTCACCATTGAGATTGGCAACTAGCATGTGTAGGATGTGTTGAGATCACTTGAGCTATTTCATATATGCTAGGTTGCTATGTCTCTAGTTCTGAGTCATTCACTTGCTTGGACTGTTCATAATCTGCTTAAAATGAACCAAGTTTTAATGAATTGAAAAGATCGAGATGGGATTGCTTTGTCAGCACATCACGGTATCGAGACTGTTTCTCATGGCACCTTGAGTTAAACTTGAGCCGTGTAGTGTAAGACTGAAACCAATGCTTTAAGCTCCTGATTGCATATGCATAGGCTTAGCACGGTTGGAAAGTTAGGCAATGACAAGCTTTCAACCTCTCGCAATCACATGCTGAACTTAAATTTGTGTAAAAACCGCTGCAAATATCTCCGATAAAATCTAAAAACACAAGTTTATGTTTCACTCTTTAGCATGATGGTTGAACTTTACTAGAGGTAGTTCACCTTACATACATGTTTAGCACTTGTTTGACTTCCTATCTATATATGCTTAGTGCTAATTTGATGGTGAACCTCCTTTTTGAATGGCTTTAAACTGCTCACTAGGCTTATGCATTCATATCTTGTTTTCGGTGATCAGTTTGAGCCTTTGCTAGCATTTGTGTATGATGCTTTGTAGTCGGGTCAGCACTCATTAGAGCATTCTTTCACTCTTTCGAGTATATACTTGAAGCTCCTAACATGCATTTCTGACTCATATGCATGTGCTTGACTCCGATAGGCATGACCTAGCTCCGTTTGCCTTTCTTGAGCTCTTTTTCCCTCTCTTTTGTTTGCAAATTGCCCCCAAGGGGGAGAATGTTTTCGAAGATGAGATTTTGATTTTCTGTGGTGACAATTTGCAACTTATGCTTCACTTGTTGAGTGGGAGTTCTTTGAGTAAGGGACCCGGCGAGATTTCGATGGCTGGTCCTTCTTCTGATTTATGGAAGTGGCATAGGAGGCTCGGTCACTTGAGTTTTGACTTGCTTGCAAGGCTTAGTTCACTTGGTCTAATCCAAGGATTGCCCAAACTTAAGTTTCAGAAGGACCTCGTTCGCCATCCTTGTCGTCACGGGAAGATGGTTGCTGCTTCTCACCCACCTGTTAATCAGGTGATGACAAAGCGACCCGGCGAGCTTTTTCACATGGACCGGCCCCTGATCATGGCGAAGATGAGGGACGACGCGCCTCTCCTGCAGGAGTGCCAGATGAGGGCATCCCCGGTCGCCTATCCCGAGCTCGTTCGCCGGGCGAGGGATGTAGTAAAGGAGGTGAAGGACGCGAACAAACTGCTCAGTATTCCGATGCGCCCGTTCCGCGGGTACATCAGCTTGGTAAGGGGATCAATCCCGTGGGTGTGTTGCCGTGGAGCTTTCTTTTTTCGTGTTCGATCCTTACTTCCTTCTTTTTGCAGGGTTTACAAGGGGTCAGCGCCTCGAAACCTCCCCTTCCTGAGGAAAGGGAGGAGACGCGGCGCCTGGCCGAGGAGAGGAAGAAGAGAAAGGACGACAGGAACACCAGGCGGGCTAAGCGTCGGAAGGACCGTGACGACCTGGAGAGGCGTCGGCGGCAATAGAAGCTCCATGGTGAGCCGGAAGAGTCCTCCCCTACGGAGGAGGATTCCGATGATGAAGACGAGGAGGGCTCGGAGGGGGACTCCGAGCCCCTGGTGGGGTTCCCAGACGTGGACCCTTAGCCGGTCCGGTTGGCGAGCCCCGTGAGGGGCACGCCCGGGGCGCAGGCGGCGGGGAAGAGCCCTGTTCCTGCCCTGGGCGCGGGCGGCGAAGCTTCTGCGCCCCCGGGGGGGGGGGGGGGGGGGCGACGGGTCCACTCAGGGCCTGTCGACGCCGCCGTCGGTGGAGGTTTTGACGGAGATCCTCGAGACGGAGCTCCCGCCTCCCGCGAGCGGGGTTCCCCCTGCAGGGACACCGTGGCTGCGGACCTCGTCGCTTGCCCATCCCATGTTTGCTCGTGTGGGGATTTTTTCTTCATGATGCGTATCTTTCTTCTCTTGTCTCAGCGGGAAGCGGTCCGTGGAGGCCTTATCCCTCCGCCCTCGGAAGGCGCTGAAAGTGGGCGCGACTTCCTCCACCGGCGCAGTGGTGGCACTGTCCGTGACGCCACCACTGCCGGGGTCCGGCGGGCCGGTCGTCACGCCCGAAATCATCAAGTCCCCAGAGGGGGCCCCGGTCTCTGGTGGGGCGCCAGAGGAGGACCCTGCTTCTGGGGCGTCGAGGGATGAAGGCGCCCCGGGGGCCTCGACCACTGAAGTCGAGGCCGCTAAGGCGGCTGAGGCAGAGCCGTCCCAGGCCGTTGCGCCCGAGGCTGGGGCTGACGTCCTGCCTCAGGGATCACGCTTGCCGGAGGAGATCCATAACATCTCTTCTAACGAGACTTCCCCAAAAGGTGGGAAAGCAGAGGTGGAGGGCGAGGTTACCAGAGTGCCGCCGAGGCTGCCGGTGCCAGAGATCGGAGGAGGGGGCGAAAGCTCGGCCCTTGCCCGCTTGGGAGGTCGCTCTCCCACCTGGGGCGGTCCTCGAGTGGAGTGGAGGGATCCAGCTGATCCCGAGGCCGAGCCGGTGTTCGTCCTCGACGATGCCCCCGAGGCCGGAAACTGGAACGTCCTCGGGCAGCTCGGATCGCTCCTCACGCGGTCGTTGAAGACGTTCCTGATGCTGGTGGAAAGGGACCTCCCTCGGGCCGTCTAGGTGAGGACCCTTGTTTGGGCGACCTTCTTCTTCCCGTTTTGTCGTAAAGGGGGGTTAATGTTTGGCTGATTATCCACCTTAGGAGCTCATGGAGACTTCTCGGGCTAAGTCGGATTTCCTCCGTCAGGACAGCCGCGTCTGGGAGCAGCTTCAGACTTCGAGCACTGAGCTCGCCCGCACCCAGAAGCAGCTTGCCGAGAAGAGTACCGAGGCGGGAGGGCTGAGCGTCCGCTGCTCAGACCTGACTGCCGCGGTTGCCGAGGCCCAAGAGTACGCCGCCCGGGAGGCGGAGAAGGTTAAGAGCTTGGCGTCGTGGCTGGAGGAGTCCGAGAAGGCGACCGAGGCCCTTCGTGCTCAGGCTGCCGAGGAGGCGTCCAAAGAGCGGGCCCTGAGCACGGACCTCGAGCAGGCTCGGAAGTCTGTTGAGGCGTCGGCCACTGACGCCCAGAAGTGGGAGGGTGTGGCGAAAGGTGACCTTTTGTTCCGTAGGCCTTATGGTTTCCTCATCGCGTTTTCTTTTTCTTTTGACGAGTTGTGTCGATCCTCTGCAGAGCTGAAGGGGAAGCTTGCTGAGGCGGAGGAGGCCTCGGCCGCCCTGCAGTCGGTTTACCAGGCTGAGGCTTCGGATCACCAGGCTCTGCAAGATGCTGCTGCCGAGGCCTGCGCGTCCCTCGGGACCGTAGGTGGTCAGTCAGGGAGCTCCCTGACCAGCCGTCTAGCCGCCTTGAGGGGTCAGGTGGATGACCGGGTGCGCGGTGCCCTGCATCTTGGTGTGAAGCGGGCCTTCGCCGTGATCTCTAGCCACTACGACGGCCTCAACTTCGACGCCGTCAGCCAAGGATATATCCTGCCGGACGATGAAGACGAAGACGAGCGGGAGATCGCGGAATTCGCCAGGGCCGTCGAGGCCCCTGGGGAGGCCCTGGCTCGGTTCTTTGAAGAGGACGTGGGGCTTCCCCCAGCAGCGTCCTCGGCTCCTGAAGACCCCTCGGTGATTGCTCCTGCGGACGAGCCTCAAGAGGAGAGACGAAGTTAGTTTGGGCCACCGAGCCCTTGCGTTGTGTCCTCCGTGGGAGGATATTTTTGTGAGAAAGAACATGCCCGCGGCCTTCGAGGCCTAATGTAAAAACATTTTCGCATTTCGCTCCTTGTTGCCTATTTTGAAAAGCGAGCAAAAACGTAAGTCTCGGGGGCGTCGGACGTCGGGTCGGAGAGACCCTTCTCCTGATAGCCCCCGAGGCCTCGGAGGAGTGGGAAAGACTCCTTCGAGGGCTTTTGGGGTGAGAGCCCGAGATGATATTGAAACATCTTTGCGCTCGAGTTTTTCTTATTTTTCTTTGCCTGAGTTTTGCTTTGACTAAGTCTTCGACACAAACTTGAGTCCTTTGAGGGTGGGAGCGAGTGGAGGTACCGTAGCCCGAGGGCGTAGGCGAGCTCCCGTCTCGACACCCTTGACCCTTAGGGAGCTCAAGGTGTTTTCTTCTTAGTCGTGAGGCGCGTTCGAGGCATAGAAAAATAAAATAACGTCGAGTTTAGTAAGAAACGTGCGAGGTTTTTAGGAACTTAGGGGGGATCCCCTGGTTAGCCCCCGAGGGAGTCTTGACTCTGATTAGACAAAGTCGAGGCTACCTCTGTTTTGAACGAAATAAAGGACTTGGAAACGAACTTTTATTCATTCATGATGCGGTGTTTGTACAAAATACGAGAAATGTACGAAGCCTCGAGGCTTTTAGGAATAGAAACGACGTAGTTGTTCGATGCTCCGAACTGGAGTCGAGCTCGGGGTTGTCGGGGGAGATTGATCGGGCTCCCTGGTTGTGCGCATGGCAAGGGCGAAGTTGGAGCTTCCATCGAGGTCATTGGCCGATGCGTCAACCGTCGCGGGGTTGTTTGCTGGTGACGCCCTCGGTCGTTTGGCCTCAGACGTAGTACCGTCGAGGTCCCGTTGGAGGTCTCATGGGTACTCGACCGAATGCAACAGCGCCACGTCCCGGGCCCCGTTGAGTTGGTCCAGGGTGGCCGAGGCTTCCTGCACACTCTGTACGCATTATATTATTTGAAGTTTAATCAAGGAAAGAACACTGCGTATTTCTTGTTGATTTTACGAAAACTTCTACTTAGCCTCTGCCCGGTGTTTCCGTCCCATTGTCACGTCGTGCTCTTTGGTGTGGCCGGCTAAGGAGACCGTAGCCTTTCGCAGGCGATAGGTTCGCTCCTTGCCCACTTTGGCGTGACCCCTGAGGGTCAGCCGTCCTTCGAGGTTTGTCATGACTTTGGAAAACGGAGCGACAGTGCAGTAGGCTTGTGTTTTTTCTTAGCGTGCCCGCCTTTGTTTCTTCCTTTACTTGAACCTGAGGAGCTCGATCTACGGGCCGTGCTTCGGTTCCGCGGATGGGCCGGTGCCGTTAGCCGTCGGAGGCGTCAGGCGGCCGGGACCCGGTCTGCTTCCTCAAAGACCCGACTCGCATCCCTTGCTCCTCTCGTTCTTATTCGGGATGAAGCAAACGCGGGTGCGGACATTTTAATCATTGTTTTCGTAAACGTTGGCCTTTTTGAGAAACAAAACGGAAAACCAAACGTTAGAAAGAGGAACGTAGCTTTTTGATCTCGGAGAGGGATGCTGTTCCTCCTTGTTCAAAACGGTCCTGCGTTTATTGTCCTGATGCCGCGGAGGGGAGGGCCCCCCGGCGTTATTGCTGGTGGCGGCGTCGTTGGGCCTCGAGGCTAGGCCTTGGGGAAGGCCCGCTGGCGCCCTCTGAACTTGTTGCGCAGTCGTTGGTGGCATCGCGGGGCCTCGAGGCTAGGCCTCGAGGAAGGCCCGTTGGCACCCTTTTGCACAGTCGTTTGCGGCGTCACGGGGCCTCGAGGCTAGGCCTCGAGAAAGGCCCGTTGGCGCCCTCTTGCGCAGTCGTTGGCGGCGTCGCGGGGCCTCGAGGCTAGGCCTCGAGAAAGGCCCGTTGGCGCCCTCTTGCGCAGTCGTTGGCGGCGTCACGACCGGACGAGGAGCTTTGACGGTACGTGGCGCAACGCCCCCAGGCGGCGGGGAAGGGCGCAACGTCCCCGGACAGGTCGGTGGTGGCTCGTAGGATCACGCCCGGACGTTCCTCCCGCTCTGCCGCCGCCCGGTCCTGACGGCGCTCGTCGAGGTGGTGGGCGTAGACGGCTGCGGAGCTGTTGAGGCCGAACGGGGGCCCGCTGGCGTCGAGCGCGGTACATCTCGTGCGGGACGAAGCTACGTGGTGTCAACGGAGCACGGCTCGGGGGCCTCTGGCCAGGCTCCCGGTCTGTGCGCATGACGAACGCGAACTCGCTGGGAGAGTGCGCGCACGCCCTAGAAGTCGCCGGCCGTGCGCCGGGCAGGTTTCCCCTCGGGGACCCTGCGCCGGCCGCGGGGAAGTGGGCGTACACCGCGGGCACCGCCCGTGCCTGGCGACGATGGTGACGTTGGCGCCGTTCATGAGGTGGCGACGCGCGGTGGTGCGGGCGACGCGCCACGCCCCCCGCGCGGGGTGGCGTGACACGCCCTCCGCTCGGGCTCTCCGTGGAGAGCAGAGTCAGCTCGTTGCCGCTACCGGTGGCCAGGAACTCGAGGCTCCCGAACCAGACGACGGCACCAGCAGAGAATGGAGGAGGGGGAGAAGCCATCCAGAAAACAGCGTGAAATCGACTCCGACACGCGAAGCCCTCTACCTAGCGCGCCAACTGTCGGTGTTTCGAACCCGGGGGTATGACACCAACGAGTAATATGATCGCGTGCTCTCTTCCTGGATGGTGATGCAAGATGACACAAGGATTTATCCTGGTTCGGGCAAAGAAGGCCCTACGTCCAGCGGGGGGAGGAGGTTCTTGTATTACTTGCACCTAAGTGCTTGTACAGGGGCAATACAAGCTCAATGAGCGTGGACCGGAGTCTGGACTCGTATGTGTGTGTCTAGTTGTATCTGTGTAACCGGATGAGTGAAGGTCCCTGGTGTCCCCTTTTATAGAGCAAGGGGAGGCCAGAGTTACATAGGTGTGATGCAGGAGTTGAGATGTACAATGGCCAATACGGCGGAGGGTAGGAATCCCGTCTTGTCGATGCTACTGGAGCCGACGTGGGGGTTGCTGTTGAAGCGTCCTTGAAGCATGGCCTCCATCCCGGGCGCGGACGTGGAGGCGTGGTGACGTGGAGGTCGTGCAGCGCCCATTCTGGCTCGTACAGGATGTGGCAGGGTCCCCCGGGTCTCGGGGTACCTGTCCTTGCGTCTGTCGGCTTGTGCCGAGTCTCCCGGTCAGCGGGTCGGACTTCATCCGAGGCCTGGCCGCGAGGCCTCGGGCGAGACGGAGAGCGGAATCATCCTCCGAGGCCTGCCGTGGGGGGCTCAGGGGATGAGGTTGTGGGACTGGCAACTCACAGCGACGGGCGTACTTGATGCACAGGGATTTTGACTCTCGAGGAGAGCCGAGTCCTCCGCTGCACTGTAGCCTGTCAGATGGTCGTACGTCATAGTGGCCCCGGAGTGGGTATAGTGCCGAACAGTGCCACCGAGTGTGACTTTCCACGTCCGGATCCGCCGGTGGTGGAAAAAAGGGTGTTGTGACTCCCGTACTGTCTTCCCACGCCTCCTGCACGTCCCTGCCCTGTCCTGACAGCAGATGTCAGCACGTTCCAGAGAGGTGATGTGGTTCTGTTTGACTGGACGTGGGCGCAGCAGGTGGTGGTACGATTGTCAGAGCTGAGAAGCAGGGAGCTTCCTTCTTGCGGGAGGCTTGAAGGGTGGTGGAGTGCTCGCCCGAGGCCTGACGCGGAGGGCTCGGGCGAGACGGAGAACGAGCGCCAGCCCGAGGCCTGGCTTGGAGGGCTCGGGCGAGATGGAGAACGAGCGCCAGCCCGAGGCCTGGCTCGGAGGGCTCGGGCGAGACGGAGAACGAGCGCTCGCCCGAGGCCTGGCTCGGAGGGCTCGGGCGAGACGGAGAACGAGCGCTCGCCCGAGTCCCAGCTCGGAGGGTGACGCGGCCTACTTCCGCTTAATGGGTTTTCGGGTTTCGGCTTTGTGGGCCAGCGTCGCAGGCTTCGAGGGGTTGGCTTTTTAGGGGGTTAGACTAGTTAGGTTTGTTATTAATTGGTGTTCTAGGTTTAACCTATTTGTTTTGCGTTGATTGGGGTACCCCTTTTGTGGACCCCCGACACATAGTCAAAGTTTTTTAATTAGCTAGAGGATCCAAACACCCCTAGCTAAATTTTAGCTCTAACAATTAGCTAGCTAAATTTTAGTTAAAGTATATCCAAATAGAAAATAAATATACATTAATATTTTGTTTTTTTATCGGCATTCTAAGGCACAAGTTTTCAACCAAACAGACTATAACCCAACTTCTCTAATTAGATAGATTCCACTAGATTTCCAGATAACTTTCAGACAATATTTTCCATCAAACACTTTGTCCAAGTCTCTAACTAAGAGCTTGTTTGGAACGCGAGAATTTTTTCTCATTTATGCATTTCTCCTATAAAATTGAACCAATTCTTGTGAAATTTTTGCATGATTTTTATAAAATTGAACTGATTCTTGTGAAATTTCGGCGTTTCAAACGGGATGACACAGGCCGGCTTGCCTGCTTGATGCTGCCGCGCCGCAGAAAGAGCGTGCGTCTATACCAGCAACGTTTGCATGGCTACGTCCCTGTACACGTCGATCACCGGTACAACTTTTTTTTTTTTTTTAAAGAATCACCAGTACAAGTGGCGCTGGAGTTAGACTTACTATGTATTGGAACACGCTGATATATACTTACTCCATATTCGTAATTAAGTTATTTTAGATAAGGGTTAGATCAAATATTAGAAATATATATAAATCAAGAATAACTTTTAAGTTATTGTGTTTAGAAATATAAAAACCAATAAATAGATTTATACTGAAAAATATTTTCATAAAAAATACAGATATATCACTTTTTAATAAATATTTTATAAAAATATATAGGAAGTTAAAGTTATGTTTTCAAAACCGTACCACTGTCTAAGATCATCCTTAGAGCAAGGTTAATAATACAACCCGCTGTGGGCGGTAAGAAATCCTTACAGCCATCTCAGCGGCCACTCATATAGTGGTTGAGCCTTCACTATTAATACATGACCCACTTGTCTCTCTCATAAAGTTTCTTGGTTCTTGTGTTTAAGCCGGCTCAGCCCGCTTCTCTTCTCTCTCTTCTTCTCTCTCCTCCACGTCAGCATTCAGCCTGCTTACGGCCTCTTACTATACTTGCTCTTAATGTAAGTTTCATGTCCCAGTTTTCAACACACTTAAATTTTGAAAACAGTGTAGAAGAGTTTCATCGTCATAAAACTCTCTCTACTCTTATAAAACCTTCATCATCATTCTTGATTAGTATAGTGACGTATCAGTATATTTAATACTCATGAAATTTAAATTTTCATTGAGACTGACCTAATATGATTTAAATTACTAGTACGACGAAGTACTTATCTCGTTCGGGTTGACCTAGGTCAACCGATAAGCTAGCCGCCGCCGCCCGACGTCGTCGTCTTCTGTGCAGCGACGCGAACGACGCTCAGGCGGGCGATGGGTGCCTTTCCGCCTCCTGCAAGTGGCGCCGGCGTGCCGCGCGCCACCAGGAACCGTAGGAATCTGCCCACGCGACCCGGCCAATACCGATGCCGCCGCCGGCGACCGTGTGCAGTGGGAGGTTGAGGAAAAGTCTCATCGGGTGGCATCATCTCCAATATGTGATGGCTACCTATGTACTCACTCCATCAAATCAAAGAGTACAATTATAAATCTAAGTATAGTCTAAGTCAAAAACACTTTTAATTTGTTTTCCTGGCAAGTGTCTCTGGAGTTGGCTTAAGGTGACTTGCTGGAGACGAGGATGAATTGGTGGTTGTGTTTGCAACTACGTACTAGAGGGGATTAGAGACATCAATAATGGGTTTCAATCTTTTAGCTTTCTGTAACTTCGCTATTTCTGTAGAACGGTGTAATTGTAATAAGGATTTGTCGAATACGTACCCCATAGAGATGGAGACCGGAAAATGAAGTATTCCTATACCAGCTTGATGCTGAGAAAAAAGTCCAACACTTGACATTGCCCTGATCCATGGTAGAGGTAGAGGTGCTGGTAGCACAAAAGTTACAGTACGTACCAATAACGACCTTGCATGATTTGGCTGGCATGTCTAACGGCCGGGTGGGTCGAGCCAATCTGAACTCATCAAAGAACAAAGATCCTTGTCCGAACCCACCGCCCTTGCTTTCTTGTATTTTCTCCAGCAGTCCATCTGCGACGATACCCGCAGACAGCAGTACCCGACTTCAGTTCACCATCAGAAGCGGGACGTCAGTCTGAACTCTGAGCCTGGTAGATAACTGACTTTGGCAGGATTTGTGTGCATGGTGTGCGTGGCCAGACGCCTGCAAATTGATCAGAAACGATCGGTGCAGCGCCACGAGATAGCACAGCCAGGACCAGGAGTAGTTTGTTTCAGTTTCACATCCGAAAGCGATCTACTGTCGATCGAGGAAAACTTTCAGCGGAAATACTAGACCGTCATTGCCTAGTAAAGATGCACAGCAGCAGCGTGTGTGGGGGTGTGGCTGGACTACTCCCGCTGAATCTTCGTCAGAGAATACTAGACACCGGATGGAACGGCATCTGCATTGCAGCGGCCGGCTCACACTGCGATTTCAGCAGCGTCATGTCTCTCTGCAAGGCAAGTTTTCAACGTGCAGATCATTTTTTGCCTCAAGACTACTGTACTCTACTGTCACTCTCGACATCGCTCGCAACTTTAAGCTTTTGCACTGGGAAGTAAAGATGCACACACGCACCAGAACGTCAACTCGCCGCCCCGGCTTTACGCGAGCAAGCCACTCGATCTAGCTTACTGTAATTATCAAGAGGACAGACGAATAGACGTTTACGATTCTGCACCGCCCTTTTCCAATATTCGCCAGAAAAAGTACCTTAGCTTGGGTGTAGCTAGGTAATAGGTATAGCAACACTCTGAGTATGAGGACATCGGAATCGGAAGGTCGCTCTCTTACGACCAAGAATAAGATCACAGCGGCTGCATGTTCTCCTTCTCGAACTTTTAGCTAGGTAGCATAAAGTGTTTTTCTGGCTGCTCATGAACGGTCAATTGTTTAATAAGCAAAAAGAGGGCTTCTACAGATACAGATTATGGATTTGCCAACATATATATTATATCCCTTGCTAAGCCTCTGATAAGAACCATATCTTTTCATACACGTTGCACATTTTGCCACAGCTTGTTGGGCTTCAGTTAACCTCTTCTCATTCAGACATCAGCTAATCAATCAGCTTCAAGCCTTTGTGAAGTACTCTTTCTTAATGGAAAACATCATTTTTGGCCTGGAATATTTGGACTGGAAGAAATGACCTCAACTCACAGGGAAGGCAAAGAAGAAATACTTTCATGCAGTTAGTGATCCCTCCTCATTCAGACATCAGCTAATCAGCTTCAAGCCTTTGTGAAGTGCTTTTTTTTAATGGAAAACATCATTCTTTTGGACCGGAATATTTGGACTACAAGAAATGACTTCATCTTCAATCATAAGGTATTAACAATTTGCTATGCTTCCCGTCTTCCCTGCACATGACAAAAAAGAAATACTTACATGAAGTTAGTGACCCCTCCTCATTCAGACATCAGCTAATCAGCTTCAAGCCTTTGTGAAGTGCCTTTTTTTAATGGAAAACATCATTCTTTTGGCCTGGAATATTTGGACTACAAGAAATGACTTTATCTTGAATCATAAGGTATTAACAATTTGCTATGCTTCCCGCCTTCCCCGCACATGGCAAAGAAGAAATACTTTCATGAAGTTAGTGATTGGTCAGACAATTATGTATAGTTGTTTCCGTTTGTGTTTTACATTTGAATTCAACTTTCCTTTTTAATTTCCTGATCCCCCACCCCCGTGCCTGTCTGTGTCCTCTTCTTTGAGCTTTTTACCTACGTGCCATTATAAAAGATCCAAATGACCTGTGTACTATTGTAATTTTAAAAACTTTCTCAGTACCTTTGTCCGAAGTTTCTTTTACCTCTGTGTCACTTCCGTTAATTTTACCGGTAACGACAGCTAACGGCCAGAGGAAAAGACGCTTATGTCCTTAGCTGTAGAATGCATTAAAATTTCCATTCTTTCTCCTGATGTCACTATAACTTCATTTTTTTTTCTCTATAACACTATACAAAAAAATCACTGTAAGAGCTTGTATGTGTGCATGTGAATTTTTTTAATAAATATAAAAAATTTAAATTAAGAGTTAAATACATCGTTTGTTCATTAACTTTTCTCGTGCATGTAGCTACTACTTGCTACTCCCTCTGTCCCATAATAACCGTACGTTTACGGTTTAAATTTTTTTCCATAATAAAAGGTCACTGTAAACTATCACATCACAGCGTACTAGCAACAGCTAAGACCAAAAAATAAAAAATTAATTTATGTCAACATAAAAAAGAAAAAAAATACAATAGAAAGAGCATTTGCTCGCTCGACTGCTGCAGAGGCTCACCAGAAGCTCCTCGTCTCGTGGCTGTCTGCAGCCTCTAGTAGGCCAGCACGTAGGGCAAGACGACGAGTGCAGCAGCTGCAGCCTTGCGTGCGTCGATGGACTGATGTTTTACTGTGCAAATATTGTAAGGACAGTTTCATCATTTTGGTTCTATCTTGGTACGCGTGCCTAAACCTAGACGTACAAATATTACAGGACGGAGAGAGTAGTTGCTAGATTCTGACGGTGCAAATAAATATGACGACCTCGTGCACGGTACATGTTTTTAGTTTCAGCACGAGAAAAGTTAATGAATGAAAAATATATTTAACTCTTAATTTAAATTTATTATATTTATTAAAAAAAATTCACATGCACACATACAAGTTGTTGTAGTGATTTTTTGTATAGTGGTATAGAGAAAAAAGTAAAGTTACAGTGGCACCACGAGAAAGAATGAAAATTTTGATGCATTCTACAACTAAGGGCAGAAGCGTCTTTTTCACTGGCCGTTAGCTGCCGTTATAGGCAAAATTAACGGAAGTGACACATAGGTAAAAAAAACTTCGGACAAGGGTACTGAGGAAGTTTTTAAAATTACAATGATACACAGGTCATTTAGATCTTTTATAATGGCACGTAGGTAAAAGACTCCTCTTCTTTATATCGTCGTTGTCATCGTCAGGTCGTTGCCTCCACATGCTTGATGTTCTTACATCTAATGCTTTGCTTGGATGTTGTCACTTTGAAAAGCCATGGTATCAAGAGTCTCTAGTTTTAGATTTGTAAAAAACCATGGTTGGAAAATAAAGCTCGAGTGGAGTTTCTTATATAACTCTAAGAAACGATAGTTTTAGCAATACCAAACTTTTTAAAACTACTACTACAAGTTTTCCTGCATCTGTCACCTTGTAGTTTTTCAGAACCAATATTCATGTTGTTGAGTAAATTGCTCTACGCGATTGCCGTGCGTTTTCAGAACCAATATTATGGAAGTCCAAAAACTATTCCATATTAGCTAAGAAAACCATTAATGATAAGTATCTAAACAAACCTAGAGACTAGAAAACTAGGCCTTCTTGAAATTCCACGTGGGATTGTGCTTAAAAACGTCCTATTGTTGGTAAAAATAAATCATGAGTAACTTTTAGATGGATTGTGCAGCTTTTAACCGGTATGTTTTTAGCTAAAACTTGATTTTGTCGGGGGTCGAATACTATATGCATTTTGTTGCTTTGTCAAGATCTGTTGAGGATTAACAAGGTATATTCTCTTAGGTTCGCTACTGTAGAAATAATTTTTTCAATGATATTTTCAACACAAGATCTATTAAAATCGATGGTCGTTGTTGAATATCATTTTCATCATTGGTTCATATCATGAACCGGGGGCAGTAAAAATTGATATAAATTTTACTGTTGATTTAAGAGACAAGTTGATGGTGAAAGCCGGTCTCGAATATATAATCCCCGAACCTTAGGCACTTTTTTCCACATGCTCACAATCCTCTCCTTACCTACCCTCTTCTCTCGACGCTGGTAAGGGCACCATCTCCCTTCCTCTCTCGTCCAGCTTGTTCACCCACCCACCCATCCCTCCCTCCCTCCCTCCCTCCCTCTCCCTCCAACTGGTGAGGGCACGACGACAAACGAAGGCGCATTGGTGCAAGGCGCAGTGGCCTCATCCATATCCTGGTGACCCACCCTGCTCTCTCAATTCTAGTGAGGGAACATCTCCCTTTCTCTCCTTCGCATCATAGCCTCTCCACCCATCCCTCCCTCCCTCTCTCTATCCGACGAGGGTGAAGGGTCGAGATGGCGTAACAGAGGGGGGTGAATAGTCCTTTCTAAAATTAATCGTACAGGCTAACCGAAACAAATGCGGAATAAACAACTATCGGTCTAGCCAATACTACACACCTCTATCTATACTCTCAAGCACCTTAAAAAGGATCATAAACAAAACTATTAAGGTGTCGGGCTAGCTAGAGCTCACCTAAACAATTCTAACTTTCAAGGTTACACAAACCTAAGCAACTAGTACTCAATCAACCGGGGAGCTCTTACACATGCCACCAAGCAAAAGCACAAAGCATAAGCTCATTAGCAATGCTCATAACAAGGCTACACAAGCCAAATTGGAGAGCTCA
Organism: Coix lacryma-jobi var. lacryma-jobi; assembly: GCA_009763385.1. Lineage (NCBI taxonomy): Eukaryota > Viridiplantae > Streptophyta > Magnoliopsida > Poales > Poaceae > Coix > Coix lacryma-jobi. The sequence goes on along the minus strand of CM019823.1, from coordinate 129,861,248 downwards.
ACTTAGCTATACAAACTAAGCAATGTGACTAGCAAGACCACGAGTCAACTAGTCACTCATGGGATCAACTTCTATGCTACACAAGCAAAGAATGTAACTAGCAAGCTACACAAGCTAACTAGAAGCGCAAGAGCAATCTACACTAACAAAAGTATATGAACAAGTAAATACAAGCTAGTGAATGGAGTTTGCAAACCACCAAGAAGATGAACACGAAATTGACATGGTGATTTTTCTCCCGAGGTTCACTTGGTTGCCACCAAGCTAGTCCCCGTTGTGTCGACCACACCTTGGTAGTTCGGCGGCTAATAGGAACCACACCTAGCTCGACACTCGAGCGCCGCAAGAACTCACCCACAAGTGAGGGTAACTCAGTGACACACTCTACTAGAGTTGCTCTTCGCGATCCCCACGGGGCGAACACAATGCCCCTCACAATCCTTCTTCGGAGCCACGCACAATCTTCACGTAGGCTTCACTACGGAGACTCGATCACCAAGCCGTCTAGGAGGTGGCAACCTCTGAGAGTAACAAGCGCCACCGGCTTGCAACACGAACACCTAGTGCCACTCGATGCAATACAGTACTAGTGATCACTCACTCGCAATCGATTTGCACTCTTGCAAGCACAAAGTGAGTTAGAGGGCTTCCTACCACTCCCCAAGCATGCACGCCAAGTCTCAAGGGTTCTGAGCCCCAGCCAAGGCCTAACTAGCCGTTATGCCCCTTCACTGGGCACTCTGTGCCACCATCGGACACTCCTGTCGGGATTGGACGCTCAGGACAGCATCTGATGCTCGGATGATCGCCACGTGTCCCCCACATTCAACTTCGACCGAGCGATCCCAATGGCTACTTCAACTCCCCCACGCTAAAGTTACATCGGACGCTCAGAGTCAGCGTCCGATGCATTGTCAGACAACACAACGGCTAACTGTGCGGACATCGGACGCTCAAATAGGATCACATCGGACGCGCCGGGGCCAGCGTCTGATGTCTATGCAGATAGCTCCCCGAGAGCTCCTACGGACATCGGACGCACAAGAGCGTCCGATGCTCTCCGCCTGCTCTGCCTAAGCCACGTCACTTGCATCGAACGCTTGCACAGTGTTATATGTGCGTCTGATGCAGTGTCTGATGCTCCCTCAGCATCTGACTGCACCTAGGGTTTGCCATCGGATGCTCGCCCTAGCGTCTGATGCTCTCTGAGCTCACCACTTCTTTTTCAAAAATCGTTGAATCCTTCCTCGCAAGCTTGACATGAGAGAGAGGGACTATCCACTAGTTTCTCTCACTTCTCCACAACACCTTTTCACCTCCTTTTGAAAATATGCCAACACCACCAAGTGTACAACATCATGTGCATGTGTGTTAGCATTTTCACAATCATTTTCAAAGGATTTTCACTTGCACTCACCGTGCCATTCGATCCTAGGAACATCACAATGTTAGATCACTCAATTGGCACTAGATGACCGATATGCAAACAAGTTTGCTCCTCTTGATAGTACGTCTATCTATCCTAAATCCGGTCATAAACTTCTCTACACACCTATGACCAGTGAAATGAAATGCCCTACAAATATACCTTTGCCTTGTGCATTCCATTCCATCTCCTCCATTGTTGATGCAACACATTCACCAACCTATCATCAAATGATATGATCCACTTGATATCATCACATGGCCTCCATGGTCCATCGATCTTGACCTCACTTGCTTTTCACCATTGCTTTGGTCCTTCGGTGCCAAGTCTTTGCTCAAGCCTCCTGACACTCGGTACCAACGGCTTCAAAGCCTCCAACTTGCCCTTCACCTTCGCAATCGGTCCATCAAGCCAAGTCTTACCTTGATCTTCACCATCTAGGCCACATGACTCCATGTCATGTCACATACTCCCTCCGTCCCATTGAAAGTGTCGTTTTAGATTTTCAGACTTCTCATTTGACCATTTGTCTTATTCATTTTTTTATACAAATATTATTTATTTTGTTATAATTTATTTTATCACTAAATATACTTTAATAATGATTTATTTATTTTATTATTTGCATAAAAATTTTGAATAAGACGAACGGTCAAATGAGAAGTTTAAAAGTCAAAAATGTCACTTTTAAAGGGACAGAGGGAGTATGCAATAAGCTCCTTCATCGCATGTGTGAGCCTTTGCAACATCTTCAAACCATTTCACCTTCATGACATATGTTGCTCACACAAGATCACCTGTGGACTAATTGAAAGACCTAGTTTGGTTTTGGCTAATTGATGAAACCTATTTGGTCTAATCCTATTGCTAAGCATGTGTGTAGCAATTAAGGAAGGATTAAGACCAAGCCAAGTTGTGGAGCTAGCAAGGTGGCAACCATGGAGAATATGGTGATGGCCACATGCAATAAAGTGATCAAGTGCTCTACACTTGGGGAAATGGAGAGAAGAGAAGAGATGGAGCAAAGAGGCCCGAAGGCAAAGGTATAACCTATAGGGCTCTTTGTTTTGGTGATCAAGACACTTAGTGAGTGTGATCAGATTTAGGATAGATAGTCATACTATGAAGAGGAGATAATTCACGACTTATGTGGTGTTCAAGTGCCACTAGGAGTTCTCTAACATATTGATTCTTTAGACCTAGTGAGATACAAACACAACCCTTGAAAAATGCTTTGCAAAATGCTAACACACGTGCACAAGTGATGAAACACCTTAGTGTTAGTGCATGGAAGCAAGGGTAAAAGTTAGAAGGCGAAAGGGGCTGAGTTGTGGGCATCGGACGCTGCGGCAGGCAACATCGGACGCTAGCCTAGCGCGTTCGATTGCAAACCCTAGTTTTATTTTGATGCATTGGACGCAGTGTCAGACGTTGGCAATACACTGTTCGAGCGTCCGATGCAGGTGACGTGGCGCGAGCTGACTTAGCAGGGAGCATCGGACGCTAGCCTGCGTTTGATGAGGAACCATCGGACACGTCCGATGTGTTTCTGACCTCTCTGGAGCCTCTATAGAACCACATCAGACACAGAGGTGTAGCGTTCGGTGGTCTGGCCCCGTCGCATCCGATGTGAGGGAATTTTGTGCTAAATTGAGTAAGAGGCATCAGCGCGTCCGATGCCACATTAACTTATGTGGGAAGTGATATAGCCGTTGGGATCGGTCGATTGATATTCATGGCAGGGTGACACGTGGTGTTCATCCAAGCATCGAACGCTGGGCAGTGTTCGATGGCTTCATCATCGGCGCGTCCGATGTCTGCGATTTCAGCCCAACGGCTAGCCCGACTTATGTGGGCTATTTAAGTGGCTTGGCTGGCTCACTTGGGTTCTCTCTTTCACATTTTGATCCCTAAGCATCCTTGTGAGCATAGCCAAGCCTCTCCACTCATCTCTAGTGTTGATTTGATCATTTGCTAGTGAGATTGAGTGATCTAGTGCTAAGATTTGAAAGAGTTCATTCTAGTGGCACTAGTTCTTCGCATCGGTATTGAATTTCTTGTTACTCTTTGGCATTTGCCAGTGCCTAGATGGCTTGGAGGCGATTGGGTGGAGTTGGCAAGATTGGTGATTTTTTTGGCAACCACCAAGTTGATTGTGAGGGGTTTTTTCGGGCTTAATCCCCGCCGGAGAGGCGAAAGGCACCCCTAGTGGATTGCTCATGTAATTGAGCTACCTCTCTTGTGGTAGATTCTTGTGAGGCTTGTTTAGCTTGGCGTGGTGCCAATTACCTAATGGATCACCAAGAGTTGGTCGACACAACGGGGAGTAGCGTGTCGGCAAGCACGTGAACCTCGGGATAAGTTCTTATGTCTCGTGTGCTTCATTGCGATATTGATTATCCTGGTGATTGGACTTCATTCTCTCTCTCTCGATGATTGATTCATCAAAAGCGTTCCCAAAGGCTCAGCGATACACTCCCTAACTAGCTCATTTATTCTTTACAAATCATACTCTTTAAGATAGTTCTTTGTATATCTTGTGATTATCTTTTGCTAGACATATCTTGTGTAGATATTTCATCTTGTCCGTATATATTTTGTTCACATTCCTAGTCTTAGCATATATCTTGTGTAGATATCTTGATATCTTTTGTCTAGCATATTGATTTCATTCGCTACACTTAGTTTATCTTCTTGATCACTAGTGTAGACCTAATTGCTATTGTGTGACATAGAAATATTAGGTAGAATTGTTGGATAGGTGGCTTGCAACACTCTCATTAGGCTAGTGCAAAAAAACTTTGCTATTTGTGTTGCTAATAGTGTTTGCCTAAGTGTTTTTGTAGATTTTTAATTAGGCTATTCACCCCCTCTAGCCAATTGGACCCTTCAAGTGGTATCGGAGTCGTGGTCACCGTGTGTTTGAGGTTTAACATCCTCCGGTGTTACAATGGCTCAAATCAACTATATGAGGAAGCCACCTCATTTTGATAGCACCAACTATGATTGTTGGAAGAGGAAGATGTGTGCTTACACAAGAGGAATGAATATGAAGATTTGGGAGGTGATTGAGAATAACTTTGTGGTGCTTGATACTGCAAATCCCATTCCAAGAGAAGAAGAGAAGCTTCAATGGAATGACGTTGCAATCAACTTATTTTATGAAGCATTTGAAACAAAGGTGTTTGAGCAAATAAAAGATCTTGAAAGAGCAAGTGAGATATGGGAGAGACTTGAGGAGACCTATGAGGGCACTAAGGAGGTCAAGAGGGCCAAGCTATACATTCTCAATAAGGACAAGCTAGCAACATTCAAGATGCAAGAAGATGAAAGCATACCAGAGATGTTTCACCGGTTGCAAGTCATCATCATTGACTTGAAGAGCTTCGGAGAGAAGGTAGAGGACAAGGACTTTTCTCACAAGTTCTTGAGATGCTTACCACCAAGGTTTGATACTTAGGTGACCATTCTTGTGAGAGAAGGATTGAATACGGTAAGCCGAAACCAAGTACTAGGTGATGTGGTCACACAAGACACATACCGTGTGGAACGGGATGGGGGAGCCCAAGAGGAAGAAAAGATGAAGAAGACTATGGCATTCAAGGCATCATCCTCCAAGAGCAAGAGCAAAGACAAAGAAAAGAAAGAGGAGAGTGATGATGAAGCTAGTACAAGTGGTGGTGAGATGGATGGTGAAAAAATGGCTCTCTTTGTCAAGAGGTTTTGGCAAGTTCATGAATAAGGCTATGGAGCAAGGAAGAGGAGAGATGCAACCAAGGGCTCAACAAGAAGGTGCTTTAGATGCAAGAGCACATATCATCTCATTGCGGATTGTCCTTATTCTAGTGATGAAGATGATGATCACAAGAAGAGCAAGAAGAAGGACAAGAATAAGAAGAAAAAGAAGAAGGAGAAGAAGGGCGGATCCTATGTTGTGACATGAGACAGTGATGCTTCCTCAAGCGATGATGATGACTCTAGTGATGATGAGAGGAAGACCACCAAGAAGAAGGCTATGGCTAGTCTTGCTATCTCAAGCAAGCCTTCTACCTTCAACACTCCATCGACGTGCTTCATGGCTAAGGCTGCTAAGGTATCATTGGATGAGAGTGAGAGTGAGAGTGAGAGTTAGAGTGTTGATGATGCAGAGTACTCAAAGGAGGACCTCATGATCATGCTACAAGATGCTCACTCTTACATTGAGACTAAGAGGAAGGAGTGCAAAGAATTGGGCAAGGCCAACAAGCCTCTTGAGCAATCCTTTGATGAGCTCAAGTCCACTCATGAGAGGCTAGAGGAAGCCCATGAGAAGCTTGATCAAGCTCACACAAGGCTAAAGGAAGCCCACTCCTCCCTCCTTGATCAAAGTAAGATTCAGGATGTTGTAGAGACATGCAACATAGGTGTAACATGTGATATACTTGATGAATTATTCTATGCTCCTATCATTGTTGCTCCCACCAATGCATCATGTAGCTCAACTAAAATGACTACTTCTACTACTTGTGATTCATCATTAGTTGTAGAGAATGAGAACCTTAAGAACAAGGTCAATGAGCTCACCCATGCCTTAGGCAATGCCTATGGTGGAGATGCTTGCTTGCTTAAGTGCTTGGATAGCCAATGGTTACCACACAACAAAGAGGGACTTAGTTATATCCCCAAGAATGGCAAGGTGGCCTTTACTACTTACAAGACTTGTTTTGTGAAGAGCAATGGTCAGTTTTGCAAGAGTTGCAAGCAATCTAGGCATATAGAGCAACATTGGTTAAACAAGAATAAAATCAAGAATCATGCTAATGCTTTTTCCATTCAATTTGATTCTTGTTACATGCTTACTAAGGGTACTAATGGTGTGAAGGCTAAATATATTGGTGCACCTATGGTTGGCCCAAAGAAGAAGGCAATTTGGGTGCCCAAGAGCTTGGTTACTAATGTTGGAGGACCCAAAAAAAAGAATTGATCTCTTTTGTAGGTAAATTACAAAGCCGAAGGAAGGCATTGGGTTCTTGATAGTGGGTGCACTCAACGCAGGACCGGAGATGGAAGAATGTTCAAATCAATCATCACTAGTGGCAATAATCAAGTTGATGCAATCACATTTGGTGATGACAAGAAAGGCAAGGTCAAAGGCTTGGACAAGATTGTTATATCCTATGACTTGAGCATCTCCAATGTGCTATTAGTGAAATCTCTCAACTTCAACTTATTGTTTGTGGCACAATTGTGTGATTTGGGATTCAAATTCATATTTGGGGTTGATGATGTGGAGACAGTGACTGTTGATGGAAGTGACTTGGTGTTCAAAGGATTTAGATATGAGAACCTCTATTTGGTGGACTTTGATGCAAGTGAAGCTCAATTGACAACATGCTTATTCACCAAATAAAGTATGGGTTGGCTATGGCATAGGCGCTTGGGACATGTTGAAATGAAGCAACTAAAGAGGCTAGTCAAGCATGACATGGTGAGAGGGCTAAAAGATGTTCACTCTGAGAAGGACAAACTATGTAGTGCATGCTAAATGGGAAAGCAAGTTGGAAAAATTCATCCCAACAAAGAAATGATGAGCACTACACATGCACTTGAGTTGTTACACATGGACTTGTTTGGACCAACCACATATGCAAGCATTGGGGGAAACAAGTATGGATTTGTGATAGTGGATGACGATACAAGATACACATGGGTCTTCTTTCTCGTTGACAAGAGTGAAGTCTTTGGAATATTCAAAACCTTTGTCAAGAGAAGTTAAAATGAGTTTGATAGAGGAATCAAGAAAGTGAGAAATGACAATGGGAGTGAGTTTAGAAACACAAGAGTTGTTGAGCTATGTGATGAGTTTGGAATCAAGCATCAATTCCCGGACAAGTATACACCTCAATCCAATGGGATAGTTGAAAGGAAGAATATTACACTCATTGACATGTCAAGATCTATGCTTAGTGAGTACAATGTGAGTGATTCCTTTTGGGCTGAAGCAATCAACACGACATGCTACTATAGCAACTGGCTCTATTGTCACCCTCTATTGAAGAAGACACCATATAAGCTCCCCAATGATAGAAAGCCCAATATTGCTTATTTCTGGGTCTTTGGGTGCAAGTGGTACATATTGAAGAAGGGCACAAGACTTGGCAAGTTTGAGAAGAAGTGTGATGAAGGGTTTCTACTTGGTTACTTCACTACAAGCAAGGCCTATAGAGTGTGGAACAACACAACAAGAATAGTGGAAGAAGTTCATGATGTTGAGTTTGATGAAACCAATGGCTCTCATGAAGAACAAGACAATCTAGATGATGTGAGAGGAACACAATTGGTGGAAGCTATGAATAACATGGATATTTGTGATATAAGGCCAAAGCAAGTGATTGACATTGAAGATGACAAAGAGATCAAGTGTTGTCTCTTCCAACCATAAATGTGAAACACCCGGATTTACGAATAAAACCGAGCAAAGCATATGTGGGCCCAGGGAGTCCCAAATCCACATATACCACAAAATGTATATCATTACAGCACGAACAAAGCGTTATTAAACTTATTACATCACATGGAAATGTTCAACACATCGGCCAACGACCCATTATTATAGTGGTAGCGCGTAGACTTCACTCCACAGGGACACCGACTAGGGGTACGCCAACCTCAGAAGTCCGGCACGTCTTCAGGATACTCCTCAAAGTCTCCTCCATCTAGTACCCATCTGGGATTTTTATGTGAACCAACGACAAGCGTCAGCTCACGATGCTCAGCAAGTACAACTACGGGGATGCAAGGCTCAAAGGTTTGACTCGGTTAACTGCGGTTAGCATTTTAAGTTGATCATATTTTATTTTAACCTTGTATTACTAAATGTATAAACCCTGTTGTCCCATGATAAGCAATAATTTTTATGTTAAAAAGAGGTAGGCAACCAACCACCAACATACCCCACCTTGAACCACTTAAAAAGGATCCGAGCCGCTCGTGTCCGTGAGCACGGCTGATATATCAGATTTATACTCTGCAGAGGTTGTACACTTTCACCTTAGGCCGTGATTGCCATGTGCCGGGGTTTGCAAGGCCCACATCACCTCCTCAATGGAAGTATGACAGGGTTTCACTACAAAGCCTTTCCAAAGTTGGTCTAACAAGTCGTAGCCGCTAAGGTTTTTGTCTCCCAAGTGTTATGAACAACCTCCCCACTAAGGTAACCCCCTATCCTCCAAAGCAATCACCCTAGTGGGACCGGGCCATAACTACATGGTACACCCCTCTTGCCCTTTCGGTAAGCTACAGACGAGCTAGAACACTCTGAGTACTTAGCTAAGATCAGAGCCATGTAATTCCCAAGGCTGCACGTGTTCTCCCAGGTAGCCGCTTTAAAAGATAGTTCCTAGGGTGGGTTACTGAGCGAAAAGCTTGCTCCAGTACCCTAAATGTGGTTAAAAAGCCTCTTTTAACATTTATTCCATAGTCATTAATCGGTATTAAATCATTTATCATTAAAGTAGCGCATAACATTTACTAATCATATTATGCAAAAACCCTCCCATAGGTATAAGGTATAAAGATCAAGTGATTCTAGTATTGTCCTATGGTTCATCAAGTTTGACACATGCATAATGATTTAATGAGTCTTGCATTTAATAGGTAACAAGGAAACCGTAGGTTATACTTGCCTTGGTCACAAGCCTGGTCCTGGTGCTGCTCCTGAAAGTCTCGATCCTCAAACACGTCACCGTCTGGACTCGCGAACAAACACCAACATAGGATCCAATCATTTAATACATGCAAATAAAATATACTTCTATTAGAACAGTACACTAAACATTTAAAAATAGTTAGAGAAACACTAATAAAACTATTCTACTCGTCGATACGATCACATGAACGTGTAGATCACTCTAATCGGACTAAAACAAGAAAGTTATGAAGAAAACAAGTTCCAGGGGCTATTTTGTAAATAAAAACATTTCTCTAGGGGCTAGCCTGCGAAAATGGAGGGTTAGAACGTGATTAAACGTAGTCTGCAGGGGCTAACACGCGAAACTGAGGGGCCTGGATGGCGGGTTCAAAAACCTGGATTTGCAAGGTTTAAAACGAAAGAAAACAGGACTTAAAAAGAAACTATTTGAACTGCACTGGATCGCGGGTTGATTTCCGCAAAACCTAGGGGGTTTTCTGCAAAACTGCGGCTGCAGTGACACGGTTGCTGACGCGACGCGTCGGGGTTGGCTGGTCCATCACGCGACGGTGGACCGCACGCAAGGCTCGGGTCTACGGGCTCGTAGGCCCGGCTCATGCCCCTTCGGGGTATGCGCCCTAATCTGGGCCGCTCAACTGAGATCAAACGACGCAGGGGTGCCGCGGCGAAGCCGTGCGGCGGCGGGCGGCGGCGGGGACGCACGGCGAGCGGCGGCGCGCCATTGGAGCCGCTCGGGAACCTTGCTAGGGGGCGCTCTGGTCCTCGGTTGGCCAAACGGACTACACCAAAGCAAAGCAGGGTCGACGACGAGCACGGAAAAGAGCTTGGCGCCGGCGGAGAGGCTCACCACGGTGAGGACAGCAGCGGAGGGGATCTGCATGGGGAAAAACGCTCGGATGAGCACGAATTCACACAAAAGAACAAAGGAAAAGGGGCACATGCTTCTTGGGTGGCTGCGGCATCACCTGGGTTGCTCGGTGGGGCTCTCAGGCGACCGGCGTGCACTGCAGCGGCGGCGCGAGCGAGGGGGTGCGAGCGGAGGTGTGGGGAAGGGAGCTTGGGGCCTCGCCCCAAGCTTTATAGGCCTCAGTGAGGGCGGTGAGAGGTCGCGGGTGCTCCACCGAGCTCGGCTTGAAGGCCGAGTGGCCATAAAGGCCACTTACTCGGCCGTTACCGGAAGGGGAACGACGCGGCAGCGGCTTTGCAAGCGGCGCGAGGTAGGGGATGGGTCGGGGTCACTGACAAGCGGGGCCGGCTGGCAGGCGGGCGCGGCTAACTGGTAGGGTCGGGCTCTCAGCGGCGAAGGCGGGGGTGCGGCGCGGGCGTTGCTCGCGCGAGCAGGCGGGCTGCTGGAGATGGGCCGGCGCACGCGAAGGTAGGGAGGGGAAAACGGGGCGAGCTGGGCCGCAGCTCGGGCCGACTGGCGCGGGGAAAGGGGAGAGAGGGAGGGCATGGGCTGGGCCAGATCTGCTGGTCGGGCCAGAAGAGAGGGAGGGAGGGGAGATGAAAAAGAAAAGCTTTTTCTTTTGTTTCATTGCAAACTTTGCTCAAATTCAAACCTAGTTTTAATTCAGGCCACTCAACTCTAGTCCTACACTCAAACAAAATACTATGCATCAGCATGAATGCAACAAAAATGTTTTTACGCCCCAACATAAATTATTAACTCTCCAAAAATTATTATTTGATCTATGTGTTTCATGAAAAATAAATAAACAAAGTCATGATTAAACTCTAATTTCCCAAAATTGATTTTTAGGGTCTTACAAATCTACCCCCCTTAGAATGAATCTCGTCCTCGAGATTTGATAGATTGAGAGAGATAAGGATACTTAAACCTCAAACCTTCTTCTCTTTCCAAAGTGGCCTCATTCCACTGATCCTCTAAAAAGTTGACTTGGCAGACATCCAGAGTAGGAGACACTGCCTTACATTCTATCATTTCTCCTTTTGGGGTTTTCAACTGAATGTTTCTAGAGACACAATGAATTACTGCTTCATGTGTCGTTAACCAATCCATGCGTAAGATGATATCGATCCCGGATGTATTTAAGACCATTAGATCAGTCTCAAAGTCTACCCCCTTATGTTAATCTTAACCTTTGGGCAAACCAAACTTGCTCTCATCTCTCCACCCGGTGAACTAACAAGCATAGCTTTATCCATAGTGTGCATAAGTAGGGTATGCCTCTTCACAAAGTGAGCAGATATAAAAGAATGTGATGCTCCTGAATCGAATAAAACTGATGCAGAGTGAGAGTTGACTGGAAACGTACCGATCACAACGTCTGGGGCGCCTTGTGCAGATTCAGTGGTGACGTGATTCACCTTTCCTCGGGCGTAGTTCTGCTGCCCTGGTCTGCTTCGTGTGTGAGTGTTGAGCTTCTGATTATTCTGGGATCCCTGACTTGTCTTCTTGGGACAATTGTAAGAGATATGTCCAGTCTCACCACAAGCGTAGCACTTGTTGTTGTGGTTGGGTGTGGATGGAGTGTTGGGAGAGTTCTTCACTAGCGTTCCACCAGTCTGTCCTTGACGAGGGGTCTGAGTAGGGGTACCTTGCTGATTCTGGTTGCGGTTGTCTGAGCCTGACGATCTCTGCTGGTTTCCATAACTCGAAGCGTAGCGCGGGCGGCTACCACTTCCAGACTGCTGGCCTTGGAACTTCCTCTTCTTGGCGTCCATGTCACGCCTCTTACCTTCTATCACTAGAGCTTTGTCAACCAACAACTGGAAGTTGGCGAAGGTGTGAGAGAGCAACTGGTACTGGATTCCATTGTTTAAGCCTTCCATAAAAAGCTCCTGCCTGTCTAAGTCTTCCTCTATGTCACGGGGTGCGTAGCGTGAAAGTTGAGTGAACTTGTCTTTGTACTCGCTAACAGACATGCTTCCCTGCTTCAGTGCAAGGAACTCCTTCCTCTTCAGCCTCATTGTTCCCGCAGACACATGATGCGAGCGGAAACTTTCGCGGAACACTTGCCAAGTTATCTGGTTTGGGTTGGGATGAGCTTGTTGGTAGGATTCCCACCATTCAAGAGCTGATTCTTGTAGCTGTCCTGCTGCGTATAGCACTTTCTCCCTATCATTGCACTGTGCGATCTCAAGCTGGCGTTCAACTGCCCGAAGCCAGTCGTCTGCCTGAAGTGGGTCTGGTGAGTGGTCAAAGATAGGCGGATGTCCCTTCAGGAACTCGCCTCTCCTGTCTCTGACTTGGTGAACAGGTGGGGGTTGGTTGTTCTGATTAATCTGAATGGCGTTAGCCATCTGCTGCATCAGCCGGGTTTGCATAGCTAAGAGTTGCTCAATTGACACTGGCGGAGGTGGTGGTGGTGGGTTTCCTCCTCTGAAAGTTCTCCTGGTGTCAACCATCTGTATCATATATATATATATAGGCCTCATAAGCTCTTTTATACTATATCATATAGCACTGACAGAGATAGAGAAAAAAAGAAACTGCTCGAGAAAACTGATCTGAGAAAAAGATGATAAGGAACCCATCGATATTATTATTAACCAACATAAGAGTACGGGATGGTGTGGACATGTCCCACACTCATCACAATCATGCAAAAAGCCAACTCATAACATCATCATAAGAATAAGCATGAAAACACATTATTAAACTCAAAGTTCCACTGACTCGATGACTCTGACTCAACATGACTCAAACTGACACAAGACTCGCATAACGATCGATCTGATCTGGGGTGGAACTCCTATGGGTCGTAGGTCGTGCGGGTGCAGCTGCAACTCAGGTGGTGCCTCTTGCGCTGAGCGACGATAGCAGGGTCTCTCGTTGTGGTGGCTGGGAGGGGGTCCTGAGGCTGAACTCCACGTCGCAGCTAACGCTCGAGGTTGTCGATCCGAAGCTGCATCCTCTCTGTCTCGATCCACAGGGTCTTCTGGTCCAACATGGCACGATCCAGAGCTGTGTTGAGAGCGACTACCAGGGGCACTGTCTCGATCATCCTGGTACTCTCGTGCTCCTGCACCCTAGCAACCACACAACCATCGTCCAGTGTACGATGCCGATGGAAGTAGCAGTCGTCGTCCTGCTGGATGGTCGGGAATAGCCTGTCGCGGAAGATGAGGCAAGCCCGCCTAACATCGTCCTCCACACCAAACTCACGAGTGAGAGTCGGGCTCAGAGCATAGATCACGTCACAAACACTCTACGTCTTGTCCTCCTCATTCCAGGTCTTCACGAACACTGTCTTGACCTAGTAACCGGCGTGCTCTGGGTGGGTGTACGCCCTGCTACGGTACTCCACCATAGTGCGAAGAGGCCCGTAGTGCAGGTCGACGAGCTTCAGGAGCTTGGGGTGGTAGAAGTCGTCGCCCTCCTTAGTGGTGCGGATCTTCCGGATCCAGTCGGGGTCCTCATCCTGGACGTGGTACTCCGGGGTCTTCGAACCACTGTCGTCGTCGTCGTGCGGGTCGCTAGAGTCGGAGCTGGAGTGGTCGTCAGACGAGCCGTCGTCGGAGGAGTCGGAGGAGTGGTCATCGTCGGAGTCTCTGAGAACATATATGATGAATGATTGACTTTGATCAGGAAGGTTTGAGGCTTTTTCCGGTTGAGTCTATATATCGCTATGTGCTTAATGCTTATGACTAATCGGTGGTGTTGAGTTGTGTGTGTTTACTGTATTGGTGTGTGTGTGTGTGCAACATGTGTCTCTTGACTGTGTTGATGTGCAGGTGTTGAGCTCGGATACAGTGGTCGATGGCGAGGTGAAGGTCAAGTAGAGACGTGTCGTGCCGACGGACCGGGAGCGGTGAAGGATGGGCGTGCCGTGCGGTGGACGGGCCATGCCGATGTACCCAAAGCGGCGAAGGGCGGACGTGAGGCTTGGACTGACGGACCAGAGGGCCAGAGGACCAGCTGTGGTAGCTGGCACGTGGCATCGGCGAGCGAGAGCACATGGGGATGTGCGATGCATCGGCCGAGTCGGGAGGAAGACGATGGCGTCGTGGCACTTGGCGGAGGTCGGACACGGGCTTGCGTGCGGCGCAAGTGCCGTTGGCCAAGTCAAGAAGGAAGGCGAAGGCGTTGTGCCCGGCGTGGAGGCTGGACATGCATCGGCATCGGTGCCGGTGTTCGGGGTGTGCGAACCACATCCCGTCTACGGCGCGGGTTCGGTAGCTGAGCCTCAAAAAGCTACCTCGATGGTTTCCGAGTTTGGGCCTCAAAACTCGGGTGGCCGGTTTCCGAGTTTGGGCTTCAAAACTCGGGATGGACGGTTTCCAGGTTTGGGCCTCAAAACCTGGGCTCGCGGGTTTCCGAGTTTGGGCCTCAAAACTCCGGATGGACGGTTTCCAGGTTTGGGCCTCAAAACCTGGGCTGGCAGGTTTCCCGGTTTGGGCCTCAAAACCGGGGGAAGGTCCAAAAGGACGGTCGACGCGTGGCGGCACCGAGAGGCTTGCGTTGCGGCGAAGCTATCGGTGAGAAGGCGCGGCGGTCGACGGTGACGGCACGTGGCGGCATCCTGGAGCTTGCGTCAAGGCGAAGCGAAGGATGAGAAGGCGCGTGGCCGTCAGATGAAAACTGCTAGGGTTGGACAGTTTTACCCCTAGGGGGTATTTGGGTTGAGTACTTCATGAGAGGGCGTTTCGGTCTTCGGACGTGCGCCTATATATATGAAGGGGGGCTGGTTAGTGAAGCCCATCCTTGGAGGTGTCACTCTCATTTTGTTTAGGTGAGAGGAGGCTAGGGTTAGAGGAGAGACCGGCTCTTGTTCTTGAGCTTTTCGCCATCCACGTTTTGTACTGCGAGGAGTGGCTTGTAACCCGACACCGAGTGCTTAATCAATCATCCATTCCTTTGAATCCAAGGATCAAATTCGTGCGTTGATTTGTCTTGCGATTTTGTTCTTCGCGTTTGCACGTTCTCCCCTCTTTTGATCTTCACGAGATTTCTTGTTTCGAGGGAAGATTCGCAAATCCGTTTGAACCATCTTGTGTAGCTTCGTGAGAGTCTTCTTTCTACCGAAGGAATTTCTCTAATACCTCATGAACTCACAGATCGGGCGGATTTAGTTTTGTAGTCGAGTTCTTGCCCGTTCTTCCCCGTTTTCTTCGATTCATCGTTTTGGAGATAGGTTCGAGCCATGATCTCTTAGGAGTAGCTCACTATCCTCCTTGTGACTCCCCTCACCGAGTTTGAGCCTCAGTGGTTTTGATTTGAGGGAGATCGAGTCGAATCGGTGGACGAACTGCGCTGTTTCGGGGTGACCGGACGCACGCGTTGAACCGACCGGACGCTGACCTCGTGCGTCCGATCGTTGAAGGCCGAGCGGTTCATTCTAGACGAACTTAACCAGACGCTGGCCTAGACACGACCGGACGCACCCCGTGCTGAGTCCGGTCAGTTCGAGAGAGTGTTTTGCGTGACCGGACGCTCGGGTATCACTTGACCGGACGCGCTGCTACTACTGTTCATCGAGTAGTAGCGACCGGACGCATCTCCTCGCAGAGTCCGGTCAGTTCTAGAGAGCTCCCGAAACGGGATTCTTGTGACCGGACGCGTCCGATCGATACTGACCGGACGCACCTCAGAGTCCGGTCAGTGCAGACAGCGCGCGTTTTTGTCCTTGTCTTTTGCGTTCGAGATCCAATTGGAGATCCGCTTTTTGCGTTGGATTCCCGACTTCGTGCTCTACTGAAATCGGGCTTCCCGCTTTGTGAAAAATCCTGAATTCCCCTCACATTGCTTGGGGGAGGTTGAGGTTACTCAAACTCCATCATGTCACTAGTTGACTCGCGTGGATTTGGGTGAGGGAGCTTTTGTGGTGTCCCGCTGTGTTCCTAGGGAACATCCACCCATTCTCTTGGGTCGTGGACATCACGTGTGTCGGCTTTGCTCTTGGGGTTGATTTTGTTGGGACAGAGGCCGGAATTTCGGAAGAAATTTTTAGGCTCCCATTCACCCCCCCTCTGGTCGCCTTGCTTTAGCATTTTCGGTCCTTCAATTTGTATCGGAGCCAGTTAAGGATCTCTCTACCTTAACCGGTTCCGGATCCGCAAAGGCGACCTTTTGAGAGCGGTTGTGTTTCCGACTTTGCTTGTCGAGGTGTTGAGCTTGTGTTTTGGCTAACACTAACGGAGCTTTTGAAAATGGCACCAAGTTCTTCTTCCAGTGTGTCTTTGTCCTTAGGATTGAGTCTTGGACATGCGGTCGAGGACGACATTTTGGCAAGAAGAAGGGGTACGGCTCTAGAGGCGGAACGCGAGGTGGATGCTTTGCTGGGCTTCCTAGGAGATGATGAGCATTCAACGGAGGATTGTATACGTGAACTTGGCAAGGCCAAGAAAGGTATTCTCGCTACTTGTCTTGGGATTTTATCGCAACAATTTGAAGCGTGTTGTGATGATAACATGAGATACGATGAGCTTTGTGATACCTTGCGTAGAAAGATTGAGAAATTGAATTGCTCCATCACTAGGTTGAAATGTGGCCTTTTTCATTGGAAGTCTAGAGCATCTTTACCTTGCACCTCTTGTAGTGACATGGTTAGGAAGAATAATGAGCTATGCTTTTCGCTTGCTAGCTTAGAATCTGAAAATGAAATATTGAAATCAAATGCTTCCATACCATATCTTGTTTGCTTTGACTTGCGCAAGGACCTTGTTTATGCTAAATCTGAAATAGCCTTGCTTAGGTCAAAAGCTTCTTTGCCATGTGGTTCTTGTGAGTTTTTGCATGCTGCAATTGATAAACTAAAATCGACTCACACCACATGTGTAGATGAACTTGAGCATGCTAGGGCTGAAATTATTGAGATAAATGCTAGGCCTTGTAGCTTGTGCTCTTTGAATAAAGATGCCTGACATACTTCTTGTGCTAATCATGATTCTTTGTTTGATGTGAATGGTGATGTTTCTTCCACCGATTTCATTTGCACATCATGCATTGATTTGGAAAAAGAAGTTTTGGCTTTGAAGATTTTGCGCGATGATATAAGCGCCAAGTTGGTTGAGCACAATGATTTGAGTGCCAACCTTGAAATAGAAAATGAACTCTTGCGTACCACATATGCCGAGTGCATTAGGGAGGAGATGGAAAATTTGAAAAACACTCCCTGTGGTACTTGTGATCGCCTCATGTTTGAAAATGAGGTTTTAGCCAAAAGATGCAAGAGTCTTTGTGCTAAGTCTTTTGATTCATGCAATTCTTGCAACTCCGATGTTGACGTTTCCAAGTTTGCATCTTTGCAACCGGAGTTGAGTTCTTGTGCTGCGCGTGAGTCTTTAGACGATAGCATTAGTGTCAAGGTTTTGGATAGCTCTTTCATAGCTACTCCCAACCCTGCTGTTTCTTCGAGTGATGTCCAAGGGACTTCTCTTGACAAGGGTGCTTCTCACATTTTTGGAACTCGTGTTCCCAATCCGATTTTTCATTGCACCTTTTGCAAGAAGGATGGACATTCATTCGATTTTTGTTTCCGCCGTGTCAAACACGAGCGACATATTCGAGCTAAGGCTTTCAGGAAGCCACGTAGCCTTCCCCATGACACGTGTGCTCCTAGTATTGGCACCAAGTTGAACGTTAATGCTTCTTGTTCTAAGTCCCAAGGGACTTCTCACTTGTCGGAGAATGGTGTGCCTTCCAATAGGCCTTTGTACCATTGCTCTTTTTGTGAGAAAGATGGGCATCAAGAAAGCTTTTGCTATTGGCGTGCCAAAAGTTTGCGCCAAGCTCGCTCTTCTAGGAAGACGGTGGTTCATAGCCTTTCTCATGGCATGAACGCTTGTGCTCCTAGTAAGAAGCCCCTCTTTGTTGATGGGTTTTATGACTCCTTTTCTAGTGGGATAGGTCATGGTCGTGGACATGCTTCTAGTGCTTCTTCTCTTGGTCCACGTCATGCTTTTCATGGTGCCTCTGTTGGTTCTTCTACAAAAACCATGGAAGATGTTTGACTCTTTTCCCGTGGTACAACTCGTTCTTCTCCTCGAGTTGTCCTTTTGAGGAATGCTTTCAAGGGTGTTTCACAATTGCATTTGAACCAACATTTGCATCATGCTAACCCACAAGATAAGTTGAGTTTTGTGACCAAGTCTTGGGTTCCCAAGTATATGCTTGCTAACCCTTCGGGATCCAAGACTCGGGTTACTTTGTCCTCTTGTGTGTAGATATGAGGACGCGGGGTGGAGAACATGTGCCTGATGGGACTTGGTCTTTTAGATGTGACCAAGATTTGATGGTTCTCTACGCCCCGCTTAGAATTGCCTCCAAAGAGGCTTTTGCAGTTTGGTGAGCTTTCACATACACTCATACCTTGTACATCCATGATTTATGTCTTGTGGTATGAGATGGACTTTCATGTGCTCACTTGTATAGTTTTTGCATTTACATTTTCCTGTGTATCATGTTTTGTTTAGTCTAGCATGTGCTATCTTGTATATCATGTCATGCTAGTTTTGTGTGTAGCTTTTGTGGAGCAGCCACTTCTCATGCTAGTTTGTGATCCTCTTGAACATTGTACCACGTTTTATCCTTTTTTTCTCCATGAGCTTGATTTGTAGTGGCATGGTGTTCATTAGGTGTCACTTTTCAGGTGCTAGTTTTGGCTAGTTACATGTATCCTATTGATATGATTAGTTTGAGCACTAGCCTTTCCACAATTTTATCATGTTACATGCTTCTGGATATATTGCTATCATTATCTTGCATTGTAGCATGTGTTGAGGTTTAGGCTGTGTTTGGGTTGATCATGTCTTTAGGCTGCATTTTGCTATACAGTGCTTTATCCTGTTGCATGATAGTCTTGACTAGGCTGAGTTCAGATCTCCTTGCGATATCATTCATAGGTAGATATCTTTTTGTTGAGAGTTCACCTTATGCTTATTATGTGACTAATCATTTTCGTGGAGACCTTGAGGTCACACTGGACGAGACAATGCCTTGTGTTTTCTTCTATTTTTGAGTGTGCAGGAGAACAGGAGCCTGGAGAGAGCATTTCGGCTCACGGACCCGATCCCACTTCTTCCACGTCTTGGGGTTCCGTTTGAGCAGCTCTCCAGTGAGCACTAGCAGCACCTGTGCGAGCGACGACATCAGACGAGGGGGAGACAACTTCGGCGAGGCAGGCGCCCCGGAGTTTAGCAGATTCATGCGTCCCCTCGGGTATCACACCAGTAGGCGGTCATGCGCTTCATGAGGTACCTCCGACACACTTCTGAGTTCAGGTTTTGGTACTTTTCTTCCTCGACCCCTTTGCTTTATGGTTTTTCCGATGAGGATTTAACTGGTTGTTCGCTTCAGCGTTTCTTGGCTCTTTATTTGTGAGTTTGGTGTGTGTTTCCCTTTTAGTTGGGAAAGCATTTTGCTTGTTGTGTCTTAGTTGGACTTCTCCGATACCCTTTTGTTTTGGGTTTTCCTTTTTAGGCTAGTTTTGCTTTGTCTTTGATAGACTAGCTTTTGCATGCATTTCATCATGTATTGTACTGCATCTTATAGCTTCATGTTTAGAGCAATGAGAATGAGATTATGCTCTTTTTGGTATGCCCTGTTTGTTCATGATGATGCTTGTAGCTTAGGCTCTTTTTGATCACTTGATACATGTTATGAGCTAAGATATTTTTGGCAATTGTGAACTTGATTAATCAATTATGAAACCTTTAATTTGTTCACCATTGAGATTGGCAACAAGCATGGGTAGGATGTGTTGAGATCACTTGTGCTATCTTTTGTATGCTAGGTTGCTACGTCTCTTGCACTGAATCATTCACTTGCTTGGATTGTTCATATTTACCTTGTGCTTAAAATTTGATCCAAGTCTAAGTGAAATGAAAAGATCGAGATGGAATTGCATGCGTCAGCACCTCATGGTATCGAGATTATTTCTCATTGCACAATTGAGTTAAACTTGAGCTGTGTAGTGTAAGACCGAAACCGGTGCTTTAAGCTTCTGATTGCTGTTGTTGCATAGGCTTAGCCCGGCTGAAAAGTTAGGCAATGACCATGCTTTCAACCTCTCGCAATCACATGCTTTTAATTTGAACTTGTGTTAATACCGCTGCAAATTCCGATAAAAATTTAAAAATAACACAAGTTTATGCTTCACTCTATTGCATGATGATTGAACTTTGCTAGGGGTAGTTCACCTTTTATACTTGAGTTAGCACTTGTTTGATTTCCTGTCTATCCATGCTAAGTGTTATTTTAGTGGTGAACACCTTTTCAAATGGCTTAAAACTGCTCATATGCTTAATTATTCATATTTCGTATTCATTTGATCAGTTTGAGCCTTTGCTAGTATTTGTATTGATTGCTACACTTTCAGGGCAGCACCCTTTTTTGAGCATCTTTTCATTCTGATTGCTATACACTTGAAGCTGTTGCATTGTGCATATCATGCATTTTTAGCTTAGTGTACATACTCCCAGCTCCGATACACCATATGATACCCCAATATGCATTTGGTTGATGACTTGTCTTGTGTTTGTGACAACTTTGTGGAGAAATGTCAAAACCCCTCAGCATGTTCCCTTTTGTCAAGGGGGAGAAGCTGTTTGCAAGGGGGAGTTTGAGTGTTGGCACAAAGGGGAGAGTCGTGCATTTTTGGGAGAGCTTTGAGCTAGGGGGAGTTTAGCTATTTTATGTGTTTCGATTGGTATCCTTTTATGTCCTTCTTCAATTGGTATCATTCATAGTGAGCTTAGTTGCTTTGTCGCATAGCTTTTGTATATAGGCTTGCTTTCAGGGGGAGTTGTTTTGTTTTGCAATTTCTCCGCGTGCTCCGAATGTGTGTGCTCCATTTAGCTTTGAGCTTCTCTTTGTGTTTTTCTCAATCGGTATCGAGCCTGCTAGTCGTATTGAGCCTTTTTGCCTCTGTCTTGAGGGACTAGCAGTTTTTGCTTGGTATTTTCGATTGGTATGGACCCTTCAGCTAGTTGCGTCGAGCCTATGTGCCTCTGTCTTGAGGAACTAGCTGTTTTCACCAATTCTTGGCTGCTTGTGATTGGTTGCATTCTAATGCGTTGTCTCAGCCTCAATTGGTATCGAGCCTTGAGCTAGTGGTGTTGAGCCATTTTTTGCCTTTTCTTGAGGGCTAGCTCATTTTTCACTTGGTTGCGTCGAGCCATTGCCCATGTCTTTGGGAACCAAGTTGTTCGCTCTGTGTGATCGAGTTTTGCTCTTTGATGAGTTGTTGCTCCGATCCTTTGCTTGGTTGCGTTGAGCCGTTGCCCATGTCTTTGGGGACCAAGTTTTCGGTTTTGGTATCTCAAACCATCTCTTGTGCCTAGTTTTTGTCAATTCAATCATCAAGGGGGAGAAATTTCGACCCAAGTGAACTCAAGTGGATAAGTACCTTGGTTTCTTTTGTGATGATTGTTTGACAATTTATTTGAGATTGGTTTTCAAGTACCTTTTGGGATTTCATGAAACTCTTGTTTTATCTTGACTCTTCGGTTGTGTGGAGGCTTTGCCCTCTTTTCCCATTTCTTTCGGGACCGAGAGCTTTTATTTGGAGTTTTCATGATCCTTCCTCATCTCAAGTGGCCTTGTGTTTGCTTTTTATTGGCTTTTGGGCACTTGAATGAGGTCTGCCTTCAAACCCTTCCTTTTTGGTTTTATTGTTAGTCAATGCATTCATCAAGGGGGAGATTGAGAACATATATGATCAATGATTGATTTTGATGAGGAAGGTTTGAGGCTTTTTCCGGTTGAGTCTATATATCGCTATGTGCTTAATGCTTATGACTAACCGGTGGTGTTGAGTTGTGTGTGTTTACTGTGTTGGTGTGTGTGTGTGTGCAACATGTGTCTCTTGGCTGTGTTGATGTGCAGGTGTTGAGCTCGGATACAGTGGTCGATGGCGAGGTGAAGGTCAAGTAGAGACGTGTCGTGCCGACGGACCGGGAGCAGTGAAGGATGGGCGTGCCGTGCGGCGGACGTGTCATGCCGATGTACCCAGAGCGGTGAAGGGCGGACGTGAGGCTTGGACTGACGGACCAGAGGGCCAGAGGACCAGCTGTGGTAGCTGGCACATGGCATCGGCGAGCGAGAGCACATGGGGATGTGTGATGCATCGGCCGAGTCGGGAGGAAGACGATGGCGTCGTGGCACTTGGCGGAGATCGGACATGGGCTTGCGTGCGGCGCAAGTGCCGTCGGCCAAGTCAAGAAGGAAGGCGAAGGCGTTGTGCCCGGCGTGGAGGCAGGACATGCATCGGTATCGGTGCCGGTGGTCGGGGTGTGCGAACCACATCCCGTCTACGGCGCGGGTTCGGTAGCTGAGCCTCAAAAAGCTACCTCGATGGTTTCTGAGTTTGGGCCTCAAAACTCGGGTGGCCGGTTTCCGAGTTTGGGCCTCAAAACTCGGGATGGACGGTTTCCAGGTTTGCGCCTCAAAACTTGGGCTCACGGGTTTCTGAGTTTGGGCCTCAAAACTCGGGATGGACGGTTTCTAGGTTTGGGCCTCAAAACCTAGGCTGGCAGGTTTCCCGGTTCGGGCCTCAAAACCGGGGGAAGGTCCAAAAGGACGGTCGACGCGTGGTGGCACCGAGAGGCTTGCGTTGAGGCGAAGCTATCGGTGAGAAGGCGCGGCGGTCGACGGTGCCGGCACGTGGCGGCATCCTGGAGCTTGCGTCGAGGCGAAGCGAAGGATGAGAAGGCGCGTGGCCGTCGGATGAAAACTGCTAGGTTTGGACAGTTTTACCCCTGGGGGGTATTTGGGTTGAGTACTTCATGAGAGGGCGTTTTGGTCTTCGGACGTGCGCCTATATATATGAAGGGGGCTGGTTAGGGAAGCCCATCCTTGGAGGTGTCACTCTCATTTTGTTTAGATGAGAGGAGGCTAGGGTTAGAGGAGAGACCAACTCTTATTCTTGAGCTTTTCGCCATCCACGTTTTGTACTGCGAGGAGTGGCTTGTAACCCGACACCGAGTGCTTAATCAATAATCCATTCCTTTGAATCCAAGGATCAAATTCGTGTTTTGATTTGTCTTGCAATTTTGTTCTTCGCGTTTGCACGTTTTCCCCTCTTTTGATCTTCACAAGATTTCTTGTTTCGAGGGAAGATTCGCAAATCCGTTTGAACCATCTTGTGTAGCTTCGTGAGAGTCTTCTTTCTACCGAAGGAATTTCTCTAATACCTCACGAACTCATAGATCGGGCGGATTTAGTTTTGTAGTCGAGTTCTTCCCCGTTTTCTTCGATTCATCGTTTTGGAGATAGGCTCGAGCCATGATCTCTTAGTAGTAGCTCACTATCCTCCTTGTGACTCCCCTCACCGAGTTTGAGCCTCCGTGGTTTTGGTTTGAGGGAGATCGAGTCGAATCGGTGGACGAACTGCGCTGTTTCGGGGTGATCGGACGCACGCGTCGAACCGACCGGACGCTGACCTCGTGCGTCCGATCATTGAAGGCCGAGCGGTTCATTCTAGGCAAACTTGACCGGATGCTGGCCTAGACACGACCGGACACACCGCGTGCTGAGTCCGGTTAGCTCGAGAGAGTGTTTTGCGTGACCGGACGCTCGGGAATCACTTGACCGGACGCGCTGCTACTACTGTTCATCGAGTAGTAGCGACCGGACGCATCTCCTCGCAGAGTCCGGTCAGTTCCAGAGAGCTCCCGAAACGGGATTCTTGTGACCGGACGCGTCCGATCGATACTGATCGGACTCACCTCAGAGACCGGTCAGTGCAGACAGCGCGCGTTTTTGTCCTTGTCTTTTGCGTTCGAGATCCAATTGGAGATCCGCTTTTTGCGTTGGATTCCCGACTTCGTGCTCTACTGAAATCGGGCTTCCCGCTTTGCGAAAAAGCCTGTCACTAGTTGACTCGCATGGATTTGGGGGAGGGAGCTTTTGTGGTGTCCCGCTGTGTTCCTAGGGAACATCCACCCATTCTCTTGGGTCGTGGACATCACATGTGGCGGCTTTGCTCTTGGGGTTGATTTTGTTGGGACAGAGGCCGGAATTTCGGAAGAAATTTTTACGCTCCCATTCACCCCCCCCTCTGGTCGCCTTGCTTTAGCATTTTTGGTCCTTCAGTCTCCACATTCGTCGCTGGGGTCACCTCTGACTGCCTGCTGCTCCGGCTCGGGCTCCTCCTCGGCCTCCTGCCTCTGCTGACGGAACATCCGACGGTAGGCGGCGTTGCTGGGTGCGCGTCCTCCCGTGCTCTTACGGGCTGTCTGCTTGGTCTGAGCCATCTACAAATTTTAAAATATGAGTCAGATACGGAAAAATTTTATGAATAAGAGAGGATTACTAGAATTTTGTAAATTACCAAAAAGCAACAAATTTTTGGAATTAATCCTATGAAAAAGGGATGTCCAATCTGAAGGACCGAAAATGCTAAAGCAAGGCGACCAGAGGGGGGGGGGTGAATGGGAGCCTAAAAATTTCTTCCGAAATTCTGGCCTCTGTCCCAACAAAATCAACTCCAAGAGCAAAGCCGACACACGTGATGTCCACGACCAAAGAGAATGGGTGGATGTTCCCTAGGAACACAGCGGGACACCACAAAAGCTCCCTCTTCCAAATCCACACAACTCAACTAGTGACAGGATGGAGTTTAGGTAACCTCAACCTCCCCCAAGCAATGCGAGGGGGATTCTGGCTATCTTGCAAAGCGGGAAGCCCGGTTTCTGCAGAGCACAGAGTCGGGAATCCAACGCAAAAAGCGGATCTCAAATCGGAGCTTGAACGCAAAAGAAACGGACGAAAACGTGCGATCACTACACTGACCGGACTCTGAGGTGCGTCTGGTCAGGATCGATCGGACGCGTCCGGTCAGAGAAAAGCCTCTCTGGATGCTCTCTGTTCACTACCGGACTCTGCACTAGGGAGCGTCCGGTCAAGTGAACAGTGCGTCCGGTCACAGCGTAGCCACGGTGAACAGTGCTACCTGTGCGTCCGGTCATGTTGGCCAAGTGCGTCCGGTCGCACAAAACGCTCTCTGGAGCTGATCGGACTCAGCACGGGGTGCGTCCGGTCAAGTCCAGGTCAGCGTCCGGTCACCGCGCTTGAACTGGACAACGCGGGTGTTCAACGACCGGACTCTGACAGGGTGCGTCCGGTCACTTCGATGCAGCGTCCGGTCACCCCGATCAGCCCTCTGTTCGTCCACCGAATCGACCCGATATCCCTCAAATCAAAAGCACTAGGGCTCAAATTTCGTGTGAGGGATCACAAGGATGTTAGTGAGCTACTCCTAAGAGATCATGGCTCGAACCCAACTCCAAATCGGTAAATCGAAGAAAGCGGTGAAGAACGGGCAAGAAATCGATCCCAAAACTAAATCCGCCCGATCTGTGAGTTCGTGAGGTATTGGAGAAATTCCTTCGGTAGAAAGAAGACTCTCACGAAGATACACAAGATGGTTCAAATGGATTTGCGGATCTTCCCTCAAAACAAGAATTCTCGTGAAGATCAAAAGAGGAGAAAATGTGCAAACGCGAAGAACAAAATCGCAAGACAAATTAAAGCACAAATTTGATCCTTGGATTCAGCGGAATGGATGATTGATTAAGCTCTCGGTGTCAGGATACAAGCCACTCCTAGCAACACAAAGCTTGGATGGCGAAAAGCTCAAGAACAAGAGCTGGTCTCTCCTCTAGCCCTAGCCTCCTCTCACCTAAACAAAATGAGAGTGACACCTCCAAGGATCTCCCAAGGATCCGGCTGCCCTAGCAGCCCCCTCATATATATAGGCGCACGTCCGAAGACCAAAACGCCCTTACATTAAGCACTCAACCCAAATACCCCCCAGGGGTAAAACCATCCAGTCGTGACGATCTTCATCCGACGGCCACGCCCGCACATCCGGTAGCTTCGCCTCGACGCGACCTCCCTGATGCCGCCACGTGCCGTCACGTCGACCACCGTGCCTTCCTCGTGGATAGCTTCGCCGCCGCGCCAGCCTCTCCACGCCGCCTCGTGTCGACCGTCCTTTCGGACCACCCCCAGTTTTGAGGCCCAAACCGGTAAACCCGCCAGCCCAGGTTTTGAGGCCCAAACCTGGCAAACCGTCCACCCCGAGTTTTGAGGCCTAAACTCGGAAACCCGCGAGCCCAGGTTTTGAGGCCCAAACCTGGAAACTGTCCATCCCGAGTTTTGAGGCCCAAACTCGGAAACCGGTCACCCCAAGTTTTGAGGCCCAAACTCGGAAACCGTCGCGGGTACCTTTTTGAGCCTCAGCTACCGAACCCACGCCGTAGACGGGATGTGGTTCACACACCCCGACCACCGGCACCGATGCCGATGCATGTCCAACCTCCACACCGGGCACAACGCCTTCGCCTTCCTTCTTGACTCGGCCGACGGCACTTGCGCCGCACACAAGCCCGTGTCCGACCTCCCGCCAAGTGCCATGACGCCATCGCCTTCCTCCCGACTCGGCCGATGCATCGCACATCCCCATGTGCTCTCGCTTGCCAATGCCACATGCCAGCTACCACAGCTGGTCCTCTGGCCCTCTGGTCCGTCAGTCCAAGACTCACGTCCGCCCTTCACCGCTCTGGGTACATCGGCATGGCACGTCCGCCGCACGGCATGCCCATCCTTCACCGCTCCCGGTCCGTCGGCACGGCACGTCTCTACTTGACCTTCACCTCGCCATTGACCACTATATCCGAGCTCCACACCTGCACATCAACATAGCCAAGAGACACATGTCGCACACGCACACCAACACATAAACACCACAACTCAACGCCACCGGTTAGTGATAAACATTAAGCGCATAGCGAGATATGGACTAAACCTGGTAAAGCCTCAAACCTTCCTCATCAAAGTCAATCATTCATCATATATGTTCTTAATCTCCCCCTTGATGAATGCATTGACTAAAAATAAAACCACAAAGGAAGGGTTTGAAGGCGAGCCTCATTCAAGTGCCTAAAAGCCAAGTAAAAGCAAACACAAGGCCACTTGAGAGAGAAAAGATCATGAAAACTCCAAATAAAAGCTCTCAGTCCCGAAGGAAATGGGAAAAGCGGGCAAAGCCTCCACACAGCCGAAGAGTCAAGAGAAGACAAGAGTTTCATGAAATCCCAAAAGGCACTCAAAAACCAATCTCAAATAAATTGTCAAACAATCATCACAAAAGAAACCAAGGTACTTATCCACTTGGGTTCACTTGGGTCGAGATTTCTCCCCCTTTTTCTCTTTCTCTTTCTCTTTCTCCCCCTTAATGATTGAATTGACAAAAACAAGGCACAAGAGATGGTTTGAGATACCAAAACCAAAAACTTGGTCCCCAAAGACATGGGCAACAGCTCAACGCAACCAAGCAAAGGATCGGAGCAATAACTCATCAAAGATCAAAACTCGATCACTCAGAGCAAAAGACTTGGTTCCCAAAGACATGGGCAACGGCTCGACGCAACCAAGTAAAAAATGAGCTAGCCCTCAAGAAAAGGCAGAAAAAGGGCTCAACACCACTAGCTCAAGGCTCGATACCAATTGAGGCTGAATCAACGCATAAAAATACAAAACTGATCACAAACAGCCAAGAATTGGTGAAAACAGCTAGTTCCGCAAGACAGAGGCAAAGAGGCTCGACGCAACTAGCTGAAGGGTCCATACCAATCGAAAATACCAAGCAAAAACTGCTAGTCCCTCAAGATAGAGGCAAAACGGCTCAACACGACTAGCAGGCTCGATACCGACTGAGAAAAACCACAAGAGAAGCTCAACACTAAATGGAGCACAAACACTCGGAGCACGCGGAGAAGCAGCAAGACAAAAGCGACTCCCCCTGAAATCAAGCCTATATACAAAAGCTATGAAACAAAGCTCATGACACCAATTGCATTCCATACCAAAAGATGGATACCAATTGAAACACATAAAAAGAGCTATACCAAAAGAAGAAGGGCATAAAAGAGCTAAACTCCCCCTTGCTCAAAGCTCTCCCCAAAATGCATGATTCTCCCCTTTGTGCCAACACTCAAGCTCCCCCTTGCAAACAGCTTCTCCCCCTTGACAAAAGGGAACATGCTGAGGGGTTTTGACATTTTTCACAAAGTTGACACAAAATAAAAGACAAGTCATCAATCAAAAGCATATGGGGGCTAATGAAAAGCATTGAAAGTGACCACAAAGAGTATCGGAGCTGGGGGTATGTACACTAAGCTAAAAATGCATGAAATGTACAATGCAACAGCTTCAAGTGTATAGCAATCAGGATGAAAAGATGCTCAAAAGGGTGCTGCCCTGAAACTTTAGCAACCAATACAAATGCTAGCAAAGGCTCAAACTGATCAAATGAACACGAAATATGAACAATAGAGCATATGAGCAGTTTTAAGCCATTCAAAAGCAGTTCACCACTAAAAATAGCACTTAGCATGAATAGACAGGAAATCAACCAAGTGCTAACTCAAGTATACAAGGTGAACTACCCCTAGCAAAGTTCAATCATCATGCAATAGAGTGAAGCATAGACTTGTGTTATTTTCAAATTTTATCGGAGATTACAGCGGTATTAACACAAGTTCATATTAAAGCATGTGATTGCGAGAGGTTAAAAGCATGGTCATTGCCTAACTTTTCAACCGGGCTAAGCCTATGCAAGAAAAGCAATCGGAAGCTTAAAGCATCGGTTTCGGTCTTACACTACACGGCTCAAGTTTAACTCAAAAGTGCAATGAGAAACAGTCTCGATACCGTGATGTGCTGACACATGTAATCCCATCTCGATCTTTTCATTTCACTAATACTTGGATCAAATTTTAAGCACAATGTAAATATAAACAATCCAAGCAAGTGAATGACTCAGTGCAAGAGACATAGCAACCTAGCATACAAAAGATAGCACAAGTGATCTCAACACATCCTACCCATGCTAGTTGCCAATCTCAATGGTGAACAAATTAAATATTTCATAGTTGATTAGTCAAGTTCACCATTTGCAAAAATAGCTTAGCTCATAACATGTATCAAGTGATCAAAAAGAGCCTAAGCTATAAGCATCATCATGAATAGACAGGGCATACCAACAAGAGCATAATCTCATTCTCATTACTATATTCAAGAAGCTCTAAAATGCAAGATATACATGATGAAATGCATGCAAAAGCTAGTCTATCAAAGACAAAACAAAACTAGCCTAAAAAGATAAACCCAAAACAAAAGGGTATCGGAGAAGCCCAACTAAGATACAACAAGCAAAATGCTTCCCCAACTAAAAGGGAAACACACACCAAGCTCACAAATAAAGAGCCAAGAAACGCTCAAACGACAGCCAACAAAATCCACAACGAAAAGACCACACAGCAGAGGGGTCGAAGAGGAAGAGTACCAAAGACCGAACTCAGGAGTGAATCGGAGGTACCTCATGATGCGTTTGACCACCAGCTTATGTGATGCCCGAGGGGACGCCTTGGTCCTTGGGTTCTCCGTCCTTGTCTTCTTCCATTGCAACTGTCGTCGCCATGGGCGTCGAAAGAGGCTTGGCCTCACCCATGTCGAACCCATCATCCACATCTCAACCTTCCTGCTCATAAAATCTGCAAACTTGCCAACAAGACTATGAGAGGAGCCACAAAATGTGATATCATCCACATCCATCTGAAACGAGTCAGAAAGAATGTGTCCAACATCTCTGGGCTCAAAAAGGGGCAGCAAAAGCAGAATGAGTGGAATGAGACACAGAAAGACCTGGACCGCATCTCGTGCTGGTCAATGTCATCGTCCATCTGCAGAGGGGTGAATCTGCTGAAAGATCCGGAGCGCCTACCTCGCCAAAGTCATCTCCCCCTCGCCAGATGCTGTCGCTCCCTCAAGTGCAGCTAGTGCTTGCTGGAGAGCTGCTCGAACGGAACCCCATGTCGTGGCAGAAGTGGGATCGGGTCCGTGAGCCGAAATGCTCTCTCCAGGCTCCTGTTCTCCTGCACACTCAAAGGCAGAAGAAAACACAAGGCGTTGTCTCGTCCAGTGTGACCTCAAGGTCTCCACGAAAACGGTTAGTCACATAATAAGCATAAGGTGACCTCTCAACAAAAAGAGATCTACCTATGAATGATACCGCAAGGAGATCTGAACTCAAACTAGTCAAGACTACCATGCAACAGGATAAAGCACTGTATAGCAAAATGCAGCCTAAAGACATGATCAACCCAAACATAGCCTAATCCTCAACACATGCTACAATGCAAGATAATGATAGCAATAGATCCAAAAGCATGTAACATGATAAAATCGTGGAAGGGCTAGTGTTCAAACTAAACCATGTCAACAGGGTACATGTAGCTAATCAAAACTAGCACCTGACAAGTGACACCTAATGAACATCACACCTTTACAAATCAAGCTCATGGAGTAATATGGTAAAACATGGCACAATGTTCATGAGGATCACAGACTAGCATGAAAAGTGGATTAACCACAGTTGTACACAAGACTAGCATGACATGATATACAAGATAGCACATGCTAGACTAAAGCAAAACATGATACAAAAGAAAATGTACATGCAAGAACTATACAAGTGAGCACATGAAGAATCATCTCATACCACAAGACATAGATCATGGATGTACAAGGTATGAGTGTAAAAGAATGCTCACCAAGCTATAAAAGCCTCTTTGGAGGCAAATCTAAGCGGGGTGTAGAGAACCATCAAATCTTGATCACATCTAAAAGATCAAGCTCCATCAGGCGCATGTTCTCCACCCCGCGTCCTCATATCTACACATAAGAGGACAAAGTAATCCGAGTCTTGGATCCCGAAGGGTTAGCAAGTATATACTTGGGAACCCAAGACTTGGTCACAAAACTCAACTTATCTTGTGGGTTAGCATGATGCAAATGCTGGTTCGAACGCAATTTTGAAACACCCTTGGAAGCATTCCTCAAAAGGACAACTCGAGGAGAAGAACGAGTCGTACCATGGGAAAAGAGGCAAACATCTTCCAAGGTCTTTGTAGAAGAACCAATAGAAGCACCATGAAAAGCATGACGTGGACCGAGAGAAGAAGCACTAGAAGCATGTCCACGACCATGACCTATCCCACTAGAAAAGGAGTCATAAAACCCATCAACAAAGAGGGGCTTCTTACTAGGAGCACAAGCGTTCATGCCATGGGAAGGGCTATGAACCACCATCTTCCTAGAAGTGCGAGCTTGGCGCAAGCGTTTGGCACGCCGATAGCAAAAGCTTTCTTGATGCCCATCTTTCTCACAAAAAGAGCAATGGTACAAAGGCCTACTGGAAGGTACACCATTCTCCGACAAGTGAGAAGTCCCTTGGGGCTTAGAACAAGAAGCATCAATGTTCAACTTGGTGCCAGTACTAGGAGCACACGTGCCATGGGAAAGGCTACGCGGCTTCCTAAAAGCCTTAGCTCGAATACGTCGCTCGTGTTTGACACGGCGGAAACAAAAATCGAATGAGTGTCCATCTTTCTTGCAAAAGGTGCAATGAAAAACCGGATTGGGAGCATGAGTCCCAAAAATATGAGAAGCACCCTTATCAAGAGAAGTCCCTTGAACATCACTCGAAGAAACAGCAAGGTTAGGAGTAGCTATGAAAGAGCTATCTGAAACCTTGGCACTAGTGCTAACGTCAAAAGACTCACGCGCAACACAAGAACTCAACTCCGGTTGCAAAGATGCAGACTTGGAAACATCAACATCGGAGTTGGAAGAAATGCATGACTCAAAAGACTTAGCACAAAGACTTAGCACATGAGGTGATCACAAGTACCACAGGGAGTGTTTTTCAAATTTTCCATCTCCTCCCTAATGCACTCGACATATGTGGTACGCAAGAGTTCATTTTCTATTTCAAGGTTGGCACTCAAATCATTGTGCTCAACCAACTTGGCGCTTATATCATCGCGCAAAATCTTCAAAGCCAAAACTTCTTTTTCCAAATCAATGCATGATGTGCAAATGAAATCGGTGGAAGAAACATCACCATTCACATCAAACAAAGAATCATGATTAGCACAAGAAGTATGTCAGGCATCTTTATTCAAAGAGCACAAGCTACAAGGCCTAGCATTTATCTCAATAATTTCAGCCCTAGCATGCTCAAGTTCATCTACACATGTGGTGTGAGTCGATTTTAGTTTATCAATTGCAGCATGCAAAAACTCACAAGAACCACATGGCAAAGAAGCTTTTGACCTAAGCAAGGCTATTTCAGATTTAGCATAAACAAGGTCCTTGCGCAAGTCAAAGCAAACAAGACATGGTATGGAAGCATTTGATTTCAACATTTCATTCTCAGATTTTAAGCTAGCAAGGGAAAAGCATAGCTCATCATTCTTCCTAACCATGTCACTACAAGAGGTGCAAGGTAAAGATGCACTAGACTTCCAATGAAAAAGGCCACATTTTAACCTAGTGATGGAGCATTTCAATTTCTTGATCTTTCTATGCAAGGTATCACAAAGCTCATCATATCTCAGGTTATCATCACAACAAGCTTCAAATTGTTGGGATAAAATCCCAAGACAAGCAGCAAGAATACCTTTCTTGGCTTTGCCAAGTTCGCGTATGCGATCCTCCGTCGAATGCTCATTATCTCCTAGGAAGCCCAGCAAAGCATCCACCTCGCATTCCGCCTCAAGAGCCGTACTCCTCCGTCTTGCCAAAGTGTCGTCCTCGGTTGCATGTCCAAGACTCAAACCTAAGGACAAAGACACACTGGAAGAAGAACTTGGTGCCATCTCGAAAAGCACCGTTAGTGTTAGCCAAAACACAAGCACAACACCTCGACAAGCAAAGTTGGAAACACAACCGCTCTCAAAAGGTCGTCTTCGCGGATCCGGAACCAGTTAAGGTAGAGAGATCCTCAACTGGCTCCGATGCCAATTGAAGGACCGAAAATGCTAAAGCAAGGCGACCAGAGGGGGGGGGGGGTGAATGGGAGCCTAAAAATTTCTTCCGAAATTCTGGCCTCTGTCCCAACAAAATCAACCCCAAGAGCAAAGCCGACACACGTGATGTCCACGACCCAAGAGAATGGGTGGATGTTCCCTAGGAACACAGCGGGACACCACAAAAGCTCCCCTTTTCAAATCCACGCAAGTCAACTAGTGACAGGCTATCTCGCAAAGCGGGAAGCCCGGTTTCTGCAGAGCACAGAGTCGGGAATCCAACGCAAAAAGCGGATCTCAAATCGGAGCTCGAACGCAAAAGAAACGGACGAAAACGTGCGATCACTGCACTGACCGGACTCTGAGGTGCGTCCGGTCAGGATCGATCGGACGCGTCCGGTCAGAGAAAAGCCTCTCTGGATGCTCTCTATTCACGACCAAACTCTGCACTAGGGAGCGTCCGGTCAAGTGAACAGTGCGTCCGGTCACAGCGTAGCCACGGTGAACAGTGCTACCTATGCGTCCGGTCACGTTGGCCAAGTGCGTCTGGTCGCACAAAACGCTCTCTGGAGCTGACCGGACTCAGCACGGGGTGCGTCCGGTCAAGTCCAGGTCAGCGTCCGGTCACCGCGCATGAATTGGACAATGCGGGTGTTCAACGACCGGACTCTGACAGGGTGCGTCCGGTCGCTTCGATGCAGCGTCCGGTCACCCCGATCAGCCCTCTGTTCGTCCACTGAATCGACCCGATCTCCCTCAAATCAAAAGCACTAGGGCTTAAATTTCGTGTGAGGGATCACAAGGATGTTAGTGAGCTACTCCTAAGAGATCATGGCTTGAACCCAACTCCAAATCGGTAAATCGAAGAAAGCGGTGAAGAACGGGCAAGAACTCGATCCCAAAACTAAATCCGCCTGATCTGTGAGTTCGTGAGGTATTGGAGAAATTCCTTCGGTAGAAAGAAGACTCTCACAAAGCTACACAAGATGGTTCAAATGGATTTGCGGATCTTCCCTTGAAACAAGAATTCTCATGAAGATCGAAAGAGGGGGAAACGTGCAAATGTGAAGAACAAAATCGCAAGACAAATTAAAACACGAATTTGATCCTTGGATTCAGCGGAATGGATGATTGATTAAGCTCTCGGTGTCGGGCTACAAGCCACTCCTAGCAACACAAAGCTTGGATGGCGAAAAGCTCAAGAACAAGAGCCGGTCTCTCCTCTAGCCCTAGCCTCCTCTCACCTAAACAAAATGAGAGTGACACCTCCAAGGATCTCCCAAGGATCCGGCTGCCCTAGCAGCCCCCTCATATATATAGGCGCACGTCCGAAGACCAAAATGCCCTTACATTAAGCACTCAACCCAAATACCCCCCGGGGGTAAAACCGTCCAGTCCTGACGATCTTCATCCGACGGCCACGCCCGTGAAGGACCGAGAATGCAACTAGAAAGCGACCAGAGGGGGGGTGAATGAGAGCTTCAAATTTTCCTTCCGGAAACTTGTTGCAACTGACCCAAAATCAACCCCAAAGGCAAACCCTAGAGCTCGCTAGTGTCCACGACCCTATTAGTAGGGTGGATGCTTCCAAGAAGCACAGCGAGACACTACGCGACTCTAGAAACCCAACCCAAAAGACGGAAACCAAATCCGTCAACGAACGTGCGAACCGCAAACGAAACAGCACAAAGTTGTACTGACCGGACTCACCCTGCGTCCAGTCAATAGGCACCGGACGCGTCCGGTCACGTGGAAACCGTTTTCGGAGGTCTCTGTTCCTGACCGGTCTCACTGAAGAGGAGCGTCCGGTCAAGGGACAAGCGTCCGGTCACAAAGACAAACGCAAATGAACAGTACAAGCGTTGCGTCCGGTCAGTGTTAGGTCGAGCGTCCGGTCAAACAAAGAAGATCAAAACAGGAACGTGTTCAAGGACCGGACTCTGACCCTAGCGTCCGGTCATCCCGACTGAGCGTCCGATCACCCCGAAATTGCACTGTTCGTTCACCAATTCAACTCGGTCTCACCCAAAATAAATCCTCTAGGGATCAAACTTGGTGAGAAGAGTCACAAGGAGGATAGTGAGCTATCTCTAAGAGATCATGGCTCGAACCTATCTCCAAAATGATGAATCGAAGAAATTCAAGGGAAGGGAGAAAAACTTGACCCAAAACAAAAATCAACCGATCTACTAGGTCGTGAGGTTAGGGATGAATTCCTTCGGTGGAAAGAAGTGCCTCATGATCTAGAACAACTTGGTTCAAACGGATTTGCAAAAGATGAACCGAGCAAAAAGATCAAGCGATGGGAAAAACATGGAGAAAAAGGATTTCGCGAAGAACACAAACAAAACGCGAATCACAGCCATGAAATTGCAACCGTGTGGCTACCACACGCTACAATCGTGAGGTTACGGCCTCACTTCCTCGAAATCTCCAGTACACAGAGGTATGGTTCTCTGCGGATCTCAGCTAGCTATAGAAGGGGATTGGGAGAGCAGGAAACCCTAAGTGCAAAGAGCAAACGACTGAGATGCATGGGGAGGTGGGTGTCTCCCCCTACTTATCATAATTCTAACTATTCCTAATTCCCACTCTACCCCTAACTACTTACAGAGCGAACCAGCTAAACCCTAAGGTTATTCTGGACCAACTCGATGGTAGGTGGATCCGACGGCCACGCCCGCACAACTCGTAGCGTTGCCTCGACGCAACCTCCCGATTGCCGCCACGTGCCGCCACTGCTCTGCCGTCCTTTTCCCGGACGTTGCACCCCTGGTTTTGAGGCCCAAACCGGGAAACCAGCCTTCACAGCCAACCCCCGGTTTTGAGGGCCAAACCGGGAAACCAGCCCACGTAGCCTGAGTTTTGTGGCCCAAACTCAGCAAACGCGGAGCACCCAGGTTTTGAGGCCCAAACCTGGAAACCGTCCTCAGCCCGAGTTTTGTGGCCAAACTCGGAAACCATCCGCGCCCAGGTTTTGAGGCCCAAACCTGGAAACCGTCCACCCGATGGTTTTTCTCTGGCTCTACCACCAAACCGAAGCTGTAGAGGGGATGCACCGCCCGTGCACCCCGTCCACCGACATGTGTCCCCAGGTCCTCGACTGGAGCAACACCATGTCCCGCAAGTCTTCGCTCGTTGCTGTCCCAGGCTGCCGGCCGCCACAGCTGATCCTCAGGCCACCGGTCCCTCAGTCCAAGCCTCACGTCCGCCCTTCACCGCTCCGGGTCTGTCGGCACGGCACGTCTCTACTTGACCTTCACCTTGCCCTCGACCACTGTCTATGTGCTCGACACCTGCACAACACAAGCCAAAGAACCTGCGATCAAACCCGTTGACAATCACTCATCACTCGAGACTCGGCATACACCCATGTATCTGCAATCTCCCCCTTGATGAGTGCATTGTCAACTACACACACAAATCATAATGGAAATAGAAGAAGGAAGAAGGAGAAGAGAGATCTCGACCAAATGACCCAAAAGCATAGCAAAGCCGAAGAAGGTCAAGTGGAAAGAGCAAGACAACTTGGTCCCCAAAGACATGGGCAACGGCTCGACGCAACCAAGCAAAGCAAAGCTAGCCCTCAAGAAGAGGTAGAACAGGCTCAACACCGCTAGCAAGAAAGGTTCGATACCAATTGAAAAACATAAATCGAAGCAAAATGCTAGTTCCTCAAGATAGAGGCACAGAGGCTCAACACAACTAGCAAGAAAGCTCGACATCAACTGGAAAGCTCGATACCAACTGAACCCAACTGAAGCAAAGATGCGACTGCTAGTCCCTCAAGAAAGAGGCAAAAGCTCAACACAACTAGCAAAGCGCTTCGAACCAGTTGGAAATTTCAAAAAATCAGCACGAGCAAACTCCCCCTTGCATGGTGCACACAACCGATTCTTCTCCCCTTTGAACATGGGAGGCATGATTTGTCCAAATTCTCCCCCTTAGTTGAAAATGCACCATCAAGCAAAAGGAACCGAAAGCAATTTTCTCCCCCTCAGAAAATGCACCAACAAGAGTGCCAATAAGAGAAGTTCTCCTCCTTCCAACATGCATATGAGTCAAAATGCAAGTTAGCAGCTTCAGGAATATAGTCAAGAAAATGCAAAGATGCTCTAAACAGTGTAACTCCAATGACCCACTGGAAAGCATACAAGCTAGCGAAGGCTCAAACTGATCACCAAATATGAAATATGAACATATGAGCAAAGTGAGCAGTTTATCGCCAAAAAGGTATTCACCATCAAAATAGCACTACACATGTATAGACAGGAAAACAGACAAGTGCTAACCATTTATGCAAGATGAACTACCCCTAGCAAAGTTCAACCATCATGCTATGGAATGAAGCATAACTTGTGATTTCAAAATTTTAGATCGGAGTTGCAGCGGTGAAGTAGCACAAGTTCAAAATTTAGCATGTGATTGCGAGAGGTTGAAAGCTTGTCATTGCCTAACTTTTCAACTGTGCGAAGCCTATGTAGAAGCAATCAGAAGCTTAAAGCAACAGTTTCGGTCATACACTACACAGCTCAAGTTTAACTCAAAGTGCAATGAGAAACAGTCTCGAAACTGTGATGTGTTGACAAGCAATCCCATCTCGATCTTTTCATTTCACTTAAAAACTTGGTTCAGATTTTATCGATAGAATATAAACAGACCAAGCAAGTGACAGGCTCAGAACTAGAGACATAGCAACCTTGCATATATGACAAGCACGAGTGAATTCAACACATCCTACACATGCTAGTTGCATATCTCAATGGTGAACATTTCCAATTTTAAGTCCATTAGGCAGGTTCACCATTCAAAAATAGCTCAGCTCACAACATGTATCAGTGATCAGAAAGAGCATAAGCTACTAGCGTCAACATAAAGCATCAGAGCATACTAAATAGAGCATAGTTACATTTTAAGGATTATATGCATAAAGCTCAGAATGTAAAAGCGTATGCTGAAATGCAAAAGAAAACAAAACGAAAAATAGTCAGTTTATGATACAAGAACCAAAATGTTTCCCCCATCTAAAAGGGGAAACACACACCAAGCTCACCCCTCAACCGATTAAAGGTTGATTCGTCCAAAGGCTTGGTGAAAATATCAGCCAACTGATGATGAGTATCGACATGGCGAAGGTCGATATCACCCTTCTCATAGTGGTCTCGCAGAAAATGAAAGCGCACATCAATGTGTTTGGTATTCGAGTGAAGCACGGGGTTCTTAGCAACGCTAATCGCACTCGTGCTGTCACAAAGCAAGGGAACATGAGTAAAGCTCAGACCAAAATCACGCAAAGTGACCATCATCCAAAGCAACTGGGAACAGCAGCTAGCCGCAGGGACATACTCAGCCTCCGTGGTAGACTGGGCGACACTAGACTGCTTGCGAGAAGACCACGATACAAGAGAAGAACCAATAAATTGGCAAGTCCCAGAAGTGGACTTGCGCTCAATGCGACAACCAGCAAAATCGGCATCGGAATAACCGCAAAGGGAGAGGGTGGAGGAAGCTGAATACCAAATCCCGAACTCAGGTGTGAAACGAAGGTACCTGAATATGCGCTTCACCGCCTGACGATGAGAAGTGCGCGGCGACGCCTGAAAGCGCGCACACAGACACACCGTGAACTGGATGTCCGGGCGTGTCGCCGTCAGGTAGAGCAGCGACCCGATCATGCTTCGGTACTCCTTCTGGTCCACAGCTTCTCCATCCTTATCCGCATCCAGGGCCGTCGTGGTCGACATGGGTGTTGGAAGAGGCTTGGCCTCACCCATATCGAACCTCTTCAGCAAGTCCTTGGTATACTTTCCCTGGTGCACAAACGTCCCTTCTCGGGATTGCTTAATTTGCAGTCCGAGAAAGAAAGTCAGCTCGCCCATCATACTCATCTCGAACTCCCTGCTCATAGTATCTGCAAACTTGGCAACCAAAGCGTGAGAAGAACCACCGAAAATGATATCATCCACGTAAATGTGGACCAAGAGAGTGTCTTTGCCTTGCTTGAGGAGAAAGAGCGTTTTATCCACACATCCCATTTTAAAACCCTTAGCAAGCAAAAAGGTTTTCAACCTATCATACCAGGCTCTAGGGGCTTGTTTCAAACCATATAAAGCTTTGTGGAGTTTGAAAACATGGTTTGGAAACTTGGGATTTTCAAAACCGAGGGGTTGTTCAACATAAACTTCTTCTTCTATTTAGCCGTTTAAGAAGGCACTCTTGACATCCATTTGAAAAAGTTTGAAACCTTTGGATGTTGCAAAAGCCAAGAGTATCCTAATAGCCTCCAAACGAGCTACAGGAGCAAAAGTCTCCTCATAGTCTATCCCCTCCTTCTGACTATAGCCTTTCGCTACAAGTCTGGCCTTGTTTCTAACAACGTGGCCATCCTCTCCTTGCTTGTTTTTGAAAACCCATTTTGTCCCAATAGGCTTACAGTCTGGAGGAGGCGGAACTAAAACCCAAACCCGATTTCGCTCAAAGTTCTTTAACTCCTCATGCATGGCATTGACCCAATCCGGATTTGTCAAAGCGTGTCCAACATCTCAGGGCTCAAAATTAGCAACAAAAGCAGAATGAGCAAAGTGAGAGATTTGAGACCTGGACCGAGTGACACGTTCGTCGATGCTGCCGATCATCTGCTGAGGGGGGTGTTGGCGCTGGATGTGTCGTGGCGCCTCTCGTGCAGAAGTGATCTCCCCCTCAACAACAGCTGATGCCTCCCCGGGTACAAAAGGTACCGCTCGGGGTGGCGGATCCCACGGCCCCCAGGAAGAAGACGTGTCGGGGCCGTGAGTCATCGTAGAAGCCGCTCCTTGCAGCATAGCAGGTGGAGGGGGTGCTGGATCATCCATACCTTCAGCACCCTCGTCCTCGTCATCAAAAAGAGGCTCACCAACCTCATGATCACCTGCACGCTCAAAACGAGAAGAAGGACAAACCATGGTCTCGTCGAAGGTGACATCTGATATCTCCATGACTCGGTTTGTGTCAAGATTAAGTACACGATAAGCTCGAGTGTGAGTGCCATAACCCAAAAACACACCGTCAGAAGAACGAGACTCAAACTTGTCCAAGTTGCCCTTTTTGAGTATAAAACAATGGCAACCAAAAACTCAAAAATAACTCACCTTGGGCAGTTTTCCAAAACGCAACTCATAAGAAGTCTTTTTCAAGAAAGCTCGGAGAAAAATGCGATTGGAAATGTAGCATGCAGTGCTCATAGCTTCGGCCCAATATCGCCTAGGAGTCCTATGCTCATCGAGCATCGTCCTGGTCATCTCTACAAGGGTCTGATTCTTCCTCTCAACAACACCATTCTGAGGGGGTGTGTAGGGGGAAGAAAACTGATGCTCTAAACCCAAGGAGTTACAAAACTTCTCAAAATCCGAATTCTTGAATTCGGAACCATTATCACTCCTAATAGCTCGCATCGAGTTCAATGGGAACTCGTTCTGAAGACGTAAAATCAGATTGCGAGCAAAGTAGAAAGTCTCGGTCTTCTCAGCTAAAAAGAAAACCCACGAATATCTCGAAAAATCGTCAACAACAACAAGCACATACCACTTCCCCCCAACCGAGCTCACCTGAGCCGGACCAACAAGGTCCATGTGCAAAAGCTCTCCAGGGCGCTTGGTCATGACCTGAGTCACTGGATGGTGGGGAGCGGCAACCATCTTCCCATGTCTACAAGAGTGGCAAACAAGATCCTTCTCCATATGCAACTTGGGCAATCCTCGGATTAGGCCAAGTGAACTAAGCCTTGCAAGCAAGTCGAAGCTCAAATGTCCAAGTCTCCTATGCCGCTTCCAAAGATCAGAGGAGGAAGGTCCAGCCACCAGACAACGAGAAGTACCAAAAGACTCTGAGAAATTCGCACGAAAGACTTTTCCAAAGGGCGAAATCAAGCACACAAGATTGCCCTGAGGATCCAAAATACGACTGAGATTCGGTTTAAAACGAATCTCATAGTCGTCGTCAAAGAGTTGCGAAACAGAAAGAAGGTTAAAATGCAAGTTAGAAACAAGAGCAACATCGCGCAACACAAAGTGCTCATTAACTCGCACCGACCCACGAGACAAAACCTTACCTTTGCTATTGTCGCCGAAGGTGATAAACTCCTTTCCGGCGACCGGACTAAGACTGGAGAACCACTTGGCGTTTTCGGTCATGTGCCTCGAGCAACCGGAATCCACCAACCAAACGTTCTCCAATCGTTTTACCTACATCAATAAAAAGACATAGGGTAAGCATATGGTCCAACACGGGGGTTAGTGAAGTAGGAAGAATACCAGTGTTGGGCCGGCTGCTCAAAAGAACGGTTAGTAGAAAAACCATTCCTAGCATGCCTACGGGGGAAGCGATCACCACGTTGAGAAAAACGTGGTCCGCTAAGGGAAGAGCGTCCATCGCGATACTCAAAACGCGGTGGGGTATAACACTCAACTACAAAGCCACCGCCACGGGGTCCAAAGCCTACAACTGCAGGCTCCCGCCGGGCATGTCCTCTCCGCTGCTTAGGCCTGGGAACTTGAGGTTCTGGACCTCTAGGCCTAGCCGCTCTCCTCGGAGCTCTCCTCTAAACATTCGGCACATGTACATCATGGAAAGGATGGTACATGTCCGGATTGTTCATCTCCCTAGCACGGCGCGCCTCTCTCTTGCGCCGAAAGCAGAACTCACTCAAGTGTCCATTTCTCCCACAATGCTCACAGTGGTACCTCACCGCTCTCAAAGGGGGTTGTTGGTACTCACGGTAGTGGGTGTGGATCACTTTGCCCTTCTGTGGCAAAAACTCCTCCTGAATGGGTGGCATGGTGTCCAGCTTGTTTTTGAGGTGGTTTGGTTTTGGAGCCCATGACTGTTTCTTGGGTGGAGCTCTCGGAGGCTCAACAAAGACCCCATCCTTGGTGTTAGGCTTGAGAGGCTCTTTGGGTGGAAGCTTGGTAAGTTTGGGAGTAGTGGTGGAGTTGGGCTTCTCACTTGGGTTCAAACCACTCGACTCTCCAATCTTCCCAAAAGCTAAAACATCAACGCCCGAAGCAAAGCCTACACCAGGACCTCCAGCAGCTCGCTTGAATTGGGAGATCATCATCCCGAGCTGCGGCTCACCACAAGACACCCATGACAAGATGGTCCGAAGGTATGTGTTTTCTTCCTCGGTTTGCATCTTGTCATGCTTCACATTCGCAATCTCCATCTCCAAACCCTCACAAAGAACACACCTAGCCACACATGTGCTACCTGAGTTGGCCTCTTCAAGAGACACAATCTTAGCATTCTTCTCTGCCAACTCAGATTGCAAGACAGGACAAGTCTTGCACGCACCCAATAGCGAGGGTCTAGCCTTCAGCTCATCCACCTCTCCTACCAATGCAGCATACTTACCTCTCAAAGTGAGAAGGTCAGTCATGTGCGTGGTGCACATCTCGCACTAGGCATCCTCAGACACGACCACGGTGGACTTAGCAAACTCAAGCTCCCTCACCGTGTCCTCCCACTTCTGCCTAAACTCCTTGCGCTCTCTAGCGGCACGCCTAAGCAACTTATCCTGACTAAGGAGCGCGGCAGTAAGCTTCTCGACCTCAGCAGAAAGCTCATCGGGGGTCAGAGATACCTGGGAGGTGTCGTCATCGTCGTCGTCCCGAGGAGTGTCGCCGCCGACCTCCTTGCCGAGGGCCATGGTACAGAGACCCTCGTCGTCGGCGAAGAAGCAGAGGCCGTTGAGCTTGTCCTCGATCCTCTTCTTCTTCTCGGACTCGTCGTTGCTTGAGGAGGCGGAGTCGTCGTCCGAGTCGTCGACGTCGCTGAGCGTGGCGAAGAAAGCACGCTGCTCCGCCTGGGCCTTCTCCAAGTACTTGGTCTTGATGTACTCCTTGTTGAAGCCACCCTTCTGCTTGTGCCTTGCGGGGACGTACTTCTCCTTGCGCTTGCCGGAGTCATACTTGTGCCCATGATCGCCCTTCCCAGAATGCTTGTTCTTCTTGGGATAGTTGGCGATGAAATGGTCGGGGTCGCCGCACTCGAAACAGCACAAGCGTCCTCCTCCGCGGCGACGGTTCATGCGGTTGTTGTGAAACCGCGAGAACCGGTTGGCAAGCAAAGCCAACTCGTTGTCTCCCAAAAACTCCAACTGCTCCTCTGTGACAGAAAGAAGAGAATGCAAAGCAAAGCCTCTAGAGGGGTTAGCAGAAGAGCCAAAAAGTAAAGCCATCGACGGGCCAGAAGGATTTTCATAAGAATCCCTCGCCATGGCATCGATCTCACTGGACTTGAGCTTACTGAAGAGCTCGTCGCACGTGAGGGTCTCATAGTTAGGTGATTCGATGATCGCCTGAACCTTGGAATCCCACACTGACCGATCAAGAGTATGCAAAAGCTTCAAAGCCCTCTCATGATCGTCGAAAGGCAACAGCTCCTTGTTAGCCCTCATTCTGTTGACAATCACCTGAAAGCGAGCGAATAAACTTTCTATGCTCTCGCCAGGCATATGTCGAAAGTTCTCATACTCTCGCTTGAACGACTCGTAGAGACAGGTTTTGACTTGAGAGGTTCCCTCATGGAAACGCATGAGGGTAGCCCAAATCTCCTGAGCCGTAGCGAGGTGAGAAACACGATCAAACTCACTCACGCTCAAACATGAGAAAAGAGCATTACGTGCTCGGCTATTGGCATTGTGCTCATCGATCTGATGCTGAGTCACACGAGCAGCCAAGACAACGTAATCGGCAGAGTTGCAAATATCCCAAATGGAAGCACCCAAACTCTGCAGATAGGCCGACATGCGTATCTTCCAATACGCATAGTTCGTCCCATCGAAAAACGGCGGGTTGCCCACGCCGCGATCCATGTCGCCTTCTGTGGATCTGGAACCGGCTAAGGTGGAAGATCCTTAACCCGCTCCGATACCAATTGAAGGACCGAGAATGCCACCAGAAAGCGACCAGAGGGGGGTGAATGGGAGCTTCAAATTTTCCTTCCGGAAACTTGTTGCAACTGACCCAAAATCAACCCCAAAGGCAAACCCTAGAGCTCGCTAGTGTCCACGACCCTAGTAGTAGGGTGGATGCTTCCAAGAAGCACAGCGAGACACTACGCGACTCTAGAAACCCAACCCAAAAGACGGAAACCAAATCCATCAACGAACGTGCGAACCGCAAACGAAACAGCACAAAGTTGTACTGACCGGACTCACCCTGCGTCCGGTCAATAGGCACCGGACGCGTCCGGTCACGTGGAAACCGTTTTCGGAGCTCTCTGTTCCTGAGCAGACTCACTGAAGAGGAGCGTCCGGTCAAGGGACAAGCGTCCGGTCACAAAGACAAACGCAGATGAACAGTACAAGCGTTGCGTCCGGTCAGTGTTAGGTCGAGCGTCCGGTCAAGCAAAGAAGATCAGAACAGGAATGTGTTCAAGGGCCGGACTCTGACCCTAGCGTCCGGTCATCCCGACTGAGCGTTTGGTCACCCCGAAATTGCATTGTTCGTTCACCAATTCAACTCGGTCTCACCCAAAATAAATCCTCTAGGGATCAAACTTGGTGAGAAGAGTCACAAGGAGGATAGTGAGCTATCTCTAAGAGATCATGGCTCGAACCTATCTCCAAAAC
This sequence comes from Coix lacryma-jobi var. lacryma-jobi, assembly GCA_009763385.1. Classification (NCBI taxonomy): domain Eukaryota; kingdom Viridiplantae; phylum Streptophyta; class Magnoliopsida; order Poales; family Poaceae; genus Coix; species Coix lacryma-jobi. Next base: position 129,816,746 of record CM019823.1, on the reverse strand, counting down.
GATGAATCGAAGAAATTTGAGGGAAGGGAGAAAAACTTGACCCAAAACGAAAATCAACCGATCTACTAGGTCGTGAGGTTAGGGATGAATTCCTTCGGTGGAAAGAAGTGCCTCACGATCTAGAACAACTTGGTTCAAACGGATTTGCAAAAGATGAACCGAGCAAAAAGATCAAGCAATGGGAAAAACGTGGAGAAAAAGGATTTCGCGAAGAACACAAACAAAACGCGAATCACAGCCATGAAATTGCAACCGTGTGGCTACCACACGCTACAATCGTGAGGTTACGGCCTCACTTCCTCGAAATCTCCAGTACACAGAGGTATGGTTCTTTGCGGATCTCAGCTAGCTACAGAAGGGGATTGGGAGAGCAGGAAACCCTAAGTGCAAAGAGCAAATGACTGAGATGCATGGGGAGGTGGGTGTCTCCCCCTACTTATCCTAATTCTAACTATTCCTAATTCCCACTCTACCTCTAACTGCTTACAGAGCGAACCAGCTAAACCCTAAGGTTATTCTGGACCAACTCGATGGTAGGTGGATCCGACGGCCACGCCCGCACAACTCGTAGCGTTGCCTCGACACAACCTCCCGATTGCCGCCACGTGCCGCCACCGCTCTGCCGTCCTTTTCTCGGACGTTGCACCCCCAGTTTTGAGGCCCAAACCGGGAAACCAGCCTTCACAGCCAACCCCCGGTTTTGAGGCCCAAACCGGGAAACCAGCCCACGTAGCCTGAGTTTTGTGGCCCAAACTCAGCAAACCCGGAGCACCCAGGTTTTGAGGCCCAAACCTGGAAACCGTCCTCAGCCCGAGTTTTGTGGCCAAACTCAGAAACCATCCGCGCCCAGGTTTTAAGGCCCAAACCTGGAAACCGTCCACCCGATGGTTTTTCTCTGGCTCTACCACCAAACCGAAGCTGTAGAGGGGATGCACCGCCCGTGCACCCCGTCCACCGACACGTGTCCCTAGGTCCTCGACCCGAGCAACACCATGTCCCGCAAGTCTTCGCTCTTTGCTGTCCCAGGCTGTCGGCCGCCACAGCTGATCCTCAGGTGTAACACCCCGGGTTTTTAAATAATTAAAATTAAATAGAATTTAATAAGAAAATGGCCAAAACCCTAGACGGAGGAAATTTTCTAGCCAGATGTTTGTTGCATTCATGCCGTTGCATAATTTTATTGGGTGAAAAAGAATTTATTAAAACCCGTTTAGGGCGAATCGAATTTATTCTATTTAGAAAATAAATAAAAGATTTATGAAAAAATTTTACAAAGTCAAACTCAAATTTTATTTTCGAAACCCTAGGAAAATATTTCCAAAATTTTACAAAGTTTATTTGGTTTTAAGCTGATTTGAATTCGGATTTGAAATGAGTTCGCAAAGGAAAAAAAAAGAAAGAGAAAACCCTTCTGTCTTGGGCCGAAACTTTCCTAGCCGGCCTGTACCCGCGCCCCTTCCTCTCAGCCCGGCCTGCCTCCTCCCCGCTCCCTTGGCCTGCCCGGCCGGCCCAGCTCCCATCGGCCCACATCACCTTCCCGCGCGCAAGCAGGCCAGCGCCCCGCCTCCCTGTCATTGCGCGCCGCGGCCCGCTCCCTCCACCGACCGCAACAGCCAGCCGAGCGCCTCCCTTTTCCCCCTCCAGTCTCTGCCGCGCGGGGCCCGCACGTCAGGGCTCACCCCCAACCTCCAGCGCGAGCCATCCGCACGGCCGGCGCCCGAACTCCGCGGTCGTCCGCTCCCTGCCTCCCCCTCGCCCTAGGATCCATCCTCCCTTCATATAACGCGTCCCGGTGTGCCGCCGCCACCCAAGCAACCCTAGACCCTCTCCCTCTCTGTCGGTCGCGTCAGGCGCCGCCGCCGCCATTGCCGCTCCTAGCCGGAGCTCATCGATCTCCCCACCAGAGCTACCCCGGCGCCCCCGCTTTGCTCCCTGGCACCGCAGGAGCACGGCGAGACCTCCCCGCGGTTCGCCCTCGCCAAACCGAGCCGGTTCCTCGTCGCCAACCTCGCCAGAGACCCACCACCACCGAGCTCCAAGCCTCACCGCCGCCGCTATGGTCGGCTGTTCCTCGCCACCAGACGTTCCACGAACAAGTTTCCCGCGCCTTCTTCGTCCCACTCCACCGCTCGCCGGGGATCTCCGATCACCGGAGCTCCGTTCTGGCGGACCCCGGCGAGACCGCCGCCGTTGGGAGTCCTTCCGCTCACCACACGGGAGCCAGAGGAGGAGAATGTCCTCTCTGCCGCTTGATCAGACACCGATGGCCAGGATTCCATCTTGACCATGGTCAAACCGGTCAACAACTCCGCCACGTCATCGTCCAGTCATCACTCCGAGCGAATCGCGTCTCGCCACGTGGTCGGTCAACGCCACCTAAGCAGGTCATGCTCTGGTTTGCGCACTTTGCGATCTACCCCTTATCCTTCCTCGCAATTCATCTACTATTTACTGAGTCTGGGCCATCTTCCTTGCTAACCCCGCATATCTATCGTTAATTCTGTTTTGCTCCCTGGCAGAGAGGAAATAAGTTTTAATTTGTTTTTAAAACATGTTGTAGGTGTTGTTTCAATTCCGTATTTGTTAATGATGTTAGTATGTTAATTAGTAATGTCGTTAATATGTTTTTGTGTCACAAAATAAAATAGTTTTATTTGGTTTATTAAATTAATTAATGCTTTTATAAACCTCTTTTAATGCCTTTAGTGTGTTTTGTGTATAAAATTACTAATGAAAATGTCACCTTTGCAAATAAAATAGTTCAGATCAAATAAAATGATTTTGTGGTCCAAATTTTTTATTTTTAGTCACTGATTTTGAAAAGTAATTAAAATAAATCTTATTTAATTACCAAATTGCCCTTCAACTTCAAAAGCCCATAACTTGCTCGTTTTAACTCCGTTTTGACCCGTTCAAGTCGCGTTAGATTCGTCTCGTCGAGCTCTACGCGTTAGATCTATTTACGTTCTGTTTTCCTATTGTTGATGTACTGTTATTTATTTGTCTTGTTTGGGCCATGTTTGATGTTTGATCCAACGAGCGCGATCTACGCGGAACCCCAGAATCCAGCCTTCGCCTCCGTTGATTCGACCCAGTCCGAAGGCAAGTGTCCTTGCTCATATTGCTCCCGTATTTATTTTATTTTGAGTTAGAGTAGTTAGATCCAGTAGTTGCATGCAGTGTCTTAATACTGAATCCCATGTTAAGGTTTATTAGAACTTGTCTATATTATCCTTGTCGCCTGTTTTGGGATGTGTTGGGTAGAAGTCATGCTTAGCCCTGCTGTCTTGGGATGGGATGATGGTTTAATAATAATCTTGATTAATGATCTATGGAATATTTTGGGCTGGTAATGTTGTAGTATGGTGAGTAGGTATATCCGGCAGGATGGACCGTGTGGTGGTTTTTGTGCCGTGCGACTCGGCAGCTGCATTTGGTTTTTGGTTCTGGGCTCGTGCTAGATTATCCTGCCTGGATCCCTAGGACCCGGTTCTCGAAGCCTGTAACCCGGCAAAACAGCGCAAACCATGAGGCCTATATGGCTCTGGGACTGGCTAATTAATTAGTTTCCTCCAAGTTATGCTACATGGGGTTTGTTTAGTGGCTCAAGAGGGGGTCCTTGGGGTCGTTGACTTATGTACAGGGATGAAACCTTAGAGTACGTGTAACACAGGCTTGGAGGGACTTTGTAAAGGCCTTGTAGTGCGACCCCGCTGTGCACCTTGGCAGTGTTTAGCGTGATGGGGAACGCATGACTCATGGGTAAAGATGTGCGAACTCTGCAGAGTATTGAAACTGATATATCAGCCGTGCTCACGGTCACGAGCGGGCTTGGACTTCTTCGAGATTAGTTGGTGGTTTGGTTCTGGTTCGTTAGAGAAGCCTTATGTGGTTATTAGTCTCATATGACATGGGTACAGAGGCTTCTTCTACGCGGGTTACTGCTTGGTACGGGAGTGATTCCCAGGCTCGGGCGCAGACCTGGTGTTATTACGGAAGGTAGCTCTCTATGTCGTGACGTATGGAACTAATACACATAGGACTCCTTGTAACGACCTGGTTTGGGTCATCTGATGGACTTCAGGTGTGGTTTGCCTGATGGACTTCAGGTGTGGGTACTTGGTGCGACTCCAAGTGCGGTTGCTTGGTGTGACTCCAAGTGTTGGTTGCTCGGTGTGACTCCGAGTGTGGTTACTGTTCTGTTGGAGACTGTGGACATAACCTAGTAAATAGGAGCATAGGAAATAGGATTTAATAGGATGGTTGCTTTAGGCGCTTGAGTCAAACAGAGTCAGCCTACCATTGTTTTTAGCCTCATAAGCATATATTTCCTACACTTGCGGAGTACATTTCGATGTACTCACCCTTCCTCTTTGAACCCCCTGCTACCCCACCCAGACGTTGGAGTCTACGACGCAGAGCAGGAGTACCCCGAAGACGGTGGCTACGAACCCGACTTGTACCCAGAAGACGGTGGATACGACCCAGACGACTTGCACTAGGATGGCGCAGCCCCCGGTCGACCTTCCTGTGGAGATGGCGTCCAGTTTCCGCGAGTCTACATTAGAGTTAGACTGAGAGTCTGTACTTTTCTTTTCGGACCCGAGGGTCATTTTTGTAATAATGTTCGATATATTAATAAAGCATTGTTTTGATATTTACTATGATGTGGATATATGTATGAAAATTGATCCTGGCATACATATATTGTGCTCCAATTTTGTTCTTAAAATTGGGGTGTCACAGAGTGGTATCGGAGCCGTGTTGACTGTAGGACGCTACCCTAGTCAAGTCGTTGAGTTTATAAAACTATTTTTTTTACAAACCCCTGACCTTTTTTCCACTTCTGTAGCCTGTCTCTGCTGAAAATTCAAACTCAGTTTCAAAGTAGGTCCTCCAATCCTAGGATGCCCACCCTAAATATTTGAACTTATAGCACGTTGAATGACATGTGCTTATGCTCTTGTTTGATTTGCTTCTTTGTATTGACTGTAGCCTCTCCGAATCTCGGGACGAGATTCCAGTTAAGGGGGGTAGTTTGTAACACCCCGGGTTTTTAAATAATTAAAATTAAATAGAATTTAATAAGAAAATGGCCAAAACCCTAGACGGAGGAAATTTTCTAGCCAGATGTTTGTTGCATTCATGCCGTTGCATAATTTTATTGGGTGAAAAAGAATTTATTAAAACCCGTTTAGGGCGAATCGAATTTATTCTATTTAGAAAATAAATAAAAGATTTATGAAAAAATTTTACAAAGTCAAACTCAAATTTTATTTTCGAAACCCTAGGAAAATATTTCCAAAATTTTACAAAGTTTATTTGGTTTTAAGCTGATTTGAATTCGGATTTGAAATGAGTTCGCAAAGGAAAAAAAAAGAAAGAGAAAACCCTTCTGTCTTGGGCCGAAACTTTCCTAGCCGGCCTGTACCCGCGCCCCTTCCTCTCAGCCCGGCCTGCCTCCTCCCCGCTCCCTTGGCCTGCCCGGCCGGCCCAGCTCCCATCGGCCCACATCACCTTCCCGCGCGCAAGCAGGCCAGCGCCCCGCCTCCCTGTCATTGCGCGCCGCGGCCCGCTCCCTCCACCGACCGCAACAGCCAGCCGAGCGCCTCCCTTTTCCCCCTCCAGTCTCTGCCGCGCGGGGCCCGCACGTCAGGGCTCACCCCCAACCTCCAGCGCGAGCCATCCGCACGGCCGGCGCCCGAACTCCGCGGTCGTCCGCTCCCTGCCTCCCCCTCGCCCTAGGATCCATCCTCCCTTCATATAACGCGTCCCGGTGTGCCGCCGCCACCCGAGCAACCCTAGACCCTCTCCCTCTCTGTCGGTCGCGTCAGGCGCCGCCGCCGCCATTGCCGCTCCTAGCCGGAGCTCATCGATCTCCCCACCAGAGCTACCCCGGCGCCCCCGCTTTGCTCCCTGGCACCGCAGGAGCACGGCGAGACCTCCCCGCGGTTCGCCCTCGCCAAACCGAGCCGGTTCCTCGTCGCCAACCTCGCCAGAGACCCACCACCACCGAGCTCCAAGCCTCACCGCCGCCGCTATGGTCGGCTGTTCCTCGCCACCAGACGTTCCACGAACAAGTTTCCCGCGCCTTCTTCGTCCCACTCCACCGCTCGCCGGGGATCTCCGATCACCGGAGCTCCGTTCTGGCGGACCCCGGCGAGACCGCCGCCGTTGGGAGTCCTTCCGCTCACCACACGGGAGCCAGAGGAGGAGAATGTCCTCTCTGCCGCTTGATCAGACACCGATGGCCAGGATTCCATCTTGACCATGGTCAAACCGGTCAACAACTCCGCCACGTCATCGTCCAGTCATCACTCCGAGCGAATCGCGTCTCGCCACGTGGCCGGTCAACGCCACCTAAGCAGGTCATGCTCTGGTTTGCGCACTTTGCGATCTACCCCTTATCCTTCCTCGCAATTCATCTACTATTTACTGAGTCTGGGCCATCTTCCTTGCTAACCCCGCATATCTATCGTTAATTCTGTTTTGCTCCCTGGCAGAGAGGAAATAAGTTTTAATTTGTTTTTAAAACATGTTGTAGGTGTTGTTTCAATTCCGTATTTGTTAATGATGTTAGTATGTTAATTAGTAATGTCATTAATATGTTTTTGTGTCACAAAATAAAATAGTTTTATTTGGTTTATTAAATTAATTAATGCTTTTATAAACCTCTTTTAATGCCTTTAGTGTGTTTTGTGTATAAAATTACTAATGAAAATGTCACCTTTGCAAATAAAATAGTTCAGATCAAATAAAATGATTTTGTGGTCCAAATTTTTTATTTTTAGTCACTGATTTTGAAAAGTAATTAAAATAAATCTTATTTAATTACCAAATTGCCCTTCAACTTCAAAAGCCCATAACTTGCTCGTTTTAACTCCGTTTTGACCCGTTCAAGTCGCGTTAGATTCGTCTCGTCGAGCTCTACGCGTTAGATCTATTTACGTTCTGTTTTCCTATTGTTGATGTACTGTTATTTATTTGTCTTGTTTGGGCCATGTTTGATGTTTGATCCAACGAGCGCGATCTACGCGGAACCCCAGAATCCAGCCTTCGCCTCCGTTGATTCGACCCAGTCCGAAGGCAAGTGTCCTTGCTCATATTGCTCCCGTATTTATTTTATTTTGAGTTAGAGTAGTTAGATCCAGTAGTTGCATGCAGTGTCTTAATACTGAATCCCATGTTAAGGTTTATTAGAACTTGTCTATATTATCCTTGTCGCCTGTTTTGGGATGTGTTGGGTAGAAGTCATGCTTAGCCCTGCTGTCTTGGGATGGGATGATGGTTTAATAATAATCTTGATTAATGATCTATGGAATATTTTGGGCTGGTAATGTTGTAGTATGGTGAGTAGGTATATCCGGCAGGATGGACCGTGTGGTGGTTTTTGTGCCGTGCGACTCGGCAGCTGCATTTGGTTTTTGGTTCTGGGCTCGTGCTAGATTATCCTGCCTGGATCCCTAGGACCCGGTTCTCGAAGCCTGTAACCCGGCAAAACAGCGCAAACCATGAGGCCTATATGGCTCTGGGACTGGCTAATTAATTAGTTTCCTCCAAGTTATGCTACATGGGGTTTGTTTAGTGGCTCAAGAGGGGGTCCTTGGGGTCGTTGACTTATGTACAGGGATGAAACCTTAGAGTACGTGTAACACAGGCTTGGAGGGACTTTGTAAAGGCCTTGTAGTGCGACCCCGCTGTGCACCTTGGCAGTGTTTAGCGTGATGGGGAACGCATGACTCATGGGTAAAGATGTGCGAACTCTGCAGAGTATTGAAACTGATATATCAGCCGTGCTCACGGTCACGAGCGGGCTTGGACTTCTTCGAGATTAGTTGGTGGTTTGGTTCTGGTTCGTTAGAGAAGCCTTATGTGGTTATTAGTCTCATATGACATGGGTACAGAGGCTTCTTCTACGCGGGTTACTGCTTGGTACGGGAGTGATTCCCAGGCTCGGGCGCAGACCTGGTGTTATTACGGAAGGTAGCTCTCTATGTCGTGACGTATGGAACTAATACACATAGGACTCCTTGTAACGACCTGGTTTGGGTCATCTGATGGACTTCAGGTGTGGTTTGCCTGATGGACTTCAGGTGTGGGTACTTGGTGCGACTCCAAGTGCGGTTGCTTGGTGTGACTCCAAGTGTTGGTTGCTCGGTGTGACTCCGAGTGTGGTTACTGTTCTGTTGGAGACTGTGGACATAACCTAGTAAATAGGAGCATAGGAAATAGGATTTAATAGGATGGTTGCTTTAGGCGCTTGAGTCAAACAGAGTCAGCCTACCATTGTTTTTAGCCTCATAAGCATATATTTCCTACACTTGCGGAGTACATTTCGATGTACTCACCCTTCCTCTTTGAACCCCCTGCTACCCCACCCAGACGTTGGAGTCTACGACGCAGAGCAGGAGTACCCCGAAGACGGTGGCTACGAACCCGACTTGTACCCAGAAGACGGTGGATACGACCCAGACGACTTGCACTAGGATGGCGCAGCCCCCGGTCGACCTTCCTGTGGAGATGGCGTCCAGTTTCCGCGAGTCTACATTAGAGTTAGACTGAGAGTCTGTACTTTTCTTTTCGGACCCGAGGGTCATTTTTGTAATAATGTTCGATATATTAATAAAGCATTGTTTTGATATTTACTATGATGTGGATATATGTATGAAAATTGATCCTGGCATACATATATTGTGCTCCAATTTTGTTCTTAAAATTGGGGTGTCACATCAGGCCACCGGTCCCTCAGTCCAAGCCTCACGTCCGCCCTTCACCGCTCCCGGTCTGTCGGCACGGCACGTCTCTACTTGACCTTCACCTTGCCCTCGACCACTGTCTCTGTGCTCGACACCTGCACAACACAAGCCAAAGAACCTGCGATCAAACCCGTTGACAATCACTCATCACTCGAGACTCGGCATACACCCATGTATCCGCAGTCCGCACATCCGGTAGCTTCGCCTCGACGCGACCTCCCTGATGCCGCCACGTGCCGTCACGTCGACCACCGCGCCTTCCTCGTGGATAGCTTCGCCGCCACGCCAGCCTCTCCACGCCGCCTCGCGTCGACTGTCCTTTCGGACCACCCCCGGTTTTGAGGCCCAAACCGGTAAACCCGTCGGCCCAGGTTTTGAGGCCCAAACCTGGCAAACCGTCCACCCCGAGTTTTGAGGCCTAAACTCGGAAACCCGCGAGCCCAGGTTTTGAGGCCCAAACCTGGAAACCGTCCATCCCGAGTTTTGAGGCCCAAACTCGGAAACCGGTCACCATGAGTTTTGAGGCCCAAACTCGGAAACCGTCGCGGTTAGCTTTTTGAGGCTCAGCTACCGAACCCACGCCGTTGACGGGATGTGGTTCACACACCCCGACCACCGGCACCGATGCCGATGCATGTCCAGCCTCCACGCCGGGCACAACGCCTTCGCCTTCCTTCTTGACTCGGCCGATGGCACTTGCGCCGCACGCAAGCCCGTGTCTGACCTCCGCCAAGTGCCACGACGCCATCGTCTTCCTCCCGACTCGGCCGATGCATCGCACATCCCCATGTGCTCTCGCTCGCCAATGCCACGTGCTAGCTACCACAGCTGGTCCTCTGGCCCTCTGGTCCGTCAGTTCAAGCCTCACGTCCGCCCTTCACCGCTCTGGGTACATCGGCATGTCACGTCCGCCGCACGACACGCCCATCCTTCACCGCTCCAGTCCGTCGGCACGACACGTCTCTACTTGACCTTCACCTCGCCATTGACCACTATATCCGAGCTCCACACCTGCACATCAACACAGCCAAGAGACACATGTTGCACACGCACACCAACACAGAAACACCACAACTCAACGCCACCGGTTAGTCATAAACATTAAGCGCATAGCGAGATATGGACTAAACCGGGTAAAGCCTCAAACCTTCCTCATCAAAGTCAATCATTCATCATATATGTTATCACAATCTATCTAGGGTTGCGTCCTACAGTCAATTCGGCTCCGATACCAATTTGTAACACCCGGATTTACGAATAAAACCGAGCAAAGCATATGTGGTCCCAGGGAGTCCCAAATCCACATATACCATAAAATGTATATCATTACAGCACGAACAAAGCGTTATTAAACTTATTACATCACATGGAAATGTTCAACACATCGGCCAACGACCCATTATTATAGCGGTAGCGCGTAGACTTCACTCCACAGGGACACCGACTAGGGGTACGCCAACCTCAGAAGTCCGGCACGTCTTCAGGATACTCCTCAAAGTCTCCTCCATCTGGTACCCATCCGGGATTTTTATGTGAACCAACGACAAGAGTCAGCTCACCATGCTCAGCAAGTACAACTACGGGGATATATGCAAGGCTCAAAGGTTTGACTCGGTTAACTGCGGTTAGCATTTTAAGTTGATCATATTTTATTTTAACCATGTATTACTAAATGTATAAACCCGGTTGTCCCATGATAAGCAATAATTTTTATGTTAAAAAGAGGTAGGCAACCAACCACCAACATACCCTACCATGAACCACTTAAAAAGGATCCAAGCCGCTCGTGTCCATGAGCACGGCTGATATATCAGATTTACGCTCTGCAGAGGTTGTACACTTTCACCTCGGGCCGTGATTCCCATGTGCCGGGGTTTGCAAGGCCCACATCACCTCCTCTATGGAAGTATGGTAGGGTTTCACTATGAAGCCTTTCCAAAGTTGGTCTAACAAGTCGTAGCCGCTAAGGTTTCTGTCTCCCAAGAGTTATGAACAACCTCCCCACTAAGGTAACCCCTATCCTCCAAAGCAATTACCCTAGTGGGACCAGGCCATAACTACACGGTACACCCCTCTTGCCCTTTCGGTAAGCTACAGACGAGCTAGAACACTCAGAGTACTTAGCTAAGATCAGAGCCATGTAATTCCCAAGGTTGCACGGGTTCTCCCGGGTAGCCGCTTTAAAAGATAGTTCCTGGGGTGGGTTACTGAGCGAAAAGCATGCTCCTGTACCCTAAATGTGGTTAAAAAGCCTCTTTTAACATTTATTCCATAGTCATTAATCAGTATTAAATCATTTATCATTAAATTAATGCATAACATTTACTAATCATATTATGCAAAAACCATCCCATAGGTACAAGGTATAAAGATCAAGTGATTATAGTATTGTCCTATGGTTCATCCAAGTGCAAGTGTCCAACCGCAACAAGTGCTCCAACCAACACATATTCCAAGAGATCATCCATTAGATCAAATTGTTGGTGACATAAGAAGAGGTGTGCAAACTAGATCAAGATTAGCTTCATTTTGTGAACACTACTCATTGGTATCATCTTTTGAGCCAACCTGAAGGACCGAAAATGCTAAAGCAAGGCGACCAGAGGGGGGGGTGAATGGGAGCTTCAAATATCTTTTCAGAAACTTGTTGCCATTGTCCCAAGAGTCAGCCCCAAGAACAAACCTAGAGCTTGCAAGTGTCCACGACCCTAGATGTAGGGTGGATGCTTCCTAGAAGCACAGCGAGACACTACACAACTCTAGAAACCCAACGCAAAAGCCAGAAATCAAAACCGACAACGGACGAACAAACTGTGAACCAATCAGTGCAGAAGAACCTGCATCGGACGCTGGCTGCGTCCGATGGTCAGGCAACGGAAGCGTCCAATGCAAAAAGGCCAAGTCTGGAACCTGCATAGGCATCGGACGCTGGCTACAGTGAAGCCCTAGCGTCCGATGTTCGACCCTCAGACGCGCCGATGGCAACGGACGCGCCGATGGTCAGCGTCCGATGCTCCTTAGACAACACTGTCAGATGACACGTGGCATCGGACGCGTCTGATGTGATGAACATAGCGTCCGATGCTCCCGACGTCAGCGTCCGATGCCCCCCGAAACTGCATTGTTCTTCCGCGGATTCAACCCGATCTCCTTCGAATCAAAAGCACTAAGGCTTAGACTTGGTATGAGGAGTTCCAAGGAGGTTAGTGAGCTATCCCAAAGAGATCATGGCTCGAACCTAACTCCAAATCGGTGAATTGGAAGAATTGGGGGGCAAAGGAGATAAAACTCGATTCGAAACAAAAATCGACCGATCTACTAGCTCATGAGGTTAGAGACGAATTCCTTCGGTAGAAAGATGCGCATCACAATCTAGAACAACTCAGTTCAAACGGAATTGCAAAAGATGTACCGAGAAGGGAGATCGATTAACGGGAAAATCGTAGAGAAAAGCAACCCGCGAAGAACACCAAAACGCGAATCACAACCACGAATTTGCAGCCGTGTAGCTACCACACGCTACAACAGTGAGATCACGGCCTCACTTCCTCAAAATCTCACGAACACAGAGGTATGATTGTCTTCTCTGTGGATCTCAGTTGTTACAGCAGGGATGTGGGAGAGCAGGAAAACCTAGAAGGCAAAATAGCAATGGCTGAGATAGATTGGGTGGTGGGTGTCTCCCCCTACTTATCCTAATTCTAATTCCCACTCTACCCCTAGTTATTTACAGAGCGAACCAGCCAAACCCTAAGGCTATCCTGGACCAACTCGAAGATGATGATGATCCGACGGCCACGCCCGCACAATAGGTAGTGTTGCCTCGACGCAACCTCACCGATTGCCGCCACTGCTCTGCTTGTCCTTTTTCACGGACTCCACCCCCGGTTTTGAGGCCCAAACCGGGAAACCAGTCGTCCATCGCATGAGTTTTGTGGCCCAAACTCAGAAACCCGCCAGCGCCCAGGTTTTGTGGCCCAAACCTGGAAACCGTCCTCAGCCCGAGTTTTGTGGCCCAAACTCAGCAAACCCGCAGCACCCAGATTTTGTGGCCCAAACCTGGAAACCGTCCACCCGTGGTTTTTCTGTGGCTCAACCACCAAACCGAGCCGTAGAGGGGATGCACCGCCCGTGCACCCCGTCCACAGACACATGTCCCTAGGTCCTCGACCCGAGCAACACTGTGCCCCGCAAGTCTCCGCTCGTCGCTGTCCCAGGCTGTCAGCCACCACAGCTGATCCTCGGGCTACCGGTCCCTCAGTCCAAGCCTCACGTCCGCCCTTCACCGCTCCCAGTCCATCGGCACGGCACGTCTCTACTTGACCTTCACCTTGCCTACGATCACTGTATCTGTGCTCAACACCTGCACAACACAAGCCAAAGAACATGCGCATTATCCCAGTTGACAATCACTCTTCACTCGAGACTCGGCATACACCCATGTATCTGTAATCTCCCCCTTGATGAGTGCATTGTCAACTACAAACACAAATCATAATGGAAGTAGAAGAAAGAGGAAGGAGAAGAGAGAACTCATCCAAATGACCCAAAAGCATAGCAAAGCCGAAGAAGGTCAACTGGAAAGAGCAAGACAACTTGGTCCCCAAAGACATGGACAACGGCTCGACGCAACCAAGCAAAGCAAAGCTAGCCCTCAAGAAGAGGTAGAACAGGCTCAACACCGCTAGCAGGAAAGCTCGACACCAATTGAAATATCGGTTGAAAATCAAGCAAAATAGAGCTAGCCCTCAAGAAGAGGCAAAACGGGCTCAACACCGCTAGCCAGAAGGCTTAATACCAACTGAAAAGCAAAAGAGCTCGATATCAATTTGGAGTCATACTTCACAAGGCGAAACCGCTAGTCCCTCAAGATAGAGGCACAAAGGCTCAACACAACTAGCAGAAAAGCTCTGAACCAATTGGAAAATTCAAAATCCGAAAAATCCGAGCCCAGCTCAAACTCCCCCTCCAATAGTGCACACAACTAGGATATGATTTATCCCCCTTATGATTTGACAAAATTCTCCCCTTTAGTTGATAATGCACTATCAGGAATCTCCCCTCCAAATGCATATGAGTCAAAATGCAAGTTAGCAGCTTCAGGAATATAGTCGATAGAATGAGAAGATGCTCGACAAAATGTTGATCCGATGACTCAACAATATGCATAGAATGCTAGCAAAGGCTCAAACTGATCACCAAATACGAAATATGAACATATGAGCAAAGTGAGCAGTTTTGGCCATTCAGAAAGAGGATGTTCACCATAAAAATAGCACTGAACATGTATAGACAAGAAGTCAAACATGTGCTAAACATGTATACAAGGTGAACTACCCTTAGCAAAGTTCAATCATCATGCTATAGAATGAAACATACACTTGTGATTTCAGATTTTAATCGGAGTTGCAGCGGTGAATTTACACAAGTTCAAAAAATTCAGCATGTGATTGCGAGAGGTTGAAGGCTTGTCATTGCCTAACTTTTCAACCGAACTAAGCCTATGCAGAAGCAATCAGAAGCTTAAAGCATCGGTTTCGGTCATACACTACACGATTCAAGTTTGACTCAAATGTGCAATGAGAAACAGTCTCGATACCGTGATGTGTTGACAAACAATCCCATCTCGATCTTTCCAATTCACTTAGCTTGGTTCAATTTTATAACAGAATATGAACAGACCAAGCAAGTAAATCACTCAGAACTAGAGACATAGCAACCTAGCATATATGAAAAGCACAAGTGAATTCAACACATTCTACACATGCTAGTTGCATATCTCAATGGTGAACAATTTTCAGATTTTATGTTCATTAAGCAAGTTCACCGTTCATAAAATAGCTCAGCTCACAACATGTATCAGTGATCAGAAAGAGCATAAGCTACAAGCATCATCAGAGCATACTAGATAGAGCATAATCACATTCTAAAGATTATATACATGAAGCTCGAAATGCAAAAAGCATGATGAAATGCAAGGATTAACGAAAACAAAATGAAAGAAAAGAGTCAGTTCATGATATAGTAACCAAAATGTTTCCCCCATCTAAAAGGGGAAACACACACCAAGCTCCCCTCTCAACCTAGCAAAAGTCGATTGGTCCAAAGGCTTGGTAAAAATATCAGCCAACTGATGATGAGTATCGACATGGCGAAGGTCGATATCACCCTTCTCATAATGGTCTCGCAGAAAATGAAAGCGCACATCAATGTGTTTGGTCTTAGAGTGCAGCACGGGGTTCTTAGCAACGCTAATAGCACTCATGCTGTCACAAAGCAAAGGAACGCGTGAAAAGCTCAGACCAAAATCACGCAAAGTGGCCATCATCCAAAGCAATTGAGAACAACAACTAGCCGCAGCAACATACTCAGCCTCTGTGGTAGACTGGGCGACGCTAGACTGCTTGCGAGAAGACCACGATACAAGAGAAGAACCAATAAACTGACAAGTCCCAGAAGTGGACTTGCGATCAAGTCAGCAACCAGCAAAATCGGCATCAGAATAACCACAAAGGGAGGGGGGTAGAAGAAGCAGAATACCAAGTCCCAAACTCAGGTGTGAAGCATAAGTACCTCATAATGCGCTTGACTGCCTGACGGTGAGAGGTGCGCGACGATGACTGAAATCGTGCGCAAAGACACACTGCGAACTGAATGTCCGGGCGTGTCGCCGTCAGGTACAGCAATGACCCGATCATACTTCGGTACTCCTTCTGGTCCACAACTTCTCCCTCTTTGTCCGCATCCAGGGCCATCGTGGTCGACATGGGTGTTGGAAGAGGCTTGGCCTCACCCATATCGAACTTCTTCAGAATATCCTTGGTGTACTTGCCCTGGTGCACGAACGTCCCTTCTCGGGATTGCTTGATTTGCAACCCGAGGAAAAACGTCAACTCGCCCATCATGCTCATCTCAAATTCTCTGCTCATCGTATCTGCAAACTTGGCAACCAAAGCATGAGAAGAACCACCGAAAATGATATCATCCACGTAAATCCGAACCAACAGAGTGTCATTGCCTTGCTTGAGGAGGAAAAACGTTGTATCGACACATCCCATTTTAAAACCCTTAGCAAGTAAAAAGGTTTTCAACCTATCATACCAGGCTCTAGGGGCTTGTTTCAAACCATATAAAGCTTTGTGAAGTTTGAAAACATGGTTTGGAAACATGGGATTTTCGAAACCGGGGGGTTGTCTCACATATACTTCCTCTTCTATGTAGCCGTTTAGAAAGGCACTATTGACATCCATTTGAAAAAGTTTAAACCCTTTGGATGTAGCAAAAGCCAAGAGTATCATAATCGCCTCCAAACGAGCTACAGGAGCAAATGTCTCCTCATAGTCTATCCCCTCCTTCTGACTATACCCCTGGGCTACAAGTCTGGCCTTGTTTCTCACAACATGGCCATCTTCTCCTTGTTTGTTTTTGAAAACCCATTTCGTCCCAATAGGGTGACACTCAGGAGGAAGAGGTACAAGAACCCAAACCCGATTTCTTTCAAAATTTTCAAGTTCCTCATGCATGGCATTGACCCAATCCGGATCAGATAATGCGTGTCCAACATCTTGGGGTTCAAAATCAGCAACAAATGCATAATGAGCAAAGTGAGAGATTTGTTGCGACCTTGACCGAGTGACACGTTCGTCGATGCCACCGATCATCTGTTGAGGCGACTGTTGGTGCTGAATGTGTCGTGGCGCCTCTCAACCTGAAGAAATCTCCCCCTCAACAGCAGTTGGTGCCTCCTCGGGTACAAACGGTACATCCCAAGGTGGCGGATCCCTCGGCCCCCAAGTAGTCGAAGAAGAAGGGTCGGGGCCGTGAGTCGTCGTAGTGGAAGCCGATCCTAGCGGCACAGCAGGTGGAGGCGGTGCTGGATCATTCATCCCTTCAGCACCCTCGTCCTCATCATCAAAAAGAGGCTCTCCAACCTCATGATCACCTGCACGCTCAAAACAAGAAGAAGGACAAACCATGGTCTCATCGAAGGTGACATCGGGTGTCTCCATGACTCGGTTAGTATCAAGATTAAGTACACGATATGCGAGAGTATGAGTGCCATAACCCAAAAATACATCGTCAGAAGAATGAGACTCAAATTTGTCCAGGTTGCCTTTCTTAAGTATAAAACAGTGGCAACCAAAGACTCTAAAATAACTCACCTTGGGCTGTTTTCCAAAACGCAACTCATAAGAAGTCTTTTTCAAGAAAGCTCGGAGAAAATGCGATTGGAAATATAGCATGCAGTGTTCATAGCTTCAGCCCAATATCGCCTAGGAGTCCTATGCTCATCGAGCATCGTCCTGGCCATCTCTACAAGGGTCCGATTCTTCCTTTCTACAACACCATTTTGTGGCGGTGTGTAGGGGGAAGAAAACTGATGCTCTAAACCCAAAGAGTTACAAAACTTCTCAAAATCTGAGTTCTTCAACTCGGAACCATTATCACTTCTAATAGCTTGCATCGAGTTCAAAGGGAGCTCGTTTTGAAG
The DNA here is from genome assembly GCA_009763385.1 of Coix lacryma-jobi var. lacryma-jobi. Classification (NCBI taxonomy): domain Eukaryota; kingdom Viridiplantae; phylum Streptophyta; class Magnoliopsida; order Poales; family Poaceae; genus Coix; species Coix lacryma-jobi. Next base: position 129,799,499 of record CM019823.1, on the reverse strand, counting down.
ACGCAAAATCAGATTGCGAGCAAAAGAGAAAGTCTCAGTTTTCTCAGCTAAAAATAAAACCCACGAATATCTCGAAAAGTCATCAACAACAACAAGCACATACCACTTCCCCCCAACCGAGCTCACCCGAGCCGGGCCAACAAGGTCCTTGTGCAAAAGCTCTCCAGGGCGCTTAGTCATGACTTGGTTCACAGGATGGTGGGGAGCGGCAACCATCTTCCCATGTCTACAAGAGTGGCAAACAAGATCCTTCTCCATGGATAACTTGGGCAATCCTCGGATTAGGCCAAGTGAACTAAGCCTTGCAAGCAAGTCGAAGCTCAAGTGACCAAGTCTCCTATGCCACTTCCAAAGATCAGAGGAGGAAGGACCAGCCAAAAGACAACGAGAAATGCCAAAAGACTCCGAGAAATTCACACGAAAGACATTCCCAAAGGGCGAAATCAGACATACAAGATTGCCTTGAGGATCCAAAATACGACTGAGATTCGGTTTAAAACGAATCTCATAGTCATCATCAAAGAGTTGCGAAACAGAAAGAAGGTTAAAATGCAAGTTAGAAACAAGAGCAACATCGCTAAACACAAAGTGCTCATTAACTCGCACCGACCCACGAGACAACACTTTACCATTGTTATTGTCACCGAAGGTGATAAATTCCTTTCTGGCGACTGGACTAAGACTGGAGAACCACTTGGCATTTCCGGTCATGTGCCTCGAGCAACCGGAATCCACCAACCAAACGTTCTCCAATTGCTTTACCTACATCAATAAAAAGACATAGGGTGAACATACGGTCCAACACTGGGGTTAGTGAAATAGGAAGAATACCAGTGTTGGGTCGGCTGCTCAAAAGAACGGTTAGTAGAAAAACCATTCCTAGCACGCCTACGGGGAAAGCGATCACCACGCTGAGGAAAACGTGGTCCGCTAAGGGAAGAGCGTCCATCGCGATACTCAAAACGCAGTGGAGGGAAACGCTCAACAAAGCCACTGTCATGGGGTCCATATCCTGCAAAACCAGGATCCCGTCAGGCAACACCTCCCTGAGGCCTACGACCTTGAGACATTGGACCTCTAGGCCTAGTTGCTCTCCTCTGAACATTCGGCACATGTACATCATGGAAAGGATGGTACATGTCCGCATTGTTCATTTCCCTGGCACGACGCTCCTCTCTCTTGCGCCGACAACAAAACTCACTCAAGTGTCCATCTCTCTCCCACAGTGCTCACAGTGGTACCTCACCGCTCTCATAGGGGGTTGTTGGTACTCACGGTAGTGGGTGTGGATCACTTTGCCCTTCTGTGGCATGAGCTCCTCTTGGATAGGTGGCATGGTGTCTAGCTTGTTTTTGAGGTGGTTTGGTTTTGGAGCCCATGTTTGTTTCTTGGGTGGAGCTCTCGGAGGTTCAACAAACACTCCATTCTTGGTATTAGGCTTGAGAGGCTCTTTGGGTGGAATCTTAGTAAGCTTGGGAGTAGTGGTGGAGTTGGGCTTCTCACATGGGTTAATGTTGGGGGAAGGAACCCTCGGCAGTGACGTCACGCAGGCTGACACAGGAAACAACCCTCGCGTATCCTGCATACTCTCGCAAAAGCTTAAGTCTTTCGTCGTGTCCCTCGGCTGTTTATCTAACCTTCGGATGCTGGCTCGACCCTCGCCGGAGTTTGCTATTTCTTGCAGGCAAAAGGCGTGAAGGACACGATGCGTAACTATCACTGTGTTGCACACCCTCGGAAGAAACGTCAAGCTTAATGGGCGGCAGACGAACGCGGGCTTCGCGGCTTGAAGCGATGATTCGCATGTCGAAGGTTAACCCTCGCGTTCCTACGAGGGTGCGCATGGACCGGGTGGCAGCGGGCGCGCGGAAGGCGGGCTAGGGTTTCCACACTGCCTGTGCCTGTATTTTTTGGGAATAGAGCCAGAGCACCACTGTTCCTTACTTTGCACCTTCGCTTTTGGTTCTGACAGTTGACCACCCTCGCCACTCCCCTGCACGAGTGCGGAGGTAGGGCAGGTGTGAATCCAACAGTTTGGCGCCGTCCGTGGGGAGCGGAGTTCGTAATGGCCGGAAACAGAAGGGCATCCTCAACTAGAGACCATCGCACAACCAGAGAGGCCACGGTGACCATTCAACCCATAGAAGAGAATGTAGAGCCCTCGAGAGTAGAAGAAGTTGCTCCGGAGACAGAGGTCCCGGGCCCTCACGCTCGGCTGGTACCACAGCCGCACCCACACACCTCCGGAGAAGGTGAGAGAGGAGATGAAGAGGAGTTGGGCCTCGAGGCCTTGGAAAGACTTCAAGCTGAATTGCAGGAGAAAAAGAGGAGCCTAGACCAGCTTGAAAGGCAGAACCGGTTGCGCGCCATCAGGCAAAAGGCGGACGAAGCAAGGGAGCAACTTCGCCGAATGGAGGAGTCCCTCGCGGCAGCCGAGGCCAAAGCCGAGGGCTGGAATGATAGGGAAATGCCGCCACTCCAGGAGGGGAATGACGAGCAGAATCAGGGCAACGCCCGTCAGCCACCACCACCCCCGCCACCACCAAATTACATAAACAACCCATACCCTGAGAGACCACCAAACTTTCGCCAACTCTACCCAGATGAGAGAGAGCCAAACCTTCGCAACCAGTGGAGGGCCCAACAACACCAGATGCCCTACGACCCAAGATCACCACTCTCCCAGATACTGCAAACCCAACCCTGGCCAAAGTGCTACAACCCACAAAACTTGCCCCGTTATGACGAATTCACTGACCCTCTCCAATTGATAATGAGCTATGAAGCAGCAATTGTTGCAGCAGGGGGAGATGAATCAACAATGGCAAAATCCTTTGTAATCATACTTCACGACATCGCCTAGATTTGGTACAACAACCTGTGCCCCGGAACTGTGGACTCCTGGGCCAATCTCAGAGACAGGCTCTGCACAAACTTTAAAGGAATCACAGCAGCCCCATCAAACCCCATCGACTTGTTCAACTGCAAACAAGAAGAGCGTGAACCATTACAAGAATACTGGCGAAGGTTCATCCAAATCAGAGCAAGAACTCTGGGGATGTCCGACGAGACCGTAATCCTTGCAGCAGTCGGCGGTCTACGTCCAGGCCCATGCTCTTCAAAGTTTGCCAGGAAGCCGGCAAACTCTATAGAGGAGCTACACGAAACAATGGAAAGATACTGTAGAGCGGACATGGATTTCATATCAAAGTCACACGCCCGAAGGGCGCAGCAGAAACCACAGTCAAGGCCCCAAGCAAGAGAAAGCAAGCCTCACCAAGAGCCGAGTAACATCGGTGCAATCAACAAGGCAGGTCCACCCGAAGACCATAATAGGGGCACTCAACCTTCGGGCAACCGAAATCCGCATGGATTCCCACCCCCGTCTGACCAAAGAAACCAACAAAAGGACCCGGCCAAAATGTACTGCCATTTTTGTGGCCCAGGAAAGGGGCACACAACCAAACAATGCGAGTGCTTCGCCAAGGGAAAAGAGTACCAGGAGTCCAAAATGGCCACATCAGCAGAAAACAGAACCATCAATCATACCAGAAAGCCAAACTTCAACCCAACCCACCCTCCATACCAATACACCCCTATCAACTACGGCTTACCTTCGCACCAACCTTTCTACGCACATCACCCCCATTACAATCATACCCCTTTCCATCCCACCACCGTTCCTCAACGCCAAAACCCACCATACACTCTTTCATTCCCAGCAACACCTCAAACCCAAACCAACCAGCAAGCAACCAACGCTTTACCACCACCGCCCCCAATACCAGCTTTGCCAGCCCCCAACCTGTCAAACCCGAAGCCCAAACCCAAACAACATCAACAACCCAACATCAACCTTCGGTGTAATACTCGCCATCACCGGGGGCTCCAACGAAGATCATGACAACAAAAGGCAAAGAAAAGAACATACCAGAAGAGTGCACCACGTAGCCGTCGAAGGACCGCACAAATTTGGGCGATGGTCCCACATCCCAATAACCTTCGATTCCGGTGACATGAAGTTAAGGGATTACCCTCACACTGACGCTATGGTGATCGAAACTAATCTAGCAGGGTGGACAGTCACCAAAATCCTGGTCGACACAGGAAGCTCTGCAGACATTCTGTTCGCCTCAACCTTCGATAGCATGAAGTTTGATAGAAATCTCTTTCAACCCGCTGGCAACCCCCTATACGGCTTCGGCGGTCAGCAAGTAAGAGCTATTGGAAAAATCTCTCTGCCTGTAACCTTCGGAGACCAAGTGAATTGTAGAACAGAGCACATAACCTTCGACGTGGTTGACATGTTCTATCCTTACAATGCAATCTTTGGCCGAGGGGTCACCAATGCCTTCAATGCAGTCATTCATCCTACATACCTTTGCATGAAGCTTCCTGCTCCGAAGGGGGTTGTTGCAGTATACAGAGATCAAGATGTTGCAAGAGCCGCTGAGGGGACAGTAGCACCTGGGCAACGCAATGTCCATAATTTAACAAAGCCTCCAACAACCAACCTCGGCAGCAAAGGTGAAGCAAACTATGACCAAACAAGAGCTTCGCCCAAAGAAGAAACCAAACAAGTCCAGCTCTTTGAGGGCAATTCCGAAAGGAAAGTAATCATCTCAACCCACCTCGACACTCAGGCAGAAAACAACCTTGTCCGTTTTCTCAAAGAAAACTCAGACACCTTCGCTTGGTCTGCGGAGGACCTCAAGGGCGTGAACAGATCTTTGATTGAGCATAGCCTGAATATAAAACAGGGGTATCGTCCAGTCAAGCAAAAGCTCCGCAAAATGTCAGAAGAAAGAAAAGAGGCAGCGAGGGCAGAGGTAAAAAGACTTTTGGATGCAGGGGTCATCCGCCCCGTCAAATATCCATCATGGCTCTCAAATGTGGTCCTAGTCCAGAAAAAGAACAACAAGTGGAGAATGTGCGCAGACTTCACGTGCTTAAACAAAGCTTGCCTGAAGGACGATTTCCCTCTACCAAACATAAACACCTTGGTAGACAGAGCAGCTGGTTGTCAGATGCTTTCTCTCCTTGATTGCTTTTCGGGATACCATCAAATCTGGATGAATGAGGACGACGAAGAAAAAACAAGCTTCATCACACCCTCGGGCACCTTTTGTTTCCGAAGAATGGCAGAAGGCTTAAGAAACGCAGGTTCTACCTTCGCTCGCATGACATCCGACGTCTTCAAAGATGAGCATGCCATCTCTGCTTATGTCGATGATCTGATAGTTCAAAGCCAACAAAGAGAAAGTCACATATCAGATCTTGCGAGAGTGTTCGACAACCTTCGGTCTGCCGGGTTGAAGCTGAATCCTGAAAAATGTGTCTTCGGAGTTAGCGAAGGAAAACTGCTAGGTTGTATTGTCTCAGCAAGGGGGATAGAAGCAAACCTAGAGAAAATTGATGCCATCATTAATATGGAACCACCAACGAACAAAAAAGCAGCTCAGCGATTGTCAGGGCGCTTAGCAGCACTCAGCAGGTTCATCTCCAGATCAGCTGAGCGAGGGTTACCTTTCTTTGAAACTCTGAGAAGCACCGCTCCATTCAATTGGGGACCTCGACAAATGAAAGCCTTCGAGGATTTGAAAAAGTATCTCACCAACTTGACCGTCTTGACCAGCCCTAGCAAAGGGGACTTGCTACTGCTGTACGTGGCAGCTTCGCCTCATGCAGCCAGCGCGGTGCTGGTCAAAGAGATGCATGAAAACAGCAAAGCCAGGCAGGCCCCAATCTACTATGTATCAGAAACCCTCGAGGGCCCCAAGCGAAACTACTCAGAGCTCGAGAAGATAGCGTACACCGTGGTCATGGCGTCAAGAAAGCTAAAGCACTATTTCCAGGCACACGAGATCCAAGTACCCTCAGCATACCCCCTCGAAAACATATTCAAGAACAATGAGGCAGTCGGTAGAATAGCAAAATAGGCAGTCCAATTGAACAGCTACACCATAACCTTCGTGGGAAGAACAGCGATCAAATCACAGGCCCTAGCAGATTTCATAGCCGAACGGACTCCAGACCCTCGCAGAGATGGAGTCAAAACAGATCTGTTTTGGATAGTGTATGTCGATGGAGCCTGGGGAGCAGCTGGAGCAGGAGCCTCGTCTATCCTAGTTTCGCCATCTGGGTCGAAGTTACGATACGCTAAAAGACTCGACTTCAAGTGCACAAATAATCCTGCAGAATATGAAGCTGTAATACTGGCACTTTCAAGACTTCGAGCATTGTCAGTTCGAAGGGCAGTCATCAACACAGATTCCCAAGTCATTGCGGGTCACATCGAGAAAAATTACAAAGCAAAAGATTTAGAGCTGCAAAAGTACTTACAATATGTCCGAAGGTTAGAATCTTTCTTCCTCGGCATAACAGTAAAAGCAATTCCTAGGTCCAAAAATAGCGAGGCAGACAATCTGGCCAAAGCAGCAGCACAACAACTACAGTTGTCCCCAGACGTTTTCTATGAAATGGCAACACAATCAGCCATCGAAGCAACTGAAAAAACAGCGAAGCTGATCAATGCAATTCAAAGCGAAGATTGGAGAGCCCCAATCATGGCCTATATCAACGGGTTGCACGAGCCTGATTCTAAAGAAGAAGAAACCAGGCTCAAGCAAAGAGCTCGAGGATACAAAATAGTGGACAACATTTTGTTTAAAGCCTCGGTGACCTCCCCATGGCTAAAATGTGTGTCACAGGACCAAGGAAAGGACATACTCAAACTCATTCACGAAGGTATCTGTGGCTCCCATAACGGCCCAAGGGCGCTAGTTGGAAAAGCTTTCCGTCAAGGTTTCTTTTGGCCAACAGCATCACGAGATGCACAAGACATCGTCAAGCACTGCGAGGGATGCCAACTAACAGCAAAAACACAAAACCCCAGGTGCCTTTGCAAAGATGGCCAACATGGCCTTTGCAAAGATGGGCAATGGACCTCGTCGGTCCACTACCAACAGCTCCAGGAAACCTTCGCTACGCAGTAGTGGCTGTGGAATATTTCACAAAGTGGATTGAAACTAGACCGTTGGTTTCTATCACCTCCCTAGACGTGAAAAAGTTTTTCTGACAACAAATAGTTTGTCGGTTCGGAGTTCCCAAACACCTAACCGTCGACAATGACACTCAATTTGACAGCGACGTCTTCAAGGAATTCTGTGATCAAATTGGAACAATTTTGTGCTTCGCCTCAGTCCGGCACCCTCAATCCAATGGCCTCGTTGAGAACATATATGATGAATGATTGACTTTGATGAGGAAGGTTTGAGGCTTTTACCCGATTAAGTCCATATGTCGCTATGCGCTTAATGTTTATGACTAACCGGTGGCGTTGAGTTGTGGTGTTTCTGTGTTGGTGTGCATGTGCAACATGTGTCTCTTGGCTGTGTTGATGTGCAGGTGTTGAGCTCAGATACAATGGTCAATGGCGAGGTGAAGGTCAAGTAGAGACGTGTCGTGCTAACGGACCGGGAGCGGTGAAGGGCGGACGTGAGGCTTGGACTGATGGACTAGAGGGCTAGAGGACTAGCTGTGGTAGCTGGCACGTGGCATCGGTGAGCGAGAGCACATGGGGATGTGCGGTGCATCGGCCGAGTCGAGAGGAAGACGATGGCGTCGTGGCACTTGGCGGAGGTCGGACACGGGCTTGCGTGCGGCGCAAGTGCCGTCGGCCGAGTCAAGAAGGAAGGCGAAGGCATTGTGCCCGGCGTGGAGGTTGGACATGCATCGGCATCGGTGCCGGTGGTCGGGGTGTGTGAACCACATCCCGCCTATGGTGCGGGTTTGTTAGTTGAGCCTCAAAACGCTACCATCGACGGTTTCCGAGTTTGGGCCTCAAAACTCGGGTGGCCGGTTTCCGAGTTTGGGCCTCAAAACTCGGGATGGACGGTTTCCAGGTTTGGGCCTCAAAACCTGGGTTCGTGGGTTTCCGAGTTTGGGCCTCAAAACTCGGGGTGGACGGTTTCCAGGTTTGGGCCTCAAAACCTGGGCTGGCAGGTTTCCCGGTTTGGGCCTCAAAATCGGGGGAAGGTCCAAAAGGACGGTCGACGCATGGCGGCGTGGAGAGGCTGGCGCGGCGGCGAAGCTATCCACGAGGAAGGCGCGGTGGTCGACATGACGGCACGTGGCGGCATCAGGGAGGTCGCATCGAGGCGAAGCTACCAGATGTGCGGGCGTGGCTGTCGGATGGAAACTGCCAGAGTTGGACGGTTTTACCCCTAGGGGGTATTTGGGTTAGTACTTCATGTTAGGGCGTTTGTGTCATTTGGACGTGCGCCTATATATAGATGAAGGGGCTGTGTTGGACAGCTATCCTTGGACGGTGTCTCTCTCATTTTGTGTTTGTGAGAGAAGGCTAGGGTTAGAGGAGAGTTGGATCTTGTTCTTGAGCTTTTCGCCATCCAAGCTTTGAATTGCTAGGAGTGGCTTGTAGCCCGACACCGAGTGCTTAATCAATCATCCATTCCGCTGATTCCAAGGATCAAATTCGTGCTTTGATTTGTCTTGCGATTTTGTTCTTCGCGTTTGCACGTTTTCCCCTCTTTCCATCTTCACGAGAATTTTTGTTTCGAGGAAGATTCGCAAATCCGTTTGAACCATCTTGTGTAGCTTCGTGAGAGTCTTCTTCCTACCAAAGGAATTTCTCTAATACCTCACGAACTCACAGATCGGGCGGATTTAGTTTTGGGATCGAGCTCTTGTCCGTTCTTCACCGTTTTCTTCGATTCACCGATTTGGATTTAGGTTCGAGCCATGATCTCTTAGGAGTAGCTCACTAACATCCTTGTGACCCCTCACACAAAGTTAGAGCCCTAGTGCTTTTGATCTGAGGGAGATCGGGTTGATTCGGTGGACGAACAGTGGGCTGGTCGAGGTGACCGGACGCTTCTTCATAGCGACCGGACGCACCCTGATAGAGTCCGGTCTTTGATCACTAGCGCTGACCAGCTTGCGCGACGTGATCGGACGCTGGCTTCAGGATGACCGGACGCTGGCTTCGTGCATCCGGTCGTTGAAAGGCCGAGCGAAACTGGTTCTGTGAACCGACCGGACGCTCTGTGATAGCGTGACCGGACTCATCGAGCACACTGTTCATTGTGCCCGTTTTCTTGTGACCGGACGCTTGAGGTGTGACCGGATGCTCCACACCAATGAGTCCGGTCGTGAACAGAGAGCTCCCAAAACGCTGATCAGCTGACCGGACGCGTCCGGTGCTTGTTGACCGGACGCACCAGTAAGTCCGGTCACTGCAGACAGCGCGCATTTTCGTCCGAATCTTTTTCGTTCGAGCTCTGATTTGAGATCCGCTTTTTGCGTTGGATTCCCGACTCTGTGCTCTACAGAAACTGGGCTTCCCGCTTTGCGAAAAAGCCTGAATCCCCCTCGCGTTGCTCGGGGGAGGTTGAGGCTACCCAAACTCGATCGTGTCACTAGTTGACTCGTGTGGATTTGGGTGAGGGAGCTTTTGTGGTGTCCCGCTGTGTTCCTAGAGAACATCCACCCATTCTCTTGGGTCATGGACATCACGTGTGTCGGCTTTGCTCTTGGGGTTGATTTTGTTGCGACAGAGGCCAGAATTTCGGAAGAAATTTTTAGGCTCCCATTCACCCCCCCTCCCCCTCTGGTCGCCTTGCTTTAGCATTTTCGGTCCTTCAATTGGTATCGGAGCCAGTTAAGGATCTCTCTACCTTAACCGTTTCCGGATCCGCGAAGGCGACCTTTTAGAGTAGTTTTGCTTCGGACTTTGTTTGTCAAGGTGTTGAGCTTTTTGTTGGCTAACACTGACCGTGCTTTTGGAGATGGCACCAAGTTCTTCTTCCAGTGTGACTTTGTCCTTAGGTTTGAGTCTTGGACATGCGACTGAGGACGACATTTTGGCAAGAAGGAGGAGTGCGGTTCTTGAGACGGAACGTGAGGTTGAGGCTTTGCTGGACTTTCTAGGAGATGATGAGCATTCAACGGAGGATCGTATACGTGAACTTGGCAAGGCCAAGAAAGGTACACTTCTCGCTAGTCTTGGGATTTTGTCCCAATGATTTGAAGCTTGTTGTGATGATAACATTAGATATGATGAGATTTGTGATACCTTGCATAGAAAGATCAAGAAGTTGAAATGCTTCATTGCTAGGTTGAAATGTGGCCTTTTTCATTGGAAGTCTAGTGCATCTTTACCTTGCACCTCTTGTAGTGACATGGTTAGGAAGAATGATGAGCTATGCTTTTCTCTTGCTAGCTTAAAATCTGAAAATGAAATGTTGAAATCAAATGCTTCTATACCATGTCTTGTTTGCTTTGACTTGCGCAAGGACCTTGTTCATGCTAAATCTGAAATAGCCTTGCTTAGGTCAAAAGATTCTTTACCATGTGTTTCTTGTGAGTCTTTGCTTGCTGAAATTGATAAACTAAAATTGACTCACACCACATGTGTAGATGAACTTGAGCATGCTAGGGCTGAAATTGTTGAAATAAATGCTAGGCCTTGTAGCTTGTGCTCTTTGAATAAAGATGCTTGTCATACTTCTTGTGCTATTCATGATTCTTTGCATGATGTGAATGGTGATGTTTCTTCCACCGATTTCATGTGCACATCATGCATTGATTTGGAAAAAGAAGTTTTGGCTTTGAAGGTTTTGCGGGATGATATGAGCGCCAAGTTGGTTGAGCACAATGATATGAGTGCCAACCTTGATAAGGAGATTGAGCTCTTGCGTACCACATATGCCGAGTGCATTGAAAAGGAGATGGAAAATTTGAGAAACACTCCTTGTGGTACTTGTGATCGCCTCATGTTTGAGAATGAGGTTTTAACTAAAAGATGCAAGAGTCTCTGTGCTAAGTCTTTTGAGTCACGCATTTCTTGCAACTCCGATGTTGATGCTTCTAAAACTGCTTCTTTGCAACCGGAGTTGAGTTCTTGTGTTGCGCGTGAGTCTTTTGACTGTAGCACTAGTGTCAAGGTTTCAGATAGCTCTTTCATAGCTACTCCCAACCTTGTTGTGTCTTCGAGTGATGTCCAAGGGACTTCTCTTGACAAGGGTGCTTCTCACATTTTTGGGACTCGTGTTCCCAATCCGATTTTCCATTGCACCTTTTGCAAGAAGGATGGACATTCATTTGATTTTTGTTTCCGCCGTGTCAAACACGAGCGACGTATTCGAGCTAAGGCTTTTAGGAAGCCGCGTAGCCTTTCCCATGGCACGTGTGCTCCTAGTGTTGGCACCAAGTTGAACGTGGATGCATCTTGCTCTAAGTCCCAAGGGACTTCTCACTTCTTGGAGAATGGTGTGCCTTCCAATAGGCCTTTGTACCATTGCTCTTTTTGTGAGAAAGATGGGCATCAAGAAAGCTTTTGCTATCGGCGTGCCAAACGTTTGCGCCAAGCTCGCTCTTCTAGGAAGATGGTGGTTCATAGCCCTTCTCATGGCATGAACGCTTGTGCTCCTAGTAAGAAGTCCCTCTTTGTTGATGTGTTTTATGACTCCTTTTCTAGTGGGATAGGTCATGGTCGTGGACATGCTTCGAGTGCTTCTTCTCTCGGTCCACGTCATGTTTTTCATGGTGCTTCTATTGGTTCTTCTACAAAAACCTTGGAAGATGTTTGCCTCTTTTCCCATGGTACGACTCGTTCTTCTACTCGAGTTGTCCTTTTGGAGAATGCTTCCAAGGGTGTTTCACAATTGCATCTGAACCAACATTTGCATCATGCTAACCCACAAGATAAGTTGAGTTTTGTGACCAAGTCTTGGGTTCCCAAGTATATGCTTGACCCTTCGGGATCCATGACTTGGGTTACTTTGTCATCTTGTGTGTAGATATGAGGACGCGGGGTGGAGAACATGCACCTGATGGAACTTGGTCTTTTAGATGTGACCAAGATTTGATGGTTCTCTATACCCCGCTTAGAATTGCCTCCAAAGAGGCTTTTGTTATCTGGTGAGCTTTCATATACACTCATACCTTGTACATCCATGATCTATGTCTTGTGGTATGAGATGGTCTTTCATGTGCTCACTTGTATAGTTCTTGCATGTATATTTTCCTGTGTATCATGTTTTGTTTAGTCTAGCATGCGCTATCTTCTATATCATTTGTCGTGCTAGCTTTGTGTACAGCTTTGGTGGCTTATCCACTTTTCATGCCAGTTTATGATCCTCATGAACATTGTGCCATGTTTTACCGTACTTCTCCATGAGCTTTACTTGTAGTGGTATGATGTTCATTAGGTGTCACTTTTCAGGTGCTCATTTTGGTTAGCTACATGTATCCTGTTGATATGTTTAGTTCGAGCACTAGCCTTTCCACAATTTTATCATGTTACATGCTTCTGGATCTATTGCTATCATTATCTTGCATTGTAGCATGTGTTGAGGTTTAGGCTGTGTTTGGGTTGATCATGTCTCTAGGTTGCTTTTTGCTATATAGTGCTATATCCTGTTGCATGGTAGTCTTGACAAGGTTGAGTTCAGATCTCGTTGCGGTATCATTCATAGGTAGACCTCTTTTTGTTGAGAGTTCACCTTATGCTTTTATGTGACTAACCGTTTTGTGGAGACCTTGAGGTCACACTGGACGAGACGATACCCTGTGTTTCTTCTGCTTTTGAGTGTGCAGGAGAACAGGAGCCTGGAGAGAGCATTTCGGCTCACGAACCCGATCCCACTTCTTCCACGACTTGGGATTCCGCTCGAGCAGCTCTCCAGCGAGCACTAGCTGCACCTGTGGGAGCGACAGCATCAGGCGAGGGGGAGACGACTCCGGCGAGGCAGGAGCCCCGAAGACTTAAGTAGATTCAGGCGTCCCCTCGGGGATCACACCAGCAGGTGGTCATGCGCTTCATGAGGTACCTCCAACACACTTCTGAGTTCGGGTTTTGGTACTCTTCTTCATTGACCTCTTTTTGCTGTGTGGTCTTTTCGATGTGGATCTTGCTGGCTGTCGCTTGAGCGTTTCTCGGCTCTTTATTTGTGAGTTTGGTGTGTGTTTCCCTTTTTAGTTGGGGAAGCATTTTGCTTGTTGTATCTTAGTTGGATTTTTCCGATACCCTTTTGTTTTGGGTTTTTCTTTGTAGGCTAGTTTCTGCTTTGTCTTTGATAGACTAGCTTTTGCATGCATTCCATCATGTATATCTTGCATTTTAGAGCTTCATGTATATAATAATGAGAATGAGACTATGCTCTTTTTGGTATGCCATATTGATTCATGATGATGCTTGTAGCTTAGGCTCTCTTTGATCACTTGATACATGTTATGAGCTAAGCTATTTTTGCAAATGGTGAACTTGACTAATCAACTATGAAACTTTTAATTTGTTCACCATTGAGATTGGCAACTAGCATGGGTAGGATGTGTTGAGATCACTTGTGCTATCTTTTGTATGCTAGGTTGCTATGTCTCTTGCACTGAGTCATTCACTTGCTTGGATTGTTCATATTTACCTTGTGCTAAAATTTGATCCAAGTCTAAGTGAAATGAAAAGATCGAGATGGGATTGCATGTGTCAGCACCTCACGGTATCGAGACTGTTTCTCATTGCACATTTGAGTTAAACTTGAGCCGTGTAGTGTAAGACCAAAACTGGTGCTTTAAGCTTCCGATTGCTTTTGTTGCATTGGCTTAGCCCGGTTGAAAAGTTAAGCAATGACCATGCTTTCAACCTCTCGCAATCACATGCTTTTAATTTGAACTTGTGTTAATACCGCTGCAAATTCCGATAAAAATTTGAAAATAACACAAGTTTATGCTTCATTCTATTGCATGATGATTGAACTTTGCTAGGGGTAGTTCACCTTTTGTACTTGAGTTAGCACTTGCTCGATTTCCTGTCTATTCATGCTAAGTGCTATTTTAGTGGTGAACTCCTTTTCAAATGGCTTAAAACTGCTCATATGCTTAATTGTTCATATTTCGTATTCATTTGATTAGTTTGAGCCTTTGCTAGCATTTGTATTGGTTGCAACACTTTCAGGGCAGCACCCTTTTGAGCATCTTTTCATTCTGATTGCTATACACTTGAAGCTGTTGCATTGTGCATATCATGCATTTTTAGCTTAGTGTACATACCCCCAGCTCCGATACACTTTGTGGTCACTTTCAGTGCTTTTCATTGCCCCCATATGCTTTTGGATGACTTGTCTTGTGTTTGTGTCAACTTTGTGAAAAATGTCCAAAACCCCTCAGCATGTTCCCTTTTGTCAAGGGGGAGAAGTTGTTTGCAAGGGGGAGCTTGTGTGTTGGCACAAAGGGGAGAGTCATGCATTTTGGGGAGAGCTTTGAGCTAGGAGGAGTTTAGCTCTTTTATGTTTTGCTTCAATTAGTATAGCACTTTTATGTGTTTCAATTGGTATCCATCTTTTGGTATGGAGTGTAATTGGTGTCATGAGCTTTGTTGCATAGCTTTTGTATGTAGGCTTGCTTTCAGGGGGAGTCGCTTTTGTCTTGCTGCTTCTCCGCGTGCTCCGAGTGTTTGTGCTCCATTTAGTGTTGAGCTTCTCTTGTGGTTTTTCTCAGTCGGTATCAAGCCTACTAGTCGTGTTGAGCCGTTTTTGCCTCTGTCTAGAAGGACTAACAGTTTTTGCTTGGTATTTTCGATTGGTATGGACCTTTCAGCTAGTTGCGTCGAGCCTATGTGCCTCTGTCTTGAGGAACTAGCTGTTTTCACCAATTCTTGGCTGTTTGTGATTGGACGCATTCTAATGCGTTGTTTCAGCCTCAATTAGTATCGAGCCTTGAGCTAGTGGTGTTGAGCCCTTTTCTGCCTTTTCTTGCGGGCTAGCTCATTTTTTACTTGGTTGCGTCGAGCCGTTGCCCATGTCTTTGGGAACCAAGTCTCTTGCTCTATGTGATCGAGTTTTGCTCTTTGTTGAGTTGTTGCTCCGATCTTTTGCTTGGTTGCGTTGAGCCATTGTCCATGTCTTTGGGGACCAAGTTATGTTCATTTCAAATTGCCCCTTCTTTAGCATTTCTTTGGCTTTTTGGGCATTTGAATGGATAATCTTCTCATATCAAGTGACTTTGTTCTTTGCCCCTTTATGGCTTTTGATCACTTGAATGAGATTTTCGGTTTTGTTATCTCAAACCATCTCTTGTGCCTAGTTCTTGTCAATTCAATCATCAAGGGGGAGAAAAAGGCGGAGAAATTTCGACCCAAGTGAACCCCAAGTGGATAAGTACCTTGGTTTCTTTTGTGATGATTGTTTGACAATTTATTTGAGATTGGTTTTCGAGTACCTTTTGGGATTTCATGAAACTCTTGTTTTATCTTGACTCTTCGGTTGTGTGGAGGTTTTGCCCGCTTTTCCTGTTTCTTTCGGAACCGAGAGCTTTTATTTGGAGTTTTCATGATCCTTCCTCATTCCAAGTGGCCTTGTGTTTGCTTTTGCTTGGCTTTTGAGCACTTGAATGAGGCTTGCCTTCAAACCCTTCCTTTGTGGTTTTAATTTTAGTCAATGCATCCATCAAGGGGGAGATTGAGAACATATATGATGAATGATTGACTTTGATGAGGAAGGTTTGAGGCTTTTACCCGAATAAGTCCATATGTCGCTATGCGCTTAATGTTTATGACTAACCGGTGGCGTTGAGTTGTGGTGTTTCTGTGTTGGTGTGCGTGTGCAACATGTGTCTCTTGGCTGTGTTGATGTGCAGGTGTTGAGCTCGGATATAGTGGTCAATGGCGAGGTGAAGGTCAAGTAGAGACGTGCCGTGCTGACGGACCGGGAGCGGTGAAGGGCGGACGTGAGGCTTGGACTGACGGACCAGAGGGCCAGAGGACTAGCTGTGGTAGCTGGCACGTGGCATCGGCGAGCGAGAGCACATGGGGATGTGCGGTGCATCGGCCGAGTCGGGAGGAAGACGATGGCGTCGTGGCACTTGGCGGAGGTCGGACACGGGCTTGTGTGTGGCGCAAGTGCCGTCGGCCGAGTCAAGAAGGAAGGCGAAGGCGTTGTGCCCGGCGTGGAGGCTGGACATGCATCGGCATCGGTGCCGGTGGTCGGGGTGTGTGAACCACATCCCGCCTATGGTGCGGGTTCGGTAGTTGAGCCTCAAAACGCTACCATCGACGGTTTCCGAGTTTGGGCCTCAAAACTCGGGAGGCCGGTTTCCGAGTTTGGGCCTCAAAACTCGGGATGGACGGTTTCCAGGTTTGGGCCTCAAAACCTGGGTTCGCGGGTTTCCGAGTTTGGGCCTCAAAACTCAGGGTGGACGGTTTCCAGGTATGGGCCTCAAAACCTGGGCTGGCAGGTTTCCCGGTTTGGGCCTCAAAATCGGGGGAAGGTCCAAAAGGACGGTCGACGCGTGGCGGCGTGGAGAGGCTGGCGCGGCGGTGAAGCTATCCACGAGGAAGGTGCGGTGGTCGACATGACGGCACGTGGCGGCATCAGGGAGGTCGCGTCGAGGCGAAGCTACCAGATGTGCGGGTGTGGTCGTCGGATGGAAACTGCCAGAGTTGGACGGTTTTACCCCTAGGGGGTATTTGGGTTAGTACTTCATGTTAGGGCGTTTGTGTCATTTGGACGTGCGCCTATATATAGATGAAGGGGCTGTGTTGGACAGCTATCCTTGGACGGTGTCTCTCTCATTTTGTGTTTGTGAGAGAAGGCTAGGGTTAGAGGAGAGTTGGCTCTTGTTCTTGAGCTTTTCACCATCCAAGCTTTGAATTGCTAGGAGTGGCTTGTAGCCCGACACCGAGTGCTTAATCAATCATCCATTCTGCTGATTCCAAGGATCAAATTTGTGCTTTGATTTGTCTTGCGATTTTGTTCTTCGCATTTGCACGTTTTCCCCTCTTTCGATCTTCACGAGAATTTTTGTTTCGAGGGAAGATTCGCAAATCCGTTTGAACCATCTTGTGTAGCTTCGTGAGAGTCTTCTTCCTACCAAAGGAATTTCTCTAATACCTCACGAACTCACAGATCGGGCGGATTTAGTTTTGGGATCGAGCTCTTGCCCGTTCTTCACCGTTTTCTTTGATTCACGGATTTGGATTTAGGTTCGAGCCATGATCTCTTAGGAGTAGCTCACTAACATCCTTGTGACCCCTCACACAAAGTTAGAGCCCTAGTGCTTTTGATTTGAGGGAGATCGGGTTGATTCGGTGGACGAACAGTGGGCTGGTTGGGGTGACCGGACGCTTCTTCATAGCGACCGGACGCACCCTGATAGAGTCCGGTCTTTGATCACTAGCGCTGACCAGCTCGCGCGACATGATC
Organism: Coix lacryma-jobi var. lacryma-jobi; assembly: GCA_009763385.1. Classification (NCBI taxonomy): domain Eukaryota; kingdom Viridiplantae; phylum Streptophyta; class Magnoliopsida; order Poales; family Poaceae; genus Coix; species Coix lacryma-jobi. The sequence goes on along the minus strand of CM019823.1, from coordinate 129,782,283 downwards.
GGACGCTGGCTTCAGGATGACCGGACGCTGGCTTCGTGCGTCCGGTCGTTGAAAGGCCGAGCGAAACTGTAACATCCCAAAATTTGCATCAATTTAAAAATAGGCAATATGATTTAATTATGCATTTTGTGTGTTGCATAAAACTTAGTTAACAAATTATTTGCAAAAGCTAAAATTAATCCTAGGCCAAAGATCATGTTGATGCATACATGCTGGTGCATAACTTATTTTTGTGATGCGTGGTTTTAGTTCAAAAGTTGTTTGAATTCAAAAAGGATTTGAAAATGCATTTGAAAAATCAAATCTGAAATTGGAAAATATTTCCTCTTCTCCCTCCTCCTTCTTTCTCCCTTCTGGCCCGAGCCAGCCTGGCCGGCCTGCTCTTTCCCTTGCGCCGGCCCGCTTCTCCTCTCCCCTCTCCTCTCTCTCTCCGTCGCTCGCGTGGGCCGTCGCCCGGCCCAGCAGCCTTGCGCAGCGCCGCAGCCCCGCGCTGAGCCGAGGGTCCAGCCTCGGCGCTGCACTCGCGTGCGCATCACCGTCTCGCCCGAGGCTCCAGCCTCGCGCGAGCACCGCCGTCTCCGTCTCGCCCGAGGCTCCAGCCTCGCGCGTGCGTAACCGTCTCCGCCTCGCCCGAGGGTCCAGCCTCGCGCGTGCGTAACCGTCTCCGCCTCGCCCGAGGGTCGCCGCTCCCGCACCCGCTCTCGCTGACAGCTCGACTCCTCCTGTCAGCGTCCCATCGCTTCTTCTCCCTCTCGTATCCGGCTCGGACTCCATGGTCGGGATCGAGTCCATCCTCGCCACGCGTCCTCGCTTGCCAAATCGACCGAACCGACCCTCTTATAAGGTCCCCAGGAAACCGCCGCCTCTCCCCACGCTTTTAGCTTGAGCTCTCGTGCCCTAGTTCGTCTCCGCGACAAACTCCGCCGCCCGCAAGCTTTCCGCCGCCAACAACCCGACGATTCATCGAGTTCCCGCGCCCGTAAGTGGTACCTCGAGTTTCCCCTTGATCTCTCGAAGCTAACCGAGTGTGTTCCCCTCTTTTTCCCCCTCGTCTTGGTGCTCTAATCGCTCGCCGTCGCTCTGCAGAGGCCGTTGTCCGCCAAACTGTGCAACCCGCCGTCACCGAGACCTCTCCGACGCCATTAACACCACTGGTGAGTTCGCCTCGAGCTCCTCTTTCGATTGGATCTGCTCCCGAGGCCTCTACCGCTCTGTAGCGCAATCCCGAGCCGCGCCGCCGCCTTCCGGCCGTGGAGCCGCCGCGTCCTTCTTTCTCTCCGGTGAAAAGCGCCGCCGGCCCTCCCTGATCTAATCCCGAGCGTCCATCTCAGATCCGACGCACACCAGAGCTCGATACCCCTTCGTTGCCTGTTTTACAAAAAGATCCTTACACCTTTTTAGGTCTAAACCCGCGGTCCCAAAGGCCCTGTTCTTTGAGTCTGCGTTTTCCTCTGTTTGAGCCCCTGCGCTTTGTCCTATTTGAGGCGCAGTCCATCCAATCCGCAGATTCGTTTTAAATCAATTTAAATACAAAATCAATTTCAGTTTATTTACAGTTTTGCCACCAGTTTTAAATGCTTATAACTTCTACGTTTTTAGTCCGATTTAGTCCGTTCAAGTTGCGTTAGATTCGTTTTGAAAAGCTCTATCTATCTGTACAAGGATATCTACTGTTTTCAGTAATTAAAATTGGAGTTAGGTTTAATCTACTAATTAAGGTTCTGTAACTTGTTTAGCTCATAACTTTCGCGTTATAATTCCGTTTTTCGTGATTCTCGCGTTTATGTGATCGTGGTAGATCGTACCTTCTGTTTTCAAACTTTTTATATTATTTTCTTGCTGATTGGTGTAATGTTCTAATTATAGCTTGTTTGCTTTGTATGGTTGTTGTTCCGATGGTTGTGTGTTGATCGAGTATAGACGGTGAGAATTACGTTGGTGATCAAGAGCTCTACTTCGACAACCAGGATCAACCAGAGTACTCTGAATCAGGCAAGTATAGCATGGGATCATCCTTGTTGACCTATTCACCATGAAACATCTAAATTCATGTGCATGTGTCTAATCTTGATCTCCTATCTAGTTACCCTAGACCTTTGACCCGTTACCTTGATAACTTTGGGATGCTATGCATATGGGTAGAGTTTTGCTAGAGCTTTACTTAAACCAAACATGATCTAATAATGGTGAATAAAATTTGATCTTTTTAGCAACATGGTTTAGGATCTCCTGTCAGCAAAAGCTGGGACATACAGTGCAACCATGAGGGTTATATGGCTCTGACCTTAGCTCAGTATAAGGACCTTTTCTAGCTTGTTAGTGGACACCTGTATAGGCGCGTTGGATCTTGCCGAGTTGGGTATAGTGCGGCTTCTGTCCACGTGAGTATAGGCTGCGTGTTATTGTGCCACCTGGAAGGAGGGCTCTACATCCCCTTGCCTTAAGAACTAGCGGCCCTAACTTGTTAGACGAACCTTTGAAAGGCTTTGCGTGTATCCTGCCCACTCACCTCGGAAGTGTTATGGGAGTAATTAACCCGGGCATCTGGATATCACGACTCATCGGGTAAAGTGTACACCTCTGCGCAGAGTTTAATAAACTGATATATCAGCCGTGCTCACGGATACGAGCGGCCCGGAAAACTCACAGATTAGTTGTTATATGTTGTTTATTTATGTTGCTCATGTTGATTACCTTATTGCTATGTTTCAATTATTATGATCATGTGGGTTGGGTTTAAGCATTCATATATGTTTACCTTAATGTTAAAATGTTGCCAAATAAAAGCTACTGCAGTTTAACCAGTGTCAGCCTTTTTGAGCCTCATGAACCCCATGTTACACTTGTTAAGTACGAGATGTACTTATGCTTGTTTATTTTCTTTCTACTTGGATAAAAATCCCGGATGGGTAACAGATTGCTATGGTAATGACGACTTCCCTGAAGAGTTCTAGTCTTGCTGTCAACCAGTCATCTTCCCTGTGATGGAGCTACCGCGAGAGATACTTTATTTATCCGCTGCTATGTAAAGTCTTTGAATAATATTCGTTATGTAATAAACATATGTGATGGTACTCCTTAATTTGTGGCTTATGTGTGTGATTGATCTCTGGGCACACATGAGTTAATGCATTCAATTTTGTTCTTAAAATTGGGTGTGACAAATTGGTATCAGAGCTATGTTGACTGTAGGACGCAAGCCTAGTTAGTTATGGTCGTTTTAGTGGTCCTTGCTTCTCAATTCTTGCTATTTATCTTAGCCTTGTTAATTTATCAAAACTATATGCTTCTCTTTACTTGCTCTATTACACAAATATATTGATTCTATTATATCTATCTCTTGGTCTATTCCATAGATGGCTCGTCGTATCACCCGCAGGACCATCAGTGGACGCAGGAGGGCAGGCAACCCCGTTTCGCAAGCACCGCAAGTACCCCAGGCGCCAGAGCAGCAGGAGGTAGCACCGCAAGAGCCAGTACCACAAGAACAAGCACCTCAAGAAGTGGAACCACAAGCGCCGGCACCACCAGCACAAGCTCCAGTACCTCCCTCGCCAGTGCCCCCAGAAGTGCTGGAGGTTGAAGACGATGAAGAGCTTCCAACGGGTTGGGACGTGGACTCCGGGTATTTCGTCGGAGCGCCTACAGCTGCCCAGAGCCCCACACATCACAGGCTGATGGGACTTTTTGATGCCTACTACCCCGACAAGAACATCATCGTACAGTACACCCATTGGAGGTACAGTCATCCCATGGAAAAGACCTACTGGAAGGCAAGAGTGACTGTCGCTGTCCGAGAACCAGAGAGTGGCTTATACCTGCATGAGATGGTGATCGGCCACAGGGCTCGTCGGTCCACTCTAGCGTCAGCCTTGGAAGCCGTGGCAGTTGAAGCCTACAAAGCATTCCGAGGTCAACGCATTGAAGACATGAGGAATGACGCATACCGCTATCTGCCCTATTGGAACAGTGAGAATAAGGAGGCTATGGTAGAAGACCCCAATGCAACACCAACCGAGAAGGCCACACGAGATTTTCTCCTTGACAGGGAAAGGTCTAACGCGGACTTGGAAAGGCAGGTGATATCCATGGGAAAAGATCTCAAAAGATGCTATAGCACTATTGATGGGCTCTTGGAACTTCTAAATCAACCCCCTATGTACAAGAGGCTCCGCGAACCGCTCTACAAATAGGCATAGGTCACCCTTCTATGTAATAAGACAATAGTAGTAAGCGTTTGTCGAGTCTAGTTAACCTATGTGCTAGTGTGATTCTTTATGTGTGAGTTGGATTATCATTATGCTTATGTGTGATTTGGATCTTTGTAATGAGTGTTGAGATATTGTGGGCTTGTCTACAAATCTCATAGTTAGACATAACGTTCATGAATAATAAAAGGGTTAGTTACATCTTGTCCTATGCTGTTTTCTGGAACAACCTGTGATCTTTTGGTTAAATCTCAAGTCCTGATCGTGCAACATGGCTGAAAATTTTATGATGGAAAATAGACTCCTATATCTAACCAATGCCTCTGGAATCACTTCAATAGCTGTTATGATTTGTGAGATATGGCTGTTTCAAGTTAGAGTTTCTGCGCAGTTTTGAGCACTGGACAGATCTGTTTGTTCTCTGTTTTTGACTGATTTAACGGCAGAATCTGGGAAAGTCACTTAAATAAAAGTTGTAGATAATTTCGTTATCTTTCCAACCGTGTATCACACGCCCTGTTTGGATTTCTGGAACTCCGTATATGACTGTTTTTCTGTACTGCTGTTACCGGATCTCGCCCAGAAATTTTCAGATCTCCTGTTTCCTCTCATATAAGTGATCTTTTCTTAAAAAGGTTCACTAACCTTGATCCCTGTTTGGAAACACAGATGGCCGCCAGAGGAGGTGGAGTTGGAGGTGGACGTGGACGTGGCCGTGGTCGTGGAGCACCTGTTAACCCACCACCACCACCACCCCCAGTTGACATTCAGCAGTTGATGGGCATCCAAGCCCAATTTATGCAAACTATGATGCAACATATGCAGCATCAGCCAGTTGGAGGAGCACCACCGATGCAAGTGAGGGACAAGAGGGGTGAGTTTTTGAAGGGTCACCCGCCAGTGTTCTCTCATGCCGCTGATCCCCTGGAGGCTGATGACTGGCTTCGTGCTATTGAACGCCAGCTTACCATCGCGCAATGCAATGACCAGGAGAAGGTGCTCTATGCTTCTGGTCAGTTGCAAGGAGCTGCTCTGGATTGGTGGGAATCGTTTCAGTTCGGTCAACCCAACAATGCCCCACCTGTCACCTTTGAGGAATTCAAGACCAACTTTAAAGCGTACCATATCCCTGCTGGTCTGATTGAATTGAAGCAGGAAGAGTTTAGATCTCTGCGCCAAGGAGCCATGACCGTTGCAGAGTACCGTGACAAGTTTGCTCAATTGTCACGCTATGCTCCCGCTGATATTGCTCAGGATGCCGACAAGCAGCGTCGCTTCCTCAAGGGTCTGAATGACGGACTGGCACTGCAGCTTATGTCCAATGAGTATGCCAGCTACCAGATCTTAGTCAACCGTGCTATTGTAGTTGACAACAAGCGCAAGGAGATGGAGGCTAGAAAGAGGAAGCTCCATGGTCAGTCTTCTGGTAGTAACAACCGCCCTCGTCCTAATTTTGCACCGGGCAACCAGCAGAGGTATCAGGGACCTACTTCTCAGTGGAACCGTAACCAGGGACCGCAACGCCCTTCATATCAGCAGCAAGGAAACAATCAGCGCCCGCAGCAGCAGCAGCACAATAATCATGCTCAACGCCAAGGTACCCCTGTCAACACCCCCATGAAGAATAGTGCACCTAACACTCCCAACAAGTGCTTTGTCTGCGGTGAGGTTGGTCACCTCTCCTACAATTGTCCTAAGAAGCAGAATCAACAGACTCCACAGAGTCAGAACAATAAGGGACGTCAGAATCCATCACCTAACTCCGGCAAGGTGAATCACGTGTCCGCAGAGACCGTGCAGGAAGCGCCAGAGATTATGCTTGGTACGTTCAACATCAGTTCCATCCCTGCTACAGTTCTTTTCGATTCTGGTGCATCGCATACTTTCATATCTCATACATTTGTTAGAATGCATAATCTACCTGTTAGTCTCATGAAAACCCCTGTAATGGTTACCTCACCGGGTGGAGGTTTGCAAGCTACGCTCCAGTGTATGCCTATAGATGTGTCCCTAGGGGGGGTAGACTTCTCAGTATCCCCAATTGTGCTGAGGACAGCTGGCATTGATTTGATACTTGGTATGGATTGGATGAAGAGGTGCAAGACAGATATACAGTGTCAAGATAAAGTTGTGACAGTTACCACAGCTAAGGGAGACAGAATCAGTGTGAAGGTAGTGCTACAACCAACACCGACTGCAACCGTGAACCAGATAAATGAAGAGGTTTTCCCGGAAGATCTAGTGGTGGATGAGTTCCCGGATGTGTTCCCCGATGATTTGCCAGGTATGCCACCTGATCGCGACATTGAATTTATTATTGAACTTTTACCTGGAACTGCACCCATAGCTAAAAGACCATATAGGATGGGAGTACCTGAATTAGATGAACTTAAGAAACAAATTAAAGAGTTGCAAGAAAAAGGGTTTATTCGTCCTAGTTCATCACCTTGGGGAGCTCCTGTTATCTTTGTTGACAAAAAGGATGGTGGTCAACGGATGTGTGTTGACTATAGATCGCTTAATGAAGTTACCATTAAGAACAAGTACCCGTTGCCGAGGATCGATGATCTGTTTGATCAGCTGAAAGGTGCATGTGTATTCTCTAAGATTGATCTGCGTTCTGGTTACCATCAGTTGAAGATTCGAGCATCTGATATTCCAAAGACAGCTTTCACTACCAGGTATGGGTTGTATGAGTATACAGTCATGTCCTTTGGATTGACCAATGCACCTGCCTACTTTATGTATTTGATGAACAAGGTGTTCATGGAATATCTCGACAAGTTCGTAGTTGTGTTTATTGATGATATTCTAGTATACTCTAAGAACAAGGAAGACCATGCTAAACACCTGAGGTTAGTGCTACAAAAACTCAGAGAGCACAAGTTGTATGCCAAGCGCAGCAAGTGTGAGTTTTGGTTAAAGGAAGTTTCTTTCCTTGGACATGTTATTTCTAATGGAGGCATCTCAGTAGATCCGGGCAAGGTTGAAGATGTGTTGAATTGGAAGCCACCAACAGATGTGACCGAGATTCGTAGTTTCCTTGGATTGGCTGGTTACTATAGAAGGTTCATTGAAGGATTCTCCAAACTTGCTAAGCCAATGACAGCTCTGCTAGAGAAGAATGCTAAGTTTGTTTGGTCTGATAAGTGTCAAGCTAATTTCGAGGAGTTGAAGAAACGTCTAACTACAGCTCCAGTGTTAATTCTGCCAGATCTGAGTAAGGATTTCTCCATTTATTGTGATGCGTCTCGTCAAGGTTTGGGTTGTGTTCTTATGCAAGAAGGCAGAGTGGTAGCATATGCATCGAGGCAGTTGAGAAAGCATGAGCTGAACTATCCCACTCATGATTTAGAATTGGCAGCTGTTGTCCATGCATTGAAGATTTGGAGACACTATCTAGTGGGTCACAAGACGGACATCTATACCGATCATAAGAGCTTGAAGTACATTTTCACTCAGTCTGATCTGAATTTGAGACAACGCAGATGGTTGGAATTGATTAAAGATTATGATTTGGAAATACACTATCATCCCGGGAAGGCTAATGTTGTAGCAGATGCCTTGAGTAGAAAGAGCCATGCCAATGAGGTCAGAATTGCTTCTATGCCAAATGAGTTGTGTGCTGAATTTGCACATCTGAATTTGGGAATTGTGATCAACAGAATAGAGTTAGAGCTTGAACCAGTATTGATGCAAGAGATACGTAAGGGTCAGATGTCAGATGAAAAGTTAAAGCAGATAGCCGATAACATTGTTCTTGGCAAAGCATCAGGTTTTCGGTTGGATGATGATGGTACATTGTGGCATGGGAATAGATTATGTGTACCTGCAATCAAGGAGATACGTGAGTCTATACTGCGAGAAGTACATGAGTCAGCTTATTCCATTCATCCTGGAAGCACTAAGATGTACCTTGATCTGAAGAAAAAGTATTGGTGGGATGGGCTGAAGCGAGATGTAGCCGAGTACGTCGCTCTGTGTGATACATGTCAGAGGGTGAAGGCAGAACATCAGAGACCCGCTGGTTTGTTACAACCGATGAAGATACCTGAATGGAAGTGGGAAGAAGTCGGTATGGACTTTATAGTTGGTTTGCCTCGTACGCAGAGAGGGTACGACTCCATATGGGTAGTAGTTGATCGATTAACCAAAGTTGCTCACTTTATACCAGTTAAAACTACCTATACGGGAGCAAGATTGGCAGAATTGTACATGGAACGGATAGTATGTTTGCATGGAGTGCCCCGAAAGATTGTGTCAGATCGTGGTACTCAGTTCACCTCTCACTTTTGGCAGATGATACATCGATCATTAGGCACAAGGTTGAACTTCAGTACTGCTTATCATCCACAGACTGATGGACAGACGGAAAGAACCAATCAGATTCTGGAAGACATGTTGAGAGCTTGTGCATTACAGTATGGCACCAGTTGGGACAAGAATCTGTGTTATGCAGAGTTCTCATACAACAACAGTTATCAGGAGAGTCTTAAGATGGCACCGTTTGAAGCCTTGTATGGTAGACAGTGTAGAACACCGTTGTTCTGGGATCAGACAGGTGAGAGTCAAGTGTTTGGACCTGATGTGTTGAGGAATGCCGAGGAACATGTCAGAATAATCAGAGATAACCTGAGAGCTGCTCAGTCCCGACAGAAGAGTTATGCAAACAACCGTCGTCGAGATCTATCTTTTGCAGTAGGTGATCATGTGTACCTAAAGGTGTCACCGATGAGAGGTGTGAAAAGGTTCAATAAGAAAGGAAAGTTAGCACCAAGGTATATTGGACCGTTCAAAATTCTTGAAAGACGTGGCGAAGTGGCATATCAGTTAGAGTTGCCTGAAAGCTTGTCAGGAGTGCATAATGTGTTTCATGTCTCTCAGTTGAAAAAGTGCCTGCGAGTACCCGAAGAGCAGATACCGTTGGAAGAGCTTACAGTTAAGGAAGATCTGACTTATGATGAGTACCCAACAAGAATTTTAGAGACAGCCGAAAGAGTTACCCGGAGCAGAGTAATAAAGATGTGTAAGGTTCAGTGGAATCGGTATTCAGAAGCAGAGGCAACTTGGGAAAGAGAAGAGGATTTGAGGAAGTCATACCCGCAGTTGTTTGAGTAAGCATCGCTGGAATCTCGAGGACGAGATTCTTTAAGGGGGGTAGAATTGTAACATCCCAAAATTTGCATCAATTTAAAAATAGGCAATATGATTTAATTATGCATTTTGTGTGTTGCATAAAACTTAGTTAACAAATTATTTGCAAAAGCTAAAATTAATCCTAGGCCAAAGATCATGTTGATGCATACATGCTGGTGCATAACTTATTTTTGTGATGCGTGGTTTTAGTTCAAAAGTTGTTTGAATTCAAAAAGGATTTGAAAATGCATTTGAAAAATCAAATCTGAAATTGGAAAATATTTCCTCTTCTCCCTCCTCCTTCTTTCTCCCTTCTGGCCCGAGCCAGCCTGGCCGGCCTGCTCTTTCCCTTGCGCCGGCCCGCTTCTCCTCTCCCCTCTCCTCTCTCTCTCCGTCGCTCGCGTGGGCCGTCGCCCGGCCCAGCAGCCTTGCGCAGCGCCGCAGCCCCGCGCTGAGCCGAGGGTCCAGCCTCGGCGCTGCACTCGCGTGCGCATCACCGTCTCGCCCGAGGCTCCAGCCTCGCGCGAGCACCGCCGTCTCCGTCTCGCCCGAGGCTCCAGCCTCGCGCGTGCGTAACCGTCTCCGCCTCGCCCGAGGGTCCAGCCTCGCGCGTGCGTAACCGTCTCCGCCTCGCCCGAGGGTCCAGCCTCGCCCGAGGGTCGCCGCTCCCGCACCCGCTCTCGCTGACAGCTCGACTCCTCCTGTCAGCGTCCCATCGCTTCTTCTCCCTCTCGTATCCGGCTCGGACTCCATGGCCGGGATCGAGTCCATCCTCGCCACGCGTCCTCGCTTGCCAAATCGACCGAACCGACCCTCTTATAAGGTCCCCAGGAAACCGCCGCCTCTCCCCACGCTTTTAGCTTGAGCTCTCGTGCCCTAGTTCGTCTCCGCGACAAACTCCGCCGCCCGCAAGCTTTCCGCCGCCAACAACCCGACGATTCATCGAGTTCCCGCGCCCGTAAGTGGTACCTCGAGTTTCCCCTTGATCTCTCGAAGCTAACCGAGTGTGTTCCCCTCTTTTTCCCCCTCGTCTTGGTGCTCTAATCGCTCGCCGTCGCTCTGCAGAGGCCGTTGTCCGCCAAACTGTGCAACCCGCCGTCACCGAGACCTCTCCGACGCCATTAACACCACTGGTGAGTTCGCCTCGAGCTCCTCTTTCGATTGGATCTGCTCCCGAGGCCTCTACCGCTCTGTAGCGCAATCCCGAGCCGCGCCGCCGCCTTCCGGCCGTGGAGCCGCCGCGTCCTTCTTTCTCTCCGGTGAAAAGCGCCGCCGGCCCTCCCTGATCTAATCCCGAGCGTCCATCTCAGATCCGACGCACACCAGAGCTCGATACCCCTTCGTTGCCTGTTTTACAAAAAGATCCTTACACCTTTTTAGGTCTAAACCCGCGGTCCCAAAGGCCCTGTTCTTTGAGTCTGCGTTTTCCTCTGTTTGAGCCCCTGCGCTTTGTCCTATTTGAGGCGCAGTCCATCCAATCCGCAGATTCGTTTTAAATCAATTTAAATACAAAATCAATTTCAGTTTATTTACAGTTTTGCCACCAGTTTTAAATGCTTATAACTTCTACGTTTTTAGTCCGATTTAGTCCGTTCAAGTTGCGTTAGATTCGTTTTGAAAAGCTCTATCTATCTGTACAAGGATATCTACTGTTTTCAGTAATTAAAATTGGAGTTAGGTTTAATCTACTAATTAAGGTTCTGTAACTTGTTTAGCTCATAACTTTCGCGTTATAATTCCGTTTTTCGTGATTCTCGCGTTTATGTGATCGTGGTAGATCGTACCTTCTGTTTTCAAACTTTTTATATTATTTTCTTGCTGATTGGTGTAATGTTCTAATTATAGCTTGTTTGCTTTGTATGGTTGTTGTTCCGATGGTTGTGTGTTGATCGAGTATAGACGGTGAGAATTACGTTGGTGATCAAGAGCTCTACTTCGACAACCAGGATCAACCAGAGTACTCTGAATCAGGCAAGTATAGCATGGGATCATCCTTGTTGACCTATTCACCATGAAACATCTAAATTCATGTGCATGTGTCTAATCTTGATCTCCTATCTAGTTACCCTAGACCTTTGACCCGTTACCTTGATAACTTTGGGATGCTATGCATATGGGTAGAGTTTTGCTAGAGCTTTACTTAAACCAAACATGATCTAATAATGGTGAATAAAATTTGATCTTTTTAGCAACATGGTTTAGGATCTCCTGTCAGCAAAAGCTGGGGACATACAGTGCAACCATGAGGGTTATATGGCTCTGACCTTAGCTCAGTATAAGGACCTTTTCTAGCTTGTTAGTGGACACCTGTATAGGCGCGTTGGATCTTGCCGAGTTGGGTATAGTGCGGCTTCTGTCCACGTGAGTATAGGCTGCGTGTTATTGTGCCACCTGGAAGGAGGGCTCTACATCCCCTTGCCTTAAGAACTAGCGGCCCTAACTTGTTAGACGAACCTTTGAAAGGCTTTGCGTGTATCCTGCCCACTCACCTCGGAAGTGTTATGGGAGTAATTAACCCGGGCATCTGGATATCACGACTCATCGGGTAAAGTGTACACCTCTGCGCAGAGTTTAATAAACTGATATATCAGCCGTGCTCACGGATACGAGCGGCCCGGAAAACTCACAGATTAGTTGTTATATGTTGTTTATTTATGTTGCTCATGTTGATTACCTTATTGCTATGTTTCAATTATTATGATCATGTGGGTTGGGTTTAAGCATTCATATATGTTACCTTAATGTTAAAATGTTGCCAAATAAAAGCTACTGCAGTTTAACCAGTGTCAGCCTTTTTGAGCCTCATGAACCCCATGTTACACTTGTTAAGTACGAGATGTACTTATGCTTGTTTATTTTCTTTCTACTTGGATAAAAATCCCGGATGGGTAACAGATTGCTATGGTAATGACGACTTCCCTGAAGAGTTCTAGTCTTGCTGTCAACCAGTCATCTTCCCTGTGATGGAGCTACCGCGAGAGATACTTTATTTATCCGCTGCTATGTAAAGTCTTTGAATAATATTCGTTATGTAATAAACATATGTGATGGTACTCCTTAATTTGTGGCTTATGTGTGTGATTGATCTCTGGGCACACATGAGTTAATGCATTCAATTTTGTTCTTAAAATTGGGTGTGACAGAAACTGGTTCTACGAACTGACCGGACGCTCTGTGACAGCGTGACCGGACTCATCGAGCACACTGTTCATTGTGCCCGTTTTCTTGTGACCGGACGCTTGAGGTGTGACCGGACGCTCACCACAAGTGAGTCCGGTCATGAACAGAGAGCTCCCAGAACGCTGATCAGCTGACCGGACGCGTTCGGTGCTTGTTGACCGAACGCACCAGTGAGTCCGGTCAGTGCAGACAGCGCGCGTTTTCGTCCATATCTTTTTCGTTCGAGCTCTGATTTGAGATCCGTTTTTTGCGTTGGATTCCCGACTCTATGCTCTACAGAAATCGGGCTTCCCGCTTTGCGAAAAAGCCTGAATCCCCCTCGCGTTGCTCGGGGGAGGTTGAGGCTACCCAAACTCGATCGTGTCACTAGTTGACTCGCGTGGATTTGGGTGGGGAGCTTTTGTGGTGTCCCGCTGTGTTCCTAGGGAACATCCACCCATTCTCTTGGGTCGTGGACATCACGTGTGTCAGCTTTGCTCTTGGGGTTGATTTTGTTGGGACAGAGGCCGGAATTTCGGAAGAAATTTTTAGGCTCCCATTCACCCCCCTCCCCCCCCCTCTGGTCGCCTTGCTTTAGCATTTTCGGTCCTTCAGTAGTTGAAAGACCTAACACAACAATTTTTCAAGCAATATCCAGAAAACTATAAGGCAGACCCAAAGGAAAATGGGCGGAAGAGCTAACCTCAGTCACCTAGTCCCATAACACTTCGGAATGCAGAGCCACCAAATTCACACCTTTTGGGCTTCTATTTGGGGAAGAAGCCGTGTTACCAGAAGAATTGAAACATGGCTCTCTCAGAACAACCATCGAATCAGATGAACAAAACCAGCTGATTGATAAAGATTTGCTCTAGGAAACAAGATGCAACGCAGTGCACAACCTTCGCAAGTATCAAGAAGAAACCAAAAAATGGAGAGACAAAAAGGTGAGAATCAAAGACTTGAAGAAGGGTGTCCTCGTCCTCATTCGGAAACAAAACGCCAACATGACGGGAAAATTCCAGCCAAAATGGACGGGACCATACCTGATAGTAGAATGCAATCGTCATGGGTCCTATCATCTCTCCGATAGCGAAGGAAACCGCCTGCCTCACACCTGGAATGTTGACGACCTTCGCAAATACTATCCATAGCGGAGCCTTAGCGAGCTCTCGCAACATGTAATTTGCTTTTCAACTTTAAACTTTATCAGTACCATGCTTGTAACCAAAACTAAGGAGCTGCACTCTTTTTCCTTACGAAGGGGCGTAAGGTTTTTTAACGAGGCAGTATCCAAATCCCTAATACAAGCAACAACCCCCAAAAAATGCTTTTGTTTTCCATCAACTTCGATAAAAGCAACTCTTCTTCAAGAGAGCTTATAATCGATAATTACCCATGAAGATTGCTTCGAAACACAAACTTTTTCGAACCAAACTTGTAAAGCAAACTTCACCTCCACCTAAGATAAGGGAGGCGCGAAGTCCAAAAAATGCAAGTACCCTCGCAGAAACGCCAGGGGCTTGTAAAGCAAACTTCACCTCCACCTAAGAAAAGGGGAGGCGCGAAGTCCAAAAAATGCAAGTACCCTCGCAGAAACGCCAGGGGCTTGCAAAGCAAACTTCACCTCACCTCCACCTAAGATAAGGGAGGCGCGAAGTCCAAAAAAACGCAAGCCCCCTCGCCAAATGTCAGAGGCTTGTAAGGCAAACTTCACCTCCACCTAAGAAAAGGGGAGGCGCGAAGTCCAGAAAATGCAAGTACCCTCGCAGAAACGTCAGGGGCTTGCAAAGCAAACTTCACCTCCACCTAAGATAAGGGGAGGCGCGAACTCCAAAAAACTCAAGCCCCCTCGCCAAATGTCAGGGGCATGTAAAGCAAACTTCACCTCCACCTAAGAAAAGGGGAGGCGCGAAGTCTAGAAAATGCAAGTACCCTCGCAGAAACGCCAGGGGCTTGCAAAGCAAACTTCACCTCCACCTAAGATAAGGGAAGGCGCGAAGTCCAAAAAACGCAAGCCCCCTCGCAAAATGCCAGGAGCTTGCAAAGCAAACTTCACCTCCACCTCAGATAAGGGGAGGTGAGAAGTCCCAAAAAGTCAAGCACCCCAAACATCATACATAAACCTTAAGCGAGCCTCGCAAAAATGGAAATGGGGCGTCGTTGTTTACCTAAAAACAGCTTACATAAACGTTAAGTGAGCCTCGAAAAAAGGAAAGGGGGCATCGCTGTTTTCCTAAAAACAGCTTACATAAACGTTAAGCGAGCCTCGCAAAAATGGAAAGGGGACGTCGCTGTTTTCCTAAAAACAGCATACAGAAACGTTAAGCGAGCCTCGCAAAAAGGAAAGGGGGCGTCACTGTTTACCTAAAAACAGCTTACATAAACGTTACTCGCCAAAAGGAAAAGGGACGTCGCTGTTTACCTAAAAATAGCTTACATAAACGTTAAGCGAGCCTCAAAAAAAGGAAAGGGGGCGTCGTTGTTTTCCTAAAAATAGCTTACATAAACGTTAAGCGAGCCTCCGCAAAAATGGAAAGGGGCGTCACTGTTTTTCCTAAAAACATACATAAAGAAGTTAAGCGAGCGCTCGCAAAAAGGAAAGGGGGATCGCTATTTACCTAAAAACAGCTTACATAAACGTTACTCGCAAAAAGGAAAGGGGACGTCCCTGTTTTCCTAAAAACAACTTACATAAACATTAAGCGAACCTCGCAAAAAGGAAAGGGGCGTCGCTGTTTTCCTAAAAACAGCTTACTTAAACATTAAGCGAGCCTCGCAAAAAGGAAAGGGGGCGTCGCTGTTTTCCTAAAAACAGCTTACATAAACGTTAAGCGAGCCTCGCCAAAAGGAAATGGGGCGTCGCCATTTTCCTAAAAACAGCATACAGAAACGTTAAGCGAGCCTCGCTAAAAAAGAAAGGAGGCGTCGTTGTTTTCCCAATCATCTTACATACGAGCACCGCTAAAAGGAAAGGGGGCTTCGTTGCTTTCCAAACCACAGTTCTTAAGCGATAAAGCGAGCTCCGCCATAAAGTCAGCGAAGGTCATAAGCCATTCTTTATCAACTTCCAAAAATGAACCAAAACGGGGCAATTCAATTTTACAACTCTTTCGCACAAGTACAAACTCACCACAATATGACATGTTTTTTCTAAAAAGTATAAAATCACAAGGAATCCCCACCATCTTCAATTAACAATACATGTTTACAACCCTCGCCTTCAACTTCAAACCCCATCTCTATCGGGACAATGGGTCCCCACAATAAAGGAGCCGCAGGCACAACCGGCAGCTCCCCGGGCAACACCCTCGCCCTATACATATATCGACGAGCCACGTCACCGCTCTCTAAAGGTTCCTCCTTCGGAATTACGAGAGAACCGTCTGAGCCCACTTCAAGGTTACTATGCCCAAACAAATAATCCAGAGCCGTCTTCTCATCGATGTCGTCATCAACAACGGATTGCGAAGAAGAACTAAACAAAAAGCGTGTAGCTTGCCGATCCGTATAATCTGCGTCACGCCAAAAACAGCTCGATCGGTTGTTCTTCAAATCATATCTTCGCACCTTTGACCACCAAAAACGCTCAAAGTATAGCGAAGGGTGCTTGAGTTTAGCTCGAGCCATGATTCACCAGTTATAAAAGTATCTTGATAATTTAACGTGAGAGGCATCACATCAAACACCTCAAGCACGGTTCCATCAGGAACCTGCATCGTCAAACAGACAAATAAATTCTTAGTGTTTTACATCAGCACAATCCCCTCGCAAAATGTTTACAAAATGACCCTCTTTTACAATCGTCTCTAGTAGCTCACACTTGCTCGGGATCCTCATGCACCTCCGCCTCAGCCTCGCCAGTTGCAGCAGCCCCCGTCGTTGCTTGGTCAGCAGCAGTTGCTTCGACCTCAGCTAATTCCTCAACAGTAGACACCATAGTGGCAGGGGCCTCTCCGACAGAGGAAACCTCTTCAACCCAAGGAACATCCGCAGAGCTGTGCGCAGGTGCGGTCTTGGAGCAACCAGCAACATCATCAGTCGCAGACGGCGAAGGCATCGCGTCCCTCCAAGCCTGTAGGATAAAATGCGGGGCGGGGACACAGAAATGAATACTAACACTTTTTTTACATAAATAAACCAAAAATTCAAATTTATTCCGATATCAAAAACCTAACGTGCAGCTTCGGCAGCCTCTTCGAAGGCAAGTGCACGGCCACCACCAGCAATCCAGAATCTGCGAAGCAAGCGCATCGCACAATTCCGAACCTCCGCGTCATCAACCTTCATTTTACGCACTTCGTCAACCGTCGGGAAAACGTGGCTCGGTTTCCTAATCTTGCGAAGGTGTTCGCAGTCAGCTTGGCGAAGTGTACCGGCCATGGCTAAAGCTCCGGCGTAGCCCCCAAAGTCGGCTGCATTACCAACCGATGAGCTAAAAACATCAAGCTCATTACATAGCCAACCTTTGAAGGCCTCCGCGTTAGCAGTAGGCAACGGCTCCCCCGCAGAGCCGCCGGCTTCAGTCAAGCAGGTGTCAACTTTGTCCTTAATCTTCCACATGCTCTTCTGCCACGCCTCTGACCGAGAAGCCATTTCTGAGGTCAGTTCTTCTATGCGACTCTTTGCAGAGGTCAAGTCTTTGTCCTTATCACGGCAAGCAGATAACAGCTCAGCGTTACGGCTCACAACCTCCTATACTTCCTCTCGGGTTTTCTTAACTTTCTCCAAAGCCCCTTTAAGCTCTTTTTCTTTGTTCTCCAAACCCCGCCGGAGGTCTTTATTTTCTTTCTCAACCTCGGCCAACTGGTTGCTTGGGTAGTCATTGTTTAAACATGCCCTTCGGCGCGCAGAGCGATTGAGAAGCATCAACTCAGCTAGCTTAACATCCATATCATCATGAAGCTCGTCCAATGGTTGGTTGACCAATCGAAGCTCGGCCTCTGGCACACAGACCCGACCAAACACTCGGCCAAGAAAACGCCTTTCCTCTAGAGCGCATTGCAAATGGCACTCTCGAAGGTCCGGACTCGTAAAAAGCTCTGTTGCCGGATCTGAAACCCCAACCTTCTTGCAAAATAAGGAAGACTAAACCGGCTAGCTTCGCCATATGGCCTTTTACCAGGGTTTCGTTCCGATTCAAGGTCACCCTTCACCTCAAAACCGTTAACCCTGATATGCGACCCCGCGAACTCGGGCACTGACCCTCGCGCGGGACTCTCAGGCTCGAGGTCCCGCAGTATCTCATCAATATTACGGGCAGCTTCAGCATCAACGCTCGATGAGACAACCGCCTTCCCACGGTCATCACCAATGGACACCTCTTCGTCCGAGTCCCCCTCGTTACCGGAGGTGTCGCTAACCTCATCAGACGAATCATCCTCAGTGTCGGCCTCTTTCTCCGCCTCTTTCTCTCCCTCCTTTTCATCATCATCGGAGGCACCTTCATCATCTGAAATCTAGATTAGAGCTCCAATCCCGCCGACGCGCGGTACATGCCCCCTGACCTTGGCAAAACCTCAGCCACCCATCGCTGATATGATGGCCGAGGAAGAGGAGGTGCCGGCAGCGCCCGACGCCATAGCTACCTTCGTCGCCAATGTTTTGACTCGGCCGACGCCAGCGCGGCAGCGGCCTCGTCCATGACCCCTCTTCGGCCGTGAAACAACCTCCCTCTCCCCCGTGGACGTGTGTTTTCTCTTTTTCGGCGCATCCTCGCTCGAAGGTGCGGGCCAATCCGGGTACGAGATCCCAAGCATGTCGAAGAGCCTATTGACTCGGCCACCGCTCCCCACAGCACTATGAATGGCCTTAACCTCGAGGGTCGACAACTTTCCGACAAGAATCTCAACAGTTTGCTGAACCCGTTTCAGGACAGCCTCGACGCCAGTTTTCCGACTAGGAAATTTCTTGAGAGTACTCTCCCAGATCTTGTTCAAATCCAGCTTCGGTTTCTTCAAACCCCTCGCCTCATAGGCAGAATCGTCCTCAACGGCGAACCAGGCTTGCCGCCGGCAGAGGGGCCAAACATTAGCGCAACAGTACTCCTCTACCAAGTCTCGAGCGCATTGAGAGCGAGCAATCACCCTACGGCAGTCAACAGCCACATGTGCCTCAGCAGTCATCAAGGCCTCGGCACTCACATCTCCGAGGGGCGGAAGCTCACCGCAAAGATCAGCAGCTCCGCCAAGCTTATAATAAAACCAATGCTCCTGCCACCCGCTCGTCCATTCATTCTTCTGAGCCTGTACGGGAAGCTCCGAACTAGCCCGGTGGCAGAACGTGTACACCGCAAACTGTCCAAAACTGACGTTGCCTTTGTTGTCCGTAATCTTCCGTGGCTGCATGTGAACACGGTGAGTCCGCAAGAAACCTTCGACGTGTGGAGCCACACCCTGGGAACGACAAAAATGGATAAGGAGTCAGCTGATGGAATTTCAACTTAAAACGTTGAAGCACCGAAGTCACAAAAGAAATCACTAGAAAACGCAGACCAGCTTCAAAGAACTCTTCAAATACGACAACCTTGTCGGCCTCAGGCTTCAGAACAGTCTCTCCGGCGCTGGCCCTCGCCTTTCCATCTTTAATCCAGCCTCGCCTAATGTAGAACGCCAGGTCCGAGTTGCAAACCTGGCTAAGTCCAAACTCAAAGGTCACGCCATCGTCCGTAGCAGACGGAGACGCAACACGAGCAGTCTGCGTTGACCTAGCCATCTCTCTAGCTCTAACCTTCACAGACCTTACAAGCCTCTAAACCTTTGCAGGAGGCTTAACAAACCTTCGCAACAAGAAAATCACGACAGCAGGGTGGCTAGAGCAAAAGGATGGCGCACCTCAAAACACCCACCAACCCCAACTATTTATAGACCAAGGGGCCGACCACCCAACCCGACAAAATCGGCACGGCCCCCAAAAACACGGCACAAAAAATGAAACGCACGATAACAATAGCAAAACAGACGGCCCGGCCCACAAGCAGCCGCGGGCGTCGCTGCCGAGGGGCACTCTTCATTTCCACACAAAAGGCGCTGCTTGGGCCTAAAGATCGTTTTTTAGATCCAAGCCACCGAGGGGCTACTGTTGGGGGAAGGAACCCTCGGCAGTGATGTCACGCAGGCTGACACAGGAAACAACCCTCGCGTATCCTGCATACTCTCACAAAAACTTAAGTCTTTCGTCGTGTCCCTCGGCTGCTTATCTAACCTTCGGATGCTGGCTCGACCCTCGCCGGAGTTTGCTGTTTCTTGCAGGCAAGAGGCGTGAAGGACATGGTGCGTAACTATCACTGTGTTGCACACCCTTGGAAGAAACGTCAAGCTTAATGGGTGGCAGGCGAACGCGGGCTTCGCGGCTTGAAGCGATGGTTCGCATGTCGAAGGTTAACCCTCGCGTTCCTGCGAGGGTGCGCACGGACCGGGTGGCAGCGGGCGCGCGGAAGGCGGGCTAGGGTTTCCACACTGCCTGTGTTTGTACGATCCTGCCCTTCCGCTGTACAGCGCTAAGGAATCTTTCTTGTACCCTATTGTAATTTGGTTTGTGTCCCTTGGCATTCCCTATAAATACCAAGGGATGAACAGTGTAATGGAAACGATTTTTTTGGGAATAGAGTCAGAGCGCCACTGTTCCTTACTTTGCACCTTCGCTTTTGGTTCTGACAGTTGACTACCCTCGCCACTCCTCTGCACGAGTGCGGAGGTAGGGCAGGTGTGAATCCAACAGTTAAGACCACTCGACTCTCCAATCTTGCCAAAAGATGAAACATCAACACCCTGAGCAAAACCTACACCGGGACCTCCAGCAGCACGTTTGAATTGAGATATCATCATCCCAAGCTGCGGCTCACCACTAGACACTCATGACAAGATGGTCCGAAGGTATGTGTTTTCCTCCTCGGTTTGCATCTTGTCATGCTTCACGTTTGCAATGTCCATTTCCAAACCCTCACACAAAGTGCACCTAGACACACAAGTGCTACCCGAGCTGGCCTTCTCAAGAGACACAATCTTGGCATTCTTCTCTGCCAATTCGGATTGCAAGCCTGCACAAGACTTGCACGCACCAAGCACTGAGGATCTCGCTCTAAGCTCATCCACCTCTCCAACCAAGGCAACATACTTCCCCCTCAAAGTGAGAAGGTCAGTCATGTGCCTGGAGCACATCTCACACTCATCCTCCTTAGTGACAACAACGGTGGACTTGACAGACTCAAGTTCCTTCACTGTATCCTCCCACTTCTGTCTAAACTCCTTCCGCTCTCTAGCAGCACGCCTAAGCAACTTATCTTGACTAAGAAGGGCGGCAGTAAGTTTCTCGACCTCAGCAGAAAGCTCGTCGGGGGTCTGAGATACCTGGGAGGTGTCATCGTCGTTGTCGTCGTCCCGAGGGGTCTCCTCCAGCTGGCGTCGACCTCCTTGCCAAAGGCCATGGTGCAAAAACCCTCGTTGTCGGCGAAGAAGCAGAGGCCGTTTAGCTTGTCCTCGATTCTCTTCTTCTTCTCGGACTCGTCGTCGCTTGAGGAAGCGGAGTCGTCATCCAAGTCGTCAACGTCGCTGAGTGTGGCAAAGAAGGCACGCTACTCAACCTGGGCCTTCTCCAAGTACTTCTTCTTGATGTACTCCTTGTTGAAGCCACTCTTCCGCTTGTGCTTCGCAGGGACGTACTTCTCCTTGTGCTTGCCGAAGTCATACTTGTGGCCACGATCGCCCTTCCCAAATGCTTGCTTGTTCTTCTTGGGATAGTTGGCGATGAAGTGGTCGGGGTCGCCGCACTCAAAACATCCAGAGCGTCCTCCTCCGCGGCGACGGTTCATGCGGTTGTTGTGGAACCGCGAGAACCGGTTGGCGAGCAAAGCCAGCTCGTCATCCCCCATGAACTCCAGCTGCTCCTCTGTGACAGAAAGAATAGACGAGAGTGCAAAGCCTCCAGAGGTGTTAGCAGAAGAGCCAGAAAGCAAAGCTATCGGCGGACCAGAAGGATTTTCATAAGAAGCCCTCGCCATGGCATCAATCTCACTGGACTTGAGCTTACTGAAGAGCTTGTCGCATGTGAGGGTCTCATAGTTAAGAGATTCGATGATCGCCTGAACCTTCGAGTCCCACACCGACCGATCAAGAGTATGCAAAAGCTTCAAAGCCCTCTCATGGTCGTCGAAAGGCAACAGCTCCTTGTTAGCCCTCATCCTGTTGACAATCACCTGAAAGCGAGCGAATAAACTCTCTATGCTCTCGCCAGGCATGTGTCGAAAGTTCTCATACTCTCGCTTGTGCGACTCGTAGAGATGGGTTTTGACTTGAGTGGTTCCCTCATGGAAACGCATGAGGGTAGCCCAAATCTCCCGAGCCGTAGCGAGGTGAGACACGCGATCAAACTCCGTCATGCTCAAGCATGAGAAAAGAGCATTACGGGCTCGGCTATTGGCATCGTGCTCATCCATCTGATGTTGAGTCACACGAGCAGCCAAGACCACGTAATCTGCAGAGTTGCAAATATCCCAAATGGAAGCACCCAAACTCTGAAGATAGGCCGACATGCGTATCTTCCAATACACATAGTTCGTCCCATCAAAGAACGGCAGTTTTCCCACGCCGTAGATCCATGTCGCCTTCTGTGGATCTGGAACCGACTAAGGTGGAAGATCCTTAACCCGCTCTGATACCAATTGAAGGACCGAAAATGCTAAAGCAAGGCGACCAGAGGGGGGTGAATGGGAGCTTCAAATTTCTTTTCAGAAACTTGTTGCCACTGTCCCAAGAGTCAGCCCCAAGAACAAACCCAGAGCTTGCAAGTGTCCACGACCCTAGATGTAGGGTGGATGCTTCCTAGAAGCACAGCGAGACACTACACAACTCTAGAAACCCAACGCAAAAGCCAGAAATCAAAACCAAAAACGGACGAACAAACTGCGGACCAATCAGTGCAGAAGAACCTGCATCGGATGCTGGCTGCGTCCAATGGTCAGGCGACGGAAGCGTCCGATGCAAAAAGGCCAAGTCTAGAACCTTACTGCATAGGGATCGGACACTGGCTACAGTGAAGCCCTAGCGTCCGATGTTCGACCCTCGGACTCGCCGATGGCAACGGACACGCCGATGGTCAGCGTCCGATGCTCCTTAGACAACACTGTCAGATGACACGTGGCATCGGACGCGTCCGATGTGATGAACACAGCGTCCGATGCTCCCGACGTCAGCGTCCGATACCCCCGAAACTGCATTGTTCTTCCGCGGATTCAACCCGATCTCCTCCGAATCAAAAGCACTAAGGCTTAGATTTGGTATGAGGAGTTCCAAGGAGGTTAGTGAGCTATCCCAAAGAGATCATGGCTCTAACCTAACTCCAAGTCGGTGAATCAGAAGAATTGGGGGCAAAGGAGATAAAACTCGATTCGAAACAAAAATCGACCGATCTACTAGCTCGTGAGGTTAGAGACGAATTCCTTCGGTAGAAAGATGCACCTCACGATCTAGAACAACTCAGTTCAAATGGAATCGCAAAAGATGTACCGAGAAGGGGGATCGATTAATGGGAAAATCGTGGAGAAAAGCAACCCGCGAAGAACAACACCAAAACGCGAATCACAACCACCAATTTGCAGCCGTGTGGCTACCACACGCTACAACAGTGAGATTACGGTCTCACTTCCTCAAAATCTCACAAACACAGAGGTATGATTGTCTTCTCTGTGGATCTCAGTTGCTACAGCAGGGATGTGGGAGAGCAGGAAAACCTAGAAGGCAAAATAGCAATGGCTGAGATAGATTGGGAGGTGCGTGTCTCCCCCTACTTATCCTAATTCTAATTCCCACTCTACCCCTAGTTATTTACAGAGCGAACTAGCCAAACCCTAAGGCTATCCTGGACCAACTCGAAGATGATGATGATCCGACGGCCACGCCCGCACAATAGGTAGCGTTGCCTCGACGCAACCTCACCGATTGCCGCCACGTGCCGCCACCGCTCTGCTTGTCCTTTTCACGGATTCCACCCCCGGTTTTGAGGCCCAAACCGGGAAACCAGCCTTCACGACCAACCCCCGGTTTTGAGGCCCAAACCGGGAAACCAGTCATCCATCGCCTGAGTTTTGTGGCCCAAACTCAGAAACCCGCCAGCACCCAGGTTTTGTGGCCCAAACCTGGAAACCGTCCTCAGCCCGAGTTTTGTGGCCCAAACTCGGCAAACCCGCAGCACCCAGGTTTTGTGGCCCAAACCTGGAAACCGTCCACCGGTGGTTTTCCTGTGGCTCAACCACCAAACCGAGCCGTAGAGGGGATGCACCGCCCGTGCACCCCGTCCACCGACACATGTCCCCAGGTCCTCGACCCGAGCAACACTGTACCCCACGAGTCTCCGCTCGTCGCTGTCCCAGGCTGTCAGCCACCACAGCTGATCCTCGGGCTACCGGTCCCTCAGTCCAAGCCTCACGTCCGCCCTTCACCGCTCCTGGTCCATCGGCACAGCACGTCTCTACTTGACCTTCACCTTGCCTTCGATCACTGTATCTGTGCTCAACACCTGCACAACACAAGCCAAAGAACATGCGCATTATCCCAGTTGACAATCACTCATCACTCGAGACTCGGCATACACCCATGTATCCGCACAACCAAGATTGATGAAGCTTTGGTGGACATTGATTGGGTAAATGCAATGATTGATGAAGAAATTGAACTTTACCTGCAATGATGTATGAGAGTTAGTGGAAAGGCCAAAGAACACAAATGTGATTGGCACTAGATGAGTCTTTCGCAACAAACAAGATGAAGATGGCATTGTTGTGAGGAACAAAGCAAGATTGGTTACTCAAGGCTATACTCAATTGGAAGGCATTGACTCTGGAGAAACCTATGCACCGATTGCTAGATTGGAAGCCATTAGAATCCAACTTGCATATGCTTGCTCTCACAACATCAAGCTCTATCAAATTGATGTCAAGAGTGCTTTTCTCAATGGATTCATCAAGGAGTTAGTATGTTGAGCAACCTCCCGGGTTTGAAAATTTGAAGAAGCCAAACCATGTGTACAAGTTCAAGAAGGCATTATATGGATTGAAGCAAGCACCTAGAGCATGGTATGAAAGATTGAGAGACTTCTTGCTATCAAAGGGTTTCAAGATGGGAAGGTTGACAACACTCTCTTCACCAAGAAGATTGGAAATGACTTGTTTGTGTTGCAAATCTATGTGGATGACATCATATTTGGATCAACCAACCATGACTTTTGTGAAGAGTTTGGAGAAATGATGGCTAAAGAGTTTGAGATGTCTGTGATTGGAGAGCTTAGTTACTTCCTTGGTCTATAAATCAAGCAAATGAAGAAAGGCACATTTGTTAGTCAAGGCAAGTACATAAAATACTTGCTCAAGAAGTTTGGGTTAGATGAAGCCAAGGAAATAACAACACAAATGGGGACAAATGGTGGATCAAAAGCTATATCGGTCAATGATTGGAAGCCTACTCTATGTGACCGCATCAAGGCCGGATGTCATGTTTAGTGTGTGCATGTGTGCAAGGTTCCTAGCTTCACCAAAAGAAAGTCATTTGAAGGC
Organism: Coix lacryma-jobi var. lacryma-jobi; assembly: GCA_009763385.1. Taxonomy (NCBI): domain Eukaryota; kingdom Viridiplantae; phylum Streptophyta; class Magnoliopsida; order Poales; family Poaceae; genus Coix; species Coix lacryma-jobi. Next base: position 129,757,236 of record CM019823.1, on the reverse strand, counting down.
AACCAAAAGAATATTGAGATATTTGAAGCACACTCCTAATGTTGGATTATGGTATCCCAAGGGCTCTCAATTTGAATTGATTGGATACTCAGGTTCCGATTATGCGGGGATGCAAGGTGGATAGGAAGAGCACATCGGGCACTTGTCAATTTCTTGGAAGATCACTTGTCTCATGGTCATCAAAGAAGCAAAATAGTGTTGTACTCTCTACCGCTGAAGCTGAATACATATACGCGGGTAGTTGTTGTGCACAATTGCTATGGATGAAAGCTACATTGCAAGATTATGGAGTCAAGTTTGGGCAAGTCCTATTGCTATGTGATAATGAGAGCGTCCTCAAAATAGCCACCATCCCGGTTCAACACTCAAGGACAAAGCACATTGATATAAGGCATCACTTCATTAGAGATCATCAAGCCAAGGACACATCTATTGAGAGTGTGGGCACCGATGATCAACTTGCCGACATCTTCACCAAGCCACTAGATGAGAGAAGATTTTGCAAGCTAAGGAATGAATTGAATATCCTAGACTTCTCCAACATGAGTTGAATGCACCCCCACACATGACATGCCTCTCCTTCGGCAAAAGCAAAGGTGAAATTGCTTGGCATATGCATTCATTCTAATTAGGACATGTTCTAGTTCCTATAGCCATGACATTCTTTAATTAGGCTCATTCATAGTAAACCAAATGAATTTGAAGTATATATTGTACCATTATTGCTTCTATGTTTGACTTGATCTAGTGGTAGCATATAACTTGTTTGTGAGCGTGTAACTCTAGTGTTTCATCTAGTAAGTGAAAAATAAGTGTTTAACCAACGTGAGTAAGATAATCATTGAAAGATGTGTGAAGAAGCTTACTCTAGAGCAAACTGTGTTAAATATCTTGTGTTCATAGCTAGATTAAGCCAAAATTTTACCTAGTTTGATCTCCTCATATGAATCTCATGATAAGATGTCTCCTTCCAATAAAACTTGCCTACCCTTTTATGTTAATTGTTGCCAACGGGGAGAATGTGCATACAAAGATAGAGAATAAAGGGGGAGATGTTATATGAAGATAACAAGGGAGTTAAGTAGCTTTGAGAGTTTCAAGTGGTTTGGAGCTTGGTCAATTAAAATTTGAGCACACAACAAATAGGGGGAGCAAGCTCATAAACATGTTTGTTACTTTTGAAATGTGATTTTCATATGTTTTGCGTTGCATAAGCTATTTAATTGATATTCATGCTTATGTGGTGAATGCTAGTGACAGAACATGATTGATGATATGAATTACTAGCATGTATAGGATGGCAACTAGACATATTTGTATTTCAAGTGGATCAAGAACCTTTCTTATAATGTTGATCTCACGAGGTTTTTGAGTTTTGATGTATGTCTAGCTACAAATGGTGCTAAGGATGGTATAACATGTGCACTACGATTGGTATCACGCTTCAATGGTCCATTCTTATGCCTTAGCATTATTTTGATAGTGTTGCTCACCCACATTTCATATCCATATATATATGTGTGTCAATTTTAGAACCAAACTCTATAGCACATATGTAGGGGGGCTAATAAATGTGGTTACTCAGATTTAAATCACATATCTTTATAAAGGTTGTCATCAATTACCAAAAAGGGGGAGATTGAAAGCCCTAGTTTGGTTTTTGCTAATTGATGAAACCTATTTGGTCTAATCCTATTGCTAAGCATGTGTGTAGCTATTAAGGAAGGATTAAGACCAAGCCAATTTGTGGAGCTAGCAAGGTGGCAACCATGGAGAAGATGGAGCAAAGAGGCCCGAAGGCAATGGTATAACCTATAGGGCTCTTTGTTTTGATGATCAAGACACTTAATGAGTGTGATCACATTTAGGATAGATAGTCGTACTATGAAGAGGAGATAATTCACGTCTTATGCGTGTTTCAAGCGCCAATATGAGTTCTCTAATATATTGATGCTTTAGACCTAGTGAGTGACTAACACAACCCTTGAAAAATGCTTTGCAAAATGCTAACACACGTGCACAAGTGATGAAACACTTTAGTTTTAGTGCATGGAAGCAAGGGTAGAAGTTAGAAAGCGAAAGGGGCTGAGTTGTGGGCATCGGACGTTGGCCTAGCGTGTCTGATGGCAAACCCTATTTTTATTCTGATGCAGTGGATGCATCGGACGCTACGTCGGACACTGGAAAAACACTATTCGAGCGTCCAATGCAGGTGACGTGGCACGATCTGACTTAGCAGGGAGCATCGGACGCTAGCCTGCGTTCGATGAGGAACCATCAGACGCGTCTGATGTGTTTCTGGCCTCTCTGGAACCTCTCTGGGACGACATCGGACGCAGAGGTGTAGTGTCTGATGGTCTGACCCCGACGCGTCTGATGAGAGAGAATTTTGCTCTCAATTGAGTAAGAGGCATTGGCGCGTCCGATGTCCTGGCGTCGACGTGTCCGATGACACATTAACTTGTGTGGGAAGTGATATAGCCATTCGGATCGGTCAGTTGATATTCATAGCAGGGTGACACGTGGTGTTCATCCGAGCATCAGACGCTGGGCTGCGTCCAATGGCTTCGTCATCGACGCGTCCGATGCCTGCAATTTCAGCCCAACGGCTAGCCCGACTTGTGTGGGCTATTTAAGTGTCTTGGTCGGCTCACTTAGGTTCTTTCTTGCACATTTTGATCCCTAAGCATTCTTGTGAGCATAGCCAAGCCTCTGCACTCATTTCTAGTATTGATTTGATCATTTGTTAGTGAGATTAATTGATCTAGTGCTAAGATTTGAAAGAGTTCATTCTAGTGGCATTAGTTCTTCGCATCAGCATTGAATTTCTTGTTACTCTTTAGTATTTGTCGGTGCATATATGGCTTAGAGACGATTGGGTGGAGTTGCCAAGATTGGTGATTGTTCTTGGCCACCACCAAGTTGATTGTGAGGGATTTTTTGGGCCTAATCCCCGCCGGAGAGGCGAAAGGCACCCTTAGTGGATTGCTCGTGTCATTGAGCTACCTCTCTTGTGGTAGATTCTTTTAGGGCTTGTGTAGCTTGAAGTGGTGTCAATTACCCACCGGATCACCAAGAGTTGGTCGACACAACTGGGATTAGCGTGCCGACAAGCACGTGAACCTCGGGACAAATTCTTGTGTCCCGTGTGCTTCATTGTGATATTGATTATCCCGGTGATTGGACTTCATTCTCTCTCTCAGTGATTGGTTCATCAAAGGCGTTCCCAAAGGCTCGGTGATACACTCTCTAACTAGCTCCTTTATTATTTGCAAATCTTACTCTTTAAGCTAGTTCTTTGTATATCTTGTGATTATCTTTTTGCTAGACATATCTTGTATAGTATTTCATCTTGTCCATATATATATTTGTTCATCTACCTAGTCTTAGCAATATCTTGTGTAGATATCTTGTGATCTTTTGTCTAGCAATTGATTTCATTCGCTACACTTATTTATCTTCTTGATCAAGTGTAGACCTAATTGGTATTGGGTGACATAAAAATATTAGGTATGTTGTGGATAGGTGGCTTGCAACACTCTCATTAGACTAGTGCAAAAAACTTCGATATTGTATTGTTAATAGTGTTTGCCTAATTGTTTTTATAGATTTTTAATTAGGCTATTCACAAATACACTCTCAGATTCGACGAGGCATTATTATATATAAGTGCTAATTTTTTTGGGCCGCGGTCTCAGAAAATAGAGTAGCTTGGGTCTTGCTAAGTTATGCTTGTGTTAAGGAGGAAGTATATATCCCGAATATATCACTGATTCATGCATTCCCGTGGCGCGAATCTGAGTGAGCAGGTTGAACTTTCAACGACCCAAAATTATATTCTGAGGTTTTTTTTTCTTCTTTTTAACCTTTCTACGGAGAGTGGGCGCGTGTAGCTTGTTATTTTAGCAAGCCCATATAGGAGTATTTTGTACCATGGAGCGCAGCCGACTCTTGATTTGGACGCTAGGCACTCTGCCGGCTGTCTGAACTCAGCGCTTCCACACACGTACATGTGCTCTGTGCGGCTATGTGCTCCATGGTACGTGCATGCTAGTAGTAGTATATACACGTACAGCTACTACGTAAATACAGCGTATGCCACTTTAGACGACAGCACACTTTCGTATACCATCTATAAATAGACGGCAACACATGCATAGAGCCACAGAGCACTCGGTCGATCGCTAGTTATTAGCTACACCGGCGTGCAGCTCGATCACCGCTGCCACACACGCTAGTTCACCGAGGGCCGCCGCCGGGGGATCCATGGACGCCGGTGGTGGCGGCACCAAGTACCGCGGCGTCCGGAAGCGGCCGTGGGGCAAGTTTGCCGCCGAGATCCGCGACCCGGAGCGCGGCGGGGCTAGGGTCTGGCTCGGCACGTTCGACACGGCCGAGGAGGCCGCGCGGGCGTACGACCGGGCGGCGTTCGCCCAGCGTGGCGCCACCGCCGTGCTCAACTTCCCCGGCGAGGTCGCTGGGGCTACCAGTACCAGCAGGGGCGGAGGGTCGTCGTCGTCTGCTCCCGCCGCCGCCTCGTCGAGGGCGGCGGGGAGGGGCCGCGGGCAGGGTGAGAAGATCGAGCTGGAGTACCTGGACGACAAGATCCTTGAGGACCTCCTCGACGACGGCAAGTACGGCCGTAACTGATATATAGGCGTGCGTACGTCTACGTGCACCTCTCTCATGTGTTTGCATGCTGGCGAGCACATATAGACGAGGAAATCAGGAAATGACTTAAACAAGCACACATATATATATAATAATGCGCAAATGAACCACATATCACTATAATACACACACCACACACACACACACCATTATGCATATAACTCATAGATTTTCATTACAGAACGAACTGCTATCATCGGGGTGAGCACCGCCTCATTATACATGGTCATATACTAAGTAAAAAAATTAAATGCTTTTGTTTCTTGCTCAATAACAAAGGCTGCATTCCATTGGACACGAGTAGTAGACGCCGTGTATGCCATGCATAAAGAATTGTTGGGGTTACAACTGTGAGACAGCCATGCACTATGCATGTACGTCTACGTGGAATGGCCGGTAAATGCACGTGAGCCACATTTGTTGGTCCGCGAATGTAATGCATGGATTGTGTTATCAATGTGCGCGACAATGTATATGATGGCAAAACCAAACATTTCTGGTATTCTTCGATGATCTTCTGAAAATTTATTGTCTTCCAAAGTGCGGCATGAACCGTAATATTCCTTCTCTTTATTCGAACAGGCATCGATTCATATATATGGAAAACGCATTTTGTGTCAGGTAGTATATATAGGTTGGAACCTAATGATGTCTATTTTATTAGGTTGGCATGCATGCATACATTTGCATGATCTTTCGCGTGGTCGCTGTTGCTTCTGTTTGCTGGCTGACTAGAATGGACGCAAATTAAGTATTTCCATCGTATATACTATATAACTACGGGAAACCAATCTTTGTCGAGTATTGTTTTTCTTTGCTGAGTATTTTTTTTGAGTTTTTTTATATACTCGGCAAAGCCAATTTTCAAATCACATTTTGAAGCAGTAAATTAATCCAAATAAAAAAATTTTCAACTACAAAGTTGTTTAACTTATCAAGATGAACAATTATTGTTTTGGTGATTCCTTCATTTGACAAACTTAAAATAAATTTCTACACAAATCTTATGTATGTCTCCGGTAGTATAGGAAACTACAAGGGTGATATATAATGTTTGTGAATAATATTAGAACCATAATATCGGATACATAAATGGTCAAACAACCAAAATAAACTTTGTAGATCTTGGCAAGTTATGAAAGTTTTGTAGTTGACAACTTTTTAATTTCAAGTCATCTAGTTATGCAAAACTGCGTTCGAATTTGAAAAAAAATAAAATTCGAATTTTTCAAAAGACCTCGGATGGACAAATGACCAAAATGAAAGTTGTAGATCCCAAAACGTTATGAAACTTTGTAGTTGACAACTTTTTTATTTGAAATCATCTTGTCTTGCAAAACTATATTTGAATTTAAAAATTTAATTTCAATTTTTGAAAATACCTCAGATGGAGCAATGACCAAAATGAAAGTTGTAGACCTTGAAAAGTTATGAAACTTTGGTGTTGACAACTTTTTGATTTGAAATCATCTTGTCACGAAAACTACATTTCAAATTGTCAAATTTGAAATTCAAATTTTTATAAACGACTCTCGGATGGAAAATCTAAAATAAAAGTTGTAGATCTCAAAAAGTTATTGAACTTTGTAGTTAAAAACTTTTTGATTTGAATTCATTCAATCAAATAAGCAAGTTATGTTTAGTATGTATATGAGGAAACGAGGAATGGAACATATGGAGGTGAGTGCAGTGGTTGAGGTGGTAGAGGTTAACTGGTTGAGACAAAACTACCAAAAATGTGAATTGTTGTTTCAATTGTACGTACTATAGTTGATTTCCAACTGTTGTTCCAAAATTTAGTCACCTGAAAATAGCAACTCACGTTTATCTTTTCATCGAAACATGCATGGTGGTTATTGTTCTTTGATCTGTCGTGAGTGCTGCTTTCGTCCTTATTACTGTACTTAAAAATTATGAGCACACCCATGAGCCTTGAGCCATGGTCGGTCGAAGATCCTCGATCCGATTCAGCACTCAGTCTGCCAGTGTTATATGGACCGTGACCGAGATTTCATACTCCCATCGATTCCAAAGAGAAAGGTGAACCCAACCCAGCGTCAACCTCGGAGCTGACGCCTGAACTGGATGACTGCACATGAGTCCACATGGGTTGACTTGGCAGTACTAATAGAAGTGCAGAGCAGCTCAAGAAGAAACTATACGGAGCAACCCACCGGAGAGAGGAACGACGACACATCGAGCTCACGGCAGAGTACGACGGGAGCAACTAGTAGCTAGAGTTGAAGGCGGTCTCGCCGGAGACGGTGGCCATCGATCGGGAAATATTCACCCTTGTGTGTCCATACTCGTCAAAGGAGACCTGCCGCTGCCGGGCGCCGGCCGACTGGTCAACAGCGTCACGTGCTACAGTTCTCACTAGCAAAAGGGTGGTCCTCGAATCAGTTGCAAGTATAAAAGCTTTTGCAACGTAGTAATACAATATATTGGACCATACTCATCCGTCTTTAAATAATTGTCTCTAGAAATCTGTGTTTGCCTCAAAGACACGTTTTCCGGACGATATTTAAAAAGGGACGGATGGAGTACGTAAGTCCATAACAATAATCTTTCTGTTAAAGGAATAGGCAATTTCTAGATTAAAACCAGAATATAAATCATGATAAAAATAATGATCTAGATATCTCAGATTGTATTGTTTACTAGCATAGCAAAACATGCATAACATGATCTCATACATGACAACCGGTGTAAACATAGCTCGTACACCAGATAGATTAAAAAGCAAGAACAAAGGCATAAGACCTGATATAAGCATAGAAATTAGATCACGAACGGCGTACCTTTCTGATGCTGGAGAAGACGGTGGCGGAGTCGGCGCGGGACGATCCTCGATGAGCGCTGGAGGAAGAGCTCGGAGCAGTTGACGACGAGTACGTCTTGACGCAGCGCCGCCTGACTTGGACGGAAGACGACCCGTTGTTGAAGACGAGAGCAGTCGCGCGACGAGCGCTTCCCCAAAACCTTATTCGCCTTCTCCCAGTGCAGGATCACAAAGACGAGGGTTTCGGAGACCTGCTCGCCCGGTCGCTGGTGCACGCAAGCGAACGGACTGGAGACGACTAGACGGCAGCGCAAAAGCGATATGAGGCAAACCCTAGCTCGAGAGGTGTTGAGATACGTTTTGGCGTGGCCGATAGGTTGCTTATATAGCCCTGTTGAACCGACCTCGTGTCACGATCACGATCTAAATCGGTTTAGGACTCTTGAGTCGTAACTGTTTAGGACTCTGCAACTTGAAGGCCAAGAAACCAAAAACTAAAACTGCAAAAGGAGACCGCGCTCCCGCAAGGCGAGGATCCGGATTTCGGCGGACCATTCACGCAGGTGCAGCACAAGTCGCCACGCCCGGCCCGGCGAGGCGAGGCGAGCGCGCACGTGTGGGTTTCTCTTTCTCCTTCTCACACTAGACTTGAGGAAGTGGAGAGGACTTCCATATTTAAGCAAGTCATCCTCCCCTTCTACTAGCAAGGTGAGACTAAAGAGTTCCACTTCCCCTCTTTGCTCACACATGAATGGGCCTTTGAGATTTATTATGAATTTCAGAATTTGTTAATGGGTCAAGCCCATATAATTCTAACACTTTCATCAATCGAGTACTACATTAGAGGGTAAAATGAAATCCCTGAGTCTAGACTCTAGAGAAAGTCATTGCGATACAGTATTAGTTTATAAGAACTGACAAGATAATTTATTCAAATTACTCAACATATGAGAAAAGAACTTATACATGATTAATCAATAGTGTATACTCCTATATTAACAAGGTTGATCTATCTTTTGACTTCAACCAATCTGGGAGTACAATTATCCGTGTCATTTCTTACAAGAAGAGCATGTTGTAAAGCATTTCTGAATTCTATCAAATGCTCTTGTCAGCTGCTGCCTGTCGCCATGTGGACACTTTCAGTTAGTTATTTCAGTTAACAATAATATTGTTTTAGACTTTTTCAGTTAGCAATTTCAGTTTGCTTCTAATTATGTGCTTTCAGTTAGCAGTTTCTTTATTGGCTTTAGTGTGCATATTATGTGTTTTAGCAATTTCAACGGTGCAGAGAAGTTTTCGAGAAGGAATTTGCTTTGATTATCATCAGAGCAAAGGCACAGCTTCGTCCCATAATTGAATCATAGCTAGAATCTCTTGTGTAACCTTTTTTATTTTCTTTATGTCTTTCTTTGTTTCTTGATTGTACTTTCTTGCTTTCAGCATTTAATACTTGGCTTCCTAATATTAGATATTATGTGCTTTATTCTTTAAAAGTTTCAGTTTTCAACAATTAGAGCAAGCAGGTTCAAATGGCTTCTTAATCCTAGATATTAGTTGTTCCTCAGTACTTCCAACTTTTAGTTTGTGTGTTAATTATTAATTGTTGTTTGAATATTAATCATTTCTCATTGGATTATTATAGTATACCCTTTTCAGGTTCAGATGGCTACCTGAATCATGGGTATTAGATTTGTTTTATGTTACCATGAAAATATGTAATGTCAAGTTTGTTTCCTCTTTTGCAAGAGTAGCTAGGTAGGCCACCAATAAAACAGTTTGTAAACTAGTGTTAGTTTACTTTAGCTAGTAGTAAATATAGTTGGGTATGGCCATGTGCCCAAGGGCTCTAGAATCCTTGTTGGAGACCAATAACGTTGTGGTGAGCATGCCAGCAATGTGTTCACCGCCCTGCTACAAAAATCGCAACAGTGCTCCTCAGTTTTTTCCCTGCACAAACTGTTGCTGTAAGCAAGCCTGCAACTTTTGTTGTGTGGTTCACGTTTCATAGTCCAGTTGAACATTCTGCCATAGTTAATCAGACCGAACCGGACCGGTGGTCGGATCGCTAAAAGACCAAACCAGAGACTACAACGGTTTGATTCACTTAAAAGACCGTCTGTGCAATTAAACCGCTAAAAACCGTTCGAACCATGGTTTTAAATAGCGAGCTAAAGTTAGAGTGTTTAGCGTTTTATAAACTGTAATTAGCGGACTTTAGCGGCAGAATTGTGCATGAACGCAAATAGCGGCACAATTTTTTTCAAGCTATTTCGGGCTATAGCGGCACAAATAGCGGGCTATTTAATTCCATGGTTCGAACCGATCGGTTTTTTATGAACCAGTGAACTGACGGTTCGTTTATGAACCGGGGCGGTTTTTTATCTTGACCAAAAATACCCTCTGTATGCACAGGAGAAGGTGATCTGTTCAGGGGTATTACTGGAAAACTCAGTTAATGTGCCTCTTAGGGCTACTGGGAGTGTGAGGGAGGAAAAAATTCCCCATCTTTTCGATTCGTTCGTCGTTCCCTGGCCTGGCGGCGCCGCAGCGGGCTTCTGGCGGTGGTGGGTCACGGCGGTGGCGCAACGATTCTGGCGAGCGAGATGTCGGTCGGGCGTGGCTGCTGCTTCCCGCGAGCGGGTGGGGAGTTGCCCAGCGCGGTGCTGGTGCTGCGGGCATCAAAGGCTGAATTATCTTGTTTCATCTGTCAATTATATTATATATATGTCTGCACCGGCTCAAAGTATTTGTTGCCGGTTCGATTAATCGGTTCAATTAAAATGGATCGGTGGTTCAATCTGTTCTTAACGGTTGGACCAATGAACCATCAAATCGATCGCCTCGCGGGTTCGTCTCCGGTCCGGTTCGAAAAACTATGCATTCTGCCATTTTTCTATGTCAGATTTCAGTTTTGTGAGTTTAGAGTTTGAGATTGTCATTGTTTCATTATTCCCTTTAAGGTTCAGATGGTTACCTCTTTGAATCATAGATTTTAGTTGTTCTTCATTAGTAAGTGTTTTCAGTTTTTTTGGATTCATTGTTGTATTATATTACTTATGTTGTCATTGTTGAAAGTAAATTCTGAACCACTAACACCACATCTCCTAAATCATCTAATGGCTAGAAATTATCAGGCCACATCCCGCTGGTCCAATTTTCATGTCATACCCGGTCTAACACTGCCGACTGATGTGGTGGCCCAAGCACGAGCACGATGTCGGGCCAGGCCAGGCACGAGCACGAGGCCTGTTGTGTCGCACCGGGCCTATGTCGTCCCAGCGCGGCTGGCCACTAAATAGTTGTGCATCTTGCAAGCCACATGCAGAGAGAGTTTGGTTAACTGGCTCCTATACATTATAGAAGCCATGCTTGACGCTGGCCCCATGTCGAGCAAGTAGTAACTACTTGCTCGATCACAGCCATGCTTGACGCTCGTCGTCAAAAAGGGATGGAGGGCGGCAAGAACACCAGTGGCATGAAGCGAGGTTTCGCTGTGGCCATGGGGCAAGTTCGCTGCTGAGATCCGTGACCCGGAGCGCGGCGGCACGCAGGTTTGGCTTGGTGATGATGAACATAGCATAAACTAAATAAGACGCTTTTCTTTTGTACCCAAAATATGTTGGCTATCCCTCCACAGGGACGATACTTTCATGATCGGTTTGATTTTGATTGGAATTAATGATGGAGATTGCTTCCTATGTACCAGTAGAAGCAACCGTCATTGGAGAGGGAGAGAGTGAGTGGAACACAAAGCAGCATATAATGTGATACTACAGTGGGAGGAAAATGTTGAATTTTGTCTAAATTTGGCAGCTCTAAAACCGGTTCTATTTATACCTTCGATCAAAGGCTCAAATAATGTGGATGAATCAACACCAAACTTGGTACTCATTCTAAACTTATAGTATATTTTGATATCGTGAGTTGGTCTGATGATAGAGTTTTCTTGCAAGGATTATTGACCACGGTTTCCCGTGATTTCTCTCTAGAAAACACATTGTTGTTCTCTTTATATTATTGTATCTATGTAGATTCATATATTATTTTTGTTATTAAATGACATATCATTCTCTCACTATATCATTTTTCTTAATTATATTAATAAAACCAAATTAGAGTGATCATACGTAGTTCGATGTAGGACTTTGTCTCTTTCTAACATAAGGGCAAGCCAATTCATGTTTCCACATATTTGTTTCATGATCAGAATCTCAAGTTTCTACCATGCACATCTTGTTTGTGCTCTTCAAAAGCTTTTATCCAAAAATATGACAAGTTCAAAGGTCTTTGGTTTTGGTAATTGAGTGACACAACTTAAGTGAACTAATCTGTGTTTAAGTGAAATACATAGAATATTACTTCATAGGTGAATGTGCAATGAAGTAGCTTATTGCATATGATACATGACATGGAGTCATGTAACTAAGGTGGAGAAGATCAAGGCAATACTTGGCTTGATGGACCGGTTGCAAGAGTGAAAGACAAATTGGAGGTTTTGGAGCGATGAACCGTATGGCGGGATGCTTGAGCAAAGACTTGGTGTCGATGGACCGATGCAATAGTAAAGAGGAAGTGAGGTCAAGATCGATGGATCATGAAGATCATGTGATGATATGAAGTGTATCATATCATTTGATCAAGGTTGGTGCATGTGTTGCATCAACACCGAAGGAGATGGAATGGAATGTGCAAGACAAAGGTATATTTACATGAAATTTCATTTCACCAGTCATAGGTGTGTAGAGAAGTTTATCACCAGATTTAGGATACATGGTTGTATTATCAAGAGGGGCAAACTTGTAATATCGATCATCTAGTGTCACTTGAGTGATCTAACATTGCGATGTTATTAGGATCGAGTGTGCATGGTGAGTACAAGTAAAAATCCTTTAAAAATGATTGTGAAAATGCTAACACACTTGCATATGATGGTGTACACTTGGTGGTGTTGGCACATTTGCAAAGGATACGTTGAAGTTGAATTGGATCAACATGGAAAAGAGAAAAGTTTTTTCGGTGTCCTCCGAACTCTAGGATGGCTTTTGGATTGAAATTATGTGTTAATCTTTTGTGATTTTGATCAACTATGCTTGTGGGTTATGTAAACTTCTGAGTTAGCTTTTTCAAAATATCAAAGATCATTGAAATCGGAGTTCAGAGCTAAAAGATATATCGTTCTAGCATTGAAGGATCAGTGACCAGAACTGATGACCGAACACGTTCGGTGAGTAGAGGCGAGTTTGGTCACAAAGCCGGATTAGTGTTAAATTAGGGGCTAAATTGGGGTAGAGTGATGAGACATTGTAGCATAGATTTGTTTGATCTTTGTAAGGTGCTTGAGAGTATAGGTAGAGGGGGTGTAGTCTTGGCTAGCTAGACCGATAGTTTTAGTTTCGTATTTGTTTCGGTTAGCCCGTTGAAGAATCGAGATTGCCGACTAGGGAGTGAATAGTCCTTTCTAAAAAATAATTACAATAACTACTCAATTCTGAAAGCGGAAGTGGTAGAAACAATTTTAACTTCGACTACACCCCCACTAAATAAGATATCTTTACAAGATATAATAAAAAAACTTAAATAAGAGAAAGAATGCTTTCTATACAATTCTAGTTAGAGCAATTAAGCAAGATAATCAACTCGTGAAACATATATATGTAAAAGTAAATACAAGGCACAAGCTCAACACAAGTAGATAGAATATGTAAAGAAGTAATCTTGTGTTGAGATAGGCAAACCACCAAGTAGAGGATGACACGATGTTTTTACGTGGTTCGGTGACTTGTCTGTCACTCAATCCACATTGAAGTAAGTTCTAGTATTGTTGCTCCTCTTGTTAGCTCCAAACCCACAAGCTTCGGACTACCTCACAAGGTAGGCTCCACGTGAGCACTAAACTTTGAGCCAACCAAATCACTAGATACTCTTCACGCCTCAAGTTTACATATATATTTGCCTTCCTTTGGTGGGGTGCGCTCAATAGCCACTCACAAAAGTCAACTCCGGAGCACCGCACAACCTTCTTGCGTGCCTGACAGAGACACAACCACCAAACCGTGAGCCGGCAAGCTCCAAGAGTAATAGGAAACCACGCCCACACGACGACCGAGCAACCGTGTGATTAGATTTTAGAAAAGACTATTCATCCCCCCTCATGTCCGCCATATTGACCTGACACATGCCATGTGATTAATACCCATGTTCCACAAATCACTTTACATACTTCCACATGATATTTTTATTACTCCTGCATTCCCTAATTATAAGTCATTCCAACTTTCTTGGAGAGTCAAATTACTTTAAATTTGACCAAAATTATAGAGAGAAAATTACAAATATTTATGACGTTATAGATATACTGTAAAAAATATAATTAATAAAGAATCTAATTATACTTATTTGATATCTTAAATATTGTTATCTTACAGTCAAACTTGAGATTTTTTTTATTTTTCATAAAAGTTAAAGTGACTTATAATTTGGGACAGAGGGAGTAGTAAATAACATGTCAGATGGAGGTGTTCTCCTATTAGGATCGGTTTGGAACAGAGAAATAAAAACATAGGAATGAAAGAAAATACAGGAATAGGAAAAGAATGTGTGGTAAAACACAGAAATTCTAAAGGAATGAGTGTTTCGAATGCAGAATGTGGTCGTAAAAGAATCTCATTTTATTTGGACTATAATTATGTTCCTGTTTTTGCTGAACTTCGTAGCTTGAGATTGGCTTGGGTAGGTCATTAAGTTGGTGCATGTCGAGAACACAAGTGACGTGAAAATCGTGAATAGATAAAAAAAAAATGTTTTCTTGGCTCTCATGTCTTGTCCCTTTTCTCACTGATGCACGGCAATAGTGTTTGGTAGCTTAGAGGAAATGCCGCCAATGCCGCATCATGTCACAGGAAAATTTTCCTTAGCCTAGAGATGTTTTCTTTCCTTAGAAATGAACGGGTGAAGGAAATAATGCATAAAATAGAGGAATCTTAATTCTTGTACTTTTCTTTGGAAATCCTACAATCCAAATAGGCTCTGAGGTGTTAAAAACATATAGTATCCAAAGGTATATATTTCTTATTTCCTCCATCAAAGCATCATTAAGTTGATCGCTTACACTAGAAACAAAATTAAAAAAACGGGAAAATCATAGATTCACATCGCTTCGTGAATATCAAGAGAGATTGAAAAAAATTAAGGGTCTGATTAGGTACGTGCGCTAATTGGTAAAAATTAGTTAAAATTAGCTCTAGTGCGTCTAAATATGAGAGCTAATAGGTGGGCTACTTATTTAGCCAACAGTAGTTAGCCAGCTAGGTAAAAATATGTATTTTTCTCAAGGACATGAACAAACATTGTAGAGTAGATGGAGTATGTGTTTCCTTTCTGTATTATATGATATTAATTTTTTTTATTAATGGATAGTGGATATTTTTTACGGTGACAAGATCGCATTATTCGCCAGGCTAGAGGAAACAAAAAGAAAAATGAGAGGGTAAAGAAAATGACAGGGAAAGAGCAAATATGGGCTGCTTGCTCCAGGGCTAGGGCCGGCAACTTGGGTTGAAATCGCACAAGCTCAGCCTATGGCCTTGGAAGGACCAATAGCGGCAATTGAGTGGCTGACGAAAAACAGGGACCCCGTTTTTTTCTCGTAAGTATGTTTGGAACGCAGGAATTTCACAGGAATCACACAGAAATTTCACAGGAATCACATAGGAATTTCACAGGAATCAGTTCAATTTCATAGGAAAAAACGCAGGAACAGGGAAAAATCCCGCGTTCCAAACGGGGCCTAAATACGGGATCTTTCCCGTAGAGAAAAGGGAAAGCTGCTCCTGTTTCCGGATGAGTTGTCCCATTTCAGTCTCAGTTTCCAGTAGAATGAAAACGGTTAAGACAAATGCCAGAAAATATAATGATGAAATTGACACAGAAGTAGGACAGATAAATAATAAATCGTCCCTTACGAACCATAAGAAAACTGTACATATTTAGCGTCTATTTAGGATTACTCTGTTTTCAGCTCTCCTCCACTAGCTCTAGTATGGAGTTTAATTTATGGAGCAGCTATACCTGTTTGGCTTGTAGCTCCACTTTGGCTCTGGTATTCAGGGGTTTTGTTGGGTATAACCATATTTATGCCCCAGATATTGTATGCTCTAGTAACTGTTTGCACGTTCGACAACACCACTACTGTACAGCCATTAACTAAGCATCAATCAAAAATATGGGGAAAAAAAACAATAGATACGATACGAACAAGATAATCAATCATCAGTCAAAGAGATAAGACATTCAGAGGCTAAACTGAACTAGAACAAGATATTCAGATGAAACGATACGAACATCCATGTATTCGGAAGATTCAGATGAAACCGCGCCAGGTCAATATCGTTGCGTGCTAGTTGTTCCATGATATTCAGACGGAGCTAATTGTTAAGGAATTCAAAAGAAGAAACTGGACGTGCTCACGCATCTGAGTTCAGACTAGAGACGACGGGCGCTTCCTGGTGAACCCCGCGAGCACCCACTCCGTCACTCCGATGGTCGACGCCCCTACTCCTCGCCTGCACCTCCACTCCACGCGCCTGCATTGCTCCACGAGTTCCCGCTCCTCGTCCATGGCGGCCTCACTGCCTGAGCCGCGCGGTAGCAGTCGGATGCGGAGGAGCGGGCCTGAACGCCCCCCACTGGCGCTTGACACTTGACAGGGAAGCCGTTGCGCAACCAACCGCGCGCACTAGGCTAGGAGGCCGCGCCACCAGGACAAGCACCGGAGGAATGGAGCAACAAAGGGGTGGGGGAGATTGAGGAGGGCCGGATCCACTCCGGCCATCACCGGCGGCGGAGGATTTGTCACAGGCAAACAGGTTACGGGTGGCGCGCCTCCCTTGGCCGCGCATGCTTTGGTAGGACTAGTTTAGTTTATTACTCGTGCTAACGCTACATCTAGAAATACAAATTAACCAACAAAAAGTATAATAACTTTTTGGTATATTACAACTACAGTGTAGCAATTTAATTAGTGGTTATGATTAACCAACTCCATGCCACCACCTCTCTGATGATGATGCCCTGACCTCGGTCACTCCTGCGCTCGCCACGGTCACCCGCCTCCATGTCTCCCTCTAGGTGACCCTACGGAGAGGATGACGGCGCACCTCAGCGACGACGTCTGAGGTAGAGAACTCGTCCGCGTCGGTGGACATCGAGATGGTCGTGGGTGGGATTGCGTTGGATGGCTGTCCCTAGCATGGTTTTTCTTACCGGAACGGTAACCGACGAACCGGTCGGTAACCGGTCCAACCGGGCCGGTCCGGTTACCATGTAAGCCGGTTACTAAATTTGAATTTGAAATTTGAAAACTTGAAAAAAAAAGTGCCCAAAAAATTTCTAAAAATAGATTATAATTTATGGAGACCAATGGTATAAAAATTTTTCAAATTGGAGTTCGTTTAGTATTTATTTGGACGTTTGGAAGTTTGAAAAAAAGACGGCCCGTTAAGGCCCATGAGGCCCATTAGGCGCTCACGGGCACAAAACGACTCCTGGCCGGGCGGGGGGGGGGGGGCAGAAGGGTGCCTTCCCGACCCTTATCCGCGCCCCGCCCCCTGCCCTCCGCCCCCAGCGCCGCCGTCCGCTCGCCGCCGCCGGCTAACCGCTCGGTTAGGCTCGGTTACCGAGCGGGAGCGAGCGGTAACCGCTCCGGCGACGCGCCCTCGGCTAGCCGCTCCGGCGGCTCGGTTACCGAGCGGTTAGCTCGGTTCCGCAGGTAAGTTCCCCCCCTTTTTTGGTATTTTAGTTAAGTAGCTATATGTTTTGGGTGTAGTTTTGTGTTAGGATTGTTGTACTTAGGCAGGATCTGTGTTAGAAATTAGGATGGATGGATTTAGGTTAGGGTTAGGGTTAGGGTTAGGTTTAGATTTAGGGTACGATTTAATTTACGATGTATTTAATTTGTTTAGGATTTAGGATTTGAGGTATGATTTGTGTTAGGATGTATATTTTTTTGTATATATTGTATAGATAAAATTTACGTGGGTGTGATTTTGTGTTGTCTGTTTATGCAGGTAGACAATGTCGGGCAGGCACAAAGACGTTGTCTGGGAGCATGGTGAAAATCTCGCTCCCCGGGTGGCGGTGCAATTATTGTCACCTGACAAAAGGGGACGATGGTGCAACAAGATTGAAGCAGCATTTGGCAGCGCGCGGGACGGAGGTTGTGCATTGTAGCCGTGTGCCACCAGAGGTGCGCGAGTATTTCCAGAGAGATCTTGACCGCGCCAAGAGGGCGACGGCTGACCGAGCTCGCCAAAGGCTCGCACAACAAAGACCTGCACAGGAGGGGAACCATCCCCTTAATGATGATGAGTATGAGGCTCAGATGGAGGCTGTCCTGCAACAGTCGAGAGCTGAATATGAGTATCAACAGAGTGTGCAGGATAGAGGCGGTCATTACGAGCGTGGAGGGGGTACTTCTCGTGCAGGTGGTAGTGGTGGTGGAGATGGGGGTGGCAGTGGAGGTTCCCGTGGTGGGAATCCTATTTCGAGGATGCTCAGAAGATCAGGATCACAGAGGGAGACACCTGTGGTCGTGGAAGACTACAATGTGGCATCCGGTGGCAGGAGAGGATTGGTACAACCAAGGATTGATACAGGGCGCTGGACCCAGAAGGAAAAAAATGCAAAGGAAGCCATCGGTAAAGCTTGGGCAAAATTTTACCATCATGCAGGAATACCGGGACGGAATGCGGACAGCCCGTACTTTGTTGGTGCCGTCCGAGAGACACAGAAGTGGGGTAAGTACCTATAACTAAAAACAATTGAACTTATGTATCGTTCCATGTTCTTATTAATTGCTTATGGTTGCAGGTGAAGGCATCTTGTCCCCCACTGGAAGGGAAATTGATGGGAAGTACCTAGATCTAAATGTAAAAGACTTGAAGGAGAGGTACGCAAAGTTTTAGAAAGAGTGGCCCACGTTTGGCGTCTCGCTGATGTGTGATTCTTGGACTGGCCCCACAAAAATGAATGTTGTGAACTTTCTTATTTATTGCAACGGGGTCACATGGTTTCACAGCTCTGTTGATGCAACTGGGAAAAGTCAAGATGCGAACTATTTATTGAGGGTAAGTCATTATAGTTCTCATGTTATTATTTTTACTTACATTCTTGCATATATATAATATACGTTATGACTGTTTTCAGGAGATTCGGAAGGTGGTGCTGGACATTAGCGCGGAGAATGTTGTCCATGTGATCACTGACAATGGCGCGAACTATAAGAAAGCGTGCAGCTTGTTGAAGCTTGAGTACTCGCATATTTGTTGGATGCCTTGTCTGGCACACACCATTAATTTAATGCTAAAGGATATCGGTGAAAGGAATGATCATTCAGGTATGATATCCGTATGCAAGCGCATATCTAATTGGTTGTACAACCATACTCAGTTGCATTATATGATGAAGAGAGCAATTGGTGGTGAGTTGGTCAAATGGAATGCCACTAGATTTGGGACCAACTACATGTTCATGGAGTCATTTAACCGAAGACGTGAGAAGTTCATGCAGTGGATGACATCTACAGATTTTTTGGAGAGCAAGTGGGCAAAAACCGAAGAAGGTAGATTTGCTCATGCCAGGTTGTCGAGTCTACAGTGGTGGGAGGGATTGGAGTATATCATCAACACTGTACAACCGATTTACAAGTTCCTTCGGTTCGCTGATCAAGACAAGCACCCCAACATTTGTGAAGTTGTGTATCAGTTCCAGAATTGCAAGTCGGAGATGAAGTCATTTTTTGGAAGAAATACGCACACATGGAATGAGTACAAAGAGATAATAGATAAAAGGATATCTGACGTGTACGTAGGGACGTACGTGGGGCCAGGTATGAGTTACTCCATGTTCAATTGAATTCCATATTTACCATATTCAACATTTTCTGTATGCTCAATTGAATTCCATGTTGCAGCTGCCGTCCTGAATCCTAAGCTCTCATACTCACTGGAGCCAACTGCAACAATGTTCGCTGGCCTGAAGGACGCATTTCAGGAGATGACAAATGTGCAGAGCGCCGTGCAGGCATTGCAGGAGGCTGAGGTTTTTCGTCAGAAGCTTGGTGAGTTTGGCTCAGAGCTAGCTCAGAAAATGGCCCTGAATTCAAGAACATCCCCATGTAAGAGTACTTTGTCATTCCATTTAGTTATGCATATTGGAACGTGTAGCTAACATAATGTGTTCCACTTGCAGCGGCCTGGTGGATGATCTTTGGTAAAGACACTCCAAATTTGCAGCGCCTCGCTTTGCGGCTTGTTTCACAATGTGTGTCCTCCAGTGGATGCGAGCGGAACTGGAGTACTTTTGCCTTGCTGCATACGAAGGTCCACAATCGGCTATCGCACAAGAAACTGAACAAGCTTGTTTATGTCAATTACAACCTTCGGCTGCGACTTGCGGATGTCAACCCACCAAGGCTTGATGACGACGATTTTATTGACCGGTTCGCCGAAGTCTCATTCTATGATCGGACCAATCCGGTTAGGGAGTGGATGGAGTACGGAAGATCAAACCAGCCTCCACTTCTTGATGAGGATTCAGACGAAGACGACGTCCCTTTGCCATCACGTCTTGTCAGGTACATTATATGTATATTTATAAATGTGAGTGCGTGTCTAATCATGTACGGTGGGATTGATTTTATTTATGTGATTTGTTTGTTTCTGTTGGCAGTGACCATATAGACCCCGATGATCTACGTCAGGCTACGGGGTTGATTCTGCATTGCCTCATGATTGGGCTCGTAGACATGTGGGTCAAACTCACACCGGGAAGAGGAAGACGCAAGCGCCGCCTAGGAAGGGGCAGAACAAGCGAGGAAAAGGAAAACAAGTCAGCAGCGATGCGGAGACTGAGGAGGAGGGATCTTACCATTCTGACGATGACGATGATGATGACAGCAGCGATGGTGGTGATGGTGGCGATGGTGGTGACGATGATGACAGTGGCGATGGTGGTGCAGATGGGAGCGACGGTGGCGGTGGTGGTGGAATGGTGGTGGGACTAGTTATGGAATTCGTTTCACAGGTATCCATTGCACTTGCACGTACATACACACATTTATTTCTGTCTATGATTACTAATTATGGTTCATTGCAGGCGAGACCCAATACACATGCTACGCAAGATCGTGACCATGGACAACCACAGTCCCAGAGGAAATCAATTTCATTTTCACCCACGCACGACGACAATCCAGAGGACTCGCAGGGGAGATCAATTTCTTTTGCACCCACGTACTACGACAGTCCAGACTACTCTACTTCATCCTACAGCGATGCCTCACAACCTTCTTATAGCTATCCCATTCCTGACGTGAGCACGCAGCCTCAGACTAGGTGGGTGTACGAATGGGAAGACCCCAGCTTTTACAGTATGTTGGTTAATGGGAGACAACCGCAGCTTGGACGGGCCAGACGTGGCAAGATTACAAGGCAACCCTGCTTCGAACCAAAGGTATCGCTCTTATGTCCATCGCCGAGTATAAAATGTCGTGCCAACATGGGGCCTTTCCATACATCTTGCGTAGATGACCATGCATTCCTGTGACTGTGAGGATGTGAGCCTGTGACAATATTTATGCAACAATAAGTTGTTGATGCTTTCGAGACAATATTTATTTGTATGCGACTATATGTATGACTATATATATTTGTATGCGACTATGTCTATGTGTAGTGACTAGTGAGTATATATATTTGTATGCGACTATTTGTTCATGTTTTTGAGACAATGAATTTATTGCCGCATTGTGCGGTCTTTTTTATATCTATATGTCCAAAGGAAGTACCAAAAAATCATTTTTCCGACAAAAAAAGACAACCCACCGGTTTGGTCCGGTTACCGATCTAACCGGTCGGTAACCGACCCAAACCGATCGGTTTACCGCTGCAAAACCGAACAACTGAGGCGTTTGAATTCAAACTTCAAACCGGCCGGTACCTGGCGGTTACCGGTCAAACCGGACCGGTAAGCCGCTACCGGAGGCCGGCGGTTTTGTTAATCCGGTCGGTAAAAAAAACCCTGGTCCCTAGTCTGTACAACCTCGACAACAAGCCCTCATGTGGACTAACACCGCCCTTCGACGTCGCCTCCTCATCCACCACGTTGTCCACCCGCCGTGCCTTAGCAGCTAAGTTCCCGGAACGCATGGAACATGGTAAAGTATATTTTAAAACTATCCAACGGCAGGGGTATACAGCTTCAACTTGTTCCTTCAAGTTCCGGAACATGTACCAAGTATGCATGAGACGTGAAGGGGGCGTGGTGCTCTCTACGTGGATAATAGAGGCGTCTGTAGAACGAGTTGAGAGTTACGCTGAGTTGGAATCCTTGCATATTGTCTTTTTTGCTTTTTTTTTGCTTTATTAGGTCGTCCGTCCATTAGATACTAACCATGAAGCCCATTCATGGTTCAGGTCCTGGCTACTCGGCTATGGAAGGTGCAAGCCGCCCCCACTGCTTGCACACGACCACACGGTCGCCGCAGCAATACATCAACGCACCTCTGCCGCAGCGGCATATGAGCGCACACGCCGCCATCCACGCACAAGCACACCTCTACCGCAGCGAAACACGAGCATCGAGAAATTATGGCAAAGCACGAGCCAGCGACCGCAAGCAACGTGAGTTGCGTTCCAACATCTATCACAACGACGTCCAAATTTATCTCTAAATTTATCTATTATAAAAATTATAATTTGTAATAACTATAATAATATTTATTTGTACCATAAATATTAGTATTTTTTATATAGATTTAAATAAACTTGAAAATATTTGGTTTCTCAAAATACAATAATTGTAAAAAATAGAAGGAAGGGAATATATCTAATATATATATATATCTAATAATAAAGAGGCAAAATTTCTCCACAGTTTTTGGTCTGGCCGTTTTCGTCTGGTCTACTTATATTGACCAACTAGGATTCTCGTAAGATTAGTGGACCGATATGGGACTAATAGGATGTTACTGATACATGTTCGTTTGTTTATCCCGCAAAGATACGATGAGCTCGGCCCAAAAAAAAGGTCCACGGTTCTTGACCGCTGTAATTTCGTCTCGGCCCGGTCCTCTTTGCAACGAAATCGGCCCGAACTTGAAGGCTCAGTCTCGGTAGCCCACGAGACCTCAGCGGCAGTAGAGCGGAGACGAGCGCTCGTTCAGTTTTGGTCTGGGCATTTAGCACCACCTCACCAGCTGAAGACGGACGAGCCACGAGCTCACGCTATAAGAAGAGCGCCCCGTGCCCCGTTGCTCCATATTTACCTGGACGGAGTCAACGTGAAATCATTAAGGCTCGTGTACCACTGCTAAAATTAACAATTTAAACTTTAGTCTTTCTACATTTATTTGTTTTCGGGATTTGGTCAACCTAAAAGATTTTTAGAGTCTCTTTCTTCTCCCGTTGCAACGCACGGGCATTTGTCCTATTAATATATAATGCGACAAGATAGAAGGTTGAACCATAGTCTTTCTTTCCAAACGGACAAGCTATGGTTTCACTGCCTGCACCGATCCCATCCATTATTTTTTTTATCGAGAATAAAATGAGGCATAGGATGGAATCGAACCCTGGTCTAACCACCACAGTCACAGATAGACGTTTGAATCACAGAGGCACGGATAGGATGAGTGATGATACCATACATGTAATCCTGACCATTCATACGTGAGTGAGTAAGGAGAGAGAAGATTAAAAAGCAATCTGAATGGTTAATTTCTATGAAGATGTTTTTCTAGATACATTTTCTGGGGTGCACGGAGGGTGGTCATCTCAGCGGGGGAAGTTTCTTGAGCTTTTTACCTATATGACCTTAGAAATAATAACTCTTCCTTGTATGACCTTTTTTTATTTGAACTTACCTCTATGGCCCCGAAACGAAGTTTTATTTCTTCTATGACCTTCCGTCCATTTTTGCTACTTGACGGTGTTAAGTCAAGGATAAAAAGACTGTTTTACCATTAGTGTTTCTTTAATTTTTTTTTTTGGAAGCAAGGGAAAAATAATGCCTAAATTCTAAACAAAAGTAGAAGTTGAAAACCTAATAAATTTAATTATCTCTTCCATTCTATGGCCCCGAGAATGCCAATATTAGCACGAATCGTACGGAAATGTAACTCGGTATTCAAACAACTATTCAGAGTTCCTAGAGCTCCTTGTACAGCTTGTTGGAAAACCCGTTGTCGGACCTGATTCATCGCCCTTTGTTTTTCAAAATAAAGGGTTTCGTTTTTAGACTTTTCTAATTGTTCCAAACTAATAGAAGTAGCATTAATCAAATTTTTTTTTTCTCGTTCTATTTCAGAGTATCCATTCATTCGATACTCATCTGCTTCTAGTTCGACTTTCTGTAATCGAATACGAGCTTTTTCAGTTTTTGGTCTGGCCGTTTTCGTCTGGTCTACTTATATTGACCAACTAGGATTCTCGTAAGATTAGTGGACCGATATGGGACTAATAGTATGTTACTGATACATGTTTGTTTGTTTATCCCGCAAAGATACGATGAGCTCGGCCCAAAAAAAAAGGTCCACGGTTCTTGACCGCTGGAATTTCGTCTCGGCCCGGTCCTCTTTGCAACGAAATCGGCCCGAACTTGAAGGCCCAGTCTCGGTAGCCCACGAGACCTCAGCGGCAGTAGAGCGGAGACGAGCGCTCGTTCAGTTTTGGTCTGGGCGTTTAGCACCACCTCACCAGCTGAAGGCGGACGAGCCACGAGCTCACGCTATAAGAAGAGCGCCCCGTGCCCCGTTGCTCCATATTTACCTAGACGGAGTCAACGTGAGATCATTAAGGCTCGTGTACCACTGCTAAAATTAACAATTTAAACTTTGGTCTTTCTGCATTTATTTGTTTTCGGGATTGGGTCAACCTAAAAGATTTTTAGAGTCTCTTTCTTCTCCCGTTGCAACGCACGGGCATTTGTCCTAGTAATATATAATGCGACAAGATAGAAGGTTGAACCATAGTCTTTCTTTCCAAACGGACAAGCTATGGTTTCACTGCCTGCACCGATCCCATCCATTATTTTTTTTATCGAGAATAAAATGAGGCATAGGATGGAATCGAACCCTGGTCTAACCACCACAGTCACAGATAGACGTTTGAATCACAGAGGCACGGATAGGATGAGTGATGATACCATACATGTAATCCTGACCATTCATACGTGAGTGAGTAAGGAGAGAGAAGATTAAAAAGCAATCTGAATGGTTAATTTCTATGAAGATGTTTTTCTAGATACATTTTCTGGGGCACGGAGGGTGGTCATCTCAGCGGGGGAAGTTTCTTGAGCTTTTTACCTATATGACCTTAGAAATAATAACTCTTCCTTGTATGACCTTTTTTTATTTGAACTTACCTCTATGGCCCCGAAACGAAGTTTTATTTCTTCCCTGACCTTCCGTCCATTTTTGCTACTTGACGTGTTAAGTCAAGGATAAAAGACTGTTTTACCCTTGGTATAAAAAAATTGCAGAGTTTTATTTTTTTTTTTTTGCAAATTTGGATTAATATTAAATAAATAAATTCACACATGACAATATTCACATAAAAGAAATATTGTTACATATAAATTTATTTTTTTTAATATTACTCTAAATATACAACATACAAACAAAATTGTAATTTTTTTATGTCAGGGGCAAAACGGTCTTTTTACCCTTGAATTAACACCGTCAAGTGGCGAAAATGGACGGAAGGCCATAGAAGGAATGAAAGTTTGTTTCAGGTCATAGAAATAAGTTCAAAAGAAAAAAGGTCATACAAGAAAGACTAAATTTTTCCGAGGTCATATAAGTAAAAAGCTCAAGTTTCTTTGGTACACCCAGCAAAAAAAGGGTTGGTGCTTTAGTAGGGTAGTAGATAGATGAAAAGTTTTTTTTGAGTGAAAAGTTTTTTTTTGGTGAGAACTAAACACCCTGTAGCTAGCATGACCGTTTTTGGCTATGTTAGAAAATAAATTTGCTTTATTTCTCATGTCATAGAACAATTTTGTTCTGCTTGAATGCTACAGGACCCTGGAAAGATTAAACGTGGGCTTATTATATTAATAATTATTGTTAAGTCGTCGTTGAGACCCAATAATGCAATGCGCACATGTTGACCTTGGCAACTTTTATCCTTTGCGTTCAGTTTTGGAGGCAAAATAGATCCAATGTTGCAGCAACTACAGATACATAGACACCTACAAATAAAGCTAGCGTGATACTACGTCCTACGGTCCTACCTCTCCCATCCGTTTGATTCATTATTTGCATGCAAAGTTATATATTCTTCATTATTGATGCCATGAAAAGTTCTTAATTCAAAGTCAAATTGATAGTAATATGAGCAGCTTATATATATAGTCAATGTAATCAAGTCAAGGATGATGTGTGTGTATATATCTCTATTTGGTCAGATACATGGCACGAACCGCGCATTGCTTGCACGCATAATGTGAGTCGACCTGGACGTGCACCATCCGGCCAGCTATAGACTAATTAGGTCGGCCAGGTTACAAATCGTATGCCGGGGATATTTAGGCCATATAGTACTACAAACTAACGTCACTGCAACTGCATAGAAGTTCAATATAGATCATGTCATAAATTAAATGTGCAGTGACGTAGCGTTGAAACGAATCCAAAAAAAGGCCTATATGTAGCTCAAATCAATCACACTCCATCACCAATTTAATTGAAGAACAATATATCCAAACATTATCCAACAAATTGTAACAACTCAGATGTTGCCGATTATAGAAGCAACAATCACCCTGTCTCACAATTACTTAATTAAAAAAATCCCATCTAGGAGGACTGTTATTATTACTCTCCATCTCAAATTATAGTCATTCCAATAATTTTAGAGTCAAATTTTTCATATTTAACTAAATTTATATAATAAGATATAGTATTTTATGATATCAACTAAGTGTCATTGCGAACTGAGCGTAGCTCAGCTGGTTGGGTTCCTTGTGGTGGAACCTGCCCACCCGGGTTCAAGTCCTCGACTTGACACGGGTGTTCGCATTTTCCTAGATTTATTCCAGGATTTAACGGCGCTATTCTTTCAGTGGTAGGCGACGTGCCCGTCGACGGCGAGGCGCCTGTGGTGACTTCGTCAATCTCAAGATTTGCCGGTCCAACTCGGTTCTTCGGAGGTGCTCATAGGGGTAGGGTGTGCGTACGTGCGTTCATAGTAGGGGTAGGGTGAATGTGTGCTCGTGTTTGTGAGCGTCTGCGTCTGTAACTGGGTCTCGCAAAAAAAAAAATAAGTGTCATTGATTCTTAATTAGCTATATTTTTTATAGTATACTTATTTGATATTATAAATTTTTGTATTTCTTTCTATAAATCTTGGTTAACTTAAATGTTTTGAGTCTCTAAGATTTCTGGATTGATTTATACTCCCTCCATTCCAAATTATAAGACGTTCCAAGAATCTTGGAGAGTCAAAGTTTTTCAACTTTGACCAAAATTATAGAGAAAAATATAAGATTTATACCATCAAATATACATATTATGGAAATATAACTAATGGAGAATCTAATTGCACTTAGTTGATATCATAAATATTATTATCTTATTATATAAATTTGGTCAAAGTTGAAAAACTTTGACTCTCCAAGATTCTTGGAATGTCTTATAATTTGGGATGGAGGGAGTAATTTGGAATGGAGAAAGAATATGAGACGACACACCAAACATAACCGCCTACATACACGGCCGAAATTGGCCTATATATAATTAGTCCAGTTGGGCCGGTGCTGGTCTTCAACAACGGCTCGAGGCCGGGAATATTCCCGGGAACATTCCGACCTGCCGTAGTAGCCGTACGTGCCGCCCGCGTGTACCATAGAATGGAGTGAACAGAGGAGGGTCGATGTCACCCTCCGTGCTGTGCTAGCCAAAACCTGCCCGTACGTACAACATAAGGGACTCGTGGTATATACGTTACGCGGCTACGACTACGGATAAGAGTGAGGGGTCTATTACACGCAATACGCGGTTGCGGATGAAACGAGTTTTTTTTTTTTTTTACAACAAAACGAGGGGTCGGTTGATCGATTTCATTTCCTACAAAGTGCTCACACATTACGACTACAGTCATTGGCTCCGTTCGGCAGGATTTTTACGGCTAATTTATTGTTATGAGAGAAAAATAATATTGCTCTATGACTGATTTTCATATATTAAAACTGGTTTATAGCTTAAGCCACTACGGGAGAGGCAAGATTTGGCTAGTATCGTATGGTTTGTCGAGTGTCAAAATACGGGCACTCGGTAAAGCCAATTTTTGCCGAGTGTTGCACTCGGCAAACAATTGCGCTCGACAAAGAACGGCTTTGTCGAGTGCCACAGGGTGTAAGGCACTCGGCAAACACTCTCTTTTACCGAGTGCAGATTGGCACTCGGCAAAAAAAATGTTACTTGACGGCCCAGGCCGTCCACACCGTCAAATTTTTTTTTAAAAAAAATCTTTGTCCACACCGTCAATTTTTTTTTAAAAAAAAATCTTTGCTGAGTTCCATGTCCTGGCACTCGACAAAGACAGTCTTTGTCGAGTTCCAGGTCGTGGCACTCGGCAAAGAGGGCTAGTTTGCCGAGTTCCATGCTCTGGCACTCGGCAAAGGCCGTCTTTGCCGAGTTCCGACGTCTGGCATTCGGCAAAATAATTTATTTATTTATTGTTTTTTAACCCAGTTTTTTGTGAGGCCTTCACACATTATTTAAAACTTCATGTTTAAATTTGGGATAATTTTGATATATTTCGTTAGTTTTTTGTTTCGTTGTATTTTTTGGAATATTTTAAATTTGAACTGTGGGTGCATGGAATAATCAAATTTGGTCGTTCAAAAATTGATATTCATGATGTTTGGGGTATGTTGAGGCCATGTCCATAACCTCACATGAAATTTCAAGCGTCTCGTTGACATACCATGGTGAGATACTTGCAGGACAAGTAATTTTAAATTATATAAAATTCAAATAAAGTCCGAGTGTCAAAGCTCTGACACTCGACAAAGAAAATCCTGGGATAATTAAAAAAATAGTCTTTGTCGAGTGCAGTGGCCCTGGAACTCGGCAACGAAAATCCCACCATAATTAAAAAAATGTCTTTGCCGGGTGTCGCGGCTGCGGCATTCTTTGTCGAGTGTTGCACTCGACAAAGAAAAAAAATAGGAGACAACATGAACGGACGGTGACGACGTAAAATCTTTGTCGAGTGATGATGAGGAACTCGGCAAAGTCTTTGTCAAGTGCCCTTGTTTTGGCACTCGGCAGAGCATGCCTTTACCGTGAAAGGCTTTGACGGAGGCTCTTTGCCGATTGTTGCACTCAGCAAAGGCTTTGCCGATTGTTGCACTCAGCAAAGGCTTTGCCGAGTGCAAAAGTGCCTTTACCAAGTGCAACAAACACTCGGCAAAGCAAGCACCTCCTATAGTGAGCGAAACGAACCGGCGAAAGAAAAAAAATCGAGTTTTCCACATAAAAATATTGCATAACTAGCCCTATTTTTTCTTCTCATGCAATTATCCGCAATGTACTTGATCACCACCTTCCAATTTGTCCGGTAATTACTCACCACCCTCTTCTTGGTATAATATAATTCATTATGAAACTTTCACCTAAACGTCCTCTAACTATTGTAACTGGACAGATAAGTACTCTCATAATAATATGTATTGCATATCAAGTAAGTATAGAGCAAATACCATTTTTTCCACAAATGATATGTATTGCATAGACATATGAGCGGAGATTGAAATTGGTATCACTAGATAGATGAGACTAGATAGATGATGAGGTTACGATCTTTTTAGGTATAATATATAATATGATATAGAGATTTGAAACTTATTTATTTTTACTTTCTATATACTATTTACTCTCATAATAAACACTAAGAATAAACAATAAAATTCAAATGACTCCAAATAGAGCACTAACATATAGATAATATTTTCAGAGAAAAAATGGTAATTGTTTCATATATTTCTTATTCAAGATATGTTACTTATGAATTTTTAGAGATTAACTAGTTTCTTATTTTAAAAAGTAAGAAACAACAATTTTTAAATCAAAATGTCTGATATCAATACTTTAAGGGTGTCTGATATCCGGTTTATAGTTGAGGATTGAACCCTCATAATAATACATACCTAGATTGTTTGGATTATAGGTGTTGGGTTATACTATTGTTCTTTGAGCATCACCATCTACTATTGGTAGGTTTGAGATAAATTACGTGACAAAATTGTCAGATTTACTTGCTTCAAATGCGTATATCACCCTTATGACACCAAGGACTTGGTTGAATACACTAACTAAACTTTAGCAGACTAAATTAAGCTGCTATACATTCAAATGGTCCAACTAAAACAATAACTAAAGTTCAGCTGAGTATAGCTACTTCAATCTAGCTAAAGTTTAGTTGGATCAATTAGCTGGAGCATCGAAACATGTCAGCTATAGTTTAGCTAGGAGAACTTTTAGCTAGCTAAAGTTTAGTTTTTAAATTTTAGCTAGCTAAATTTTAGTTGGTTTTATCCAAAAGAACCTATGAACACTTGAAACATAGCTAAACTCGATATGTTGTCGGACCACCATATGAGAAAACCTGAAACGTGCACGTTCTCATTATACCCACTTATCATGACAAGGACTAGCACAGTACACACGTTCTGCTACATGCGCTCGCTGTATGCATTGAGCACGGCAGGTCTGCTCCGATTTTTTTTAAAAGAAACAAGTCCAAGAAAAAAAGCAAAAACTAAAATTTTAAAAATAAAAAGGAAAGTGAACAGTGGCCTGCGCCTGTGTCCCTGAAGTCTATGAAACCGTCTTGCATATGGGCCTTATCGCCTCGAGCGTGCTTTAGAGCATGGTACTTAGCTATAAGTTAAGCTATATAATAGTGAATCTTTTATTTATCTATAAAACATTTCTCTTTTCTATTCCTCCTTACATACTGTTGGGAATATGCCCTAGAGGTAATCATAGAGATGATGATATTCTATTGTATCTATGATTTATTATATGTTCATTGAATATCCATTAAAGACAACTTGTATTTATTGACAATTATGTGAATTGTCTGTGAAACTCTTTTACTTGTATGGTATGGTTATTCGATAGTTGTCCCTGATCGGAGTTCATGTGAGGACACACATGCATATTAGATCAGCACATGTATTAGTTGATGACTATGTTTCACAAGTCATAGACATGGAGATGCCAAACTAATAATGTGGGCACATGTATGACATGAGGCTAGACTACTAACTAACATGAGATGTTCTTCTTATTATCTCTTTACACATCATGTACGTTATGTCCTTAGACTTGAGATTGTGGTATGTACTCAAGATATGAATCGACTTGCTTAGGGACTATCAAACGCTACTTCGTAACAGAGTAGTTATAAAGATAGTCTTCGGGTTTGTCAGGAAGTATGGTGTCAGACATAGACGATCAAGATGGGATTTGCCCCTCTCCATGCGAGAGAGATATCACTGGACCACTCAAATGATTGGATCATAAAATGCATGGTCGTGCTTAGGTTAAGTGTTAACTTATGAGTTGGACCAAATATTGGGTGGCAAGGGAATTACGTATATGTGATCGTTGTGGTTCGTAAGATATGATCTTTGCATATACATAGGAGTTGACACGTCTTGCTAGAGGCCGCTATCAACTATCGGGCGAGTAGGAGTACTCAGGTCGTGTCTATGTGTGCGTGAACTCATAGGGTCGCACGCTTAAGGGGCTGGAAGCTTGATTCGAGTTGGACTCGAATCAGACCGGGATTAGGGTTTGCTAATGGGCCTCCAGGTCGGCGGGCTCATTAGGGACGCCTATAAATATAGGGGTGGGCGACCAGGGTTTAACCACGTCATTTTTGACAACGTCGCCCACCCCACGTCCGCGCCTATTGCTCCTCGCAGACCTAGCAGTCTGGAGGCGTGACGCTTCCTCCCTGTACGTGTGGGATACCTCGGAGGTGCTGCATCTAGAGCACAATGACGAACCGCGCGTGGAGACGTGAAGGTCGGACGTGAACATCTACACGACATCGCTGCGACGCGCACGTCTACACCGAGACGTCTTCCGCTGCACCTGCGCGTCTAGTGGTAATCCCGTGATCTATAACTAGCAGTAGTTCCTGGTTTATGAGGTCAAATTTTTTTTGTTTTCGGCTAGCATAGCATCCTCGTAACCCTTCAGTGGTATCGTAGCCGTTACTGCCTCGTTATAGATTCGGTTGTGTGCATATAGAGATATGCGCGGTTGTAGATCAATTTCTGATCTTGATTCGTGATCTTACCGTATTGGTCATGTAACGATCTACTCCTACCAGTCGGATTTCCGTCATCGGAGTTAAGTGATACGTGTAAATGCAATCATGGCAAGATGGAGATCAATCAGATTGATCGAATCAAATCTAGGTCAAGAGCCGGGTGCATGAGATGTGCGTCGGCATGAGGAGATCTCAAAAGAAGCGTTGTTCGGTAAAACGGTCATAACTTTGCATACGACCTCAGATTGAAACAATCTTTAAACGAAAATCGATCTACAGAAAATTTTACATTCGATTTTCACTGGCCTTGGCCAGTTTCGTCAAATTTAGATTTGTGAAAAAATGCTGGGAAAATTATGTTTTCTCGATTCAAAATTCGAACGTCGGGAACGTTTTTAACTCTGTTTTGCAGGGATTGATGACTGGTATAAAGCCATTATGTGTTAATGTGATGCATGTATAGTAATTATTTCATGATTCATGTCGTGATTATGACATAATGGCTGAGCCACATATATATTGTCCTTGCTGTAATGGCCTGCGTGCCAAAATTTGATGATCCTACAACGCGACTATGTAATTACTTTATTAATTACGCTAGTTGTAGCTAATCTCGATCGATTCATCGCTGGAGGATGGCGTGCATGTACCATGTAGATGGAGATCATCACGGTGAACAGATTGGCGGAGATGGAGATCTCCAAAGGGACACTGGGCTATACCAAGTCATATCTGTGTTGATGCTATTCTCTTATTATGTTCTACTTTCACGTATGATTCATGTTTATTGTCTACATGCGGTAGTGAAAGTGTAGAACGATCCCTCAGTAATGTTCAAGTCATATGCTTCCCCAAACCTTGCACTGTCATGTCTTGTACAATCTGTGGCACGCCTATGAAATTAGAGTGTCACTGATTTTCCTTGACCAGGCAGGTTCGTATCGGATACTTACTGCAGAAGGTTGGTTGCTTGAACAAGGTCATCCTAATGGTTAGGGACCTTGAAGCATAAGGAGTGGAGCACGCATAGAGATGCTGGCCAACAACAAGAGTCATATGTGATATGATTAGCAAAGAGTTGCTTACCGATCTACCATGTCCACTAGCGGTGATGCTAAAGCTCACTAGTAGACTTGTTAGTTTGGGTCTTGAATCACTAAAATTCAATAGAGGGATATTGATCTTAGTGGGAGTAAATTTTATTAAAGTTTTAATATCATTTATTCTATCTTGGATACATTATCTTAGTATTTTGCATTTACTTTTGTTGTAGATAAATGGCACCCGCACCTCAACCATTTACTTTACGTTCAATACTTGAGAAAGATAAGTTGACTGGAACAAACTATGCGGATTGGATCCGCAACCTAAGAATTGTTCTCAGGGCTGAGAAAAAAGAAGATATTCTAGACACCCCACTACTAGAGGAACCTGCTAATAATGCACCTGCTACTGAGAAAACCGCTTACAAGAAAGCATGTGATGCTGATCTTGAAGTGGGATGCCTGATGCTTGCTAGCATGGAACCAGATTTGCAGATGCAGTTTGATAATAACCATACAACCTACGACATGATCGTAGCGCTAGATGAGATGTTTCAGACTCAGGCTAGAACTAAAAGGTTCAATGTTTCTAAGTCTCTTGCTGAGACTAAGTTAGCAGAGGGTGCAGCAGTTGGACCACATGTGATCAAGATGGTTGGTTACACTCAGAGGTTGGAGAAGCTAGGCTTCCCAATTGGTCCAGAACTGGCTACTGACTTCATTCTCTCTTCTCTCCCACCTAGCTATGGGAATTTCATCTCGAACTACCATATGCATGGTGCGCAGAGGGGCTTGAATGAGCTATGTGGTATGCTTAAGACAGCAGAGGCAGACATTAAGAAAGGTGCTGGCAGCAGCCATGTGATGGCGATCCAAAGCAAGCCTAACTTTAAAAGGAAGGGCAACTTTTGGAAGAATAGGAAGGGCAAGGGCAAGGCCAAAGATGTGATCTCTAAGCCAAACCCTCCTGCGCCTGACGCTGCTGGACCAACTGCTGATTCTGAGTGCTTCCACTATAAGGGGAAAGGTCACTGGAAGAGAAACTGCAAGGTATACTTAGCATCCTTGAAGAAGGACGACGGTGGTAAAGGTACTCCCGCTGCTCATAAACTTGTTGTTTATATTACAAATATTTTTCCTCACTAACTCTTATATTAATTCTTGGGTATTTGATACTGGCTCGGTTGCTCATATTTGCAATACGATGCAGGGAATGATAAGAGGTAGAAGCGTTGAAAAAGGGGAGGTTGATTTCCGCATGTGCAATAATGCAAGAGTTGCTGTGTTGAACGTGGGACGATGCAACTGCACCTCCCATCAGGATTTATTTTGGAGTTGAATAATTGTTATTTTGTTCCAAGTTTAAGTCGAAACATTGTGTCACCTTCATGTTTGATGAAGGATGGCTATTCATTTGCGAGTAAAGACAATGGTTGTGTAATCTCTAAGAATGATATGTTTGTGGCTTTTTGCATCCATTGTGAATGGGTTGTTTATTTTAAATCTTGATGATGCACCTATGTCTATCTGTAATATTACTGCTAAAAGGCCTCGACTTAATGAGTTAAGTCCTACCTATATGTAGCATTGTCGTTTGGGTAATATAAGTGAGAATCGCATGAAGAGGCTCCATGATGATGGGTTTCTAACTTCGTTTGATTTTGAATCATACTAGACATGTGAGGCTTGTTTGCTGGGCAAAATGACCAAGTCGCCTTTCACTGGTTTTCCTGAGAGGACAACTGACTTGTTGGAATTTGTACATACTGATGTATGTGGATCAATGAGTACGATAGCTAGAGGCAGATTTCAATACTTCATAACCTTCACTGATGATTTTAGCAGATATGGCTATGTCTATCTAATGAAGCATAAATCTGAAACATTTGAAAGGTTCAAAGAATTTCAGAATGAGGTAGAGAATCAACGTGGCAAGAAAATTAAGGCCTTGTGATCTGATCGTAGAGGCGAATATTTGAGCCACAAATTTAGCAATCATCTTAAGAGTTGCGGAATTGTTCCACAACTTACGCCACCCGGAACGCCTCAGAGAAACGGCGTGTCCGAGCGACGTAACTCAACTCTGTTAGACATGGTTCGGTCTATGATGAGCCAGTCGGACCTTCCTTTATCGTTTTGGGGATACGCTCTAGAAACAACCGCTTTCACATTAAATAGTGTACCGTCTAAGTCCGTAGTTAAGACACAATATGAGATGTGGACTGGTAAGAGTCCCAGTTTATCTTTTCTAAAGATTTGGGGTTGTGAAGTTTATGTCAAACGACTTATATCAGATAAACTAACACCCAAGTCGGACAAGTGCTTTTTCGTGGGATACCCAAAGGAAACTTTAGGGTATTACTTCTACAACCGCTCAAAGGGCAAATTGTTTGTTGCTCGAAACGATGTTTTCTTAGAGAAAGAGTTTCTCAAAAGAAACAAGAGAGGGCAGAAGGTGTATCTTGAAGAAGTTCAGGATGAGCCAACAGGGATTGACTCCACGAGTGATGCTAATGTAGCAGAACAAGTTGAGCTACCTATGGCAACAGACACCCCGCCCCAACCACAAAGGTCGGCAAGAATCTGTGAGTTGCGTGGGGATGTGTTATTGTTAGATGATGACGAACCTGCAACTTATGCCGAGGCAATGATGGACCCAGATTCCGAAAAATGGCATAGTTCCATGAGATCCGAGATAGATTCCATGGGAGCCAATCAAGTTTGGAACTTGGTTGACCCGCCTAATGGGGTAAGACCCATAGAGTGCAAATGGATCTATAAAAATAAAAGGGATATGGATGGAAACGTCCAAGTTTATAAAGCTCGACTTGTCGCAAAAGGTTTTCGGCAAGTTCAAGGAGTTGACTACGACGAGACTTTCTCGCCGGTAGGGATGCTTAAATCTATCCGGATCATTCTAGCAATTGATGCCTATTATGACTATGAGATATGGCAGATGGATGTTAAAATAGCCTTTCTAAATGGAAATTTGGAAGAGGACGTGTATATGATACAACCCGAAGGTTTTGTTGATCCCAGCAATGCTGGAAAAATATGCAAGCTTAGGAAATCTATTGATGGGTTAAAGCAAGCATCTCAGAGTTGTAATATTCATTTTGATGATGTGGTCAAAGGGTTTGGCTTCTGTCAAAGTGAAGAAGAACCTTGTGTTTACAAGAAGGAAAGTGGGAGCGTTGTTGTGTTTCTAATCTTGTATGTAGATGACATACTGGTGATTGGGAATGACATTTCGATGTTGCAAACCGTAAAGACTTCACTGAATAACAGTTTTTCTATGAAGGATTTAGGAGAAGCAACATATATTCTAGGCATTAAGATCTATAGAGATAGGTCAAAGAGGCTAATATGATTAAGCCAAGAAATGTACATTGACAAGGTGTTGAAGCGGTTCAACATGGAGCAGTCCAAGAAAGGGTTCTTGCCTATGTCACATGGCATGCGCTTTAGCGAGAAACAGTCTCCTTCGACATCTGATGAGAGAGAGCACATGAGTAAGGTTCCATATGCTTCGGCCATTGGTTCCATCATGTATGCCATGATATGTACACGCCCGGACGTCTCATATGCTCTAAGTGTTGCGAGCAGATATCAAGCTAATCCAGGTGAGAGTCACTGGACACTTGTTAAAAACATCCTTAAGTACTTGAGAAGGACTAAAGATGTGTTCCTAATCTATGGAAGTGAAGAGGAGCTCGTTGTAAATGGTTACACTGATGCTAGCTTCCAAACTGACACAGATGATTCAAAATCTCAATCAGGTTTTGTGTTCACAATAAATGGTGGTGCAGTCAGTTAGAAAAGTTCCAAGCAGGGAACTGTGTCCGATTCTACAGCAGAAGCCGAGTACATTGCATCTAGTGGAGTTGCAAAGGAAGGTGTTTGGATGAGGAGGTTCCTCATTGATCTTGGTGTGTTTCCAAATGCGTCCAACCCATTGTCTCTACATTGTGATAGCAATGGGGCGATCGCGCAGACTAAGGAGCTAAGGAATCACCAGAAGAACAAACATGTACTACGTACGGAAATTTCACCTCATTCGAGACTTCATTAAAAGAGATGAAATTAAGATGTGCAAAATACATACGGATTTGAATATAGCAGATCCTTTGACAAAGGCTCTTCCACAGCCTAAGCATGAGGAGCATGTGAGGTCTATGGGTATTCGATATCTAAAAGATTAACTCTAGTGCAAGTGGGAGACTGTTGGGAATATGCCCTAGAGGTAATCATAGAGATGATGATATTTCTATTGTATCTATGATTTATTATATGTTCATTGAATATCCATTAAAGACAACTTGTATTTATTGACAATTATGTGAATTGTCTGTGAAACTCTTTTACTTGTATGGTTATTCGATAGTTGTCCCTGATCGGAGTTCATTTGAGGACACACATGAATATTAGATCAACACATGTATTAGTTGATGACTATGTTTCACAAGTCATAGACATGGAGATGCCAAACTAATAATGTGGGCACATGTATGACATGGGGCTGGACTGACCCAACATGAGATGTTCTTCTTATTATCTCTTTACACATCATGTATGTTATGTCCTTAGACCTGAGATTGTGGTATGTACTCAAGATATGAATCGAATTACTTAGGGACTATCAAACGCTACTTCGTAACAGAGTAGTTATAAAGATAGTCTTCGGGTTTGTCAGAAAGTATGATGTGAGACATAGACGATCAAGATGGGATTTGCCCCTCTCCATGCGAGAGAGATATCATTGGACCACTCAAATGATTGGATCATAAAATGCATGGTCGTGCTTAGGTTAAGTGTTAACCTATGAGTTGGACCAAATATTGTGTGGCAAGGGAATTACGTATATGTGATCGTGGTGGTTCGTCAGATATGATCTTTGTGTATACATAAGAGTTGACACGTCTTGCTAGAGGCCGCTATCAACTATCGGGCGAGTAGGAGTACTCAGGCTGTGTCTATGTGTGCGTGAACCCATAGGGTCGCACGCTTAAGGGGCTGGAAGCCTGATTCGAGTTGGACTCGAATCAGACCGGGATTAGGGTTTGCTAATGGGCCTCCAGGTCGGCGGGCTCATTAGGGACGCCTATAAATAGAGGGGTGGGGCGACCAGGGTTAACCACGTCATTTTTGACAGCCGTCGCCCACCCCACGCCCGCGCCTATTGCTCCTCGTAGACCTAGCAGTCTGGAGGCGTGACGCTTCCTCCCTGTACGTGTGGGATACCTCGGAGGTGTTGCATCTGGAGCACAAGGACGAACCGCACGTGAAGACGTGAAGGCCGAACGTGAACATCTACACGACATAGCTGCGACGCACACGTCTACACCGAGACGTCTTCCGCTGCACCTGCACGTCTAGTGGTAATCTCGTGATCTATAACTAGCAGTAGTTCCTGGTTTATGGGGTCGAAATTTTTTTGTTTTCGGCTAGCGTAGCATCCTGGTAACCCTTCACATACATTTTTATTGGGGACCTACTACTAGCTATATGCTTCTGCGCCTAGTTCAGTACTTAGAGCATGGTCAATAATATAGTTAAGTGCTTGGCTATAAGCCAAGCTATACAATAGTTATTATTATTCTATTTGTCTACAAACCATTTCTCTTTCCTATTCCTTCTCATATACATCTCTATTGGGACCAACTACTAGCTATGTTAGCTCGGTGCTTGTATTTGACTCAAGCTCTCCTCTCTCTCATTCACATTAGCATTTGTTTCGCTATAAGCCAATATTATATCTGCTCTTATATGGGAGTCAAGGTCTCCTCTCTTCTCTCCTTTCTCTCATTTACGTTAGCATTTGATTGGATATAACTAATTATTATTGTACCTGCTCTTATTAATTTGTTCGTCTGTGTGTGCAGCGTGGACCGTGGGTGATGGCTAGCTGTTGTTGAGACGATCCACTTCGGCTTACGGTAACCGAGCCTGTAAGCGGTTTATCATAAAAAACGCCCGCAGTGGGGAACAGTAAGACCTTCGCTACTCCCGCTCGTCCACTATATGCAGCGCAATAGCGTACGTCCGCTACATGTCATGCTCGCCCCACGCTCGTGAGAAGAAGATGGAGGAGGTCGAGCCCAGACGCCGCTCGAAGAGGAGGCGCGGGGGAGCTTCGCGGTCGCCGTGAAGAGGAGCTCCGCGGCGGTGCTGCTTCGCCCGCCCACCTCCATCCGCCGCCACCGCTGCTGCTCCACCGGCGGCGCATCTCCTCCCCATTCTCCTTCCTCCCTGCCTGGGAGCAGCCACCGCCGCTTCTGCGCCTCGCGACGGGCTCCGGCGGGCTTGGTCTCCGGTGCCGGAGCCGTGGCGAGCACCTCGGGCACAGGCGCGGGCGGCGAGGCCGCGAGCACCTTGGCGGGGGGAGTAGCGACGGGCGCAGGCGTGGCCGGGGCTGGGCGGCGGCAGCCTTGGGCTTGACCGGCGAGGAAGGCGTGGCGGCCGACGCTGGCGTAGATTCGGAGGAGGACTTGGTGGGCGGCGCCTTGGCCGGCGCGAACACGCGGGGGACTGCGCGAGGGAGGTCGTGGCGCAGAGCAGGAGGCAAAGAGAGAATGGTGATGGGAAAAATGGAATAAAACAAAACTGACATGTGGGTCCTACTCAGTATAGAGGAGAGATATAAAGGATAGATGAGTGCGGAAGAGTTGCGTATAAAGGAAAGAATATCGATAACCAGAACAGAATATTTCTTTTAAAGAAGAGATACAGAGGAATATGAGTGCGGGTAATCTAACCGCTTGACCCAATAGCCTACTCTTACTTGAAGACAGGCACGGGCCTGCACAGCTCGATTGATTTTATTAAGACGGGCGGCGGGCGACCATACCGTGTGGGGGTGGCAAGTGCGGTGTAGCCGAGTACTGTAGGTGTACAACAACAAGTGCAACGGCGGCGTACGAGTATGGAAAACAGAGCACGGAGGATGGATGTAACCAACAAATCGTGATGATAGTGGATGTACCTAGGAGTGTAGTACAGTACTACTCTGGAGCGGCGAGCGGGGCAGCGGACCGAGACCACAGACCAGAACCCACAGACCCCAGACGCGTGCTTTTTTGTTGGCTGGCTGCTGGTCAACACCGAGGGGCGAGGGCGGAGACTGGAGACCTCACACAAGGCTGACACGACGGACGGTTCCTCCTCACCTGGGGCCACAGCCAAGCCCGTCTGCCAACGACCGACGACTTTCTGGACTATAGACCCTGCCAAATAGACCCGGGACCCCCAACACGCCTTCAATTCGTTTGTCCGAATGAGTACTGTACGTATAGGAGGAGTACCACCAATAAGGCCACACGGAACAAATGCGTAGGCGTAGCCAACAAATGTTTGTTTATGTACTACACAGTTTTTTTTTTCTTATTAGGGTATGTTTGGTACAGCTCATAATAGTGAGATGTTTTTTTTATTCCCTTTCTCACAAAACCATAAGGGTGCGTTTGGCAGGGCTGTGGCTGTGGCTGAAACAGCTCCGGCTGTGGCTGTGGTGGTGAAGCAACTTCTCTGGTTAAGCTGAAGCTGTTTTTCAAAAGCGTTTGGCAAAACGGCTTTTCGTGCAAAACGGGAGCACAGCTGGAGAGGGAGCCGAGGGGAGCCAGTATTTTTGGCTTCGCATTCGTCAAACTGCTCCAGAAAACACTAAATCCGGATGCTTCATGTCGAGAGCCGTTTTGAAACCATCGTTTGACACAACTTCTCAATAAGCCGGTGCTGGAGTGCTCGTGGAGCCGTGCCAAAGGCACCCTAAGCTGAGATAAAGCTGAAAAAGTAGTTTTTCACAGCTTATACCCTCATTTCCCTCTACCAACCATGCATGAAGTTGGTGAGCTGTTTTGTCAAACATTTTTTTTTCAAAAACAGACAATTGTATCTAGTAAGTTCCTCATGAAACTATTTTCTAAAAAAACAGCTTCACTAGTGAAGTTGAGCTGTACCAAACAGGGCCTTAGTGGGGGGGGGGGGGTTAAAAAGTTTTTTCCCTTGTCACATAGGATGTTCCGACACTCATTTAGTCTATTAAATATAAACTAATAATAAAACAAATTACACATTCGTCTGGAAGTGGTGAGACGAATTTATTAAAACTAATTAATCTATCATTAGTACATGTTTACTGTAGCACAATATTGACAAAACATAAACTTATTAGGTTTAAAAAAAATTGTCTCATAAATTACACGCAATCTGTGTAGTTAGTTATTTTTTAAGTCCATGTTTAGTAGTCTAGGTATGTGTCCAAATGTTCGATGTGATGGATAAAAAGTTTTTATGGTAAAAACTAAACAAGATCCGTAGATCGGAAAGTCAACGCACACGTAGATCAGATGCCACGGGTACGTAGCACTGTGTGAATAATGTGATGCATAGCATTAGCAATTAGCATGGGGGGCGCTCTTCAATCATCTGGCCAGCTAGCCAGATCAGCCTGCCTTCATATAAGCTCAGAGTTGTACGGAGTGATATTTCATCTGCACGAAATTTTAGTTCAAATTCTTCACAAGCCTTGTAGCAACACGCGGAGCATCTTCTTCTAGTATGAATAAATAATCATAACAACTACTCCAAGGAACGTGTATATAAGTAAACTTTTAGAACAACACGGCAAAGTGAACTATAATTTAAAATATATAGAGAGAGTGATATATACTCCAGGACAAAATAAATGAATAGATCGAGGACCCAAGACCTTCAAACCGACCTGAGGAAGAAGCAGCAGGTCCATTGATGCTGCTGTGTAAACAAGCTAATAACCACATAGGGCGGCGAATCAATCACACACACGCCATCGGTTGAAGGAACAGTCCAAGAGTTAGCCAACAAATTCGGTGCAATTACTTGGATGCTACAAACTTAATAAACAATTAATCAGTAGAATAGCAATCACCCTGTGAATTAATCAATCAATCAAATGACTGACGACGACCCCTGCCAATTTTGTTTTCCCCCAAAACCAATTCACATCAATGATGAAGCCACAGCTAACGGTAGCTAATTAGACTGCTGCGGGCGGTCATCGTC
The DNA here is from genome assembly GCA_009763385.1 of Coix lacryma-jobi var. lacryma-jobi. Taxonomy (NCBI): domain Eukaryota; kingdom Viridiplantae; phylum Streptophyta; class Magnoliopsida; order Poales; family Poaceae; genus Coix; species Coix lacryma-jobi. Next base: position 129,715,354 of record CM019823.1, on the reverse strand, counting down.
AACGGTCCAAGCGGCCGGATATACCCCCGTACATTCCAGGCGTCCGTCCGTTCCGTCCCCCTTCGCTTGGGCTTGTCGCCTGATCGATCGATCATGATCGTCTCACGCGGTGTCGTCCTTGATGGTTTTATTTCCCGTGACAATTGGCAACTTGCAGTCCGTCCGGCCAACCGCGACGGCACAGCAAATCGGGTGCCAGGCCGAACGAAGTTACCTGCCAAGTTTCCTAGTTTCCGTAGATGCCAGGCGAGAGGCGACAATCCAACCCCAGGACGGACGGAGACGTTCTTACGCGGCTGCGGTTGAATTTGTCTGATTTTTATAAGCTCGGTCGGGAGGTAGATGCGACGAGGGTGCTATCTGACGTCTCTTGCCTCCGTACGTGGTAATCTAGATGAGACACGTTCCAAATAATAATAATAATAATAATAATAATAATAATAATAATAATAATAATAATAATAAGAAGAAGAAGAAGAAGAAGAAGAAGAAGAAGAAGAAATATTATATTTTTTTCGAAATTCTGGTTTTTATCCTGAAAAAGTTGTCGAGGAAAAAACTCAACCAACAACAATGCGTTTTGTTTTCCAAAAAATGAATTGTTGTCATACCTCATGCATATCTGGGGCCTATATGACATTTTAACTCTGAGCATAATACATGTTTTCGACAAGGTACAGTATGGACAGATTCAATTTGATGCCTAGCAACCGATGGTTTGTCGTAATTTTTGAACAACAAGCTTTCAGCGTAGCTTTTATTTCAAATTCATTACGATAATGTTCTACACACTACCATGGTATAGCACACACGAGCAAAATTGAATTTCATATATTCTTGATCAGGACTTGGCTACTAAACATCTCGTTCAATTTATGTTGCACCCCGTTGTACTATATCTAATATTTTTTCAAATATCTATATATGATTTACATATATTAGGTAAATAGGATACCCCGGCCATGTAAATATCACGTCTTACAAGTTGGCCCGATCCAAGACAACGGCCCCTACAATGGCCGACGACACCCCCAAACATCGGCAATGCTTGCAAGGCTAAGAGGGTGTTTGGTTCCAACTTTCTAAAGTTTAGCCAGTAAAGTTTAGTCACTTTTAGTCACTAGAGTTTTAAAAAATCCTACTTTTAGTCACTTTTAACACTACCACTAAAATCACCTCTACTAAACTTTAGTGGCTAAAATTAAGAAGGTGGGAACTAAACATCCTAAGTTTTGTTTTTTGATCCAACTTATTACCACCAACTGACCAAAGTGAAGACTGAAGAGTGCCTGCATCCGCACCTCTATTTGCTTCTTATTACCAGAGATCCTTCAGGTAGATCCTTCAGGTGAGCACCCAATCCTTAAGGTTTTTTCTTTGTATTATTAACTACCAAAGTTATTCGTACGTTGCGACGAAATCTAATACATATTAGAATTAGACTATGTGTCATATCTAGACACGAGCTATTTGTACACTACTAGCTAGAGAACAGGCCTTTGAACGATCTATCAATTGAGTTTTAGTCTTGGCCAAAAATTGTGTCCGGGGCTAAAGACCTAATACCAACCGAGACTAAAGGTGAATCTTTAGCTCCGGTTGGTATTAGCAACCCGGACTAAAGGTCCTGGACCTTTAGTCCCGGTTGGTAATACCAACCGAGGCTAAAGGGTGAACCTTTAGCCCCGGTTGGTATTACCAACCGGTACTAAAGGTCCTTTTTAGTCTCGGTTGGTGTTACCAACCGGGGCTAAAGGTCCTTTCCGAGTGGATTCAAAAGAAAACGTCTAGAACTACATCACGTGGGTTGTGTAGCTCAGTTGGTAAGCGTGCCTGAGGCGAGAGGTGCTGAGTTCGAATCTCATAGATGCACATTTATTTTTTCTCGTGGAAACCTTTAACCCCGGTTGGGAGCACTCGGGACTAAAGGGTCCGACCTTTAGTCCCGGATTGGTAGCCCCGGTTGGGAAAACCGGGGTTAAAGGCCTTTCCCAACCGGGGCCAAAGGCCGTTTTTCCAGTAGTGGTATTCTAGCTAGTAACCCCTCGTAATCGGTACTAAAGTTCCTAATTTTAGTCCTGATTCTCTACAACTGAGACTAAATGTGTTTATATAGAGAAAAAAGATGTGGGTGTAAAGAGATTCCAACTCAAGACCTCCCACTATGTCCCTTGTGCATATTGTTATCTCAACTACACCACAGATCTAACAAAGATAAAATATACTTTTCTTTTAAATGCACTCTAGATGCACCTTTAGGTTCATGTTTTAAACCGGGAATAATTTTTTTTGGACTAACACACTTTTGTTACTTTTACAACCAGGTCTAAAGGGTGGAATTGGTCCCTGTTTTTATTACAAACCGAGACTAAAGGTCTTAGTTCCTTTTTATTCACAATTGCAAGTTTAAACCGAGGTTAAATATTTTTTTTGTCATTGACGAAAGGTCATTTCTGTGCTAGTGTTATTATTAAAAAAAATAGATATAGATGAGTTAAAATACAGTCGTTTTTATAAGGAACCCCACCTAAAAGAAAAACTGAGGATTTTTTATCATAAACTTCTGGACTTTTAGTGTGATCTAATTTGAATTGAATCATGAAATTTTTTAAAGCAATGTCCATCTTCGCCTAGATTTATAGTAAAAAAACAATGATTAAAAAAGTTGAAACACACTACAATTTGAAACTGAGTACAAGTAGTAACCAAAATATAATTGATCATATTTTATCATTGCACGCAGATGATTTGATATCCCAGTTTTATAGGCCCGGTTTAGTTCTCCTCATTTCCTAAAATTTTCCATCACATCAATGTTCGGACGTATGCAAGAAGCATTAAATGTAGGTAAAAAAATAACTAATTGTACTTTTAGTATGTACATGTCGAGACAAATCTTTGGAGTCTACGTAGTCCATATTTGGACAAAGTTTGTCAAATAACAATGAAAACGCTACGGGAAAAATTTTGCAAAATTTTTCCATGTAAACAAGGCCTATCTGGACAACAAACGAAACAGACAAGGAAACGTGTTTTTTTTTATTGCAAAGCTGCAGACCCGCATCTGCGCGGGAAGTACACGCCAGCGCGCACACACATGTACTGTACTTTGTTTTTTTTTTCGGATTCGATCAGTTTATTGCCGTTGACAAAAAAATGAGGTCAAATGGAACGGCCGATGCAATGACGCTGGCTAGGAATCATTTTGATAAAGTTATGGTTAGAGCTTGCGGTACCAAACTTGTTATTTTCTCCTAGACCTGAGACCTGCCTGAGAGCCCTTTGGTTGCAATTAATAAATAAACTTATATAGCACGCCGAAATTGCTGCTATGTCAGCACTGCTGTTCTCCACACTTGTTTGTGCATTGCCGACACGACAGGGCAAGCAATAATTGTCGTGCTCAGCTTCCAGCCGGACCCTGTCCCTCGGCTGAAATTATTTTTTCTTTGAATTGTATGAACTGTGCTATTATCTGAGAGCGATTTACAAACAACGTAAGAAATCGTATGAATTGAATTGCCCTTTGCAAAATGGAAAACTGCAAATAACGGTAGCCGCAGTGCACAAGCTGCAGCTCGGTAATCAGAAAAGATGATCCTTTGTTTACTACGCACGGGCATGGCGCGCTGCTCTTTCTGGTCCACACCGAAACGAAATAATAATAGTATCTCGTACAGCTGCTTTGCTGGCAGCGACGACTAGGACGGGTCAACGGCCGCTTTCAAAACGTCATGAAGTTGTCTCGAGTTGAGTGAACTAGCAGGCAAACTGAACGAAATCCCCCAGGGAGATCTCAGGGAAGACTCAGATTAAGGATCGGGATTAAGGAAATTGTTTTTTTTTTCGTCAAATTGGAGAGCTGACACGACACGGTGTTAGTGGTTTTCAATTTTTGTTTAATGATACCTAGATATACAATTATTAGCTCTAAAAACCTAGATCTACAAGCATTTATTTACAATAAATAGTTTACTATTTTTTAAAGAAAATCGAAATCAAGCTGACGAGGGAGATGATCAGCCAGCAGCACTCTGCAAAAAAAAAAAAAAAAAACCCACAAAATGAGAATGAGTGGGACTAAAGATTTTTCTTCTATAATATAAAGGCTTCTGGCATACTAGTACTAACTAGTTTAGTGCCCGTGCTAACGCCACGGTTTTATTTTAGGAATATATTTGAATACAATTCAATGTCCAGAGATTTGACATAGTTTAACTTTTAAATATAATTATAATGTCTCTGGTACAATCCATAAAATAATAATTATTAAAAGGTAGAAAATAGTTATTTATTGTATAAACTATCTAATTTACATTCTGTCCAGGGCTTTAAGCATATCTTAGAGATCTTCAGTGAAGCTGTCAATGCAATTTGCATGAGAGCAATATTTTCTTACTGCCAGGATGCTGAAGGATGTATGAGCTCCATTTGCGTGTGTCAAGGCGACAGCCACGCTGATGTCGATGGACGGCGGCACGCCGCATGTGTGCGGTGTGGCGGCAGCTGGTCTGATCTCGGTGGACGGCGGCTTGAGCGCTGATCTAAGAGGTATGCAGCACACCGCGTGTGGTGTGGTGGCAGTCGCGCTGATATCGGTGGACGGTGGCCCGCCGCGTGCGTGCGGTGTGACGGTCTTGCTGCGATCGCCGGCCTGCTGTGGATGGCGTCACCGGCGTGCGGTGGATGCGGCGGAGTTCGCAGGCCTATGGTGTATGGCGTCACCAGCGTCGAGGTTTAGGTCACCAACGTCGAGGTGGAGGTCTTGCAGTCGGTCTTGCGGCAGAGGTCACTGGCGTCCAGGCGTAGGCCGTGAATGGTGATTTCCGGCGAGGTCTTTCAGGCGGTCTTGCAGCAGAGGTTACCCGCGTCCAGGCGGAGGTCGTGAATGGCGAATTCCGGCGTCGAGGTAGAGGTCCTGAATGGCGTTTTCCGGCGTGATTTTTGGAGCGAATGTTTTGACGGATGTTTTTTCACTTCCGAAAAAGATCTCATCCTTCTCCATGACGAATTATGTTTCCTTCCGTAAAAAAATCCCGTCCCCTTCTCCCCTCGTTTCGTAAAAAAATATCCCGTTCCTTCCGCATCCCGTCCCCTTCTCCCCTCCTCCTTCCGTAAATCCGTAAAACACCTTCCGTAAAAAAATTATGTTCCTTCCGCATCTCGATTCCTCCTCCCCTCCTCCCGTAAATCCGTAAAAAAATCACGTTCTGTTGGTGGAGATGTGAATGAGGGACGAGGGATATACCATACACATAATCTCGTCCGTTAGATGTGAGTGAGTAAAGAGAGAGAAGGTTATGAATTAAATCTGGATCGTCAATTGTTATGGAGTTGGTTTCCTGGGTACAATTTCGTGTGTGGATTTAGTCAGGCTATCTCAGCGGGGGATGTTTTTTTTGGTACACCAAGCAAAGTTTAGTAGTGGTGCATTAGTAGGGTAGATTCACAACATTAAATCATTACTATTGAATTGTCATTTATGACATCGATTACCTGAAAAGATACTTCCTCTTTTTCAAAATACAAGTTATTTTAGTTTTATCCTAATTGAAATATGTTTAATGTTGACTAAGGTTACATAAAAATGAACGAACATATACTATATTAAATTATTTTCATTAATTTTTTCATGAAGCATGCCTTTGTAGTATATCTATATGAACAAACATATGTAATATATTTTTCTAAAAACTTATCAAATGTAAAGAAATTTGAGACAAAGGTAAGTGCATTATAATTTGGAATTGATCGGAGAGTGGGGTTTAAGACTTGCAATCCATAAGCAACGGTCTTGGTTGTCCTCTTAGATTCACGCTATATTATAGCTTCTGGATTATTGGATTCTGAAAGGTCAATTGTAAAAATTATTACCCCATATGGATTGGATAGAACTTTTAACATGCACAATCACCTTGTGGATTGTAAAGGTGGAACAAAAGCTATGTTGTTTGGAACCCCGCACGTAAGTTATGAAAGCTATATTACACAATCTAGTGGGATAGTCCCTAATTGCGTCCTTTGCCCATTTGACTTAAATTGTCCTAACAATATTAGAAATACTTAGGGCCTGTTTGGATCCATGGCAAAAGTGCTAGTTTTGCACTTTTCGCTCTCTTTTTGCCATGGGATCCAAACAGCTTGGCAAAAAAATTGGCAAAACAGCAAAATTTTTGCTAGTTCCTCTTGCCACCAAAACCTGGCAAAATAGGCCAAAAAGCCTCGGGGTGGGCGCCCGGACGCCCAATACCCCCGGTCCCCACCCACCCACACTTCATAAAGACGCTAAATCATCATTAAATAGGGGCAAATCAGTCATTGTGCACCAATTAATGTAACTTTAGCTATGGGATCCAAACAGCTTTACAAGACAAAAATTTTGGCTACAAAAATTTTGCCAAAGTTTTGCTAGTGGCAACTTGGATCCAAACAGGGCCTATGTTGACAAAAAACTTGTCAAAAGAGCAAAAGTTTTGCTGATTTCTTTTGTCACCCAAACCTGGCAAAACATGGCAAAAATGCCTCGGGGTAAGAGTTGGACGCCCACTACCCTCACCCCACCATGCATGACAAATAAATACTTTGTCCTATTCTCATTAATTAAGGACAAATTTGTCATTGTAGATTCATTAATGCAACTTTAGCTACGGGAAACAAACAACTCTACAAGGCAAAAGTTTTGGCTAAAACTATTTTGCCAAAGTTTTGCCGGTGGCAAAAACGATCCGAACACGCCCTTATATTTGTCGATGTTACGCTGAACACTAAAGGGTAACCATTCGGTCACTAATCATTTTTCCCTTATTTGGATAAAAAAAACCACTAAAACGAGCAAAACTGTCATTTAAACGTGATAAATGACCGGTTAAACAGAAATTGTGTACCACCTTATAGCATTTAAATGGTGTATAAACAAACTAAATGACTAATTAGGCGAACATTTGAAGGACCGAATTGGCAACCAGAGGGGGGTTGGCCCATACCTTACGATCTAGGGCATATAGCAACTTGAGTGCCCTCTCATGATCATCATAAGGTAGGTTGGCCCGATTGGCACGCATCTTGTTCACAATCGTTTGGAAACGAGCGAACATAGCGTCAATCGTCTCTCCCTCCATCTAAACAAAGTTCTCGTAGTCGCGTTTGTATGTCTCGAAGAGTCTGGTCTTGACCTGGATGGTCCCCTAGTGATAGGTTTGAAGCTTCACCCAGATCTCTCGTGTCATCTCAAACTCGGAGACACGCTCGAACTCAGGAAGGGAGATGATAGCCAAAAGTGCGTTACGAGCCTTAGAGTTCGCCTCATGCTGGTCAATCTGGATCTGACCCACACGAGCCGCAAGGACCTCGTACTCAGCATTCTCACATAACTCCCAAACAGAACCACCCGATGATGTTGAAATAAGCACGCATCCGAATCTTCAATAGGGACAGTTCGTCCCATCGAAGTAGGGAGCCTTGTTGTTCCCTCGATCCATGTCGCCCTTAGGATCCGAAACCGATTAAGGTAGAGAAGATCCTTAACCGGCTCTGATACCAATTGAAGGACCAAATTGACGACCAGAGGGGGGTGAATGAGAGCCTCAAATTTCAACTCGTGAAATGAATGACTCTTGTCCTAGAAAATCACCCCGAAAGCAAGACAAAGACTTGGTAGTGTCCATGACCCTAGATGTAGGGTGTATGCTTCCTAGAATTACAGTGGGACTCTACACAATCCTAGAAACCCAACGCAAAAGCCGGAAACCAAATCTGAAGTCAAACGAACGAACGACGGACGAAACAGTGTCCAACTGGCGGACGCGTCCGATGCAAATAAGCCGGTTTTGGAACCTTACCGTTCGACCATCAGACACTGCTACAGTGTTAGCTCAGCGTCCGATGTGTCAGCATCGGCGCGTCCAAAGAACAATGGAGCGTCTGATGTTCACTCAAAGAACTAGTTCTTCGACACGTGGCCCGGTGCGTCCGATGTGATGAACTCGGCGTCCGATGCCCACGACATCAGTGTCTGATGCCCCCGATTCAGTGTTGTTCCTCCGTGGATTCAACCCGGTCTCCTCCGAATCAAAAGCACTAAGGCTTAGACTTGTTGAGAGGAGTACCAAGGATGTTAGAGAGCTACTCCTAAGAGATCATGGCTCGAACCTAACTCCAAATCGATGAATCGAAGGAATCAGGGCAAGGGAGAAAGACCTCAATCCAAAGCGAAAACGGTTCGATATACTAGCTCGTGAGGTTAGAGAAGGATTCCTTCGATGAAAAGAAGGGACTCACGGTCTAGCACAAGCAAGTTCAGACAAAATAGAAAAACATCTCTCGGAGAAGAAGAACGAGGCAAATCTCTGAGAAGGCAAAAAACCAAAACGCGAAGAACACAACTCCAAAACACGAATTGATCTCGATTTCAGCCGGAACTCATACCCACGAGGAGACAATGGGATTACGGCCCCGTTTCCTCAAAATCACAAGTACACAGAGATATTGTCTTGTTCTCTGCAGATCACAGGAAGCAGGTGGAAGAAAACCTAGCGAGGGCTAAGAGAATGAAATGCTGCAAGGATGGGGAGAGAGGAGGGGCTGCCTCTCTACTTATAGTCTAATACACTTATTCCCCTTCTACCCCTAGATACATAGAGCGAATAGGCTAACTCTAGGGGTATTCCGGTCTAGCTCCGCCAAGTCTTGATCTGACGGCCACGCGCCTTCCTCATCCTTAGCTTCGTCTCGACGCAAGCCTCAGGATGCCACCACGTGTCGTCCTGTTGACCGCCGCACCTTCCTCACCGATAGCTTCGCCGCAACGCAAGCCTCTCGGCGCCGCCATGTGTCGACCGTTCCTTTTGGAACCTCCCTCGGTTTTGAGGCCAAAACTGGGAAACCTGTCCTCAGGCTGAGTTTTGTGGCTCAAACTCAGAAACCCGCCAGCCCAGGTTTTGAGGCCTAAACCTGGAAACCGTCCACCCCGAGTTTTGAGGCCCAAACCCGGAAACCTGCCACCCCTAGTTTTGAGGCCCAAACTCGGGAACCGTCGAGGGTAGTTTTCTAAGGCTCAACTACCAAACCCGCGCCATAGACGGAGTGTGGTTCTCACACCCCGACCACCGACACTGATGTCGATGCATGTCCAGCCTCCACGCCGGGCACAACGCCTTCGCCTTCCTTCTTGACTCGGCCGACTCGGCCTCCCGCCAAGTGTCACGACACCATCATCTTCCTCCCGACTCGGCTGATGCATCCACATCCCCATGTGCTCCTTGCTCGTCGAAGCCAAGTGCCAGCTACCGCAGCTAGTCCTCCGGCCTCCCAGTCCGTCGGTCCAAGCCTCATGTCCGCCCTTCACCGCTCCTGGTCCGTCGGCATGACACACCTCTACTTGACCTTCACCTCGCCATCGACCACTGTCTCCGAGCTCCACACCTGCACATCAACACAGTCAAGAACACATGTTGCCACTTACCGCTTCCGGTGAGCCTGTTGACCGATCACTCATCACTCAGGAATGGATCCACAAGGGCACATATCAACCTTGTGTTCACAACATTATTTATTGAAAGAGAGAGAGAGAGAGAGAGAGAGAGAGAGAGAGAGAGAGAGAGAGTACACAAATGGCAAGCAAATGTCATAGATAGGTTCTTTCCCTTCCTCCCACCTAGGTCATCGTGGGATCATTCCACTTTAGATTTCATGAAGCCTTCTCCATGATAGATGTGCTTTTGTCTCAGTCTGCTCCCTACTATTGTCATGGTCGTACTTGTTAGAGTTTTGTTCATTGTAGTCAACTTTGTAGCCCCTAGTGCCAGAAGTGGTATTGTCACCATCAAGGATATGAATGTGAACATAGGGACCAAGATAAATTGTTCCTTTTTAGATTAGGAGTAATCTACTCCTCTTAACCTTTTCCATAGGAATATTCGCATCCTGCACTACATTGGCAGTCAGTAGACCCGATTGCATGTTTTTCAACATGTGTCAGTTACCGTCTCAAAAAATGTGCCAGTTACATGCAACACTCGATATAGTGCCCTCACAGGAGAACTGCACTCGCTAAGTTGCTCTAGGTGATCTGATGAGATTAGAGGTGCAACACCACTACCATGAGGCTAGAGCATCATTAGTCCCCAAACATATGATGAAGTGGCCGCCCTCGTCGATCCTTCTAGCAGTCCTAGTTGCATGGACAATAAAGATAGGTCATGGATCGAGCTCATCACTAGTAGTCTTTGAAATTGTGATTTGTTAAGCTCTAGATTCAGTGTTGGGACACACATGTAGCCACATGATTGTGTTTGGTGAATGAAACAAAACATATCTACACTTACTTCCTTCAATCCTCCAGTGCCTGGTCTATTCACCAGTTGTGAAGATCATAGTCGATTAGCATGCATGACAAACCTTGATGTTGTCATCAATGTTTTGCGGTAATCTCGACCCCTTAACTAAGTGCTTTTGGTAAAAACATCGCCTAGGTCTGCTATATTCTTGGCCCTTGGTTTGTTTTCTCGGGGACCCCTTTTGACCCTTCTTTTGTAGCTTGGATGCTGTTGGATTCACACCTGCCCTACCTCCGCACTCGTGCAGGGGAGTGGCGAGGGTGGTCAATTGTCAGAACCAAAAGCGAAGGTGCAAAGTAAGGAACAGTGGTGCTCTGGCTCTATTCCCAAAAAATCATGGGCTTTACACTGTTCATCTCATGGTATTTATAGGGAATACCAAGGGACACCGACCAAATTACAAAAGGGTACAAGAAAGATTCCCCAACACTGCATATCAAAAGGGCAGAATCATACAAACACGGGCAGGGTGGAAACCCTAGCTCGCCTTCCACCTGTCCGCCGCCACCTGACTTGCGCGCACCCTCGCAGGAAACGCGAGGGTCAACCTCCCGGCTTCCCCAGTCGCGAGGCCCAAGTTCGTCTGCCAGTCGCTAAGTCCGACGCCTTCAGCGAAGGAGCACGAGGCGTGCGAGGGTCACCTCCTGCGTTCTCCGCGCCTCTTGCCTGCAAGGACCACAAACTGTCTCGAGGGTTGAACCAGCACCCGAAGGTTAGAGAAGCGATCTGAAGGATTCAACAAGTGACGAAAAGAGAGTTCCGTCGCGGGACGCGCGGAGGTCTTTTTGAGCCAGCCTGCGTGGCGCCATTGCCGAGGGTTCCTCTCCCCAATAGTAGCCCCTCGATGTCTTGGATCTAAAGAACGATACTTAGGCCTAAGCAGCGCTCTTTGATGGGAAAACATAACATGACCCTTGGCAGCGACGCCCGCAGGCTGTTTTTGGGCCGGGTCGTTGTATTTTTGTTTGTACTGTTGAGGTCCATGTCGTTTTTTGCGCTGTGGTTTTCGGGGTTCGTGCCCATCTTGTCGGGTTGGATGGCTTGTATCTTGGCCTATAAATAGGTGGGGTTGGTGGAGGGTTTGAAGTTGTGCCATCCTTTTGCTATATCCATCCTGCTGTCATGATTTTCTTGTAGCGAGGGTTTGTTAATTTTTCTTGCGAGGGTTCTTTGGATTGTTTTTTGCGAAGGTTCTGGATCAAGAGATGGCTAGGTCTAAGCAAACTGCTAGAGTTGCTTCTCCGTCTGCTGCGGATGAAGAAGTGACGTTTGAGTTTGGGCTCAGTCGGGTTTGCAATTCGAAATTGGCAGCTTATGTCAAGCGAGGTTGGATTGAGGATGGAAAGGCGAGGACCAGTGCCGGAGAGACTATTCTGAAGCCTGATGTTGATGAGGTTGTTGTATTTGAGTTCTTTTTGGCTGGTCTGCACTTTCCGGTTGCTTCTTTTGTAACTTCGGTTTTGCAAAGGTTCAATCTGAGGTTTCATCAGCTCACACTGTCGTGCTTCACGAAGCTTTCAGTATATGTCTGGGCGTGCCACTCCCAGGGTGTTGTCCCTCATGTTGAGGGTTTTATTCGTACTCACCGAGTGCATATGCAGCCTCGCAAGATTGTGGATGGCGGAGGTAACACCAGTCTAGGTCAGTTTGTGGTGTATACTTTTTGCCATCGCGCTGGATCGGAGTTGCCAGTGCAGGCTTAGAAAAACAAGTGGACCAGTGGGTGGCAGGAGTTTTGGTTCTATTACAAACTTGGCGACGCAGCCGAGCTTTGTGGTGAGCTTCCACTTCTTGGTGACGTTAGTGCCGAAGCTAAGATGAATGTTGAGGCGCATGCTGTAGTTGACTATCTAAGAGTGGTTGCACGCTCTCAGTGTGCTCGCGACTTGGTCGAGGAGTACTGTTGTGCTAAGGTGTGGCCCCTTGGCCGTAGACAAGCATGGTTTGCAGTTGAGGACGACCCGAAGTACGAGGGTAAAGGTTTGAAGAAACCTAAGTTGGAGTTGAATAGGGTTTGGGAGAATGTCCTTAGGAAGTTTCCCAAACATGAAGATGGGATCGAGGCTATCTATAAGCGGGTTCAGCAGAGAGCGGAAGACCTCGTTGGAAAGCTGTCCACACTTGAGGTTAAGGCTATCCATAGCTCGGTGGGTAGCGGAGGTCGAGTTAACAGGCTCTTCGACATGCTTGGGATCCAGTACGCTGACTGGCCCGCACCTTCGAGCGAGGATGTGCCGAAGAAGAGGAAGCGTGCTACCGTGGAGGAGACGGAGGTTGTCTCACGGCCAAAGAGAGGTCGTGGTCGAGACCGTGGCGGTGCAGGCGGCCGAGTGAAAACGCTTGCGACGAAGGTCGCTGTGGGTTTGGGCGCTGCCGGTACTTCCTCTTCCTCGGCCATTGTTTCATTGTCAAGTGGCCGAGGTTTTGCGAAGGTTGGATGGTGGGTGCCCCGCATCGGCGGGATTGGTTCTCTGATCCAGATTTCGGACGACGAAGGTGGCTCCGATGAGGAGGAGGAGAAGGAGGTTGAAAAAGAGGCTGACACTGAAGATGATTCTTCTGATGATGTTAGCGACTCTTCCAGCGGCGAAGGTGACTCAGATGATGAGTTGTCCATCGGAGATGAGCGAGGAAAAGCAGTTATTTCATCGAGCGCTGATGTCGCAGCTGCTCGAGGTGTTGATGAAATTCTCCGGGACCTCGAGCCTGAGAGTCCTGTGCGAGGGTCTGTGCCCGAGTTCGCAGGGTCGCATGTCTGGGTTGATGGTTTTGAGGTGGCCGGGGACCTTGAATCGGAACGGATTCCTGGAAAGAGGTCGTATGGCGAGGCTAGCCGATCAAGCCTTCCTTATTTTGCCAAGAAGATTGGGGTCTCGGATCTGGCGACGGAGCTTTTTACGAGTCCGGACCTTCGAGAGTGCCACCTGCAATGTGCTCCGGAGGAAAGGCGTTTCCTTGGTCGGGTGTTTAGTCGCGTTTGTGTGCCGGAGGCGGAGCTTCGACTGGCCAACCGGCCTTTGGACGAGCTTCATGATGACATTGATGTCAAGGTGGCTGAGTTGATGCTCCTTAACCGCTCGACGCGCCGGAGGGCGAGTTACAATGTTAATTATCTAAGAGACCGGCTAGCCGATGCTGAGAAGGATAATAAGGACCTTCGCCGAAGCTTAGAAAATAAAGAGATTGAGCTTAAGGATGCTTTGGAAAAAATTAAGAAGTCCCGAGAGGAGGCGCAAGAGGTTGCAAACAGTAATGCCGAACTCTTGTCGACTTGCAGCGGGAAGGACAAAGAGTTAGTATCTGCGAAGAGTCATATAGCTGACCTGACGTCGGAGATGGATTCTCAATCAGAATCATGGCAGAGGAGCATGGGAAAGATTAAGGCCAAGGTTGATGTCTGCCTAACTGAAGCCGGCGGCTCTGCCGGGGAGCCACTGCCTGCTGCTACTGCGGAGGTCTTCGAAGGCTGGCTATGTAATGAGCTTGATGTTTTTAGCTCATTGGTTGATAATGCAGCCGACTTTGGGGGATACGCCGGAGCTTTAGCGATGGCTGGTACACTGCGCCAAGCAGACTGCGAGCACCTTCGCAAGATTAGAAAGCCTAACCACATTTTCCCTACGGTTGACGAAGTTTGCCAAATGAAGGTTGATGACGCGGAGGTCCGGAATTGTGCGATGTGCTTGCTTCGCAAGTTCTGGATTGCTGGTGGGGGCCGTGCACTTGCCTTCGAAGAGGCTGCCGAGGCTACACGTCAGGTTTGTGGTATCGAAATAAGTTTTGTTTTGGGTTTGTTTATGTAAGAAAGTGTTAGTATTAATTTCTGTGTCCCCCCCTCATTTTTCCTTGCAGGCTCGGAGGGACACGATGCCTTTGCCGTCTGCAACTGACGATGCTGCTGGTTGCTCCAAAGCCGTACCTGCGCACATTTCTGCGGAGGTTCCACCTGTTGAAGCAATGCCCTCAGCCGAGGAGGCGCCTGTCACTAAAGAGGCTAATGTAGAGGAGGCAGCGACGATCGAAGTTCTTGTTGCTGAACAATCTATGGCAGAGGCTGCTGCAGCTGGTGAAGGTTTGGATGTTTCAGCTGGCGGAGCTATCGCGGAGGAGCATGGGGGTGCCGAGCAGGTGTGAAAATTAGGGTAGCTCGAGTTACGGTCATTTTGTAATATGTTGGGTTGTGGGAATGACTTAGTGAAACTGAGTTTCTTTCTTGACTCTGTGGAAATGCAGGTCCTGATGAAACCATGGTAGAGGTATTTGATGTGACGCCTCTGACGCTAAATTATCAAGATGTTTTTATAACTGGTGAATCGTGGGCTCGAGCTAGGCTTAAACACCCTTCGCTGCCTTTCAAACGTTTTTGGTGGTCGAAAGTGCGAAGGTACGATCTGAAGAATAGCCGATCGAGTCGCTTTTGGCGTGATGCGGATTATACTGATCGACAAGCTACACGATTGTTATTTGGTTCTTCTTCTCCCGCACAACCTGTTGTTGACGATGATATCGACGAGAACACGACTCTTGATTTCTTATTCGGGTGTAGCAACCTTGGTTTGGACGTAGATGGTTCTATTGTGATTCCGAAGGAGGAACCTTTGGAGAGTAGTGACATAGATCGATGATATATGTATAGAGCAAGGGTGTTACCCGGGGAGCTGCCAATTGTGCCTGCGGCTCCTTTGCTGTGGGGACCCATTGTCCCGGTAGAGATGGGATTTGAAGCGGGTTATGATGGTTGTGAAGATGTGATGTTGATTGAAGATGGCGAAGGTTCCTTGTAATTTTGTACTTTTTAGAAGATGTGTACCATACTGTGTTGAATTTGTACATGTGCGAAAGAGTTGTAAAATTGTTTAGGCCCGTTGTGGCTTGTTTTTGGAAATTGATAAAAAATTACCTTTGACCCTCGCTGACTTTATGGCGGAGCTCGCTTTATCGCTTAAGTAAGGTGCCTTGGAAAACGGCGACGCCCCCTTTTCCTTTTTGCGAGGCTCGCTTAACACTTATGTATGCTGTTTGTGGAAAACAGCGACGCTCCCATTCCTTTTAGCAAGGCTCGCTTAACGCTTATGTAAGCTGTTTGTGGAAAACATCGACGCCCCCTTTCCTTTTAGCGAGGCTCGCTTAACGCTTATGTAAGTTGTTTGTGGAAAACAGCGACGTTCCCTTTCCTTTTAGCGAGGCTCGCTTAACGCTTATTAAGCTGTTTGTGGAAAACAGCGACACCCCCTTTCCTTTTAGCGAGACTCGCTTAACGCTTATGTATGCTATTTGTGGAAAACAGCGACGCCCCCTTTCCTTTTAGCGAGGCTCGCTTAACGCTTATGTAAGCTGTTTGTGGAAAACAGCGACGCCCCCTTTCCTTTTAGCGAGGCTCGCTTAACGCTTATGTATGTTGTTTGTGGAAAACAGCGACGCCCCCTTTCCTTTTAGTGAGGCTCGCTTGTCGTTTTTAAAGTAAAAAAGGTAGCAAGTATGTGATCACGCTTCTTTCTTTGTTTGCGGTGAAGGTTACGTTTGTCTTGCAAGCCCCTGACGCTTTTGCTAGGGTATTTGATTTTTTGTGACTTCGCGCCTCCCCTTGCCTAAGGTGTGTAGGGCTATGGGGATGCTACACTAGCCGAATGCTACCACTGTGGTAGCCGAAAAATGGTTCCGCTACGTTAGCCGAACGCTTCTGCTGAGTTAGCCGAACGCAAAAAAATTTCGACCCCATAAACCAGGAACTACTACTAGTTATAGATCACGGGATTACCACTAGACGCACAGGTTCAGCGGAAGACGTCTCGGTGTAGACGTGCGCGTCGCAGCAATGTCGTGTAGATGTTCACATCCGTCCTTCACGTCTCCACGTGCGGTTCGTCCTTGTGCTCCAGATGTAGCACCTCCGAGGTATCCCACACGTACAGGGAGGAAGTGTCACACCTCCAGACTGCTAGGTCTGCGAGGAGCAATAGGCTCAAGCGTGGGGTGGGCGACGGCTGTCAACAATTGACGTGGTTACAACCCTGGTCGCCCCACCCCTCTTTATATAGGCGTCCCTAATGAGCCCACCGACCTGGAGGCCCATTAGCAAACCTTAATCCCGGTCTGACTCGAGTCCAACTCGAATCAGGCTTCCAGCCCCTTAAGCGTGCGACCCTATGGGTTCACGCACACATAGACACGGGCCGAGTACTCCTACTCGCCCGATAGTTGACAGCGGCCTCTAGCAAGACGTGTCAACTCCTATGTATATGCAAAGATCATATCTGACGAACCACCACGATCACATATACGTAATTCCCTTGCCACACAATATTTGGTCCAACTCATAGGTTAACACTTAACCTAAGCACAGCCATGCATTTTATGATCCAATCATTTGAGTGGTCCAGTGATATCTCTCTCGCATAGAGAGGGGCAAATCCCATCTTGATCGTCTATGTCTCACAACATACTTTCTGACAAACCCGAAGACTATCTTTATAACTATCCTGTTACGAAGTAGCGTTTGATAGTCCCTAAGTAAGTCGATTCATAACTTGAGAACATACCACAATCTCAGGTCGAAGGACATAACGTATATGATGTGTAAAGAGATAATAAGAACATCTCACGTTGGGTCAGTCCAGTCCCATGTCATACATGTGCCCACATTATTAGTTTGACATCTCCATGTCTATGACTTGTGAAACATAGTCATCAACTAATACATGTGCTGATCTAATATTCATGTGTGTCCTCACATGAACTCTGATCAGGGACAACTATCGAATAACCATACAAGTAAAAGAGTTTCACAGACAATTCACATAATTGTCAATCAATACAAGTTGTCTTTAATGGATATTCAATGAACATATAATAAATCATGGATACAATAGAAATATCATCATCTCTATGATAACCTCTAGGGCATATTTCCAACAAGGTGGAGGTGAAGTTTGCCTTGCAAGCCCCTGCTGTTTTGCGAGGGTGCTTGACTTTTTGGGACTTCGCACCTCCCCTTGTCTGAGGTAGAGGTGAAGTTTGCTTTTGCAAGCCCCTGGCGTTTTGCGAGGGTGCTTGAGTTTTTGGGACTTCGCACCTCCCCATGTCTGAGGTGGAGGTGAAGTTTGCTTTTGCAAGCCCCTGGCGTTTTGCGAGGGTGCTTGACTTTTTTGGGACTTCGCGCCTCCCTTTGTCTGAGGTGGAGGTGAAGTTTGTTTTTGCAAGCCCCTGACGTTTTACGAGGGTGCTTGACTTTTTGGGACTTCACGCCTCCCCTTGTGTGAGGTGGAGGTGAAGTCTGCTTTTGCAAGCCCCTGGCGTTTTGCGAGGGTGCTTGACTTTTTGGGACTTCGCGCCTCCCCTTGTCTGAGGTGGAGATGAAGTTTGCTTTTGCAAGCCCCTGGCGTTTTGCGAGGGTGCTTGACTTTTTTGGGACTTCGCGCCTCCCCTTGTCTGAGGTGGAGGTGAAATTTGCTTTTGCAAGTTTGTTTCGAAATACTTGTGTTTTGAAACAATCTTTGGGGGTATTCATCGATTATAAGCGCTCTTGAATAAGAGTTGCTATTATCGATGTTTTTGAAAAACAAAGAGATTTTTTTGGGGGTTGTTGCTTGTATTAAGGATTTGGATGCTGCCTCGTTAAAAAACCTTACGCCCCTTCGTAAGGAAAAAGAGTGTAGCTCCTTTGTTTTGGTTACAAGCATGGTACTGGAAGAGATGGCAGGTAAAAAGGCGAATTACATGTTGCGAGAGCTCGCTAAGGCTCCGCTAAGGGTAGAATCTGCGAAGGTCGTCAACGTTCCAGGTGTGAGGCAGGCAGTTTCCTTCGCTATCAGAGAGATGATAGGACCTAGGACGATTGCATTCTACTATCAGGTATGGTCCCGTCCATTTTGGTTGAAATTTTCCCGCCATGTTGGCGTTTTGTTTGCGGATGAGGACAAGGTCACCCTTCTTCAGATCTTTGATTCTCACCTTTTTGTCTCTCCATTTTTTGGTTTCTTCTTGATATTTGCGAAGGTTGTGCACTGCGTTGCATCTCGTTTCCTCGAGCAAGTCTTTATCGAGCAGCTGGTTTTGTTCGTCTGATTCGAGGGTTGTTCTGAGAGAGCTACGTTTCAATTCTTCTGGTAACACGGCTTCTTCCCCTAAGAGGAGCCTAAAAGGTGTGAACTTGGTGGCTCTGCATTCTGAAGTGTTATGGGACCAGGTGACCGAGGTTAGCTCTTCCGCCCACTTTCCCTTGGGTCTGCCTTGTAGTTTTTTGGATATTGCTTGACAAATTGTTGCATTAGCTCTTTCAACGAGGCCATTGGATTGAGGGTGCCGGACTGAGGCGAAGCACAAGATTGTTCCTATTTGAGCGTAGAATTCCTTGAAGACTTCGCTGTCAAACTGGGTGCTGTTATCGACGGTTAGGTGTTTGGGAACTCCGGACCGACAAACTATTTGTTGCCAGAAGAACTTTTTCACGGCTGACGAGGTGATGGAAACCAACGGTCTAGTTTCAATCCATTTTGTGAAGTATTCCACATCTACCACTGTGTAGGGAAGGTTTCCTGGTGTTGTTGGTAGTGGGCCGACGAGGTCCATTGCCCATCTTTGCAAGGGCCATGTTGGGCATATCAGAGTTGTTGGGGCGCCTGGGGCGTTTTGTGTTTTTGCCGTTAGTTGGCATCCCTCGCAGTGCTTGACAATATTTTCTGCATCTCGTAATGCTGTAGGCCAGAAAAAACCTTGACGGAAAACTTTTCTGACTAGTGCCCTTGGGCCGTTGTGGGAGCCACAGATACCTTCGTGAATGAGTTTGAGTATGTCCTTTCCTTGGTCCTATGACACGCATTTTAGCCACGGGGAGGTTACCGAGGCTTTGAATAAGTTGTTGTCCACTATTTTGTACCCTCAAGCTCTTTGACTGAGCCTGTTTTCTTCTTCTTTGGAATCGGGCTTGTGCAACCCGTTGATGTAAGCCATGATAGGGGCTCTCCAATCTTCACTTAGAATTGCATTGATCAGCTTCGTTGTTTTTTCGGAGGCTTCGATGGCTGACTGTGTTGCTACTTCGTAAAAAACGTCTGGGGGCAGCTGTAGTTGTTGTGCAGCTGCTTTGGCCAGATTATCTGCCTCGCTGTTCTCAGACCTTGGAATTGCTTTCAGTGTTATGCCGAGGAAAAAAGATTCTAACCTTCGGACATATTGTAAGTACTTTTGTAGCTCTAGATCTTTTGCCTTGTAATTTTTCTCGATATGACCTGCAATTACTTGGGAGTCTGTGTTGATGACTGCCCTTCGGACTAATAATGCTCGAAGTCTTGAAAGTGCCAGTATTACAGCTTCATATTCTGCGAAATTGTTTGTGCACTTGAAGTCGAGCCTTTTTGCATATCGTAGCTTCGGCCCGGACGACGAAACTAGGATGGCCGAGGCTCCTGCTCCAGCTGCTCCCCAGGCTCCGTCGACGTACACTGTCTAGAACGTGTCTTTTTTGGCTTCTTCTCTGCGAGGGTCTGGAGTCCATTCGGCTATGAAATCTGCTAGGGCTTGTGATTTTATTGCCGTTCTGCCTACGAAGGTTATGGTATAGCTGTTCAATTCGACTACCCATTTTGCTATTCTGCCGACTGCCTCATTGTTCTTGAAAATGTTTTCGAGGGGGTATGCTGAAGGTACTTGAATCTCGTGTCCCTGGAAATAGTGTTTTAGCTTTCTTGACGCCATGACCATGGCGTACGCTATCTTCTCGAGCTCTGAATAGTTTCGCTTGGGGCCCTCGAGGGTTTCTGACACATAGTAGATTGGGGCCTGCCTGGTTTTGCTGTTTTCGTGCAACTCTTTGATCAGTACTGCGCTGGCTGCGTGAGGCGACGCTGCCACGTATAGTAATAGCAAGTTGCCATTGCTAGGGCTTGTCAAGATGGTCAAGTTGGTTAGATACTTTTTCAAATCCCCAAAAGCTTTCATTTGTCGAGGTCCCCAGTTGAACGGAGCGGAGCTTCTCAAAGTTTCAAAGAAAGGTAACCCTCGCTCAGCTGATCTGGAGATGAACCTGCTGAGTGCTGCTAAGCGCCCTGACAACCGCTGAGCTGCTTTTTTGTTTGTCGGTGGTTCCATGTTGATGATGGCATCAATTTTTTTAGGGTTGGCTTCGATTCCCCTTTCTGAGACGATACAACCTAGCAGTTTTCCTTCGCTGACCCCGAAGACACATTTTTCAGGGTTCAGTTTCAACCCGGCAGAGCGAAAGTTGTTGAATACTCTTGCTAGATCCGATATATGATTTTCTTGTTGTTGGCTTTGAACGATCAAGTCATCGACATATGCGGAGATGGCTTGTTCATCTTTGAATACCTCGGACGTCATGCGAGCGAAGGTAGACCCTGCGTTTCTTAAACCTTCTGCCATTCTTCGAAAGCAAAAGGTGCCCGAGGGGGTGATAAAGCTTGTTTTTTCTTCGTCGTCCTCATTCATCCAGATTTGATGGTACCCCGAGAAGCAGTCAAGGAGAGAAAGTGTCTGACATCCGGCTGCTCTGTCCACCAAGGTGCCTATGTTTGGTAGGGGGAAATCATCCTTCGGGCAGGCCTTGTTTAAGCAAGTGAAATCCACACACATTCTCCATTTTTTGTTCTTTTTCTGGACTAGGACCACATTGGAAAGCCATGATAGATATTTGATGTGGCGGATGACCCCTGCGTCCAAGAGTCTTTTTACTTCTGCCCTCGCTGCCTCTTTTCTTTCTTCTGACATCTTGCAGAGCTTTTGTTTAACTGGACGATATCCTTGCTTAATGTTGAGGCTGTGTTCAATCAAGGATCTATTAACTCCTTTGAGATCCTCCGCAGAACAAGCAAAGGCGTCGGAGTTTTCTTTGAGGAAACTGACGAGGTTGTTTTCTGATTGGGGGTCTAAGTGGGCTGAGATGATTACTTTCCTTTCAGGGTTACCCACGAAGAGTTGAACTTGTTTGGTTTCTTCTTTGGGTGATGCTCTTGTTTGGTCACAATGTGCTTCACCTTCGCTGCTGAGGTTTATTGCTTGAGGCTTTGTTAGATTGTGGACATTGCGTTGCACAGGTGCTACAGTTCCCTCGGCGGCTCTTGCGACGTCTTGATCTCCGTATACTGCAACGACCCCCTTCGGAGCAGGGAGCTTCATGCAAAGGTACGCAGGGTGGATGACCACATTGAAGACATTGGTAATCCCTCGGCCAAAGATTGCATTGTATGGATAAAACATATCAACCACATCGAAAGTTATATGTTCTGTTCTGCAGTTTATTTGGTCTCCGAAGGTTACGGGCAAGGAAATTTTCCCAATTGCTCTGACTTGCTGACCACCAAAACCGTATAAGGGATTGTCAGCAAGATGCAGGAGGTTTCTGTCCAGCTTCATGTTGTCGAAGGTTGAGGCGAACAAGATGTCCGTGGAGCTTCTTGTGTCTACCAAAATTTTGGTGACTGTCCAACCTGCAAGATTGGTTTCGATTACCATGGCGTCTATGTGAGGGTAATCTCTTAGCTTCATGTCACCAGAATCGAAGGTTATTGGAATGTGGGACCATCACCCAAATTTGTGTGGACCCTCGACAGCTACATGGTGCACTCTTCTGGCATGTTCTTTCTTTTGCCTTTTATTGCCATGATCTTCATTGGAGCCCCCCGTGATGGCAAGGATTACGCCGAAGGTTGATGTTGGGTTGTTGATGGTTGTTTGGGTTTGGGATTCGGCTTTGATAGGTGGGGGAGCTGGCAGAGCTGGTATTGGCGGCGATGGTGGTAAGGCATTGCTTGCTTGTTGGTTGGTTTGGATTTTGCGGGGTTGCTGGGAATGACACTGTGTATGGTGTGTTTTGGCGTTGAGGAATGGTGGGTGGCTGATATGGGGTATGATTGTAGTGGGGGTGATGTGCGTAGAAAGGTTGGTGCGAAGGTTGGCCATAGTTTATAGAGGTGTACTGGTATGGAGGATGGGTTGGGTTGAAGCTTGGCTTTCTGGTATGATTGATGGTTCTGTTTTCGGCCGAAGTGGCTCTTTTGGACTCCTGGTACTCCTTTCCTTCGGCGAAGCACTCGCATTGTTTGGTTGTGTGCCCCTTTCCGGGACCACAAAAATGGCAGTACATTTTGGCCAGATCTCTCGGTTGGTTTCTTTGGTCAGGCGGGGATGGGAATCCTTGCGGATTTTGGTTGCCCGAAGGTTGAGTGGCCCTATTGTGGTCTTCGAATGGACCTGCCTTGTTGATAGCGCCGATGTTACCCGGTTCTTGGCGAGGGTTGTTCTCTCTTGTTGGTGGCCTCGGTTGCGGTTTCTGCTGTGCCCTTTGAGCGTCTGACTTTGACCTGAAGTCCATATCCACTCTACAGTATCTTTCCATTGTCTCATGAAGCTCCTCTATTGTATTTGCCGACTTTCTGGCAAACTTCGAAGAGCATGGGCCTGGACGCAGACCACCGACTGCTGCGAGGATCACGGCCTCGTCGGACATCCCCGGAGTTCTTGCTCTGGTCTGGATGAACCTTCGCCAGTAATCTTGTAATGGCTCGCGTTCTTCTTGTTTGCAGTTGAACAGGTCGATAGGGTTTGATGGGGCTATTGTAATACCCTTAAAGTTTGTGCAGAGCCTGTCTCTGAGGTTAGCCTAGGAATCCATGGTTCCGGGGCGCAGGTTGTTGTACCATGTCTGAGCGATGTCACGAAGGATGATTACGAAGGACTTCGCCATTGTTGATTCGTCTCCTCCTGCTGCGGCCACTGCCGCTTCATAGCTCATTATGAATTGGCGAGGGTCAGTAAGACCGTCATAACGGGGCAAATTTTGTGGGTTGTAGCACGGTGGCCAAGGTTGAGTTTGTAGTATCTAGGAGAGTGGTGATCTTGGGTCATAGGACATCTGGTGTTGTTGGGCCCTCCGCTGGTTGAGAAGGTTTGGCTCTCTCTCATCTGGGTGGAGTTGACGAAAATTTGGTGGTCTCTCAGGGTATGGGTTATTTTGGTAATTTGGTGGTGGCGGGGGTGGTGGTGGTTGACGGACGTTGCCCTGACCCTGCTCGACATTTTCCTCTTGGAGTGGCGGCATTTGCCTGTCATTCCATTCCTCGGCTTCGGCCTCGGCTGCTGCGAGGGACTCCTCCATTCGGCGAAGCTGCTCTCTTGCTTCATCCGCTTTTTGCCTGATGAGGCGTAGCCGGTTATGCCTTTTAAGTTGGTCTAGGCGCCTCTTTTTCTCCTGCAATTCAGCTTGAAGTCTTTCCAGAGCCTCGAGGACCAACTCTTCTTCATCCCCCCTTTCACCTTCTCCAGAGGTGTGTGGGTGCGGCTGTGGTACCAGCCGAGTGTGAGGGCCCGGGACTTGTGTCCCTGGAGTAACTTCTTCTTCTCCCGAGGGTTCCACATTTTCTTCCAAAGGTTGAACTGTCGCCGTGGCCTCTCTCGTTGTGCGATGGTCTCTGGTTGAGGATACTCTTCTGTTTCCGGCCATTACGAACTTCGTTCCCCACGGTCGGTGCCAAACTGTTGGATTCACACCTGCCCTACCTCCGCACTCGTGCAGGGGAGTGGCGAGGGTGGTCAACTGTCAGAACCAAAAGCGAAGGTGCAAAGTAAGGAACAGTGGTGCTCTGGCTCTATTCCCAAAAAATCATGGGCTTTACACTGTTCATCTCATGGTATTTATAGGGAATACCAAGGGACACCGACCAAATTACAAAAGGGTACAAGAAAGATTCCCCAGCACTGCATATCAAAAGGGCAGAATCGTACAAACACGGGTAGGGTGGAAACCCTAGCTCGCCTTCCACCTGTCCACCACCACCTGACTTGCGCGCACCCTCGCAGGAAACGCGAGGGTCAACCTCCCGGCTTCCCCAGTCGCGAGGCCCAAGTTCGCCTGCCAGTCGCTAAGTCCGACGCCTTCAGCGAAGGAGCACGAGGCGTGCGAGGGTCACCTCCTGCGTTCTCCGCGCCTCTTGCCTGCAAGGACCACAAACTGTCTCGAGGGTCGAACCAGCATCCGAAGGTTAGAGAAGCGATCTGAAGGATTCAACAAGTGACGAAAAGAGAGTTCCGTCGCGGGACGCGTGAAGGTCTTTTTGAGCCAGCCTGCGTGGCGCCATTGCCGAGGGTCCCTCTCCCCAACAGATGCTATGAGCTAGCCTATGATCATGTTCTTGGGAATTGATTCCCAAATTTATATACTCTTGTTGTGGTTTAGATGCAAGAAGTGTTTTATATATTCTTATAGGTGATTCTCCATAATCCTTGCAAAACATACTAAAATATGAAAATGTTTCTCTTTGAATCACCTAGACACTATAAGGGACAATCACCCAAAAAGGATATTTATCTGTTTCAATTGACTTCCTTGTCATTTTTTTCTGAAGAAGAACTCGATTATATAGAATAGTTGTCGTATTGTATCAAAGAAGTGATAGGAAATCACCAATTAGACATTTTCATGGAGAATTCGGATCTAAAACGTTTTGAGGAGAATATGAACACTATCAAAGGAGTCCATGCTCTTGATGATAATATATGTCTAAGTCTTATATAAAAAAGGTATAGAGAGAGAGAGAGTTTCTTGCAAACATGCCAATGGTGGTTGAAATTGAGGAATTCATGCTGCAACAATATCCACTGTTTTTCTAGGGCCAGCATCCGTTGAATTTGGGGGTGACTAGCGCTGCGCGATAATTGGGGTGGGTGCGTGGTGGAGACTCGAAGTCGCCGATGTGTGCTGCTAGCCTGCTAATGGTATTAAACAAGCGCTAAGTGCGTTCGCACCTCACTCTCATCGTGTCCTTGTCAACAGCCAAGTTTCTCCGCAATGGCTGCAAGGGGGTGGACCTGAGGCTCCCGGCCGGTCATGGCGAAATGGAACCCGCCGGTGGCGGAAAACGGCAAAAAGATAAGTGACCAGGCGTGCGACGTCACGCACAGAGTGAACTCAAGCTCTTGGACGATGATTCCCTCCACTGTTTGGCTGGCTGTTTCAATTTCAACTCGGACAAGAGGAAAAAAAAAATAGAATGCAGTGAGGCCTTTTTGTTTGTCAAACTGGATTGTGATCGGTGCGGGCGCGTGCGGCCGCGCGAGCAACTTGAGCGTGCCCGTGTCATGCGTGCCCAGCCATCCCAGTCGCCGCCGGCCGCAGGGTGACACCCGGACTTCGCTAGTCGCCACAGCGGCCAGCCGCAACCCACAAGCAGAGTATAATATTCCGCATAGCATCCGCGGACCGAGCAGCAGTGAGCACTGAGCTACATATACCCGTGGCTGGCCGCGCCATTTGTGCAAACCACACCACCAGTGCCCGGAGCTTCAAACCCCAAATCCCAGCCTGCGTCGTGCCCCCAAACACACCTCTAACGCTGCTTGTCGTTGCAGCCAGGACAGACAGTCCGCTAGAGCTAGCTAGCGTCCGCCATGGCGCGCGGGGGAGAGGGCCTGCAGGTGCTGAGCGCGCTGGACGCGGCCAAGACGCAGTGGTACCACTTCACGGCCATCATCGTGGCGGGCATGGGCTTCTTCACGGACGCCTACGACCTCTTCTGCATCTCGCTCGTCACCAAGCTGCTGGGCCGCATCTACTACACGGACACGAGCAAGGACACCCCGGGCTCGCTCCCGCCCAACGTGGCGGCGGCGGTCAACGGCGTGGCCTTCTGCGGCACGCTGGCCGGCCAGCTCTTCTTCGGCTGGCTGGGGGACAAGCTCGGCCGGAAGAGCGTGTACGGGATGACGCTGATGCTCATGGTCATCTGCTCAGTCGCGTCGGGCCTCTCGTTCGGCCACACCCCGACGGGAGTCATGGCCACGCTCTGCTTCTTCCGCTTCTGGCTCGGCTTCGGCATCGGCGGCGACTACCCGCTGTCGGCCACCATCATGTCCGAGTACGCCAACAAGAAGACCCGCGGCGCCTTCATCGCGGCCGTCTTCGCCATGCAGGGCTTCGGCATCCTCGCCGGCGGCATTGTCACGCTCGTCATCTCCGCCGCCTTCCGCGCCGGGTACCCGGCCCCCGCGTACAGGGACAACCACTTCACCTCCACCGTGCCGCAGGCGGACTACGTGTGGCGCATCATCCTCGTGCTGGGCGCCGCGCCCGCGGTGCTCACCTACTACTGGCGGATGAAGATGCCCGAGACGGCGCGCTACACGGCGCTGGTGGCCAAGAACGCCAAGCAGGCCGCGGCGGACATGTCCAGGGTGCTCCAAACGGAGATCGTCGACGAGCAGGAGAAGCTGGACGAGATGGTCACCGCCGAGAGCAACACCTTCGGGCTCTTCTCCAGGGAGTTCGCGCGCCGCCACGGGCTCCACCTCGTCGGCACCGCCACCACCTGGTTCCTCCTGGACATCGCCTTCTACAGCCAGAACCTGTTCCAGAAGGACATCTTCACCAGCATCAACTGGATCCCCAAGGCCAACACCATGAGCGCGCTCGAGGAGGTGTTCCGCATCTCCCGCGCGCAGACGCTCATCGCGCTCTGCGGCACCGTGCCGGGGTACTGGTTCACCGTCGCGCTCATCGACGTCGTGGGGCGATTCGCCATCCAGCTGCTGGGCTTCTTCATGATGACCGTCTTCATGCTCGGCCTCGCCATCCCCTACCACCACTGGACCACGCCGGGGAACCACATCGGCTTCGTCGTCATGTACGCCTTCACCTTCTTCTTCGCCAACTTCGGGCCCAACAGCACCACCTTCATCGTGCCCGCCGAGATCTTCCCGGCGCGCCTGCGCTCCACCTGCCACGGCATCTCCGCTGCCTCGGGGAAGGCCGGCGCCATCATCGGCGCCTTCGGCTTCCTGTACGCGGCGCAGAACCAGGACAAGAGCAAGGCGGACGCCGGCTACCCCGCGGGCATCGGCGTGCGCAACTCGCTCTTCGTCCTGGCCGGCTCCAACATGCTCGGCTTCGTCCTCACCTTCCTCGTGCCGGAGTCCAAGGGTAAGTCGCTAGAGGAGATGTCCGGTGAGGCTGACGACGCCGACGAGGAGCCCGTCGGCAGCCGCGCGGTGAGGCCGTCGGAGACCCAGATGGTGTAAAATTCAAACACGCGTGCACACGGACACGGGGGTCCTTCTACAGTTCTACTTCTCTTCTTTCTTGCTGCACATGGGCAGACGTGGCGTAGTAGGCAGGTTCACTTGTTTTAGTTTTTCCATTCCACGTACTACTCCCCAAGCCAAGCCTGCTGCCTCTGTTTTGCTGTGCAGGAGTAGTTCGTCGTATGTGGTACAGGTGCATGTGTGTTATTATATACAGTACTTTAGATAGGGTGAACTTACGCTTCAATCGGTTGCGTATAGCAATTCCTTCCAGCAAGTGCTTTTCTTCGTTATTAATTAAATTAGGCTCAACTCGACAGTACTACTTCAATTCAAAGTTTCAAACCATGTTATTCGTAGTAGTTCATACAAATATTCTAAAATCAAACTCACTAATTTAAATACAAGACATGACCCGTTGCATCATCTAGTCCACAAACAACACGTAGTCCACAATGGAACAAGTCGATGCGATTTGTGTCCTCATTGCCAACGACACTTGTAGCCATAGCTCACATGAGACACGCCTACATTTGCTTGCTACATCCTACATGTGCTCCGGATTGGCCGACACAGTATCTGCTTGCTACATGTGGATGTGGTCCAGATTGGTCGGCCCACAAGGCCACAAATAATTGGGCTATAAAACAGTTCAAGCTTGGCAATACCATGATACAAAATGTAGGTTTTTCTTTAAATTGGGCGTAGCCTATTTTTATATTCAATTAAAATCAAATAAACTTTAAGGCCAGAATTAAATGTTAGGTGGAATAAAGTCTTAATCCGTCTAAGATTTTGACTAAATATCGACTCAACTTAAAGTAGGTGACAAGTATATGCACATATTGTTAAGCTGAGAAAGACATTCACGGGCTCGCGCTAATGACTGATGAGCCTTTCACGGTACAGCATGTCGCGATGTGATGTGGAATGGGCAGGCTTTGCCGCTTACTCGCTCACTCACTAAATAGATGACGTTTTCGCTTCCCGAGAAACAACTGCCGGTAATTTTTATAAATAACAAGTATCATCAAATAGTCTCATAATTGGTATCATTGGAAAGATCTTTGAATCTAGTTTTTTAACAAAATTATTTAGAGATATAAATATTGCACATATTTTCTATAAATCCAGTCAAACTTGTGACACAAACACCAAAAACGTCATTTATTCACGGACAGAGTAGTATACTAAGAGGCTGTTTGGATCTCACCTACTAAACTTTAGTTACTAAACTTTAATCATTTTTAGTGGCTAAAATGTCAAACACCCTACTAAAAGAGACTAAAAAGTCTTTTTAGTCCCTTTTAGTAAGGATGTTGCTACTCATATTGACTAAAGTTTAGTGGGTGGGATCCAACCAGGCCCTAATTAGTGGATTCTTGAATGGAGTAATTTTTTGCGAGAGTAATATATGGCGGTTAATGTCCACCAAGGAAGTAATGCTTGATTACTCCATGATTATTCCTTCCAATGATAAGTGTGTTGGCTCACAACATTATGGATGTCTACATGTGGTTGCCCATAGGAAAGAGATGTGCGATGCACTACGTGCCAAGTTTAGGGGTTCTGATGTTAGAAAGTGAGTTGTATGTCATGTAACAACTCTATGACTATAGGATGGTCGACCACCGTTCTATGTAGAGCAGACTCAGCAGATTTGAACAGACTAGAAAGAGAACTTCATATTATTTGTACAAGATTTGGCCGAGTTATAAAGTGCTAAAACTTGAGTTCCTGGGGATTGAAGTTTGTGTTCTCGTTTTGTAAACCGTGCACATATGCATGTGTTCCTGCGGGGAGTCTGTTAGAACTCAGACAACACTGTACTAATTGTTTAGGAGGATTTTAGGGGTGCACATATAAGACCATCCACAATAGTATAAGCTAGTTACTAGCTCTAAATCACTCTCTAATAGTGCTTACACTACAGGAAACTAGAACTTTGTCGAGTGTCCGAGGGTTTGTCGAGTGCCAAATCTTGGACACTCGGTAAAGAGCTCCTTCGCTGAGTGCCGCACTCGGCAAAGCCTTCTTTGCCGAGAGCCTGACACTCGATAAAGATAGGCACTCGACAAAGAAATAAAGTCTTTGCTGACACTCGGCAAAGATTGCCAAGGGCAAATGACATCCATCGCCGTCTTCTTTGTCGAGAGCCGGCCGTCTGGCACTCGACAAAGTAATTTTTTTTATTTTGGCCACCAAGTTTATTGTGAAGCACGTACTCTCACAGTACCACATGTTCAAATTTGGCACATTTTAAAAGCATGTTGGTATATTTCTTAACTTTATTCCGTTTTTTTGATTTTTTTCCAGAAAATGTGAGTTTGAACTACGGGTGCATGGAATAATGGATTTCAATTATTCAAAAAAAAATATTCTTGTTCTTGAGTGTATGGTTAGACCAAAGCTAAGACTAACCCAAAATTTCGATCAACGTCCTCACAGGGCAACGCCTCTAACTTATGTGCGAGTGATTTTTTAATTCTAAAAATGCAAACGATGAATGCAGCTCCGTGCTCTGCGTTACGGGTGGTCGGCAGCGGCTCCTCGATGACGTTGGTGTTCTTACGCGTGCCTGGGCTCCGCGCCTCACGCTCTGGAGTTATCGACTAATCGGGGCTGACGACTCAGTTACAAACAAACTGGGGAATTTTATTTAATGCTGAGCGTTCATACCAGTTGACTGACCGTTGAGCGACATATGTTGTTTCTTTACCGCTTACGTTTTCTCTATATTTTATTTCTACGTCATGTACTACCATTCTCTATGTTTATTTTACAGGAACCATGTTCGGTCTGCGAGCTAATTCTTTACGCTCAGGGACTGGACCAGTCATAAAGGAAAAGAAGATCATCGCTTGGGCGGTCATATCACGTGCTCCGTGCTCGCCACCTGGCGCTCGGACTTCATCGCCGGCCAGTTGGTCGTACTCCTCGACGCTCATCGACGGCTACACCGAGAGCTCACCAGCTGACCTGGGGACTCCTCGGTGCTCGGGTTCGTCAACCACCTGGTCGCTTCGCTCGGTGCTCACCACCTGGCGCTCGGACTTCGCCGCTGACCAGTTGGTCGCTTCGCTCGGTACTCATCACTTGGCGTCAGACTTTATCGCCGACCAATTGGCCGGACTCCTCGACGTTCATCGACGGCTACACTGATAGCTCACCAGCTGACCTGGGGACTCCTCGGTGCTCGGGTTCTTCGCGCCAACATCGTCAGTTGCGCTGGTCGCTTTGCTCAGCGCTCATCAACCGATGTTTGGACTTCATCGCCGACCAGTTAGCTGGACTCCTCGACGTTCATCGACGACTACACCGAGAGCTCACCAGTTGACTGGGGACTCCTCGGTGCTCGGATTCTTCACGCCAACATCGTCAGCTGCGCTGGTCAGATCACTCGGTGCTCACCGCCTAGCGCTCGGACTTCATCATCGACCAGCAGGTCAGACTCCTCGGTGTTCATCGACGGCTATACCGAGGGCTCACCAGCTAACTTGGGGACTACTCGGTGCTCAGACTCGTCATTCGACAACCTGCTCGGACGATATACTGCTTTCACTGCTACAAGATTTATTCTTCATCTTCTAGCAGCCTTGGGGACTACCGTGTATACATGGCGCTCGTTCACGCATGTATATAAGTCTGGTTATTCTTAAGATCATAGCACCACATGACCGAGTCACCTGCTATCAGGCTCGGGGACTAGCTGTGGGGATATAGACCCCAGGGTACCACACGATGGCACATGGGCCGCACCATCGGGTGTCATCCGGCCCGCATGATGAAGACGTGCGGCGCACGACATGCACCGCATGATAGTTCTAATCTAGATACAATACCAACTCAAATACTCACCATGTAACCAAATCCATTCGGAATATATAAGGAGGGGAATGGGTCCTCTAAGAGGATAGGCCAGATCCAATCAATACAACTCGACGCAGGACGTAGGGTATGACGCTAAACCTAGTGGCCCGAAGCTAGATAAATCTTTGTGTTCATCTAGTTTTGCCTTGCGTCAACGTCTGGGTTCTCGCTTTGCGCGCCTTCCCCTCTAATTTACCACCTTGGGCATACCCGGCCCTAGGTGGACTATCGGCGATATTTCGTCGACAAAACCTCAAATGTACCTTTAGGAGAGGAGTTGATGCTAGACTCATGGATCTCTAGTTAGAAATTGTGCAGCTAGCCTCTACCATCATGTTTTCTAATGAGGAAACTCCATGATCTGATATTTAGTTTAGATGGAGTCTATTCCTCTCGGTCCCTTTACAAAGTTATAAATTTCAGAGGTATTGTGCATGTTCAGGTCCCTGTTGTTTAGAATCTTAAAATTGCACCTCGAGTTCTTTTTTTTCTTAGGCTCTTTTCTAAAAACAAGGTACTAACCAAAGACAATCTTAAGATGCGCAAGAAAGTAGATGATACGTCCTGCCTCTTTTGCAAAGAGGATGAGTCTGTTGCTCACTTATTTTTTGATTGTGTAGTTGCCAAATAGCTTTGGAGTTATCTTTCTGAAGCTTTGGGGAGGAATGTAGGCCTTGATTTCCTCTCTATAGGACAAATATGGCTAAGTAATAAGAGATTTTTGGTAGAAAATGTTTTTTTTACTGCGGCCCTGTGGGGCTCTGGAAATTAAGAAACCTTTTATGTTTTTAGGATTCTTGCTGGAAAAATGTGTCGTGCTTACTGACAGTGATCCATGGGATGCTGCAAGGGTGGGCTATTCTTTGTCTTGCCGAAAAGAGAATGGAATATCAGACCTAGTTGTTGGCACTGAAAGCCTTAATCACAAGACCACTGAGGATTGTCTGGAGCGAGTAAAAAGGCCGAGGTGATGAACGCCTATTCTACCTGGCTCTGGACTGGAATTCTAGTGTTCCAGCAGAAGCACAAGACCTTCTGGTTGATGGCGCGCATCTAGGGAGTGATCTTCAGCAAGGAAAGTGGCTTAGTTTCCTTTAAATGAGAGATGAGTGGTTGATTGATGTAATAGCTTATCCAAGTTTTGGCCTTGCTGATTCACTTCCTTTGAGTCCTTCGGTTACCTGTACTGTGGTTGCTACCCGGCCAGACGCTGTAAACTGTTGGTCTTTATTCTAATGCAATGGCCTGGGCCTCGCCCTAAAAGTCTAAAAAAATTGAATATGGATATATGGTAAAAAGCCACAAAAATTGTTCGATCTGTATAGGAAAACCGTCTAGGAATGCAATTCCTTTTCTAATCATTTTGGCCATTTTTTTTGACAAGAAATATAATTTTATTAACAGCAAGAAGCTGTCAACACTCTAACCGAGTGTAGAGTTCAGTGTAGCTTGAAGCGGGCACTGATTGGCACGACCAATGTATGAGCAGACAATGTCAAGATTGTGAGAGAGGTTTATAAAGGGTGAGAAAGCTAGTCATGCAAAAACATCATCATGCAAAAGCATCAGCTATGACATTGAGATACCTACTAATCCTATAAACTTTGCGATCGGTGGTACAATTGTCAAAGAGCCAGTTCCTAGTCAAACCTACTAGTACAATCGTTTTGGCCATTGGATCAATCGGCTAAGCCAAGGAGAGTGGCGTACAAGAGTGCAATATATATATAAAAAATTGTCCCTAGTCAAATCTACTAGTAACCATGTACTATTGGTCTTAAGTACCATTTTCATCCTTACCTGCTAGTATTATTAACTTTTTTTTATAACAGTGGGACGAAGAGGGGTTTAATAGAATTCATTGCAACAGCTTAGTCACTTGTACAAATGGTTTGTCCTTTCACTCTACGAATAATACAATGCCAGACCAAATATACATTTAGCACTACCATGCATGTCACAAGCTCACAAATAGAGTATCATGCATAGATGAACAGCAAAGCACATACCTGTACGTGCAACGGTGTATCATGTATTCATGTGCAAATCAGAAAAGGTCGCATACATATATTGTACATGTTCTTCCTAGTCGTCAACGACGTCCTCCTTGGATATCTCTTCAAGTGACAACCCCTTGGACTCTGGCACCAGCAGCGTCATGATCATCCCAAGGAAGTTGGTGCCGGCCAGCACGAAGAGCGCGTTGCGGATGCCGATGCCGGGCGAGTAGCCAGCCTCCGGCTTGTGCGGGTCCTGCGCAGCGTACAGGAACCCGAACGCGCCGATGATGGCACCGGCCTTGCCAGCCGCCGCCGATATGCCGTGGCACGTGGACCGCAGGCGCGCCGGGAAGATCTCAGCCGGCACGATGAAGGTGGTGCTGTTGGGCCCGAAGTTTGCGAAGAAGAAGGTGAAGCCGTACATGACGACGAATCCGGTGTGGTTGCCGGCGGTGGTCCAGTGGTGGTACGGCGCGGCGAGGCCGATCATGAAGACGGTCATCATGAAGAAGCCCATGACCTGGATGGCGAAGCGGCCGACGATGTCTATGAAGGCGACGGTGAACCAGTAGCCCGGGATGGTGCCGCAGAGCGCGATGAGCGCCTGCGCGCGCGAGATGCGGAACACCTCCTCGACCGCGTTCATGGTCTTGGCCGGCGGGATCCACCCGACCTTGGAGAAGATGTCCTTCTGGAACAGGTTCTGGCTGTAGAAGGCGATGTCCAGGAGGAACCACGTGGTGGTGGTGCCCAGCAGGTGGAGGCCGTGCCGGCGCACGAACTGCGCCGAGAAGAGCCCCCACTCGTTGCTGCCGCTGCTGGCCTGCCGCTCGGCGCGGTCCAGGTCCTCCACGATCTCCGAGTTGAGCACCTTGGACATGTCCGCCGCCGCCTGCTTGGCGTTGCGCGCGATGAGCGCCGTGTACCGCGCCGTCTCCGGCATCTTCATGCGCCAGTAGTAGGTGAGCGCGGCGGGGACGGTGCCGAACATGAGGATGATCCGCCACACGTAGTCGGCCTCGGGGACCAGCGACGCCGCGGGGCTGTCCTGGTACGACGGCGCCGGGTACGAGTTCCGGAAGGCGCTCGACACCACCAGCGCCACGATGGCGCCGAAGAGGATGCCGAAGCCCTGCATGGCGAACACGGCCGCGATGAAGGCGCCGCGGGTCTTCTTGTTGGCGTACTCGGACATGATGGTTGCCGACAGCGGGTAGTCGCCGCCGATGCCGAACCCGAGCCAGAAGCGGAAGAAGCAGAGCGTCGCGATGACGCCCTTGGCGGTGTGGCCGAACGAGAGCCCCGACGCCACGGAGCACAGCACCATGAGGATGAGCGTGAAGCCGTACACGCTCTTCCGCCCGAGCTTGTCGCCGAGCCAGCCGAAGAAGAGCTGGCCGGCCAGCGTGCCGCAGAGCGCCACGCCGTTCACGGCCGCGGCCACGTTGGGCGGCAGGGTGCCCGGGCTGGGGCTGTTGGGCTCCGTGTAGTAGATGCGGCCCAGCAGCTTGGAGACGAGGGAGATGCAGAAGAGGTCGTAGGCGTCCGTGAAGAAGCCCATGCCCGCGATCACGATGGCCATGAAATGGTACCACTGCGTCTTCGCCTGGTCCAGCGTCTTCAGAACATTGAGCTGCTCGCCAGCCATGGTCGCTGCCGCTCACTGCACCGCGCCTTCACCTGCTCCGCCGCAGGCTAGCTGTGTCCACTAAACACGGTTAGCAAGTTACCCTTTCCCGACGAGCTGCGGTATGTACATATAGAAGACTCGCGCTATTAGAGAGTGAGCTCTCTCAATAGCGGACGTAGTCCTGCTAGTATATATAGATATCATATCATTGACACTTCATCATATGACTCTAAGAGTAAATGGTTTTTTATACTATATTTTCTCTCATCCCTCTCATTTTCTATAAGGGCGTCCCTAGCGGTTGTTCATATTGCTAGCGAGGAGGAGGATATGGCCAGTGACGAAGAAAGAGAACTGGAAACTCACCGCGCTAGCGAGGTAGGAAGAGCTAAGCTCACATAGTTTTCAATGAATTTCAAGTCTATGACAAACTTGCCAGTTTCTGAAGTCTTACTTTTTTAATTGTTTTAGGTTCCACGTCAGCAAGCATTTTGCAAAGCCTATTGAAGCAGACCTACAAATTACCTCGTTTTCTGAGCAAGATAGAAGTTGAGATAAGAGATAATCTCTTCTCGTTTCAATATTCTTTCTCTTCTATGTAATAAGGGAGAATTAGTTCTGGGACATTCCGAAAGGCCTAAATTGGTCGGTGCACACATCCACTTTGAATATTTGCCAGAAGACACTATGGTTTCGTGTAATTGGGCCAATAGACATCGACCCTCATCCAATATTTTTATAAAATAGATATAAAATTATATAAGTGCCAAAAAATTATAATATAATTTTTTTTAACACTCTACATGATAAGAACTACGTACTAAAAATATTATTTTGCACTAAAATGATCATTTTGCCTCTCTTCATGAATAGACAAAGATAACCATGGTTAATTTGC
Organism: Coix lacryma-jobi var. lacryma-jobi; assembly: GCA_009763385.1. Taxonomy (NCBI): domain Eukaryota; kingdom Viridiplantae; phylum Streptophyta; class Magnoliopsida; order Poales; family Poaceae; genus Coix; species Coix lacryma-jobi. The sequence goes on along the minus strand of CM019823.1, from coordinate 129,679,597 downwards.
TTATATGATTGTAGGTCACTACAAATCTTGGGACAAATCATAGAATGCGTACATCAACAAATCTTGACAATGCTAAAAATATTAGCTCAAAATAATAAAGTTTATAGTGACATATTTAGCATGACTGAATTATAGATTTATCTCTTGTGGAGCTTAATTGATATATTAAACTTTGTTATTTTGATATGATATTTTTATGATAGACAAGATTTGGTGATGTATGCATTCTGTGATTTTGTTAGTATTTTTAATATATTACAAATAAATTAACTAATTAATCATGGTTATCTTTGTCTATTCATGAAGAGAGGCAAAATTATCATTTTAGTGCAAAATAATATTTTTAGTATGTAGTTCTTATCATGTAGAGTGTCGAAAAATTATATTATAATTTTTTGGCACTTATATAATTTTATATCTATTTTATAAACATATTGGATGAGGGTCGATGTTTATTGGCCCAATTACACGAAGCCATAGTGTCTTCTGGCAAATATTCAAAGTGGATGTGTGCACCGGCCAATTTAGGCCTTTCGGAATGTCCCAGAGCTAATTCTCCCATGTAATAAAAGTACTGACATGCATTTCTATGAGCTAACTAAGGTTTTTTTTTTGTGAATATGAGCTAACTAAGGTGACATTAATGGAGACGCCCTCGGAGTTGGGATCAATGGTGAGCCCTAAGCTGAAGATTCTCGCAAAACTAGGGACATCTTTTTGTTGGGATAGTTATTTAGAGAAAACCTTAGTCGATGAAAGTGAGAACTCGATTTAAAACTGGGGCTTGAATTGAAAAGGATGTTTTTTCAATAATCCTATCCTTGTCAATGGTGGTTAGATGGATAGGATTAGTGAGCAGGTGTATGCACGTTCACACATCAATCATGTGTTGCAAGTAAGTAGAGATGCTCTTTATCTAGTAATTTACATGTGACGACTGCCACTGCTGAGTAGGTGAAAGTGTGAAACTCATCTTGCCATCACCAGGACACCTGTATTTTGAGGAATATGCAAAAGTGCAAAAGGTGTACCTTTTTTTAAGAACAAAAAGGTGAACTGAATGGAATCTCTACACTGCCGCAAAAGGTGTAGTATCATTCTAACGAACTGTTGCTATGCGTTTCTCAGCACAGCTCAGCTGCAGTCAAGCAACAACTCTAAATTTCTCAAAGCTGCTATGGTCTTCTAATCAAACTCCAAACATCATCACGAAACAAAATAAGCGTTGCGCACATTTGGGAGGGAAATTGGATCGGAGAAGATGCAAGAGGCGACTTTCAGCGTTTGAACAAGAATGGAAAAGCGTTAAGCAACATTGTCGGAATTACGTCACTAATAGGGTGTATGGTTTGAGGAAGGAGGTGCTTCTCACTCATTTTTTCTGTTTGGTTGATGGAATGGAATGAGTTGATGCATTACCACCTCATTCCTCGTAAGCCAATAATTAGTATATGGATGAGGAATGAGTTGGTTCCACCAAAATTTATGGGATGAACTCATGATGCATCACCTCATGAAACATGACTTGATGATTCTATGAACCAAACACACCATAAATAGGCAAGGTTTATCCCAGGAATATACCTCGTGCTCTTACTAAATAGCGTCATCTGGGCTTAATGTAATCCTAGTCAACTATGTCTAGTGCCATGCATGTTGTGTATCGTAACAATTTAACCGCTCAGCACGAACTTGAACACACATCAAACGCCATTTATTTTTATTATTATGTGCAGAGAGGATTCCAGTTTCCAGATTCCGGTCGTGTGTTGCTGCGAACCGTCCGATCATAATCGTGTGGTTGCTATTCAGACGAAGTGACTGTTTATGTGCGAATCGAATATGCTTCGCCTAACTTGCCTGGCCTGCACATTAGCTGTCCGCCTGTCCTCACGTAAACAAAAACAAATGGATACTTATTCGTCAAAAAAATCCGCTAATTGTAAGTGAAACTCTTAGATAACTCTATGCTCTTGGCTACCTATTCGTCAGTATATGTTCATTGACTCATTCTGTTTGTCCCTTAGGGCACGTACAATGGAGATGCTCAGTATATGTTATACGTGATCACAATTTTTGCGGAACTACCGGTTGTGTGATGATGTACAATGATACATACACCTAACAAAGAAATTATGGCACAACTAGGGTTGGATCATGTGCTGTTTAACAATTATGTGCTGTTTAACCTGCCTACCATGCCAAGTGGCCAACCTTCTGCTACGACGAAAGGCCAACTACTCCAAAACCGTATTACCATGTATGCCAATCTATAAGTTTTTTTTTAAAAAAAATGCACAAAAAAACTGCAAGCCAAGGTACGGTGGTTTCCAACTACACATCATGCATTACAATTCCTTTCGGTATTTATCACCTGCATGTTTTATGTGTTTTCAGATTCCCTCCTATGCCCATTGACCGCTTGTTACCTAAGCACAAGCGGTAATGCGAGAACACAGAAAACTTGTAGGTATCAGAGAGGAAGGGAATTAAGATGTGGGTGGGTATTTTTTTTTAAAAAAAAAACCCTACTTTGCAGGTGGATTTTGTTTTTGTTATTCCTTTTTGTTTTTTATTATTGAACTAAATGTGAATCCATAATGCTTAGTGTCCACAACAGGCGTAAGAAACCAAATACATTGTGATTATTTGCTTAGCACATTGGCTGACTTTAAGAAAAGAAAAAAATACCTTGCAATGAAATGTCCATCATGGTTGAGGATTTAACTTTGTGGAACTAGGTTGAGAAGCCTGTTGAGAGGAGCTTCAACTCTTCAATCACCCTGACACCCAGACTCGTACTCCCTCCGTACCCATATTAGTTGACGTTTATGACAGCGACACGGTCTTCAAAACACAACTTTAACATCTTATTTTTATAAAAATATTTATGAAAAAAATGATATATGTATACTTTTAGGAAAGTATTCTTCAAGACAAATCTATTTGTAAGGAAAATGGACCTCGGACCATTTAACTTCGGATTTTGGTGTTTGATGAACAACATAACCTAATTGGACTAATGCGTGTAACACCTCTGGTGTTTAGCATGTAATTAACCTGAGATATCATCATTATCATCTTTAAGCATCTTGATCATGATTTCATGTGTGTGCATTTTGCTAAGTGTATCATTTTATGTGAAGTACCTCTATTGCAAAAACCCTAATTAGCCCACTTCTCTCTACAAGGGCAAAATGGTAATTTCACCTCTGTGACTAGCTTTGTGTAATTCTTGTTCCTTTGGTGTCTTGAAGTTTTGTTGTGTTGGCCAAAGTTCAAAAATCAGAATTTGATTTCAAATCTTTTTTGCAAAACCCTGATTTCCAAACCTTGGATTTTATCCCTCTTTTTGTAATTCAAAAATTATTCAAAATTTGAGGTTGGTCCAAAAAGCAAAGTTGTAGATCTGTCAAAGAGAAACAACTTTGGTATTTACGAATTTTCAAGTTGCAGTACAAAGTTTTGAGTTATTTCAAATTCATTCAAACCTTAACTTTTGTTCCCTTTTCAGTTTTCAAAATTAGTTCAAAAACTAATGATTTTCTGGAAAAGTGTATAATAGCAAAGTTGTAGGTTTTGATAAGAGGAACAACTTTCATATTTGCAGATTTTCAAGTTTCGGTTTAAAATTCAAAGTAATTTTGAATTGATTCAAACTTGAAAAGTGTCCCCTTTTCTGTTTTTGAATATTGTTCAAAAACTATTTGGATTTTGAAAATGTTCTTATTGACAAAGTTGTAGATCTCTTTTTTCTGAGCAACTTTGGTGTTTTGAGTTTTTGTTGCTCAGTTCAATTTTTGGGAGTAATTTGCAAAATTCAGAAACTGGCAAAAAGTCAAACCCTAGCCCCTACACTGTTCTTCTTCCCGTAGAGCCAGGGGAAAAAGGGGGGGGGGGGCCCGGCCATGGCGCCGGCGCTGCGCCTGCAGCGCATGCGGCTGCTCCCCACGCGCCACCAACCTGCCGCCGTTGTCTCCCTGTTCCCTCCACGCCCGCACGCGAGCGCTGACCCTCGCTCTCGGCCCCTACAGTGCCCAGCGCGCCGCCGCCGCGTGGCCGTTGCCGGCCGAGCTTGCGCCCGAGCCCCGGCTGCACGCCAGCTTATCCGCCAGAGCGCAATCGAGTGCGCACGCCCCCGCAAACCTCACCCGCGCAACCCCGAGGTCTCTACCGGCCCCTGGCCGTGCCTGTAAAAGCCCCGCCGGAGCCCGACCTCCCTCACTCATCTCCGCCACCGTGGCCAGGCCAGTCCAGTGCCTCCGCCGCTCCACCACCTAGCTCAGAAGCTCCGCCTTGAGCGCGTGAAGCTTTTCCACCCTTCAATTTCACCTCTACCGTCCCCGTTCGCCCGGCGTAAGCTCGCCGTTCCCATCTCCGGCAGAAACCCGGCGAGCTCGGGTTCGTGAAATTCGCCGTCTCCGGCCATGATCATCCCTCACCGACCCCCGTGTCGTGTTCTTTGGTTCCGTGCGACTCTGACCAGGCCCTTGCGGTCTCGTGTGTTGAGCAGGATCGCCGAATCGCCGGAGCGCCGCAGCGGTCGTCTCCGTGTCGAGCCTCACCCTCGAGCACGTGTCGAGCCTCACCCTCGAGCACGTGTCGAGCCTCACCCTCGAGCCCTGCCTCCGACCCGTGGTAAGCACCCGAGGCCTCCGGCCTCTGCTTCCACTCCGTCTCGCCCGAGCCCAAGCCTCGGCGAGCGCTTGCTTCTCCGTCTCGCCCGAGCCCAAGCCTCGGCGAGCGCTTGCTTCTCCGTCTCGCCCGAGCCCAAGCCTCGGCGAGCGCTTGCTTCTCCGTCTCGCCCGAGCCTCCGGGCCAGGCCTCGGACGAAGCTGTCGCTTCCGTCTCGACCGAGCCCGTCTCATCCGAGCCGTTTCGCCCGAGCCCTTCATAGAAGGAGCACAGTGCTCTTTTTCCTTTTTGGGGAGTTGTGAATAGTGTTCTGTTTTCTCTTTTTTGTGTGAATTAATCGGTTGTTCCTTAAATGCTAAGAAAATTATGGTATGCTCCTTGAACTGTGTAGTATTTTATGAAAATATGAAACCTGACTTTTCCGCAAGAATTTGAAAATGTAAAATTCCCCTTTTAATTGAAAAATGAAGGTTTTGGTATTTTTGGAGAGTGATCTATAACTCCAAAAATCTTGAGATAAATTTTTGAGACCTTGTTATAACATGCTGAACCTCTGGTAAAATTTTGAAGTCTTTTGGAGCAAGTTGATTTTTGAGCTTTATTTTAAGGAATAGTGCCTTTTGTTAATTAATGTCTAGATTTAATTGAGCACCATAATGACCTCCAAAAATTATAAAATTTGTTTTGCCATCTATTTATACCATAACAAACTTATGTGATTAATTTGGTAATTTTTGGAGCATCTTCATAAAATGACCTTTTTAAATAATTAAGAAAAATAGAAAAAGGTGATTAGGGTTAGTGTTGAATGCCCTGTGATGTGACTTTTGGATTGATTGATGTTCATAGACCCCTACCCCTCTGGTCTATGATGTTTGTGATGCCTTATGATGTTTATGCTTAGGCTTAATAAAAGTTGCTTAGTAAAGTTGGCTAATATTGCTAAAAAGGGATAAGTAATCTATTGTCCACTTTAACCACTACTCATAATTGCAAAGCTATACTCTAGTTTTATCCTATGCACTTTGTTCATACTAGCATCTCATGTGCATGCATCACTGCATACGTATAGTGACCGAGGAAGAAGGCCCTGAAGTCGAGGTAGCCACCGAAGGATCTGTCCCCGAGGCGACCCCGAGCTCCGACACCTATACCTACCCCGAGTCTGCTCTTTTTGCCATCCAAGGCAAGCCCCGGTGCATTTAACCCCTTTCCTTGAATTTATAAAATGTTTCCTTAAATGTCTTTGAGTTAAATTATTGCATTAGGTTATAGGAGTTGAGTGAAATCCTATCTGATGCATTATCTACCTTGACCAATGACACACCCGATACCTGCTTTTCAAAACTATTTGCAAAATGCTTAGCAATGCTATTCAATAGATTTGCAATAAAAATGCCAATTTCAAAAGTGTGATCACTTTAAGAATGTTTATGGGAATTTGGCTTTACTCCCACTATTGGCTAAGTATCTGATCCGTACTTAGTCAATGGGAAGGAGAGGTTGTCCTTGCGTACGGTGCCGTCATGTTGTAGTCCGGGACTCAACAGTTGACACCGACCGGGACAGGGTTGGAAAACTGACAGGACCTGTACTCTCGGGTTAGAGTCCCGAGGTGCTTGTCGCTGGCTGGAAAATTTTAGGGACCACCTGTATGGGGGCCTGCTGACTAAGACTTGCAACTATTCACATACTACGGAAAGCTTTGGCTCCGAGGAATCCTTTATTGGACCGACAACCGCGCACTGGGAGTGGAGAGATGGCGGAAGTAGCATGTACCCACGTGGGTTAAAGTCCCGGATTGGAGTGGTGTACTGTACTTCCGGGTGGCGTAGGACCGGGCCCAATCTTGGAGGAATCGTGGTAGACGAGTTGGTATATGCAAGCTTTGGTGCTACATATGCAGTGTGGATAGGGACCCTCAGCTGAGTATTATTTATCCGGATTAACGCTGCTCCTCGGTTATGGAGACTTAGTCACTGACTGTCAACAGGGAGTGGTTCTCAACTAGGAATGTTTTGAAATGTAAAATGAATCATGAACGATGAAGATTTGAGGAATACCGAATCTTTCAAAACTAAAATAAGGTTTACAAAAATGCTTTTCTGCAAAAATACTTGAACTTGCTTAAGCCTTACCTTGACTACCCTAAGCCTCTCATACCTGAGTCTTCTCCCTTTTCTTTAGTCGGGTAAGTCTTGTTGAGTACCTTTGTACTCAGGGTTCTTTTACCCATGTTGCAGGTATGGCAGATTCCTCAGTATGCCTTGGACCCTGCTGTGTGACTGTTGTTCAGGAAGAGGCCGATGAGGCCGATGAGTGATTATTCACCCTCGGGCTGGGTGAAGTATCTTTATCTTTTAGTGGTTGTCATATGCTACCCTACCAACTCTATCTATTTGAACTATGGTCTGTAATAACTTCACTTTAATGTTATGTTGAACTCTGGTTTGTAAAATTATTGTTATCTAAGTCTTCCGCTATTTACTCCGATGTTATTTGTCAAAATGTTCAAGAGATTGTAACTGAATTGTGAGATGATCCTGCGGACATCGGGCACTGATGTAGCCCAGTAGCGGAACCGGTCTTAATCTCTTGGCTGTACGGATCGACTGCCAGTGGTTGACAGTGATCAGTGGGCCATGGGATTAGGGTCGTTACGTTACAGAGTGGTATCGGAGCATCTCACTACGACGTTGCAATCTTTTTGCGAAAACTTCAAAAGGTTTTTAAGTCCAAAAACTAAGCTTGACTATTTTGAGTCCAAATTGCTTCTCTCATCTCATCTTGTCTTTGGCAACTAGTAGCAAGACAACTTGTATAAGCCCTATGTACCTTACCTTAGTAGTTGCATTGCCTTGTTCCGTAGGAACGAATCATGCATCATGTCATAATCACTTAAGTATATAAAAGAGTTCGTTGGGATAGTGTCCCTATACCTTTTTTCTTGCTAGCCTTTCTCATCTATAACCTCTTGTCCAGATATGGTCATTATCAAGCGGACTGCTCGCAAGTCGACTGGACCGAACGGTGTGCCGCGTCACCAGCTGGCGCCACGCACCGGAGAAGAGACTGGAGAATCCTCCAATGGACGTCGTTTTCCCCGTCGTACCCGCAAACAGCTGAAGGAGGAAATCAAGAATCTGAAGGCTGAGATGGAGAACATGGAGCATGACTTCTATCTTTCCCGCTTGGAGTTTTATGAGGCACGAGCTTCCCTGGAGCAGGCCAATCGGAACACGGTTCGCGCTATCGAGCAGCGCAATGATGCTTGGACCCGCGAGGACGTCACCAGAGCCCAGCTCCATGGACTGCAGCAGTACACTGCCCAGATTGAGCAGTACAATGATATGCTTCATGAGGAGGTACATCAACTGTACAACCAACTTCACCCCGTGGCTCCACCTGTTGCTGAGGATCCAGAAGATGGAGTCGTGGAGGAACCTGAAGTAGAACATGAGCCAGACCAGAATGAAGAAGTGGAACCGGCAGAAGATGTCCATGCCGAGGACGAGGATGAGGAGGAAGAGCCCGAACTCATCATCGAAGATGAAGACGACGATGAAGACATGATCATCATCGATGACGACTAGATTCATTGTGTCTATGCCATCTGCTCACCTAAAGCCTTAAGTCTAGGTTTGGGGCGTTAGTTGGTCTTCTGTCTAGTCGAGTCTGTATCTTGCCTTGTACCTTTCCTTTGTCAGTTAGTGGCTATCTATCGAACCTCTGTATCAGTTATCTACCCTTGCATCAATGAATCTTATCAGTCAGTTTCGTTCAAAATCAATCTTTGGATGCTAAGTTCCCAAGTTCTTAACAGATGCCTGTGAACACCCGCACTGGAGCCGGAAGTTCCGGAGGTGCCAACCCTCCAAACTCCTTCTCCAACTTCCTATGCCTCAAAAACCAGCAACCACCCAGTTGAATACCGCCTGTGTTCCGGAAGTCAGGGATATTCCCGTGGTCTGTGAGTTCCCTGATGTCTTCCCAGAAGATCTACCTGGTCTGCCTCCCGACCGTAATGTTGAGTTTGCCATAGAGCTAAAGCCCGGGACTGCTCCTATATCCCGTAGAGCTTATCGAATGCCTCCCAGAGAGTTGGCAGAGCTGAAGATCCAATTGCAAGAGCTATTGGATAAGGGTCTCATTCGCCCAAGTTCATCTCCTTGGGGCTGTCCTGCTATCTTTGTGAAGAAGAAGGACAAAAGTCTTCGTCTGTGCGTTGACTATCGCCCGCTCAACGAGGTCACCATCAAGAATAAATATCCCTTGCCTCGCATTGACCTTCTTTTTGACCAGTTATCTGGAGCCAGAGTGTTCTCCAAAATTGATCTCAGATCTGGCTATCACCAAATAAAAATCCGTCCGGAAGACATTCCTAAAACAGCTTTCACCACCAGATATGGTCTATATGAGTACTTGGTCATGTCTTTTGGCTTGACCAATGCCCCCGCTCACTTCATGTATCTCATGAACTCTGTGTTCATGCCAGAGCTCGATAAATTTGTAGTCGTGTTCATTGACGACATCCTTGTCTATTCAAGAACTCCTGAAGATCACGCCAAGCATCTTCGAATCGTTCTCTCTCGTCTCAGAGATCACCAGCTGTATGCCAAGTTCAGTAAATGTGAATTCTGGCTAGATCGAATTCAATTCCTTGGTCATGTCCTGTCCGCTGAAGGTGTGTCAGTTGACCCTGGAAAAGTGGCAGATATCTTGGATTGGAAGCCACCAACCACTGTCCGCGAAGTTCGCAGCTTCATGGGAATGGCTGGATATTATCGTCGATTCATCCCAGATTTCTCCAGAGTCGCCAAGCCTATCACAGAGTTGTTGAAGAATTCCGTGGATTTCGTTTGGTCACCAGCCTGTGAGCAAGCCTTTCAAGCCTTGAAGAAACTGTTAACCACATCACCAGTCCTAGCTCAACCAGATATCGAGAAACCCTTCGATGTATACTGTGATGCATCTGGTACTGGTTTGGGCTGTGTTTTGATGCAAGAAGGACGAGTAATCGCTTATGCCTCACGACAGCTTAAGCGACATGAGGAAAACTACCCAACCCATGATCTTGAGCTAGCAGCAGTCGTGCATGCCTTGAAGATTTGGCGTCACTATCGGTTGGGCAGCACCTGCAATATGTATACGGATCACAAGAGCCTAAAGTATATCTTCACTCAAGAAGAGTTGAATATGAGGCAAAGAAGATGGCTTGAGTTGATTAAAGATTATGATCTTGAGGTGCATTACCATCCTGGTAAGGCAAATGTAGTTGCCGATGCCCTCAGTCGCAAGTCATACTGCAGCTGTCTGACGACGAAGCTGTCTGATTTTTCCTTGTGCCATGAACTTGAAAGGATGGGTATCAAATGATCCCGCAAGGAAGCCTGAACAATGTCAGCATAGAAACATCCATCAAGGATCAAGTCATTGTTGCTCAGAGGGATAACCTTGGAATCAAGCACATCATCGAAAAGGTCCAGACCGGAAAGGCTGATTGTTTCAGGATCGATGATGTAGGAGTTGTTTGGTTCAAGAACCGTCTAGTAGTTCCCAAGGTGCCTGAATTGAGACAGTTAATCCTTGATGAAGCACACGTGACCAGATTCTCTATTCACCCCGGCAGCAACAAGATGTACCAAGACTTAAAGCAGAGATTCTGGTGGACTAAAATGAAGATTGAGATTGCCCGGTATGTCGCTCAGTGTGATACCTGCCAAAGAGTCAAGGCAGTACACATGAAGCCTGGAGGAGAATTGCAACCTCTGTCAGTACCCGCTTGGAAATGGGACGACATTAGTATGGATTTTGTCAATGGACTACCCAAGACCCAGAAAGGTTTTGATTCCATTTGGGTAATCGTGGACCGACTCACCAAACAAGCTCACTTTCTGCCAGTGAAGACCAGTTACACCGTCCCCATGTATGCCGCTTTGTACAAGAACCACATAGTGAAACTTCATGGCATACCCAAGACCATTGTCTCTGATTGTGGTACCCAGTTTGTCGCTAAGTTTTGGAAAGCGTTCCATACCTCACTTGGAACCAAGCTCTTACATAGCACAGCTTATCATCCTCAAACTGATGGACAAACTGAGCGAGTCAACCAAGTGCTGGAGGACATGTTGAGAGCCTGTGTTCTTACCTTCGCAGATACTTGGGATGACTGTTTACCTTTGGCAGAGTTCTCTTATAATAACAGTTACCAAGAGAGCATCAAAATGGCACCCTTTGAAGCACTGTACGGTCGTCGTTGTCGTACACCCCTCAGTTGGTCTGAGCCCGGAGAAAGAGAATTCTTTGGAGTTGACCTGGTCAAAGATATGGAAGAGAAAGTCAAGCAGATACAAGAGAATATGAAGATTGCCCAATCTCGACAGAAAAGCTACGCTGACAAGAGACGTCGACCTCTGAAGTTTCAAGTTGGAGATTATGTATATCTCAAGGTTTCACCAACCAAAGGAGTCACTCGTTTTGGAGTCAAGGGAAAGTTAGCACCCCGCTACATTGGTCCGTTTGAGATTTTGGAATGTTGTGGCAAGGTAGCTTACAAGCTGAAGTTGCCCAATCATCTCTCTGCTGTCCACAATGTTTTCCATGTCTCCCAACTCAAGAAGTGTCTCAGAGTACCAGAACATGTCGTGGAAGTTGAAGGTGTCGAGCTAGAGCCTGATCTATCCTACTCGGAATATCCAGTTCGCGTGTTGGATCACAAGGATCGTGTTACCCGAAGAACTACCACAAGATGGTACAAAATCCAGTGGAACCAGCACTCTGAAGAAGAAGCTACTTGGGAATCTGAAGACTTCTTAGCAAAGAACTACCCCGACTTTCTCGAATCTCTGTCGATGTAAAGTTTTGCCTTTATCTCTTCTTTGTCCTTTCGTAAGACGAGGAATCTCGGGGCGAGATTTCTTTTAGGGGGGAAGGCTGTAACACCTCTGGTGTTTAGCATGTAATTAACCTGACATATCATCATTATCATCTTTAAGCATCTTGATCATGATTTCATGTGTGTGCATTTTGCTAAGTGTATCATTTTATGTGAAGTACCTCTATTGCAAAAACCCTAATTAGCCCACTTCTCTCTACAAGGGCAAAATGGTAATTTCACCTCTATGACTAGCTTTGTGTAATTCTTGTTCCTTTGGTGTCTTGAAGTTTTGTTGTGTTGGCCAAAGTTCAAAAATAAGAATTTGATTTCAAATCTTTTTTGCAAAACCCTGATTTCCAAACCTTGGATTTTATCCCTCTTTTTGTAATTCAAAAATTATTCAAAATTTGAGGTTGGTCCAAAAAGCAAAGTTGTAGATCTGTCAAAGAGAAACAACTTTGGTATTTACGAATTTTCAAGTTGCAGTACAAAGTTTTGAGTTATTTCAAATTCATTCAAACCTTAACTTTTGTTCCCTTTTCAGTTTTCAAAATTAGTTCAAAAACTAATGATTTTCTGGAAAAGTGTATAATAGCAAAGTTGTAGGTTTTGATAAGAGGAACAACTTTCATATTTGCAGATTTTCAAGTTTCGGTTTAAAATTCAAAGTAATTTTGAATTGATTCAAACTTGAAAAGTGTCCCCTTTTCTGTTTTTGAATATTGTTCAAAAACTATTTGGATTTTGAAAATGTTCTTATTGACAAAGTTGTAGATCTCTTTTTTCTGAGCAACTTTGGTGTTTTGAGTTTTTGTTGCTCAGTTCAATTTTTGGGAGTAATTTGCAAAATTCAGAAACTGGCAAAAAGTCAAACCCTAGCCCCTACACTGTTCTTCTTCCCGTAGAGCCAGGGGAAAAAGGGGGGGGGGCCCGGCCATGGCGCCGGCGCTGCGCCTGCAGCGCATGCGGCTGCTCCCCACGCGCCACCAACCTGCCGCCGTTGTCTCCCTGTTCCCTCCGCGCCCGCACGCGAGCGCTGACCCTCGCTCTCGGCCCCTACAGTGCCCAGCGCGCCGCCGCCGCGTGGCCGTTGCCGGCCGAGCTTGCGCCCGAGCCCCGGCTGCACGCCAGCTTATCCGCCAGAGCGCAATCGAGTGCGCACGCCCCCGCAAACCTCACCCGCGCAACCCCGAGGTCTCTACCGGCCCCTGGCCGTGCCTGTAAAAGCCCCGCCGGAGCCCGACCTCCCTCACTCATCTCCGCCACCGTGGCCAGGCCAGTCCAGTGCCTCCGCCGCTCCACCACCTAGCTCAGAAGCTCCGCCTTGAGCGCGTGAAGCTTTTCCACCCTTCAATTTCACCTCTACCGTCCCCGTTCGCCCGGCGTAAGCTCGCCGTTCCCATCTCCGGCAGAAACCCGGCGAGCTCGGGTTCGTGAAATTCGCCGTCTCCGGCCATGATCATCCCTCACCGACCCCCGTGTCGTGTTCTTTGGTTCCGTGCGACTCTGACCAGGCCCTTGCGGTCTCGTGTGTTGAGCAGGATCGCCGAATCGCCGGAGCGCCGCCGCGGTCGTCTCCGTGTCGAGCCTCACCCTCGAGCACGTGTCGAGCCTCACCCTCGAGCACGTGTCGAGCCTCACCCTCGAGCCCTGCCTCCGACCCGTGGTAAGCACCCGAGGCCTCCGGCCTCTGCTTCCACTCCGTCTCGCCCGAGCCCAAGCCTCGGCGAGCGCTTGCTTCTCCGTCTCGCCCGAGCCCAAGCCTCGGCGAGCGCTTGCTTCTCCGTCTCGCCCGAGCCCAAGCCTCGGCGAGCGCTTGCTTCTCCGTCTCGCCCGAGCCTCCGGGCCAGGCCTCGGACGAAGCTGTCGCTTCCGTCTCGACCGAGCCCGTCTCATCCGAGCCGTTTCGCCCGAGCCCTTCATAGAAGGAGCACAGTGCTCTTTTTCCTTTTTGGGGAGTTGTGAATAGTGTTCTGTTTTCTCTTTTTTGTGTGAATTAATCGGTTGTTCCTTAAATGCTAAGAAAATTATGGTATGCTCCTTGAACTGTGTAGTATTTTATGAAAATATGAAACCTGACTTTTCCGCAAGAATTTGAAAATGTAAAATTCCCCTTTTAATTGAAAAATGAAGGTTTTGGTATTTTTGGAGAGTGATCTATAACTCCAAAAATCTTGAGATAAATTTTTGAGACCTTGTTATAACATGCTGAACCTCTGGTAAAATTTTGAAGTCTTTTGGAGCAAGTTGATTTTTGAGCTTTATTTTAAGGAATAGTGCCTTTTGTTAATTAATGTCTAGATTTAATTGAGCACCATAATGACCTCCAAAAATTATAAAATTTGTTTTGCCATCTATTTATACCATAACAAACTTATGTGATTAATTTGGTAATTTTTGGAGCATCTTCATAAAATGACCTTTTTAAATAATTAAGAAAAATAGAAAAAGGTGATTAGGGTTAGTGTTGAATGCCCTGTGATGTGACTTTTGGATTGATTGATGTTCATAGACCCCTACCCCTCTGGTCTATGATGTTTGTGATGCCTTATGATGTTTATGCTTAGGCTTAATAAAAGTTGCTTAGTAAAGTTGGCTAATATTGCTAAAAAGGGATAAGTAATCTATTGTCCACTTTAACCACTACTCATAATTGCAAAGCTATACTCTAGTTTTATCCTATGCACTTTGTTCATACTAGCATCTCATGTGCATGCATCACTGCATACGTATAGTGACCGAGGAAGAAGGCCCTGAAGTCGAGGTAGCCACCGAAGGATCTGTCCCCGAGGCGACCCCGAGCTCCGACACCTATACCTACCCCGAGTCTGCTCTTTTTGCCATCCAAGGCAAGCCCCGGTGCATTTAACCCCTTTCCTTGAATTTATAAAATGTTTCCTTAAATGTCTTTGAGTTAAATTATTGCATTAGGTTATAGGAGTTGAGTGAAATCCTATCTGATGCATTATCTACCTTGACCAATGACACACCCGATACCTGCTTTTCAAAACTATTTGCAAAATGCTTAGCAATGCTATTCAATAGATTTGCAATAAAAATGCCAATTTCAAAAGTGTGATCACTTTAAGAATGTTTATGGGAATTTGGCTTTACTCCCACTATTGGCTAAGTATCTGATCCGTACTTAGTCAATGGGAAGGAGAGGTTGTCCTTGCGTACGGTGCCGTCATGTTGTAGTCCGGGACTCAACAGTTGACACCGACCGGGACAGGGTTGGAAAACTGACAGGACCTGTACTCTCGGGTTAGAGTCCCGAGGTGCTTGTCGCTGGCTGGAAAATTTTAGGGACCACCTGTATGGGGGCCTGCTGACTAAGACTTGCAACTATTCACATACTACGGAAAGCTTTGGCTCCGAGGAATCCTTTATTGGACCGACAACCGCGCACTGGGAGTGGAGAGATGGCGGAAGTAGCATGTACCCACGTGGGTTAAAGTCCCGGATTGGAGTGGTGTACTGTACTTCCGGGTGGCGTAGGACCGGGCCCAATCTTGGAGGAATCGTGGTAGACGAGTTGGTATATGCAAGCTTTGGTGCTACATATGCAGTGTGGATAGGGACCCTCAGCTGAGTATTATTTATCCGGATTAACGCTGCTCCTCGGTTATGGAGACTTAGTCACTGACTGTCAACAGGGAGTGGTTCTCAACTAGGAATGTTTTGAAATGTAAAATGAATCATGAACGATGAAGATTTGAGGAATACCGAATCTTTCAAAACTAAAATAAGGTTTACAAAAATGCTTTTCTGCAAAAATACTTGAACTTGCTTAAGCCTTACCTTGACTACCCTAAGCCTCTCATACCTGAGTCTTCTCCCTTTTCTTTAGTCGGGTAAGTCTTGTTGAGTACCTTTGTACTCAGGGTTCTTTTACCCATGTTGCAGGTATGGCAGATTCCTCAGTATGCCTTGGACCCTGCTGTGTGACTGTTGTTCAGGAAGAGGCCGATGAGGCCGATGAGTGATTATTCACCCTCGGGCTGGGTGAAGTATCTTTATCTTTTAGTGGTTGTCATATGCTACCCTACCAACTCTATCTATTTGAACTATGGTCTGTAATAACTTCACTTTAATGTTATGTTGAACTCTGGTTTGTAAAATTATTGTTATCTAAGTCTTCCGCTATTTACTCCGATGTTATTTGTCAAAATGTTCAAGAGATTGTAACTGAATTGTGAGATGATCCTGCGGACATCGGGCACTGATGTAGCCCAGTAGCGGAACCGGTCTTAATCTCTTGGCTGTACGGATCGACTGCCAGTGGTTGACAGTGATCAGTGGGCCATGGGATTAGGGTCGTTACGTTACAGAGTGGTATCGGAGCATCTCACTACGACGTTGCAATCTTTTTGCGAAAACTTCAAAAGGTTTTTAAGTCCAAAAACTAAGCTTGACTATTTTGAGTCCAAATTGCTTCTCTCATCTCATCTTGTCTTTGGCAACTAGTAGCAAGACAACTTGTATAAGCCCTATGTACCTTACCTTAGTAGTTGCATTGCCTTGTTCCGTAGGAACGAATCATGCATCATGTCATAATCACTTAAGTATATAAAAGAGTTCGTTGGGATAGTGTCCCTATACCTTTTTTCTTGCTAGCATTTCTCATCTATAACCTCTTGTCCAGATATGGTCATTATCAAGCGGACTGCTCGCAAGTCGACTGGACCGAACGGTGTGCCGCGTCACCAGCTGGCGCCACGCACCGGAGAAGAGACTGGAGAATCCTCCAATGGACGTCGTTTTCCCCGTCGTACCCGCAAACAGCTGAAGGAGGAAATCAAGAATCTGAAGGCTGAGATGGAGAACATGGAGCATGACTTCTATCTTTCCCGCTTGGAGTTTTATGAGGCACGAGCTTCCCTGGAGCAGGCCAATCGGAACACGGTTCGCGCTATCGAGCAGCGCAATGATGCTTGGACCCGCGAGGACGTCACCAGAGCCCAGCTCCATGGACTGCAGCAGTACACTGCCCAGATTGAGCAGTACAATGATATGCTTCATGAGGAGGTACATCAACTGTACAACCAACTTCACCCCGTGGCTCCACCTGTTGCTGAGGATCCAGAAGATGGAGTCGTGGAGGAACCTGAAGTAGAACATGAGCCAGACCAGAATGAAGAAGTGGAACCGGCAGAAGATGTCCATGCCGAGGACGAGGATGAGGAGGAAGAGCCCGAACTCATCATCGAAGATGAAGACGACGATGAAGACATGATCATCATCGATGACGACTAGATTCATTGTGTCTATGCCATCTGCTCACCTAAAGCCTTAAGTCTAGGTTTGGGGCGTTAGTTGGTCTTCTGTCTAGTCGAGTCTGTATCTTGCCTTGTACCTTTCCTTTGTCAGTTAGTGGCTATCTATCGAACCTCTGTATCAGTTATCTACCCTTGCATCAATGAATCTTATCAGTCAGTTTCGTTCAAAATCAATCTTTGGATGCTAAGTTCCCAAGTTCTTAACAGATGCCTGTGAACACCCGCACTGGAGCCGGAAGTTCCGGAGGTGCCAACCCTCCAAACTCCTTCTCCAACTTCCTATGCCTCAAAAACCAGCAACCACCCAGTTGAATACCGCCTGTGTTCCGGAAGTCAGGGATATTCCCGTGGTCTGTGAGTTCCCTGATGTCTTCCCAGAAGATCTACCTGGTCTGCCTCCCGACCGTAATGTTGAGTTTGCCATAGAGCTAAAGCCCGGGACTGCTCCTATATCCCGTAGAGCTTATCGAATGCCTCCCAGAGAGTTGGCAGAGCTGAAGATCCAATTGCAAGAGCTATTGGATAAGGGTCTCATTCGCCCAAGTTCATCTCCTTGGGGCTGTCCTGCTATCTTTGTGAAGAAGAAGGACAAAAGTCTTCGTCTGTGCGTTGACTATCGCCCGCTCAACGAGGTCACCATCAAGAATAAATATCCCTTGCCTCGCATTGACCTTCTTTTTGACCAGTTATCTGGAGCCAGAGTGTTCTCCAAAATTGATCTCAGATCTGGCTATCACCAAATAAAAATCCGTCCGGAAGACATTCCTAAAACAGCTTTCACCACCAGATATGGTCTATATGAGTACTTGGTCATGTCTTTTGGCTTGACCAATGCCCCCGCTCACTTCATGTATCTCATGAACTCTGTGTTCATGCCAGAGCTCGATAAATTTGTAGTCGTGTTCATTGACGACATCCTTGTCTATTCAAGAACTCCTGAAGATCACGCCAAGCATCTTCGAATCGTTCTCTCTCGTCTCAGAGATCACCAGCTGTATGCCAAGTTCAGTAAATGTGAATTCTGGCTAGATCGAATTCAATTCCTTGGTCATGTCCTGTCCGCTGAAGGTGTGTCAGTTGACCCTGGAAAAGTGGCAGATATCTTGGATTGGAAGCCACCAACCACTGTCCGCGAAGTTCGCAGCTTCATGGGAATGGCTGGATATTATCGTCGATTCATCCCAGATTTCTCCAGAGTCGCCAAGCCTATCACAGAGTTGTTGAAGAATTCCGTGGATTTCGTTTGGTCACCAGCCTGTGAGCAAGCCTTTCAAGCCTTGAAGAAACTGTTAACCACATCACCAGTCCTAGCTCAACCAGATATCGAGAAACCCTTCGATGTATACTGTGATGCATCTGGTACTGGTTTGGGCTGTGTTTTGATGCAAGAAGGACGAGTAATCGCTTATGCCTCACGACAGCTTAAGCGACATGAGGAAAACTACCCAACCCATGATCTTGAGCTAGCAGCAGTCGTGCATGCCTTGAAGATTTGGCGTCACTATCGGTTGGGCAGCACCTGCAATATGTATACGGATCACAAGAGCCTAAAGTATATCTTCACTCAAGAAGAGTTGAATATGAGGCAAAGAAGATGGCTTGAGTTGATTAAAGATTATGATCTTGAGGTGCATTACCATCCTGGTAAGGCAAATGTAGTTGCCGATGCCCTCAGTCGCAAGTCATACTGCAGCTGTCTGACGACGAAGCTGTCTGATTTTTCCTTGTGCCATGAACTTGAAAGGATGGGTATCGAAATGATCCCGCAAGGAAGCCTGAACAATGTCAGCATAGAAACATCCATCAAGGATCAAGTCATTGTTGCTCAGAGGGATAACCTTGGAATCAAGCACATCATCGAAAAGGTCCAGACCGGAAAGGCTGATTGTTTCAGGATCGATGATGTAGGAGTTGTTTGGTTCAAGAACCGTCTAGTAGTTCCCAAGGTGCCTGAATTGAGACAGTTAATCCTTGATGAAGCACACGTGACCAGATTCTCTATTCACCCCGGCAGCAACAAGATGTACCAAGACTTAAAGCAGAGATTCTGGTGGACTAAAATGAAGATTGAGATTGCCCGGTATGTCGCTCAGTGTGATACCTGCCAAAGAGTCAAGGCAGTACACATGAAGCCTGGAGGAGAATTGCAACCTCTGTCAGTACCCGCTTGGAAATGGGACGACATTAGTATGGATTTTGTCAATGGACTACCCAAGACCCAGAAAGGTTTTGATTCCATTTGGGTAATCGTGGACCGACTCACCAAACAAGCTCACTTTCTGCCAGTGAAGACCAGTTACACCGTCCCCATGTATGCCGCTTTGTACAAGAACCACATAGTGAAACTTCATGGCATACCCAAGACCATTGTCTCTGATTGTGGTACCCAGTTTGTCGCTAAGTTTTGGAAAGCGTTCCATACCTCACTTGGAACCAAGCTCTTACATAGCACAGCTTATCATCCTCAAACTGATGGACAAACTGAGCGAGTCAACCAAGTGCTGGAGGACATGTTGAGAGCCTGTGTTCTTACCTTCGCAGATACTTGGGATGACTGTTTACCTTTGGCAGAGTTCTCTTATAATAACAGTTACCAAGAGAGCATCAAAATGGCACCCTTTGAAGCACTGTACGGTCGTCGTTGTCGTACACCCCTCAGTTGGTCTGAGCCCGGAGAAAGAGAATTCTTTGGAGTTGACCTGGTCAAAGATATGGAAGAGAAAGTCAAGCAGATACAAGAGAATATGAAGATTGCCCAATCTCGACAGAAAAGCTACGCTGACAAGAGACGTCGACCTCTGAAGTTTCAAGTTGGAGATTATGTATATCTCAAGGTTTCACCAACCAAAGGAGTCACTCGTTTTGGAGTCAAGGGAAAGTTAGCACCCCGCTACATTGGTCCGTTTGAGATTTTGGAATGTTGTGGCAAGGTAGCTTACAAGCTGAAGTTGCCCAATCATCTCTCTGCTGTCCACAATGTTTTCCATGTATCCCAACTCAAGAAGTGTCTCAGAGTACCAGAACATGTCGTGGAAGTTGAAGGTGTCGAGCTAGAGCCTGATCTATCCTACTCGGAATATCCAGTTCGCGTGTTGGATCACAAGGATCGTGTTACCCGAAGAACTACCACAAGATGGTACAAAATCCAGTGGAACCAGCACTCTGAAGAAGAAGCTACTTGGGAATCTGAAGACTTCTTAGCAAAGAACTACCCCGACTTTCTCGAATCTCTGTCGATGTAAAGTTTTGCCTTTATCTCTTCTTTGTCCTTTCGTAAGACGAGGAATCTCGGGGCGAGATTTCTTTTAGGGGGGAAGGCTGTAACACCTCTGGTGTTTAGCATGTAATTAACCTGACATATCATCATTATCATCTTTAAGCATCTTGATCATGATTTCATGTGTATGCATTTTGCTAAGTGTATCATTTTATGTGAAGTACCTCTATTGCAAAAAACCCTAATTAGCCCACTTCTCTCTACTAGGGCAAAATGGTAATTTCATCTCTGTGACTAGCTTTGTGTAATTCTTGTTCCTTTGGTGTCTTGAAGTGTTGTTGTGTTGGCCAAAGTTCAAAAATAAGAATTTGATTTCAAATCTTTTTTGCAAAACCCTGATTTCCAAACCTTGGATTTTATCCCTCTTGTTGTGAATTCAAAAATTATTCAAAATTTGAGGATTGGTCCAAAAAGCAAAGTTGTAGATCTGTCAAAGAGAAACAACTTTGGTATTCACAAATTTTCAAGTTGCAGTACAAAGTTTTGAGTTATTTCAAATCCATTCAAACCTTGACTTTTGTTCCCTTTTCAGTTTTCAAAATTAGTTCAAAAACTAATGAGTTTCAGGAGAAGTGTTTAATAGCAAAGTTGTAGGTTTTGATAAGAGGAACAACTTTCATGTTTAAGGATTTTCAAGTTTCAGTTTAAAATTCAAAGTAATTTTGAATTGATTCAAATTCTAAAGTGTCCCCTTTTCTGATTTCAAATGTTGTTCAAAAACTATTTGGATTTTGAAAATGTTCATATTGGCAAAGTATGTAGATCTCATTTTTCTGAGCAACTTTGATGTTTGAAGTTTTTGTCGCACAGTTCAAATTTTGGGAGCAAATTGCAAAATTCAGAAACTAGCCAAAAGTCAAACCCTAGCCCCTACACTGTTCCTCTTCTTCCTAGCGACAGGGGGGGGGCCCGGCCATGGCGCCGGCGCTGCGCCTGCAGCGCATACGGCTGCTCCCCACGCGCCACCAACCTGCCGCCGCTGTCGCCCTGTTCCCTCCGCGCCCGCACGCGAGCGCTGACCCTCGCTACCGTCCCCTACAGTCCTCTGCGCGCCGCCGCCGCGTGGCCAGTTGCCGGCCGAGCTTGCGCCCGAGCCCCGGCTGCACGCCAGCTTATCCGCCAGAGCGCAATCGAGTGCGCACGCCCCCGCAAACCTCACCCGCGCAACCCCGAGGTCTCTACCGGCCCCTGGCCGTGCCTATATAAAGCCCGCCGGAGCCCGACCTCCCTCACTCATCTCCGCCTACCGTGGCCAGCACAGTCCACGTGCCTCCGCCGCTCCACCACCTAGCTCAGAAGCTCCGCCTTGAGCGCGTGAAGCTTTTCCCACCCTCAATTTCACCTCTACCGTCCCCGTTCGCCCGGCGTAAGCTCGCCGTTCCCATCTCCGGCAGAAACCCGGCGAGCTCGGGTTCGTGAAATTCGCCGTCTCCGGCCATGATCATCCCTCACCGACCCCCGTGTCGTGTTCTTGGTTCCGTGCGACTCTGACCAGGCCCTTGCGGTCTCGTGTGTTGCGCAGGGATCGCCGAAGCGCCGGATCGCCGCTCGCCGCGAAGTAGTCTCCGTGTCGAACCTCACCCTCGAGCACGTGTCGAGCCTCCTTCCTCGAGCCTCACCCTGGCACGTGCCGAGCCACACCCTCGAGCCCTGCCTCCAATCCGTGGTAAGCACCGAGGCCTCGGCTCTGCTTCCACTCCGTCTCGCCCGAGCCCAAGCCTCGGCGAGCGCGTACTCTCCGCTTCGCCCGAGTCAGGCCTCGGACGGAGGCTTACTTCTCCGTCTCGCCCGAGCCTCCGGGCCAGGCCTCGGACGAAGCTGTCGCTTCCGTTTCGACCGAGCCCGTCTCGACCGAGCCCCGCGCGATTCGCCCGAGCCCGCGATTCGCCGAGCCCGGCCTAGAAGGAGGACAGTGCTCTTCTCTTTTCTGAGAGATGTGAATAGTGTTCTGTTTTCTCTTTTTTGTATGATTTTCTGTCTGCACCCAAAAATTCTGAAATTTTTGTGGTAGACTCTTTATGCTCTGGAGTATTTTATAAAAATTTGAAACTTGAGTTTTGTGCAAAGATTTGAAAAATGCTAAAATTCCCCTTTTAATTGAAAAATGAAGGTTTTGGTATTTTTGGAGAGTGATCTATAACTCCAAAAATCTGGAGATAAATTTTATGAGACCTTGTTATAACATTGCTGAACCTCTGGTAAAATTTTGAAGTCTTTTGGAGCAAGTTGATTTTTGAGCTTTATTTTAAGGAATAGTGCCTTTTGTTAATTAATGTCTAGATTTAATTGAGCACCATAATGACCTCCAAAAATTATAAATTTGTTTTGCCATCTATTTATACCATAACAAACTTATGTGATTAATTTGGTAATTTTTGGAGCATCTTCATAAAATGACCTTTTTAAATAATTAAGAAAAATAGGAAAAGTTGATTAGGGTTAGTGTTGAATGCCCTGTGATGTGACTTTTGGATTGATTGATGTTCATAGACCCCTACCCCTCTGGTCTATGATGTTTGTGATGCCTTATGATGTTTATGCTTAGGCTTAATAAAAGTTGCTTAGTAAAGTTGGCTAATATTGCTAAAAGGGATAAGTAATCCTATTGTCCACTTTAACCACCTACTCATAATTTGCATAAGCTATACTCTAGTTTTATCCTATGCACTTTGTTCATACTAGCATCTCATGTGCATGCATCACTTGCATACGTATAGTGACCGAGGAAGAAGGCCCTGAAGTCGAGGTAGCCACCGAAGGATCTGTCCCCGAGGCGACCCCGAGCTCCGACACCTATACCTACCCCGAGTCTGCTCTTTTTGCCATCCAAGGCAAGCCCCGGTGCATTTAACCCCTTTCCTTGAATTTATAAATGTTTCCTTAAATGTCTTTGAGTAAATTATTGCATTAGGTTATAGGAGTTGAGTGAAATCCTATCTGATGCATTATCTACCTTGATCAATGACACACCCGATACCTGCTTTTCAAAACTATTTGCAAAATGCTTAGCAATGCTATTCAATAGATTTGCAATAAAAATGCCAATTTCAAAAGTGTGATCACTTTAAGAATAGTTTATGGGAATTTCTGGCTTTACTCCCACTATTGGCTAAGTATCTGATCCGTACTTCAGTCAATGGGAAGAGAGGTTGTCCTTGCGTACGGTGCCGTCATGTTGTAGTCCGGGACTCAACAGTTGACACCGACCGGGACAGGGTTGAAAACTGACAGGACCTGTACTCTCGGGTTAGAGTCCCGAGGTGCTTGTCGCTGGCTGGAAAATTTTAGGGACCACCTGTATGGGGGCCTGCTGACTAAGACTTGCAACTATTCACATACTACGGAAAGCTTCGGCTCCGAGGAATCCTTTATTGGACCGACAACCGCGCACTGGGAGTGGAGAGATGGCGGAAGTAGCATGTACCCACGTGGGTTAAGTCCCGGATTGGAGTGGTGTACTGTACTTCCGGGTGGCGTAGGACCGGGCCCAATCTTGGAGGAATCGTGGTAGACGAGTTGGTATATGCAAGCTTTGGTGCTACATATGCAGTGTGGATAGGGACCCTCAGCTGAGTATTATTTATCCGGATTAACGCTGCTCCTCGGTTATGGAGACTTAGTCACTGACTGTCAACAGGGAGTGGTTCTCAACTAGGAATGTTTTGAAATGTAAAATGAATCATGAACGATGAAGATTTGAGGAATACCGAATCTTTCAAAACTAAAATAAGGTTTACAAAAATGCTTTTCTGCAAAAATACTTGAACTTGCTTAAGCCTTACCTTGACTACCCTAAGCCTCTCATACCTGAGTCTTCTCCCTTTTCTTTAGTCGGGTAAGTCTTGTTGAGTACCTTTGTACTCAGGGTTCTTTTACCCATGTTGCAGGTATGGCAGATTCCTCAGTATGCCTTGGACCCTGCTGTGTGACTGTTGTTCAGGAAGAGGCCGATGAGGCCGATGAGTGATTATTCACCCTCGGGCTGGGTGAAGTATCTTTATCTTTTAGTGGTTGTCATATGCTACCCTAGCCAACTCTATCTATTTGAACTATGGTCTGTAATAACTTCACTTTAATGTTTATGTTGAACCCTGGTTTGTAAAACTATTGTTATTTAAGTCTTCCGCTATTTACTCCGATGTTATTTGTCAAAATGTTCAAGAGATTGTAACTGAATTGTGAGATGATCCTGCGGACATCGGGCACTGATGTAGCCCAGTAGCGGAACCGGTCTTAATCTCTTGGCTGTACGGATCGAACTGTCAGTGGTTGACAGTGATCAGTGGGCCATGGGATTAGGGTCCGTTACGTCACAGAGTGGTATCGGAGCATCTCACTACGACGTTGCAATCTTTTTGCGAAAACTTCAAAAGGTTTTTAAGTCCAAAACTAAGCTTGACTATTTTGAGTCCAAATTGCTTCTCTCATCTCATCTTGTCTTTGGCAACTAGTAGCAAGACAACTTGTATAAGCCCTATGTACCTTACCTTAGTAGTTGCATTGCCTTGTTCCGTAGGAACGAATCATGCATCATGTCATAATCACTTAAGTATATAAAAGAGTTCGTTAGGATAGTGTCCCTATACCTTTTTTCTTGCTAGCATTTCTCATCTATAACCTCTTGTCCAGATATGGTCATTATCAAGCGGACTGCTCGCAAGTCGACTGGACCGAACGGTGTGCCGCGTCACCAGCTGGCGCCACGCACCGGAGAAGAGACTGGAGAATCCTCCAATGGATCGTCGTTTTCCCCGTCATACCCGCAAACAGCTGAAGGAGGAAATCAAGAATCTGAAGGCTGAGATGGAGAACATGGAGCATGACTTCTATCTTTCCCGCCTGGAGTTTTATGAGGCACGAGCTTCCCTGGAGCAGGCCAATCGGAACACGGTTCGCGCTATCGAGCAGCGCAATGATGCTTGGACCCGCGAGACGTCACCAGAGCCCAGCTCCATGGACTGCAGCAGTACACTGCCCAGATTGAGCAGTACAATGATATGCTTCATGAGGAGGTACATCAACTGTACAACCAACTTCACCCCGTGGCTCCACCTGTTGCTGAGGATCCAGAAGATGGAGTCGTGGAGGAACCTGAAGTAGAACATGAGCCAGACCAGAATGAAGAAGTGGAACCGGCAGAAGATGTCCATGCCGAGGACGAGGATGAGGAGGAAGAGCCCGAACTCATCATCGAAGATGAAGACGACGATGAAGACATGATCATCATCGATGACGACTAGATTCATTGTGTCTCATGCCATCTGCTCACCTAAAGCCTTAAGTCTAGGTTTGGGGCGTTAGTTGGTCTTCAGTCTAGTCGAGTCTGTATCTTGCCTTGTACCTTTCCTTTGTCAGTTAGTGGCTATCTATCGAACCTCTGTATCAGTTATCTACCCTTGCATCAATGAATCTTATCAGTCAGTTTCGTTCAAAATCAATCTTTGGATGCTAAGTTCCCAAGTTCTTAACAGATGCCTGTGAACACCCGCACTGGAGCCGGAAGTTCCGGAGGTGCCAACCTCCAAACTCCTTCTCCAACTTCCTATGCCTCAAAAACCAGCAACCACCCAGTTGAATACCGCCTGTGTTCCGGAAGTCAGGGATATTCCCGTGGTCAGTGAGTTCCCTGATGTCTTCCCAGAAGATCTACCTGGTCTGCCTCCCAACCATAATGTTGAGTTTGCCATAGAGCTAAAGCCCGGGACTGCTCCTATATCCCGTAGAGCTTATCGAATGCCTCCCAGAGAGTTGGCAGAGCTGAAGATCCAATTGCAAGAGCTATTGGATAAGGGTCTCATTCGCCCAAGTTCATCTCCTTGGGGCTGTCCTGCTATCTTTGTGAAGAAGAAGGACAAAAGTCTTCGTCTGTGCGTTGACTATCGCCCGCTCAACTGAGGTCACCATCAAGAATAAATATCCCTTGCCTCGCATTGACCTTCTTTTTGACCAGTTATCTGGAGCCAGAGTGTTCTCCAAAATTGATCTCAGATCTGGCTATCACCAAATAAAAATCCGTCCGGAAGACATTCCTAAAACAGCTTTCACCACCAGATATGGTCCTATATGAGTACTTGGTCATGTCCTTTGGCTTGACCAATGCCCCCGCTCACTTCATGTATCTCATGAACTCTGTGTTCATGCCAGAGCTCGATAAATTTGTAGTCGTGTTCATTGACGACATCCTTGTCTATTCAAGAACTCCTGAAGATCACGCCAAGCATCTTCGAATCGTTCTCTCTCGTCTCAGAGATCACCAGCTGTATGCCAAGTTCAGTAAATGTGAATTCTGGCTAGATCGAATTCAATTCCTTGGTCATGTCCTGTCCGCTGAAGGTGTGTCAGTTGACCCTGGAAAAGTGGCAGATATCTTGGATTGGAAGCCACCAACCACTGTCCGCGAAGTTCGCAGCTTCATGGGAATGGCTGGATATTATCGTCGATTCATCCCTAGATTTCTCCAGAGTCGCCAAGCCTATCACAGAGTTGTTGAAGAATTCCGTGGATTTCGTTTGGTCACCAGCCTGTGAGCAAGCCTTTCAAGCCCTTGAAGAAACTGTTAACCACATCACCAGTCCTAGCTCAACCAGATATCGAGAAACCCTTCGATGTATACTGTGATGCATCTGGTACTGGTTTGGGCTGTGTTTTGATGCAAGAAGGACGAGTAATCGCTTATGCCTCACGACAGCTTAAGCGACATGAGGAAAACTACCCAACCCATGATCTTGAGCTAGCAGCAGTCGTGCATGCCTTGAAGATTTGGCGTCACTATCGGTTGGGCAGCACCTGCAATATGTATACGGATCACAAGAGCCTAAAGTATATCTTCACTCAAGAAGAGTTGAATATGAGGCAAAGAAGATGGCTTGAGTTGATTAAAGATTATGATCTTGAGGTGCATTACCATCCTGGTAAGGCAAATGTAGTTGCCGATGCCCTCAGTCGCAAGTCATACTGCAGCTGTCTGACGACGAAGCTGTCTGATTTTTCCTTGTGCCATGAACTTGAAAGGATGGGTATCGAAATGATCCCGCAAGGAAGCCTGAACAATGTCAGCATAGAAACATCCATCAAGGATCAAGTCATTGTTGCTCAGAGGGATAACCCTTGGAATCAAGCACATCATCGAAAAGGTCCAGACCGGAAAGGCTGATTGTTTCAGGATCGATGATGTAGGAGTTGTTTGGTTCAAGAACCGTCTAGTAGTTCCCAAGGTGCCTGAATTGAGACAGTTAATCCTTGATGAAGCACACGTGACCAGATTCTCTATTCACCCCGGCAGCAACAAGATGTACCAAGACTTAAAGCAGAGATTCTGGTGGACTAAAATGAAGATTGAGATTGCCCGGTATGTCGCTCAGTGTGATACCTGCCAAAGAGTCAAGGCAGTACACATGAAGCCTGGAGGAGAATTGCAACCTCTGTCAGTACCCGCTTGGAAATGGGACGACATTAGTATGGATTTTGTCAATGGACTACCCAAGACCCAGAAAGGCTTTGATTCCATTTGGGTAATCGTGGACCGACTCACCTAACAAGCTCACTTTCTGCCAGTGAAGACCAGTTACACCGTCCCCATGTATGCCGCTTTGTACAAGAACCACATAGTGAAACTTCATGGCATACCCAAGACCATTGTCTCTGATTGTGGTACCCAGTTTGTCGCTAAGTTTTGGAAAGCGTTCCATACCTCACTTGGAACCAAGCTCTTACATAGCACAGCTTATCATCCTCAAACTGATGGACAAACTGAGCGAGTCAACCAAGTGCTGGAGGACATGTTGAGAGCCTGTGTTCTTACCTTCGCAGATACTTGGGATGACTGTTTACCTTTGGCAGAGTTCTCTTATAATAACAGTTACCAAGAGAGCATCAAAATGGCACCCTTTGAAGCACTGTACGGTCGTCGTTGTCGTACACCCCTCAGTTGGTCTGAGCCCGGAGAAAGAGAATTCTTTGGAGTTGACCTGGTCAAAGATATGGAAGAGAAAGTCAAGCAGATACAAGAGAATATGAAGATTGCCCAATCTCGACAGAAAAGCTACGCTGACAAGAGACGTCGACCTCTGAAGTTTCAAGTTGGAGATTATGTATATCTCAAGGTTTCACCAACCAAAGGAGTCACTCGTTTTGGAGTCAAGGGAAAGTTAGCACCCCGCTACATTGGTCCGTTTGAGATTTTGGAATGTTGTGGCAAGGTAGCTTACAAGCTGAAGTTGCCCAATCATCTCTCTGCTGTCCACAATGTTTTCCATGTCTCCCAACTCAAGAAGTGTCTCAGAGTACCAGAACATGTCGTGGAAGTTGAAGGTGTCGAGCTAGAGCCTGATCTATCCTACTCGGAATATCCAGTTCGCGTGTTGGATCACAAGGATCGTGTTACCCGAAGAACTACCACAAGATGGTACAAAATCCAGTGGAACCAGCACTCTGAAGAAGAAGCTACTTGGGAATCTGAAGACTTCTTAGCAAAGAACTACCCCGACTTTCTCGAATCTCTGTCGATGTAAAGTTTTGCCTTTATCTCTTCTTTGTCCTTTCGTAAGACGAGGAATCTCGGGGCGAGATTTCTTTTAGGGGGGAAGGCTGTAACACCTCTGGTGTTTAGCATGTAATTAACCTGACATATCATCATTATCATCTTTAAGCATCTTGATCATGATTTCATGTGTGTGCATTTTGCTAAGTGTATCATTTTATGTGAAGTACCTCTATTGCAAAAACCCTAATTAGCCCACTTCTCTCTACAAGGGCAAAATGGTAATTTCACCTCTATGACTAGCTTTGTGTAATTCTTGTTCCTTTGGTGTCTTGAAGTTTTGTTGTGTTGGCCAAAGTTCAAAAATAAGAATTTGATTTCAAATCTTTTTTGCAAAACCCTGATTTCCAAACCTTGGATTTTATCCCTCTTTTTGTAATTCAAAAATTATTCAAAATTTGAGGTTGGTCCAAAAAGCAAAGTTGTAGATCTGTCAAAGAGAAACAACTTTGGTATTTACGAATTTTCAAGTTGCAGTACAAAGTTTTGAGTTATTTCAAATTCATTCAAACCTTAACTTTTGTTCCCTTTTCAGTTTTCAAAATTAGTTCAAAAACTAATGATTTTCTGGAAAAGTGTATAATAGCAAAGTTGTAGGTTTTGATAAGAGGAACAACTTTCATATTTGCAGATTTTCAAGTTTCGGTTTAAAATTCAAAGTAATTTTGAATTGATTCAAACTTGAAAAGTGTCCCCTTTTCTGTTTTTGAATATTGTTCAAAAACTATTGGATTTTGAAAATGTTCTTATTGACAAAGTTGTAGATCTCTTTTTTCTGAGCAACTTTGGTGTTTTGAGTTTTTGTTGCTCAGTTCAATTTTTGGGAGTAATTTGCAAAATTCAGAAACTGGCAAAAAGTCAAACCCTAGCCCCTACACTGTTCTTCTTCCCGTAGAGCCAGGGGAAAAAGGGGGGGGGGCCCGGCCATGGCGCCGGCGCTGCGCCTGCAGCGCATGCGGCTGCTCCCCACGCGCCACCAACCTGCCGCCGTTGTCTCCCTGTTCCCTCCGCGCCCGCACGCGAGCGCTGACCCTCGCTCTCGGCCCCTACAGTGCCCAGCGCGCCGCCGCCGCGTGGCCGTTGCCGGCCGAGCTTGCGCCCGAGCCCCGGCTGCACGCCAGCTTATCCGCCAGAGCGCAATCGAGTGCGCACGCCCCCGCAAACCTCACCCGCGCAACCCCGAGGTCTCTACCGGCCCCTGGCCGTGCCTGTAAAAGCCCCGCCGGAGCCCGACCTCCCTCACTCATCTCCGCCACCGTGGCCAGGCCAGTCCAGTGCCTCCGCCGCTCCACCACCTAGCTCAGAAGCTCCGCCTTGAGCGCGTGAAGCTTTTCCACCCTTCAATTTCACCTCTACCGTCCCCGTTCGCCCGGCGTAAGCTCGCCGTTCCCATCTCCGGCAGAAACCCGGCGAGCTCGGGTTCGTGAAATTCGCCGTCTCCGGCCATGATCATCCCTCACCGACCCCCGTGTCGTGTTCTTTGGTTCCGTGCGACTCTGACCAGGCCCTTGCGGTCTCGTGTGTTGAGCAGGATCGCCGAATCGCCGGAGCGCCGCCGCGGTCGTCTCCGTGTCGAGCCTCACCCTCGAGCACGTGTCGAGCCTCACCCTCGAGCACGTGTCGAGCCTCACCCTCGAGCCCTGCCTCCGACCCGTGGTAAGCACCCGAGGCCTCCGGCCTCTGCTTCCACTCCGTCTCGCCCGAGCCCAAGCCTCGGCGAGCGCTTGCTTCTCCGTCTCGCCCGAGCCCAAGCCTCGGCGAGCGCTTGCTTCTCCGTCTCGCCCGAGCCCAAGCCTCGGCGAGCGCTTGCTTCTCCGTCTCGCCCGAGCCTCCGGGCCAGGCCTCGGACGAAGCTGTCGCTTCCGTCTCGACCGAGCCCGTCTCATCCGAGCCGTTTCGCCCGAGCCCTTCATAGAAGGAGCACAGTGCTCTTTTTCCTTTTTGGGGAGTTGTGAATAGTGTTCTGTTTTCTCTTTTTTGTGTGAATTAATCGGTTGTTCCTTAAATGCTAAGAAAATTATGGTATGCTCCTTGAACTGTGTAGTATTTTATGAAAATATGAAACCTGACTTTTCCGCAAGAATTTGAAAATGTAAAATTCCCCTTTTAATTGAAAAATGAAGGTTTTGGTATTTTTGGAGAGTGATCTATAACTCCAAAAATCTTGAGATAAATTTTTGAGACCTTGTTATAACATGCTGAACCTCTGGTAAAATTTTGAAGTCTTTTGGAGCAAGTTGATTTTTGAGCTTTATTTTAAGGAATAGTGCCTTTTGTTAATTAATGTCTAGATTTAATTGAGCACCATAATGACCTCCAAAAATTATAAAATTTGTTTTGCCATCTATTTATACCATAACAAACTTATGTGATTAATTTGGTAATTTTTGGAGCATCTTCATAAAATGACCTTTTTAAATAATTAAGAAAAATAGAAAAAGGTGATTAGGGTTAGTGTTGAATGCCCTGTGATGTGACTTTTGGATTGATTGATGTTCATAGACCCCTACCCCTCTGGTCTATGATGTTTGTGATGCCTTATGATGTTTATGCTTAGGCTTAATAAAAGTTGCTTAGTAAAGTTGGCTAATATTGCTAAAAGGGATAAGTAATCTATTGTCCACTTTAACCACTACTCATAATTGCAAAGCTATACTCTAGTTTTATCCTATGCACTTTGTTCATACTAGCATCTCATGTGCATGCATCACTGCATACGTATAGTGACCGAGGAAGAAGGCCCTGAAGTCGAGGTAGCCACCGAAGGATCTGTCCCCGAGGCGACCCCGAGCTCCGACACCTATACCTACCCCGAGTCTGCTCTTTTTGCCATCCAAGGCAAGCCCCGGTGCATTTAACCCCTTTCCTTGAATTTATAAAATGTTTCCTTAAATGTCTTTGAGTTAAATTATTGCATTAGGTTATAGGAGTTGAGTGAAATCCTATCTGATGCATTATCTACCTTGACCAATGACACACCCGATACCTGCTTTTCAAAACTATTTGCAAAATGCTTAGCAATGCTATTCAATAGATTTGCAATAAAAATGCCAATTTCAAAAGTGTGATCACTTTAAGAATGTTTATGGGAATTTGGCTTTACTCCCACTATTGGCTAAGTATCTGATCCGTACTTAGTCAATGGGAAGGAGAGGTTGTCCTTGCGTACGGTGCCGTCATGTTGTAGTCCGGGACTCAACAGTTGACACCGACCGGGACAGGGTTGGAAAACTGACAGGACCTGTACTCTCGGGTTAGAGTCCCGAGGTGCTTGTCGCTGGCTGGAAAATTTTAGGGACCACCTGTATGGGGGCCTGCTGACTAAGACTTGCAACTATTCACATACTACGGAAAGCTTCGGCTCCGAGGAATCCTTTATTGGACCGACAACCGCGCACTGGGAGTGGAGAGATGGCGGAAGTAGCATGTACCCACGTGGGTTAAAGTCCCGGATTGGAGTGGTGTACTGTACTTCCGGGTGGCGTAGGACCGGGCCCAATCTTGGAGGAATCGTGGTAGACGAGTTGGTATATGCAAGCTTTGGTGCTACATATGCAGTGTGGATAGGGACCCTCAGCTGAGTATTATTTATCCGGATTAACGCTGCTCCTCGGTTATGGAGACTTAGTCACTGACTGTCAACAGGGAGTGGTTCTCAACTAGGAATGTTTTGAAATGTAAAATGAATCATGAACGATGAAGATTTGAGGAATACCGAATCTTTCAAAACTAAAATAAGGTTTACAAAAATGCTTTTCTGCAAAAATACTTGAACTTGCTTAAGCCTTACCTTGACTACCCTAAGCCTCTCATACCTGAGTCTTCTCCCTTTTCTTTAGTCGGGTAAGTCTTGTTGAGTACCTTTGTACTCAGGGTTCTTTTACCCATGTTGCAGGTATGGCAGATTCCTCAGTATGCCTTGGACCCTGCTGTGTGACTGTTGTTCAGGAAGAGGCCGATGAGGCCGATGAGTGATTATTCACCCTCGGGCCGGGTGAAGTATCTTTATCTTTTAGTGGTTGTCATATGCTACCCTACCAACTCTATCTATTTGAACTATGGTCTGTAATAACTTCACTTTAATGTTATGTTGAACCCTGGTTTGTAAAATTATTGTTATCTAAGTCTTCCGCTATTTACTCCGATGTTATTTGTCAAAATGTTCAAGAGATTGTAACTGAATTGTGAGATGATCCTGCGGACATCGGGCACTGATGTAGCCCAGTAGCGGAACCGGTCTTAATCTCTTGGCTGTACGGATCGACTGCCAGTGGTTGACAGTGATCAGTGGGCCATGGGATTAGGGTCGTTACGTTACAATGCGTTTGCAAGTGTTTGTTTTGTAGTCCAATAGGGTGCAAGTGTGACTTGGACAAAGGCTAAGTGGTGATCCGATGATCAACACCTCAAGCAAGACATTTGAAGCTCAATAGAAGACTCTCAAGATCAAGCAAAGTTCAAGGCACAAGAACGGAACCAAGACGGCGCAAGAAACCGCGAAGAAACGAAGAAGAAGGAGTGATCGGACGCTGCTTCGCAGTGACCGGACGCTGGCCTGGATGCGTCCGGTCAGTTCACCCAGCCAACAGCGCCACGTCAAAAGCGACCGGACGCTACGCCAGTTGGACCGGACGCGACAATGCGACTGTTCATCAGCGTGACCACGTGACCGGACGCTACGACGTCGACCGGACGTTGGAGCTCAGCAGAGTCCGATCGAACTTAGAGAGGTTCCAGAGGCACGAAAACGCGACCGGACACGTCCGATCGGTGCCTGTGCAGGCTAGCAACTAGCCGTTGGAGGGACCGGACGCGTCCGGTCAGGACGTGGAGTGCGTCCGGTCGATGGCAGAAAAGCCCATCCCTTTGCCCAGTGGCTCTATTTGGTTGGGGCTCTATAAATACCCCCATGGCCGGCCAAAACAATAAGGTTGGAGCTCAAGGAAGTATACCAAGTGTATAGACACATATTTAGTTGCTCTAGCCACCAAAGTGCTTAAGTGAAATACAAGGTGATTAGTAGAGGTGCTTTGCGAAGTGCTTAAGCTAGTTAGACCACCACTTTGCGCTTGCTCTAGGTGTTAGGCCTAGTGTTTAGTGAGGTTGAAAACATCTCATCTACCGGTGCTTGCACGCACCGTGGTTGTACATCGGCGGGGCTTGTAGTCTTGCGAGATCACACCAACCGAGTTTGTGGTGTGGCCGCCTCCGTGTACCGAAGGGAACAAGGCCCGCGGCGCTTTGGCCGGAAACTTGATAGTGAAGACGGCGGGGAGCATCCGGGAGAGGCTTTGCCACGAGTGGCTTAACCGGAGACCCACTTGCATGTGGGGAAGGACCGGAGCTATCCACGGAGTCACCCGACCGGGAGCTTGGCCCTTGCGAGGGATTCCTTGCGAGGGGCTCCAACGAGGACTAGGGAGAAGCTTGCGTGCTTCTCGATACCTCGGTAAAAATACCGGAGTCGTCGACGGGAGTTTGCATCTCTATCACACTCTTTAGCTTCCGCATTTACATTGCTACCTTGTTCATGCTTTACCTTTCCTAGCTTACTCTTGCTAGTTGATAGGTTTGGAAACTAGGTTGCATAACTCCTTTTGCGGTAGAGATAGCAAACACACTTAGCAAAACCTTAATTGCACATTAGATAGTTTACTTTCTTGCATAGGTTTTGCTTAGGTGGAAATTAGAGGCCATAGTTTAGAGTAGAAGTTTTAAGTTGCCTAATTCACCCCTCCCCCCCTCTTAGGCGTCACGGTCCTTTCAATTGGTATCGGAGCCGGTTGGCTCTCTTGTGGACTCTTGGCTTAATCGCCTTCGAGCCGACGCCCCTAAGAGAGGTTGGGATGGATACCTCTAGGCCTCCGCACTTTGACGGCACTAACTTTCCTTACTATAGTGCTAGGATGGCTTGCTTTTTAGAAGCTGTTGATCTAGGTGTTTGGAGAGTCACCCGCGACGGGATGAAACCCATTAAGAATCCCGAGAAGCCTACCGCGGGTGATGAAAAAGAAATTCATCTTAATGCTAGAGCTAAAAATTGCTTGTTTGAATCTATTAGCATGGATGTCTTTAACCAAGTTTTTACTTTGCAAACATCTCATGAAATTTGGTTAAAGCTTCATGAGCTCCATGATGGTACAAGTAATGTACGTGAGCAAAAACATCACCTAACTAAAACAAGCTATGATTCCTTTAAAATGAATGATAATGAGCTTGTTCGTGATATGTATTCTCGTTTGAATCTAATTATCAATGAGCTCCATTCAATAGGAATTACAAAGCTAGGTGATGCGGATATTGTGAGGAAGATCATCTCCGTGCTTCCAAAGAACAAGTATGCAACCATCATCACCATCCTCCACAACATGGAGGACTTGAGCACCATGACCCCCGCCATTGTCATTGGCAAATTGGTGGCATTTGAGATGTCACGCAAGATGGGTCAAGAAGAAGCCACTTCATCAAGCAAAGACATTGCTCTCACATGTGAGCACAAAAAGATAAAGGGCAAAAAGCAAGTTGAAACAAGCTCAAGCTCCTCAAGTGAAGAAGAGGATGATGAAGATGAAGATGAAGAATCTAGTGATGATGATCAAGCCTCCACCTCATCCGACTCCTCCTTAGATGAAGAAGAAACAATCAAGCTCATGAAAGGAGTGAAGAGGATGATCCGCAAGCTCAATGTCAAGGGTGTGCCCATCACCATAGAAGATTGCCTCTTCACCAATCAAAGAAGAGAGCAAAGAAAAAAGGGATGCTATGGATGCGGCAAAAGAGGGCACTTTGTGGAAGATTGCCCAAAGCAAAAGCCCACGCCCAAGGACAAGAAAAAGAAGGGATGCAAGGCCAAAGCTCTCACCACCATCAAGACATGGGATGATTCATCAAGTGATGATGAAGCCCATCACAAGAGACATGGCCGCAAGCACTCATCATCAAGCTCCTCACGTATGTGCCTTATGGCACGAGGTAACACAAGCCCTATCTCTAGTGATAGTGATAGAGATAGTGATAGTGATGATGAGCTACCTTCTTACAATCAACTTGTGCAAGATAATCTTAAATATGCTAAAGCTTGTACTAGCCAACAAAAGAAGATTAAGGTCTTAAAAGAAAAATTAGATAGTTCTAAACAAGCCTACAATACTATGCTAGATCAATATGAAACTTTTTCAAACTTAAATGTTGAGCTATCTAATAAAATTGAGAAACTTGAGGCTAGTATAAGCACATATGATAGCACAAGTAATGATGAGCAACTTGCTAAGAAAAATGAAAAACTAAAAGCAAAGTTAGCTAGCACACAAGATGCTTACAAAAGTTTGCTTGCAAAATGAAAATTATGTGTAAACATTGTGATGAGCTAACTAATAAAGTTGCTAATCTTGAAACCATTGGAGCAAACCCCACCGAGGCACCTAAAATTGAAAAATCAATCTTTAATATGCCTAAAAAGGATGCCTCTACTTCTTGCATTGATTTACTCGATTTAGACTCACTCATGTGCAAACAAGCTTGTGTTGAGAATGTCATTGTAGAAACATGCACACAAGAAGTTGCAATGGAGAATGAGCTACTAAATCAAGAAGTGGCTCGCCTCACCAAGGACTTGACTCAAGCAAAAGGCAAGACAAAGCAAACCCGAACTCATCAAGATAACACTATCAAGGAAGTGAAGAAGCTTGATGAGGAGCAAACCGTGGTTTGTTATGTTTGCCACAAGGAAGGCCACAAGTCCTATGAGTGCAAGGTGAAGCATGGGGGAGAAAAGAAGAAAGAGAAAAACAAAAAGCAAACAAGCAAGCTCTCCAACACCTACACCAACAAGGTGAACAAGAAGGCCTCCACACCTTATCTTTTGAAGAAGAAGAAGAATGACAAGGTGGTGGCCATCAAGGTGAACAAGCAAGCCAACAATGGGGCCAAACGTATTTGGGTGCCTAAGGACATCATCTCAACCATGAAGAGCACCAAAAAGGTTTGGGTCCCAAAAGGGAAGTGAGTTGCCAATTTGGCAACGGGGAATTTGGAGACTTGGCAAAGTTTTGGGTGCGTATCATGGGGTGCATCACATTGGATCATGTCATTGCCAGGTATGTTAGTAAGTACTATGTACCCAAGTTCCCCCACCCATGTTAGGTAACTAGATTTAAATTCTTGCATTTACTTTCATTTGGTTTAAACTCTTGCAAGTTCTTTAGCATCTAGTTCCTTCTTTGCCTATGTTTGCATTAGTATATTCATATCTTTTGTCATGCAAATTAGGCTTTATCATATGGTAGTTTTGCTCGGTATCTCTCACATTCTTAGAGCAATTCTACATGGTCTTAATTGGTTGGAAGCATGGCACATAGCTTCTTTTACTTTGTATTTATCTTATATGTGCCAAAGACCAAATTATAGATAAACTACCCCAATTACCATCTTCAATTGATGTCACATTTCTTGTAATATCAATATGGAAAATGGTAGTTTGACCTTACCAGTCAATGTGCATATCTCCCACAAGTATTCCAACTTGTATGCACACTTTTAGGGGGAGTTTACTCTACAATTTGGAAACTTTGAGACTAACACTACTTTCAAGTCTATCATGTGTGTAGTAGTCTCATTGCAAGGAAAATGGAGTTCCCGGAGACAAGCATCATATGTGATGAGAAGTCATTTGGTATCTACATATGGTATTCCTAACCGATAACCTTATGTTGATTTCACTTTGATACTCTTATATGCTCTCTCCATACATTATATAGTTTAAACTCCTTTATGCTTTATTTTGTCAGTTATGCATATGCTTTAGCCTTACATCATATGTATGCATATACTTAGGGGGAGTTTAGCTTATATAATGTTTCCTCTCTAGAGCTTTAATGTCTTCCTTTTCGGTGTTTGATTCCAAAGGGGGAGAATGTGTAGGGACCAAAATCAAGCCCAAACTAAAACAAACAAAATAACCAAAATCATTTTTCAAAAATTCTATGGTTATTTTCATGGGAATGGTTCAAAAAGGGAGGAAGTGATTTTGGAGTTAGGGGGAGACTTAATCCATAAAGTCACAAAGAGGGACTCTATGGCAAGGGCAAGATATGTTAAGATAAAAGTGTTTCAATTTGATATCTTTTAAACATCATATGATCTTGCCTTTGCATTGCATCCTAGCAAGTAGATTGCATTTTAAACTTTTTATCTTCTATTTGCTTGTTTTGGTCGTGTTGTCATCAATCACCAAAAAGGGGGAGATTGTAAGAAAAATGGACCTCGAACCATTTAACTTCGGATTTTGGTGTTTGATGAACAACATAACCTAATTGGACTAATGCGTTTGCAAGTGTTTGTTTTGCAGTCCAATAGGGTGCAAGTGTGACTTGGACAAAGGCTAAGTGGTGATCCGATGATCAACACCTCAAGCAAGACATTTGAAGCTCAATAGAAGACTCTCAAGATCAAGCAAAGTCCAAGGCACAAGAACGGAACCAAGACGGCGCAAGAAACCGCGAAGAAACGAAGAAGGAGTGACCGGATGCTGGCCTGGATGCGTCCGGTCAGTTCACCCAGCCAACAGCGCCACGTCAAAAGCGACCGGACGCTACGCCAGTTGGACCGGACGCGACAATGCGACTGTTCATCAGCGTGACCACGTGACCGGACGCTACGGCGTCGACCGGACGCTGGAGCTCAGCAGAGTCCGATCGAACTCAGAGAGGTTCCAGAGGCACGAAAACACGACCGGACGCGTCCGATCGTCTGCGACCGGACTCATGCCAGAGTCCGATCGGTGCCTGTGCAAGCTGGCAACTAGCCGTTGGAGGGATCGGACGCGTCCGGTCAGAACGTGGAGTGCGTCCGGTCGATGGCAGAAAAGCTCATCCCTTTGCCCAACGACTCTATTTGGTTGGGGCTCTATAAATACCCCCATGGCCGGCCAAAACAATAAGGTTGGAGCTCAAGGAAGTATACCAAGTGTATAGACACATATTTAGTTGCTCTAGCCACCAAAGTGCTTAAGTGAAATACTAGGTGATTAGTAGAGGTGCTTTGCGAAGTGCTTAAGCTAGTTAGACCACCGCTTTGCGCTTGCTCTAGGTGTTAGGCCTAGTGTTTAGTGAGGTTGAAAACCTCTCATCTACCGGTGCTTGCACGCACCGTGGTTGTACATCGGCGGGGCTTGTAGTCTTGCGAGATCACACCAACCGAGTTTGTGGTGTGGCCGCCTCCGTGTACCGAAGGGAATAAGGCCCGCGGCGCTTCGGCCGGAAACTTGATAGTGAAGACGGCGGAGAGCATCCGGGAGAGGCTTTGCCACGAGTGGCTTAACCGGAGACCCACTTGCGTGTGGGGAAGGACCGGAGCTATCCACGGAGTCACCCGACCGGGAGCTTGGCCCTTGCGAGGGATTCCTTGCGAGGGGCTCCAACGAGGACTAGGGAGAAGCTTGCGTGCTTCTCGATACCTCGGTAAAAATACCGGAGTCGTCGACGGGAGTTTGCATCTCTATCACACTCTTTAGCTTCCGCATTTACATTGCTACCTTGTTCATGCTTTACCTTTCCTAGCTTACTCTTGCTAGTTGATAGGTTTGGAAACTAGGTTGCATAACTCCTTTTGCGGTAGAGATAGCAAACACACTTAGCAAAACCTTAATTGCACATTAGATAGTTTACTTTTTTGCATAGGTTTTGCTTAGGTGGAAATTAGAGGCCATAGTTTAGAGTAGAAGTTTTAAGTTGCCTAATTCACCCCCTCCCCCTCTTAGCGTCACGGTCCTTTCACTATTTATATAATTTTTATATTTGTAAACTTAGAAACTTAATAGTTATTGATGATTTATATTCCCAATGTTTGACTCTAATCTTTTCTAAAACGACAACTAATATGGGTATGGAGGGAGTACTTCCCAAAGTTTTCTGTTGTTTTGTAAGCTGGAGCTCAAAAACTCAAACAAGGCCATTATTTAATGATTGTTGGGGATCACTTAAAAAATATCATGATTCAGAACTTAGAACGAATGAAACTTTGAAATAAACTTGAACATATCAACTGCCAAAATTTGTACAGGATAAGTGAAAATTGGACATCTAGAGTAAACACCACTTTTATCCAGTTCTACATATCAACAGATACAGATGAGAATCCTCCTTGCAGAAGGCAGGAGAACGAACGAATGGAATAGACTAAATTAACTAGATACAGAAAGAAACACATGGAATACAGTTACAAGTGGACATTAGAATGGTACAGTGCAAGAACTAACAAACTTCTGGGCTCAGAACCGGCACAGATCAACTTTGAGTTCTCTGATAAATGTGCTTTGTTCTTGGGTCGACAATTAGGCCCCTCCCACCATTCACCTCCAGATCATGCCTGCAAGAATAAGTTACCGAGTACTGTCAGTTTTCCAGTTGGCCTGCAAATGCACCAAGAGATGGAAGTATCGTGCACGGCTACTTACTGAAAGACAAAGTCAGGTATTGTAAGTTGCTCGCGTGGTACATATCTGAACAGCTGAACAAGCCTATCCACATATAGAACTTTCTTCCAGACCTAGAGAAAAAGGATGCTAA
Organism: Coix lacryma-jobi var. lacryma-jobi; assembly: GCA_009763385.1. Lineage (NCBI taxonomy): Eukaryota > Viridiplantae > Streptophyta > Magnoliopsida > Poales > Poaceae > Coix > Coix lacryma-jobi. Next base: position 129,639,426 of record CM019823.1, on the reverse strand, counting down.
GATCTCATGCAGCACAGTGAAGAGAAATATTAACTGTTAGCTGGGAGGTACCTCTCCATCTACAACCATCTGCATTGCCAAAACAGCTGTTCTCAAGCCCAATGTTGGGTGGAGTACATAAATTGCCTGTTTGTAGTCAATGTTGTTAGAAGAGTGAACCTGTTATAGCCTTATATAGAATAAATAGAATACAAATTATTAACAATAAAATATACTGACATGAAGGTTGCGCTGATGTTTCCGTCCTAGTATTTGTTGTAACCGCTTCATAAATCCTAAATCTGGTTGCCTGAAAATTCAACAAGATGTTAATTTTCTTATATTATATTGATTAAAAGCAAAAAAAAAGGACTTTCTTCAGTGACATATTTCTCAGACACTTACGGTTGTAATGATGCTGCGGAGTGGAAATATACAATTGTATATGGCTTCTGAATCAAAGGTTCAAACTCCTATGACAAGAAAGATGACACAACTTTTCAGAATTAACTTATTGAAGAAAAAAAAACGAGATGTACAAGATGAGTCTCCCCCTGGTTGAGTCTTTAAGATGTACAAGATGAGTGTCTTAAAAGGGCAACAGATGTACAAGATGAGTAAAGAAATATATACATGTTCTAACAGGGACAGCAGAAGCCATTGAAATTATCAAATGCAAAGAACAAGAATTTTTTCAGTTTAACATTTGCAAGAGCATTCCCTCTAAAAGTCTAAATACACCAAAATGTTCTTAGAGGCCATTTCTACATAACTTTGCTTTAGTTTTGCTGTAAGATCATTCCTCAATTTCATATAATTGTGACCAAGATGGCTGTAGTACTTGGATTGAGTGGCGAGTGCATTTATAAAACTTAAGTTTTACAGTTAAAAAAAAAGTTCCTAAAGGTGTAAATTATCTTGTGTCAGTCACCACCAATGTACAAGTATTTTGTAGGAACCAATTATTTGCAAAACTCATGTGGAGGCTTCTTATAACTTGAATTCTGCAAACGTGGAGTTATGGCAACCACCTTTTGCAAACTTATAATTCGACGCGCTCACTCTAGTGGAGGCTCCCTCATACCTAAGACGTGGAATAGGATCGTTGAAAAATTATTTTATATAATTGAACTAATCAAACTGGCCTTGATACCATATTAAGTTGCATGTATCCATCAGTTCCACCTAGATGGTTTATCTGATGGGGAAATGTGGGCAATTCGTTTATACTTCATTAGTAGTAAGCTTGTGAGCGAGTGGCTCTGTGTTTCTGGTTTCGTTGAGGATCGCTGATTCTGAACACGAGTAACCCAACATCTGTATGCGAAACCTTATTTGCTTTCTAAAACGCAGGGATTCCCCTTCGAAAAAAAAACACAAATACATCAAGCTGATTTATTCTTTTTCATTGAGACACAACATGCACATGGTATACTAACAGAATACACCAGAGACTAGTATTCCAAGCTTTAAGTGATGGAAAAATGCTCAGTGCACATAGAAAACCATAATATACACGGACCCACATAGTTAAAATGCATACTGACACTTAATCTAAGGCTTTAGGAGGTATGCATCAAGATACATTACCTTCACTACATGTAGAACAAACCGCTCAAGATCAAGGCATCGAAGAAGAAAGTGTGCACCGACAACAACCATAACCGGACGTCCTTCAATATCAACTCCACCACGATAACTGCATTTGGTGGAGAATATCAGACTAAGGGCAGTAAAGACACAGGAATGTATGTCATTAAATATTCCTACATAGAACATAATTAAGCACAAGCATACATTATTTTCATTTCAGCAATCTCTGAAAGATTAAGAGAATTTGCTTTAGCGAGGTATCGTGAATGAAGTGAGTATTCCTCTGCTGCAGATAATGAAGGGCAACCTAGATCCCCATATCCAAGTAACCTAGCATAATTAAATCCCTTTTGAGCTTGAGCAGATTTTTCCCACTGCTCCTTGCGCCGTAGATCTGGATCTTTAATTATGGACATAAATGAAGGATCCAAATACGAATCCAGCTTGAAAGAACCCCTGCAGAACAACTAGACAAAATGAGTTGAAGAACACCAACTATTTGAAAACCAAGATCTATGATAATGCGTAGTCAATACAAGAGACCATGTAAATACAGTAAACAACAATGTGACACAGAACCTATAACAAATTACTTGGATGGGGGATGGGTCTATAGAAAAGGAATATTCATCTTTATAATAAGGATATTTCTTTCATAAAACAAGAATGATAATGACTTAAATAAATTGACTTGCAAAAATTAGGAACATAAAAATAAAATTCAAGCTAATTACTGAGTAAAAAATGAGATAACAAATTCTCCCTTGGCTATACATTATTTGTCCATGGCCTATGTTCCACAATATTTGTCCATGAGAATACCAAGAGTGTAGTTATTGTTATATTTGCACCCTAATTAAATGCTTTGAAAGAAAAGTAGTTATTTATGCTATTTATTAGGGTATAGATAGTCATTTCACTTTGATATTTCAAGGAAATAGAACTTCCTCGGTTAATGTGCATGGTGCGCTATGGAAAAAATATTGTAGAACAGAGGTAGTGATAAGATACAGAACAACATCAGGTACATCGAAGATCATGAAGTCTTCAAGTTATATAAATCCAGCTATCAAGAAAATAAAAAAGAAACATTTGAATTTGTACAATCGAATATTGAAAGCAGAAAAGTATGTCAAAGTTTCACCTTTTCAATGCCGATCCAGAATCAGAAAGAGGAAGATCAACAAGAGATGCAGTCACTGTTCTGTCTACCACACCAGCAGGCAGGGGCCTTATTCTTATTTTCCTTTCATCTATTACCGTCTCACCGTTCTCATCCCCAACATCAGCTGGGAGCTTTAATATCGCAATCTCTTCCTCCTGCTTATCTCGAGGGAAATATAATGGGAGCAATCTGCATTGTTTCATTGCTTATAATCAGCTGAAGAACATATAGAAGGCTATACAGATTCCAAGGTTCACTTGAAGTACCGTTTGTATATCTCTGTATCAGATGAGGATGTAGTACAAAAAAGAACACCAGCTATTTTGCCTTTTTGCTTCTCCAGAAAACGTCTAACAGTTCCTATACAGAGTAAAAATGAATTCATAAAGAATGAAACAACTCTCTACCTATAATATTCATGGAGTAAAAGCATGACTGCAGAAAGCACAATTCATCCATAATTTCCACTTTCTATCACTCACGAATTGGTCCTCTATGTAGTAGTGAGAAGTGGGAGGGATTTGTGAGTTAGTATTTTTTAAGGTTAGTACCACAGCTAACCTCAATATTTACAGATAAAATATTTGTATCCATGCATATGATAAGAAATATTCTATAGCACAAGTAAGAGAGAGTAAACAAACATAAGAAGAACTCACTTATTGCCACATGAGCAGCTGGTTCACGAGGGTAGTTTTTAGCTTCTGTGTATATGCAACCCATTGCGATGCTAATGAAATAAGCAATGAAAAGAAATAAGTAATAAATTAATAATTAATAATATCCATAAATTGGAAAGTTTGCTATGTGAAACAGAAGGATTTAAACATCTTTTGTTAAACTAAAATTAGCAATTAGATTTGAGCAACATGATCGTACATATACCTTTCAAGACCATTCTCAACAAGCAGTTCCAAGCAGGACCAATAGCAGTGACTAAGTGCATTCTCTGCAGCTGTGTGATACTTGACAGCATATTTGGGGCCCACAGTATGGATGACCTTCCTACATAATCAATTGATACATGCATCTTAGCATAACTGAGAATACAGAAAACCACAGAACAGTATGTTAGATGTGAACAAATCTGTGTGTGTTCAACAGCAGTTAGACTTTCACTAAAGCTTCAGCCTTCAACTACTAGCAAATTTTCATGGGCTTGCTTGAAGTAATGACTTATATGAGTTCAACAACAGCGCTTGTTATATAAAGTGAACCAGGGTATCGATATGCAGTGTACAATAAGACACAAGGAGGGGAAAAAAAGGTATGCTTTGCTTAATCAGAAAGAACCATCACAACAGTGGTATATCAGAATATTCCATATATAATGCAGGCAAAAGGATCACTATTTGTGATTCCATAAGCAGAAATGTCCTCAGTCCTCACTGCTCGAGAATTGCAGGAAACATAAAGCTGGGAACTCTGAATCGAGCAACTTATTTACTGTAAAGGGGGGACAGTTGTCATTGTGGAACCACATAACACATTGATGTCGTAGCTTAGGTGTTCACGGTGTTTAATAAAGATCTTCAAACATATGTATACATTTTCTACATGATCCAATAGGTGAAAATACAAATAACATAGGCCCAGCTTACCTTGCAGGCAGATCATAGGCATTGGTCATCTTCGCCATCCCAGTTCGGCAACCTCCCTGCAAAATGGTCGACCAGAAAACAGTTGATGCTTAACAGTAACCAGCAGCACATTTGAACTTGAACAAACTTGCCCCATTAATTTGCCACAAGCTCTGTCACGAACAGTACCAAGGTGGCACACTCCTCGGCGAGCCCTGACCCGGCAGCAGCGTGCAGTCCGGGACTACTGTGCGCCTCATCCAAGCTCTGCACGAAACCACGGAACAAAGGCAGGAGCTTATAGCACCCAAAAAAAAAAAATGAGCCCAATTCCCAGCACTGATGCGAGGAGCGGGAGACAGGAATCGAGACCTCGTTCGTGGAATTGACGACAGCGTCGACCTCGAGGTTCCAGGGCTGGCCACGCCAGAGGTAGATCCTGGAGTTGATCTCCTGGTCGACGGGAAAGCGCGAGGCGGCCCCGGCGCGGCCACCCGCACCAGCGCCGTCGTCTCCGGTGAGCGGGTCAGAGAAGGAGATGAAGCCGGACGCGGAGGTGGTGTCGGATCCGGCGCCCTCCGCGGACGCCTCGTCTGCGGCGGAGGCGAGGAAGATGCGCTGGTCGGGGTCGCTCCAGCGCGGCACCTGGTCCAGCGTGACGGCCGGCTCGACGCCGCCCACGGCAGGCACCATGGTGGATCCGGCGTCCTCCGCCGCCGCCGCCGGCGAGCGCGGCTGCATGGAGATGGAGGCGGGTGGGACGCGATGGGTAGAGGATTTCAGGATAGGCCGGCGGAGGCGGAAGCGGCGGCTGGGAGATCAGGCCGTTAAGCCAGCGGTGCTCGCGAGGAGAATACAACGATATACAAGAAGAGAGAAGGGAGGAGGACGGATTAAATGCGCTTGACGCTAATGACATGTGGGGTCACGAGGTGTCGTGGGGCCACGGAGTCAGTTCACAGTGCAGGTTTCGTGGGGTCACGGCGCTGGTGCGCGTAGCTGGCGAAATGCTGTTGAGTGGGGGAATCGAAGTCGTCCTGGCCACCTGGATTCGTTCGCCTTCTCCGCTACGGGCACGCGAGTTCTGTGCGACTGTGCACCTGGCCTGGCTTCCATCGGCTGGTGTTCGTGACGTGGAAGCCACCTCGTCTCTGGCTACGGACGATGACGCGTGGGGCCCACAAAGGAAGGGGACGGCCGAAGTGGAAGAAGGTTCGGTTCGCGTTGGGCCGAGCCCACGCACGGATTGGTGAGGACAAACAAGTCGAGTCCGAGAAAGGATGGGCCTAGACGCCCGCGGGATCCGTGTCCGTAATTCTTTGGATCGAATCTGGCCAACAGCTTGTGATGGGATCATCATCTCATGTCCGATCTGATGAATGAGCTGGGCGAGATGTTGAAGAAAGCAGAGGCAAGAGCAGTGCATGTGTTGCATGATCTCGAATCGACCGTGCGTCGGCAGTCCTGTGCGCATGCTGCTTGAGGGGATAAGATGGCTCAACGACTCGGCCGGCAACTTCGCATGTCTGCGGAACCATCTCCAAGACTCAAACCTATCCAGAATAAATGTTTGCTAGTAAGTGGCTTTTTACAAGTTAATAAATGGAGTGTGATAACAGTTGTTTAGAAATAAATATCTCGATTCTGGATAGGACTAATGAATGTCAAAAATCAATTCCTGTCTTTTTCCAATCTTTTGGAAATTTTAGATCGCAAAATGGGAGAAATTTCAATATTTGACATCGAGTTCGTCTGCCTCACAAGATTTGACATTCAATTCGTTCGCCTTTTGAAATTTGACACTGGGACTGCGAATTTGACACTGGGATTTCAGCCATTTTCACCCTTTCTTCCTTTTCTTGTAATATTTTCATCTCTCCTCGGCTAACTGAAAGAACCAAACTACCCCTGGTCTAATAGAACAAATCGATTCTCCTTGTGCTTATTTTGTGCTTGTTTCTGTCGTGACCGGGAGTTGGGATGCGGCCATGTTGGCCTCCTCGTGAGCTGTTCCAGGCTTCAGCCTTGCAACATGCAAGAGGCCAGGAGTCATGCGGAGGGGGCACCCTGGCATTGGCCACTGGAGGGCGGCGCCGTGCCTTCTTCCTGGGGCCTAGCGGAGGATGGTCGAGGAGGGGAGGGGAGTGGGGAGGGCAGCAGAGGGGGCTCCCCGGTGACGGAGGGCCGGTGGATGAGCGGCCACTCGTCCGTCCGTGCTCATCGAGTCGCGACGAAAGGTCCTCATGAAGTGAATTGATATGTTCTAGTTTGTCAGGGACAGTTTAGTCCTTTAGGTGGCTAACAGAGGAGAAAAAATTACAAGAAAAGGAAAAATGAGAGAAAATGACTGAAATCCCTTAAATCGAAACAATTCGCAGCCCCATTGTCATATTTCGAAAGGCGAACGAATTGAATGTTAAATCTCCAACTCGATGTCAAATATTGAAATTTCTTGCAAAATGGCATACAAGTTAGGTCCTAGGAGGACATTTGGTTAGGCTCATCCACTTTAAGGAACTGCATCGTTTTTCTGATGCTAAATAAGAAAATTTTATTTAAGCAATAAATCAAATCTGATAAATATTTTTGATATAGTCTTTTTTGTCTGGCTATTTGGTCGTTCTTACTTTGCAAACGACGACAGAGTCTACCCTAAATGACCTTTTGTAATAATCTCTACCCTGAAGGACCTTTTGTAATAATCCGGGTCATATACATCGTCTGATATAGAAAAGACATTTTCATTTGCTTAACGGACTTGCTAGCGCCCGGACATCCGATCCGGAGCGCTAGCGTCGGACGGTAACTATTAAGACTATTTCGCTCCGTCTCGCTTAGACCCGTTCCACACCGCAACGATGTGCTCGTTATTCCTCACGCCCAGACAGCTGTAGCCCCATCTCGCATGCGCACTTGGCTCGTCACTGCGTCGACTTCTACCCTAGACTCGCTCCTCTCTCTTGCCATGGGCAGACCCAAGAGCTGCCCTTCAACTCGATGCGCCCCTATCCCCTGGCGCTAGTCCATGCACCCATTATTCATGCATCCTCATGAAACACTCACAACATGAACCACTTACATGCAACTTTCGTTTGACACAGGTGAAATATTTAGAAAATATTATTGCAACATATGCGTGAAATATATGCAACACTGAGATAAAACATTTGTAACTTGCAACATGAAAACACTTGTTTGCAACAAAAAACTGGAACAAAACTTGCAACATGAAAACACTTGTTGCAACAGAGAACTAGAACAAATGAAAAATTTGGAACACACTGTGACGACATTTATGAAAAGCATATGCAACATTTAGATCAAAATGCTCGCCTCTGAAACACTTGTAACATATACAACATTTGCAAACATCCCCCGATCTACTTTTGCAACATTCATACGATTCAAATGCAACATACCTCTGAAACTTCTTAAACAACTGAAATATACAATTGCAACATGGGGAAAAGAGAGAAAGCGTCTGGCGTGGGGAGCACCATGGATGTCAGATCTACGAGCACGACCACGCGTGAGAGGGAGCTCAGTCGCTAGGCTGAGGGAGAGGCCACCATATCTGCAGGCATTGGGACCTTCTAGTGGGGGAGGATATCGGGATAGAGAGAGGGACATCATCCGGGTGGATGGATGGCACCATCGTGGTAGGGAAAGGAGCTGCTAGTTTGGGGGAGGGCGCGCACCGAGATGTGTGATGAAGCCGTTGGTGATGGGCAGGAAGATGGCCATGGCTATGGGTAAAGTGTGGGAGCAAGTAAACATGGAGAGGATAATAAGAATAAAAAAGAGCCGAGAGGTGGAAACAGACATAAATATTTTAATATTCGGCGAAGGAGTGACAGGGGTGAGAAACATCCGATGGTTGTCTGGTTCAACATACGTCGGACACGTAGCATTTCCGTTTGCCTAATGATTAAAAAAATAGATTCCAACCTATCATTCCAATTTCTGAGCACAATACACATGAATTATAGTTTTTTATATAGATATAGAGATGTATAAAATAAAAAGACGACGGGACACGGGAAAAAAGGATACTGTACACGGCTCGAGGAAGAAAACCCCAAACACGGAATTCTCTCGGCCTGCCCGTGCAGCGATTAGGCCCATCCCTTGTGAGTGGCCCAGAGTGGCCACTGAGTGGATGAAATGGACCAGGAGCCCAAGGACTACACGCCCAAAGACTGATTCGAGAAGGAGAATGCGGCCGGAGCAAAGTGGCAGCGCGGTACAACAAGTACAACCAGTGTGGGTGCGGTACAGGTACAACAAGTACAACCAGAGACAAACTGGCAAAGGCATCGGCGGAGAGTGGTCGTCCCCGCGTCCGCCGTGCAATGCTCTGCCTCTGCGCCTCTTCGTCTGCCGTGCAGCCAGTGTGGGTGTGGGCAGTGCGGGCCCTGAAGAAGTTGCATTCCGTTGGCTCTGTGCCAGCTGCTGAAAAGCAAACTGCATTTGTCTGTCAGTCTGTGAATTTGGCATTTTTGGGTCCGAGATCATGTGCGAGAAATATTTGGAATCTGCACTGCAGCACTTTCGTTGTTATTTGACAAACTTTGTCCAAACATGGACCAACTAGGCTCAAAAGATTCGTCTCGACATGTAGATACTAAAAGTACAATCAATTATTTTTTTACCTACATTTAATGCTCCCTGCATATAGGTAAAGATTGATGTGACGGGAAATCTAGAAATATTTGGGGGAAGTTGGGGAAACTCAAGGCCGCGTCCCCAGTCAACTTTTATCACAGTCACAGGGCGCAGCGGACAGCGCCTGCTTGTGAATTCAAAGTGCGCGAGTGTAAAGCAGTGGCGGGATTGTTTCAGGGCCAAAATTGAGGATAGCTCCCATCCCAGGCTTATCTCTAAAAACGATTCATGCACCAAACCACGGCATTTTATTGGGCCACGTCGCCTACTTCTCTCTCAGACGTCAGATCTCAAACGAATGGCATCGTGCGTTTCAGCGTGGCTCGCACATAAATCGTTTCTAAAACGTTCGTGAAGTCTCCGCAGGAGTCCCGGTCATCGGCATCAGCGAAGTTTTTTTTTCCCCGGGCCCGTCGTCCCTCACTCCCTCGTCTCTTCCCTTGCCTGCTATTTATTTCCCGTCCCCGCCGCCGACGCCACGGACGGACGCGTCACGGAAAGAAAAAAACTCGCATCAAGGAAAGAAAGGTACGTGATCTTCTCTAGGTAAATTAGAAGCTTGCAATACTACCTAGATCCCCTTCCACCTCGAAAAATCTTCTACTCATCCAATAGATTCCCAAATTATTCACTCAGAAAGATCCGGTCGTCACACATAGTGCACCAGCTGAAACCTTCACGATTCCAACTCACCGGCTACCACCGCCGTTAAATCACGAGCACGGAGGCAGGTGGCACCAGCCCGAAGCTCACGCCACCCGACACTTGAGGCTTGAGCGGATGTCACGGCCTAGCGGCGCCCGCCCGAAGCTCGTGGTCCGACAACGCGCGGATCTCACGCGTCGGCGCCTACTCGAAGCTCGCGACACCGGTGCCCGCGCGAAGCTCACGGCCTGGCGGCGCGGAGCTTGTGGCCCGGCAGCCCCTGCTCGATCAGAGCTCGCGGCGCCCGGAGCTTGCATGAAAGTGTTGTCCAGCGATGGCTGACGTACACGCAGATCTGCGGCCGAGTCGAGGCACAACACAGGTGCGCGAGGCCCCTGCGTAGGCTCCATCGCCGCCGCATCACCGGCGGCCGCTCTTTCCGTTGGTCGCAATCGGCAGTGCCAAATACATGCTCTCCTCTGTTCCCGTTGATTTTTTTTTTTTGTCGGCATCTGTGGTCACACAGGCACGAGCCATCTTCGCTTGAGTCGAGGCACAACACAGGTGCACGAGGCCCCTCCGTAGGCTCCTTCGCCGCCGCATCATCGGCGGCCGCTCTTTCCGCTGGTCGTAATTGACAGTGCTCTGTTATGTTCCCGTTGAAAAAGAAGATAGAAACTGCGCAGCCGAAGGACGCACGAACGCACGCCAGCAAAGCACAGGCCACCGGCGCGAGGAGCCGTGGCACGGCGGCAGAGTCCTCCATCCTGTATTGGGCACTGCGAACCCTAAATCCTGGCCAACAAAAATTATAACGTTGTCTGTACCAAAAAATGCGGTCAACTTGCTTGAAGCCATCGCCTAAAAAGAGCCTTGTATTGGATTCCCTGACTATTCTTATTCACGAGTGTCTTCTAAAATTACTATATGGATTATGCTCATTGCCTCTTGGGAGGTTGACTATCTATGTTAATTTATGTATGTCAAGATTATAAATAGTATGCTCTATTGACAATTTCTCATCGCCCACAATGTTGTCATAGTTTTTTAAGATAAGGATTAAACCTTAGCTACTAAATTTTCGTCCTGGTTACTAAAGATTAACAATCTCAAATGATACATCTTCAGTGTAACTAAGCACTTTCTACCTTTATATCATAGTATACACTTTATCAACTGACAAAGACTGGTAATTAATTTTTCCAACATAGTGTCCAACAGTGTTTTGATCCATCTTAACCATCTTTTCATTGTAGGTGAAATCAGACGTTACTACTCAATACAAAATCATCATGGGTGAAATTAGGCATTACTACTCAGTGTAAAAAAAAGGCATATCAACGCTATAAACAGACCATACATTGGTCATAAGCGGCAACGCCGCGGGCACTTCTAGTTGTAGCAGAATTGGTCATTTGGATCGTCAGATCATGCTTTCATTTACTGTTCAGGTTTTCGTTTGGCCTTGTAATAACTACTAGTGATAAGCCTGAATCCAGATGTTCTCACCATCTCCAGTCATCAAATGTGTGCATTATAAATGGTAGACAGACCACCTCTTGTTAAATGTCTGCATATATTCAATGCTCAGTGCTCAGACAAACCAGTCCGAGGGAGCTGCATTTGTCTATCAACGCAGCTGAAAGTTCAGAAATTTTGGTTTTGGTATGCTGCTTCATCGACAAACATGAGAAAAAAAAGGGGTCTCAACAACATACTCCCTCCGTCCAAAAATGATGTTCGTATTAGACTAGTCAAAAAGTCAAACTTTATAATTTTTGACCAACAATTAATCAAATTGTATAAAAGTTTAGAGATCAATAGATTCGTGTTAAAAGTGCCTCTAAGATGCTATTGAGTTTTTAGCCACCAACTTTATATTATAAGAGAAATTAATAGTCAATATATTTTGTATGACTTTTTGACTAGTCTAATACGAACATCATTTTTAGACGGAGGGAGTATATGTAAAAAAAGAAATTGTGAGCGAAACAGCTGCACAGATAAATATGAGCATTTGAAGCATATGTAAAGAGCACCACAAACTTGGTCGGAGTATGAACTTTGGTTGCACACTGTAAACCTGGACGTAAACTGTAAAACAATTCAGCAGATGCAGACACTTCATTGTTCAAACTTCTTCAGTTAGAATGCAATATATAAAATTCAAAAATGTTTCTGGGTTGCAACATTTCCAAAAAGTTTTAAAAGTGAAAAAAACAAAAACTGAAAAAGAAGATTAAAAGTACATTCTTTAAAGTTCAAAAGCAAGGGTTACAAGAGTCACGTCCTGCTAAAGGACACCTTTCCAAATTGGCCAATTGGCGCCCCATTCTGTATCTTTGAAAATGATCCTACTGCATTTTACTTTGAGTAGTATATGCCAGCCTGCAACTGCAACAATTACCATGAAGCATTTAATATTCAGAGTGGTTCAAATATTCCAAGATTTCTATGAATAGAACCTTGCACACACCAAAATTGAATCCTGTACTTTACGGAAACTCAGGCAATTTTTTGTACCAACTGATGACATGGCAAACAGGTTTAAGCCAGCTACAAGTTGGTCCTCATAAGCAGTAAGTTTCTAGTTTGCTACTTAGCTGCCAGCCTGCCACTCCTAGAGAATTACCAAGCCAAAATTTCCAACACCATGTAAAGGCTCATGGAAGTCACAGCAACAAGATTAGTGTGTTCAGAGGTGGTCACGAGCAGGATCAGTGTCCTGCTGTGTGGTTAAGCACCAAATAAGCCAGCAGCGAAGCTAGAGTAGATCAGAGGGGATGCACTTGCCTTGCGGGTGCATAGACATTTGTTATTAAGGATGCATATATGGTGAAAATTTGGACAAAATCACTGTTTTTATAAAATTTGGGGGTGCCTTTGCACCCCTAATCAAAGCATAGCTTCGCCCCTGAAATAAGCAAGAACTGAAATTGACCATAGACCTCAGGAGAAAAACTAATATTAAACAATCCAAATTTCCATGAACTACCAAACAGTTTTACAGACAGTGGTTTTCGATTGAGACGGCAAAAGTAAAACATTCAGCCTGTTCACTTCAAAAACCCTCCCTCCATTTCATCAATAACCTGCTTTCTACCGTTCCCTTCCCTTTTAGTTTTAGATAAGGCTAACTCCATACTAAAGTCTATACAAGGATTAAGTCGCAGTTCCTATTTGTGCCTTTTATTTGGATATGGTTGTTTTGCTGCCAGCTTCCTGATCTGTTCAACCAATGATGGCTCAAGATACAGCAGTGTACTTTTTTGTGAATTTCCCTGGATTGAATTCAAGAAATGTACTTAGCAGTTAGTATTAGAAGGTTAAAGAAACAACACTTTTTTATTAGATGGGATTCTGACCTGGTAAGCTTTCAACAGATTTCTCCACTTGTCCTGAACCATGAAAAAAATACAAGAGTATCATATTAACCAATAGCATCTAAGGATGAATTTACTGAATAGTGCAATGCATTACTAATATACTTCACCTTAAGATTTACTGATGTCCTAATTGACGTTTTGAAACATTGCTTCTTCAACATAGCCCATCGTCCAACACCAAATTCAGAGACACCTTGTACTAGTCTCTCCACTTCTTTAGCAGTCCACCGGCTATTATTTTTCCTACTGCTATTATTTTTCCTACTTGTGTACTCCCTACTAACACGTCTTTCAAAGAACACCGGGTTCTGTCAAACAACCAAAAGCCATGTAAAATTTCTACACTGATGGGTGATAGGCTAAGAAAGAATCTGAATACAAAGAGGGTGCAATGAAAATATCAAATTTATTTTTTCAGGCACTCTTTGATAATCAAATGAATGGTTTGGTTAGATGAAAATTATACTGTACTTTTTATCCAAAAAATATATTAGCTGTTTTTGTTTATTTAATCATGGAGAACAATAATTAATAAATTTTCCAAAGCAGGTACTCATAGTTTTCTCAAGCATTTGTACAGAAGAAACTTTTTCATCATTTTTTTTGTTCTTCTTTTGTCAGTTCAATTAAAGGGATGCTCTTCACAATAAACTTGTGCCTACCCATGGAGATGTCCTTCTCTTTCGAGTTCCTCTTCGGCCACTTTTCCTACATTTTGTCTTCCATGAGGAAATTGACTGTCAATACCTTATCTAGCATATTAAAAGTTTACTTGTGCAAAATTCTACCAGGTGGTTAAAGTTTAAACATCTCAATATCTATTTGATAAATTGGACAACCATACCTGATGATAGGCATTTGTGTCCAACAATGGAGATGGATGCAAATCACCTGCAAGAAAAGTTCTATAAATGTTCCTTCAAGCTTTAGATAATGCCATAATGGTATTTTTCATGCGTAGGGGGCCTTGAGAATTCTCAGTAACAGCTAAACATTAACATGCCTGATAACCAATCATTTAGGTTTGCCGCATCTTGGGGCCCTTCCAGCAGTTGTAGGATCAAAATGGCATCCTCATCGCGTGCTCCAGAATTCTCTATCTGTAAGAAAACATAACGTCAATATTGATTGCCCTCTTCCTTTGGCCTTGTTTAGATATCACGCAAAATAATTTTGCGTTCTACAGTAAATATTGGAACACTAATTTGTAGTATTAAACGTGAATTAATGATGAAACCCGTTCCACAACCCCCAGTAAAATCGCGAGACCTTTCTAATGAGCCTAATTAGGTCATGATTAGACAATGTTGCGCTAAGTAAACATATGTTAATGACGAATTAATTAGGCTTAATAGCTTTGTCTTGTTAAGTACTGTGCGGCGGTGTAATTAGTTTCATAATTAATATATTTTAAATAGACTAAATTAGTGCCGCAAACTCCGATGTGACACTTTTCAAAAAAATTTGCAAAATTTGGCAACATCTAAACAAGGCCTTTGTTTTACATCATATGAAATTGTACAGACGCATTGATGAGAGTCTCAAGGGTTTATTTCTTTTACTAGTGATGAAGATGTTCATCTAGAAATTTCACTCAATATAACTAAAGGGCGTCCAGTCTTAACATGCTGTAGAATGTGCCTTCGCAAATCAAATGTGGACCTTCTGCCGGTAATCTTTAGTAGAAAATCGCTATTCTCAAGAATTGGAGGAGGTTGATCTACCAGGATGTATTATTAATTATTACAACAGATGGATCTCGTTATTGGACTTCTAGAGATAAAGGTGACACAAGTGTTCCTGTTTAGATTGTGCACCCTGATTTCGTGCAGGGAGAGATACTGCTCTGAAGATTTGAGATAAAAAAAAAAACTGACTTTTTGAAACAAATGACAGCAGTCGGCGGTGGACTCCCCTGTACCATTTTTTTTTCTCAAACACATTGGAGAACTGGGGGGTCATTGTATTAAGATAGAAAAACAACCCATTTACGAGTCGATTCCACGCCAATCGACGAGGATTAGTTTTTTTACCACATTCGCGCCCTTGAAAGATAGAACAACCCCCCAAAATCTCCCTTCTCCCCTAGTGCCTTAGCACCAGCCAAAAGTCCAAAACCCACGACACTGCCTGTTCACTAATCTCCTGCAGCACCGTCGGACATTAAGGACGCAGCCATAAAAAACGCAGCTGAACCAAGAAGCATAAATGAAGGCAGAGATTAGTGAAAAGGTGCCAACTTTTATGCTTGGTTGCATTCATCCACAAACACACACAAAAAAAAACTAACAATTTTTCACCCAGATTCAGCTGGTGACCAACGGATAAGTGTAATCGAGGAAGCGATCCTTGTTACCTGTAGTCTGCGGGGGCTGTCACTCACGATGCTGAGCTGCAGATCGCCAAGAAAGCCATAGAGTCCCTGCTCCGCTTGTTCAATCGGCGCCCAAAACATCTCCGGCTCTTCCAACGGCTGTCGATAAATCTGAATCGCCTGCTGCTCCATCAGCGATCGGGAAAAAAAAGCTCTGGGGAGAAACCATGGAGAAAATGAGAAATCAAAAGTTGCCAGGAGGAATAGCAACTAAGGAACTCAGAGAATAGATAAATCGGTCCTTTTATCGGCTTATCGCTGCGCATCGATTACCTACCAGCGGTCCAATAGGCGCCCTGGTAAGGAGATGAGAGGAGCGAAGAGCGGCGAGAAGGCGCCCGGAGGCCGCGTCGGAGGCGAAGGGAGGAGGCACGGCGGAGAGAGCCGAGGCTGCTGTGGGCTGTGGCCTATTGAAGCGGAGGAAACCATGCTAATATAAAGAGGGCAGGTGGCCGGACTTAAACTTCACTGCCGCTGCTGGGGTGGATAATGGGGTGACATCCGGGGGACAATTTTCACCCAAATATTTTTTTTTGTGTAGTAGTTTTTTTTTACAATAATTTTTTGTGTGTAGTACTCCCTCCGTCTCCTAACACAAGTCGCTATGAGATGCGGGCCGGTCAATTTTTCTCAACTTTAACCAAGTTTATAGAAAATACGTACGACATTTATATCTTCAAATAAGTTTATTATAAAAGCATATTCAATACTCTATCTAATGATACTAATTATGTATTATAAATATTAATATTATTTAATATATAATTGGTCAAAGTTGTAAAATGTTGACTTTTCGGGAAACGAGAATGACTTCTATTTTGAGTATTATTTAATATATAATTGGTCAAAGTTGTAAAATGTTGACTTTTCGGGAAACGAGAATGACTTCTATTTTGAGACAGAGGGAGTAGTTGGTACTGGTACTCTGGTAGAGTTCGCTCAAACAGTATTTTTAAAGTAGTTTTAGTAGGACTAATAATAAGGAAGCAGCTAAATTACGGCCGGCCGTAATTTAACTTACGGCACGGCCTTTCCTTTTTGGGTAAAAATACAATTATTTTATTCTTTTTTTTGGCAAGAATACTAATTAGAGTCTATTTTTTTGGTGGAATGTGACCAACACCAGATACTGATCATATATTTACACATTCATACATTCGCAACAAAGGCAAAATGAAGCCCAAATGACCCAGATGTATGCTTTTAGATACTACATATGTACGTTACAAAAAGACAATATTTCCAGAAAAAAGAATACATCTTGAAAAGAATACATTTGCATCTACAGTTTTTCAAAAAAGCACAAACAATATACATCTAGTCCCACACATTTGCACATCTTCTCCATATTGGCCCGCATCTTGTTTCTGTGTACACGGCGTCCATTTCTGCATAACATGTGCTATAAAATTTGTTGATGGAAAGCAAGATAGAAAAATGTACTATGTTCCTAGCGATGAGCAGGCTGCTGCTAGTACTATTGTAACTGATTTAATTTTCCTAGACAATTTAAGTGATAGTCCTTAAGAAACAATGTCTTCCTAATTAGACAATTTTTTGTATTCTGAAAAAGCAGTATAATGTTTGTGTTCATTTGCAAACCACAGCCCCACCCCCAACCCCCAACCCCCTATTTATTTGCGAAAATGAATATCAAAAAGAGGTAGGGTGAGGCTATCAATAACTAGTTTTTGTATAAAAGGCAAACTAATCTAGTGGTTGAATAGAAAGGATCTTCATAATAGAAAAAAGGGAAAAAAGAACGATCTTTGAGAAACAACATTATGTCACCTGCATTAGTCCGCATCCCACTCCCAATCTGCACTTTTCAACTAAAGAAAATAGAATCTCAGGCTTCCCCTAGTTACCTATGCATGATTAAAATCACTTAGAGCACATAGTAACTCTTGACAGCAAAAAGAGCAGAAGTTATATGCACATTTTTGGTAGACCACAAATAAAATTGCCACTAGATTACTAATAACTTGCCTGACTATGGATATTAAATTGCTTAACTGAATTTACATGCATATTTTTGTGTGGTGCTATCATGCCCATCTACACTTTCATCTAACTTGTTGCACACACCACCTTGATGTAGGTCAACTTTGTTGCCTTTTCTATCTATAGTAAAATCATGACAACAGTATAGCAAATAAGTAGTGGCCGATCTCAGCCCGATACTGCTTAACCGGTAGCTAGTAGTGACTACAATAGTGGCAGGTGCACTAGATGTGGTTATAGTTTGTTTGACAATGAAAAATAGTTTAATATCATTGGGAAAAGCAACAATGTCTTCCTAATTAGGTAATTCTTGTATTCTGAAAAAGCAATATAATGTTTGTGTTCATTTGCAAACCACAGCCCCACCCACAACCAACAACCCCCGATTTATTTGCGAAAATACATATCAAGAAGAGGCAGGGTGAGGCTATCAATAACTAGTTTTTGTATAAAAGGCAAACTGATCTAATGGTTGAATAGAAAGGATCTTCATAATAGAAAAAAGGAAAAAAGAATGATTTTTGAGCAACAACATTATGTCACCTGCATTAGTCCGCATCCCACTCCCAATCTGCATTTTTCAACTCAAGAAAATAGAATCTCAGGCTTCCCCTAGTTACCTGTGCACGGTTAAAGTCACTTAGAGCACATAGTAACTCTTGACGACAAAAAGAGCAGAAGTTATATGCACATTTTTGGTAGACCACAAATAAAATTGCCACCAAATTACTAATAACTTGCCTGACTATGGATATTAAATTGCTTAATTGAATTTACATGCACATTTTTGTGTGGTGCTTTCATGCCCATCTACACTTTCATCTAGCTTGTTGCACACACCACCTTGATGTAGGTCAACTTTGTTGCCTTTTCTATCTATTGTAAAATCATGACAACAGTATAGCAAATAAGTAGTGGCCGATCTCAGCCCGATACTGTCTAACCGTAGCTAGTAGTGACTACAATAGTGGAAGGTGCACTAGATGTGTTTATAGCTTGTTTAAAACAGTTTAATATCATTGGGAAAAGCAGAGAAAAGTGAAGCTAACTTGCAATGTAAGAACAGAAGAAACAAAAAGAGCTCAGAGAAGAATGATATAAAAATTGCTTAATGATTTGCACTATTTTACCTTGATCTTGCCACAATATTGTCTGACCAGAGTACATTTAGTTGTCTATCCACAATGAAGTTCAATAAAGTTTAGTAACTAATCAATACATATAGTCACATCAATTAGTGGTATGATGCCATTTGGAAGAATCAAAGTTGTACCATATATCTATGCACATGCTAACAAATTTAAAAAAGAGCAAAAAATATATCTACACCAGAAGAAGAAGATCAAAACCCATTTTGATTAGTTACTAAAAACAAACAGTTCAAACAAAGGCAAGGTGATGATGTAAAAAACAGACTAGTTTAATGACTGAATAGAAATAATCGACATAATGGTAGAAAAAAGGGAAAAGAATTGCAGGATTAGCAGTTGCATTGTGTTTGCTTGCTGCCTGTAACTTGATCTACAGTTCTGCTCCACTGTTTCTTTATGCCTTCAGTGTTTTCAGTTCACAACAGGAAATTAATATGCCCCTATTTCAGGATTTAGCAGGAAATTAATATGCCAAATGTTTAGATAATATACTAGAATGATGGTGTCGGTAATCTATCATTGATGACGGGCTCATGTCAACTCTAAGAATATATGCAAATGTCTTGATTATATTACACGAATATAGTATCTTGATTAGGCTATTCTATTGTTTTGAACTAAGCAAGTGTGCAAACTAGGGGTGCCAAAAAAACAGTACACTGCAGGTTGCCATTCAAGCAACTCGGTCATGAACAATTCAAGGGGATCAAAATGATCCATGAAGAGCATACACATAAGATGTACGATTGCTTTAATCATGAACATTTAAAAAGCCAAATAAATTCTATACAAATAGCATAGGAACCGGATTAGCTCTCAAGTCCGGATTAGTTTGGAAATTTGGACATGTGCGATGGTGTTAAACCCAAAGCAAGTATCTGGAGATGTCACTCTATATCATATTCTCTACAGATTTGATCACTCATTGAAATGACTACAAATATTATAGGAAGCAAAAAATAACAAAAGGTATAACAAGCACATGTCAAATAACTAGATAAACAGGATACATACCAAACCACATATGTCAGAAGGAGAACAAAAGGACACGCATTTACTAGCAAGCCATAAAAAACAAGTGAGGAAAAAAAGACAACATAATTCTAAATATAACTTATTTGTAGTGTTCTAATGCTACACTAAAAAGGTTCATTCCTCCCATACAAAGTTGAATGTAAAGATACCAATTAAAACTGGACCTATAGAATTCTATTACTCCCCACACACCTTCAACCAACTGAGTAGTTCTTATCAACACTACAATCACATTATACCAAATAAAAAGAAGATCCCCTTGTGGACGAATAAAGTAGAAAGAGACTGTATGCACAACAGTACAAAGTAATGAAAATTTGTTGTGCAACAGAGCATATATCACCACCGTATGGAAGCACCAAAGCTGTGTGGGGCAAAGCCGCAAAGCTACTCCATCCTATAAAACGTTGTGGGTGGGGGGGAGGGGGGGGGCGAGGGGGAAGATCGTATGTAGATATCTAATTTGAGTTTTCAAGAAAAGATTTCCTGGAACTAAAAATAAGATCTGCATTACCTGCAATCAATGCAATAATTAAAAAATACAAAAGGTTATTACCTCAACACAAACTACTTGTGTAACTTGAGGGCCAATGTTGACAACACGAGCTGTAGATAAAGCATTTCTAAAGGCTGTAGCTAGAGCTTCCTAATAAAACATAAGATAGAATATGTTGAATTCTATCTCTCAAATACTACTAGACAATATCTTGAGAACTCAACAAAAGCACAAAGCAGTCAATTTATAGTTTCCTAACACAAATAGGATAACCCAATACATATGGACCAAATTTATTTAAACCTAAGTCTCAGCATGGAAAAAGATGTAACCCTCTCCAGCATATATTACTTAAAAAATAACAAGATATTAGTATAGTGCCACATTAACTGCACTATGCTCACTTTCTATTAAGAGCATAATCTATCAAGTGAATTACTGAACATAATTTCAGTAGTTTTATTTTACAAAAAAAAAACAAGCTAAAAATGATGAAATTATTATAGCACCATACAGTAACAAAAAGTTGTCCCTATCTCAAATGAGAAGTCAAATTAACTAGGAGAAAAATGCTAAGAGATCGGAGACAGAGGCAAACCTGATGTGGCAATGGGACTTGGGAGGGAGGCGAGCAGAGCGGACCTAGACCATGGGCTCGATGGGGGCGAGAAGCGTGTCGGCGCCGTCGACGAGGATGGCCTTGTGCGTGATGTCGTCGTAGATGGCCCGTCGGTAGTCGAAGTAGTCCAGCGCGTCGACTCGGATTCATGGTTGTCGCCTCGACTCATACCCGAGGGCGGCCACCATCAGGTCTAGGTGCACATCATCCGTGGGGGAGGGGGGCGAGCACCATCGCGCGCAACAAGTGATGCTGACCGCCGTTGTCCTGCCCGCGCGGCCGCGACGCCGCGACACCCACCGCTGGATCCTGCAACTAACCCTAACCCTAACTGTGTTAAGCCATGGCTCAATTCGAGAGGAGGTGGAGGAGAGGAGCAGGCCGAGAGCCAATCCCATCACGAGCAATACGTACTAAGAATTGGAGCACTAAGTTCACCATGAAATTGGAAGAGGAACCTGCGGGAGGGAGGGAGGGACGGGAGGGAGAGAGGGACGGGAGGGAGAGAGAGGAGAGGAGAAATGAATGGGGATTGGGGAATGAAAGGCTGAGTGGCTGGCTGAAAGAAGTCGGGGCTCGGGGCTCCCGTGTCTTCTGATGCTGATGGACGTGCGTGCGCTACGACAAAATACTGGTCTTTACCTAATAATAATTTAATTATCGATTCCTTTTCTTTTAGGACATGATTTTTATATATATATGTTTCCGGTATCTCTTTAGTCTTTACACACGATAGGACAAATTTAAACCGATAAATGTGTCTGCCTGATTGTTTCCATGATGGAATGATAAATCATCTGATAAATGAAACATAGATGCACAATACAAATTAAGTGTTTAATATGTTTTGATGATCAAATTTTTAGGAAAAGAATACACTTCAATGCTATTTAATTTAAGTCCAGTTTAGCAGAACTCTAGCTCCATCTTCTCTTGTGCAGCAGTTTCTTTGGTGAAGCTAAAGTTGTTTCGAAAAATTTGACAGATACGATTTCAGTGGTAGTTTGTAATAATTTGTGTCAGGAGAAGGTAAGAAAACTATTTTTTTTGGGGTGGTGGGGGGGGGGGGCTCTGATTGCTCACAAGAACATCTCCGTTACTCCTACAAACTGAGTTGTTTTTAAGATTGGCATTTGGCACAGTTTTGCAGCAAGAGCCGATTGGCTTATTCCGGTGGAAGGATGTCCTTAAGCTAACTGAAACTTTTAGATCCATTACAAAATATAGCTCAAGTAAAGGAAATTCAGTTATGTTGTCGCAAGATATTTGGGAAGACAAACTTCTGAAATATGAACTCCCCTAATTTTTCTCGTTTGCAAGAAAACCCAAGTGCTCAATCAGTTTTTTCATGGAGAAGAAACTGAATGTAATCTTTTTTCTCCCACTATCGTTGCAAGCCTCAGGCTCAACTAGAAACTCTGCAGTACATAGTCCAGGGGAGGCAGTGGGATGTGGATACTGAAGATCAATGGTTATACAGTAGGGGATCAAACTCATATACCTCCAGAAAAGGCTATAAGGAGATAATTGGAGCTCAACAAGCTTCCCCTTGTTTAGCTGGTTGTCGTCCTTTGAAAACTTTGGCCAATGCCTTCTTCTGGCTTCTCCTCAGGGATAGACACAACACAAGAAACCTTTTAAGGATAAGAAAATATGTTCTTGGAAGATATTCATGTGTACTTTGCAACACAAATTCTGAGGAAACTTGTTTTCACCTTTTCTTCAAGTGCCCTTTTTAGTACTTCCTGCTAGAGTCTCCTCTCCATTTCCTGGTCAAGACTGTAATCTTGAGCCTCTAGATATGATGTTACAAGCAAGAGCAGATTTTGGAAGCAACATTTTTAGAGAGTTGGTTACCACAGCCTACTGGGTTATTTGGACAACTAGAAATAGTGTAATCTTCAATGGAAAAACTACAATTTACTCAGTTGGAAATTTATTTTTAGGGAAGAGCTTGGGTTGGTTTGCACAAAGCCAAACAAAAAATAGAGACACTCTTTCTCAGGTGGTGTGAGAGTTTTTCTTAATGTGTATACTCTTTTTCCTTGTGTCCAAGAGCCTTATAATATGTACAAATTGTAATATTCTTTCACCATATAAATTAAATACAAAAAATAGGTAGAGGAATCCAATCTCTTAAAAAATGAGTTAAATTAAACATTGTCTCTAAGCAAGATGACTCCATATATTGTCTCGTCGTCAAGGGTGGAATCAAGGGACCACATAGGTATAACATGGTATTACCTAGCCCAGCCTAACAAGAACATTAGAACTTTGTAAAAAAAAAAGAGGCAACTAGTCACGCACTGATGTCTCTCCTCTCCTTCATCCAAGTGTCCACGATGAGCGCTCGTGGAACAGTGTGACAGAGCAAGGTTGTCTTTGTGGCACTGGCGTATGCCCCCAGTCTAGCCTGTAGTCTCACGCCATTATCTCCCTTCCTTCTTCCTTGTAGGGTTTCAAATCTCTGACCCTTTTTGTAAGCACATTTTGTAAGAAATAGCTTTAAACAACTCATACGCTCTTCACTATAAGAGATTGAAAGCCCTAGTTTGGTTTTGACTAATTGATGAAACCTATTGAACTAACCTTTTTTTGCTAAGCATATGTGTAGCTAAAGAAAGGTTCGTTCCAACCAAGAGGTGGAGCTAGAAGATGGTGATGATGATCACATGCAAATCAAGTGCTCCATCATTTGGAAAAGGAGGAGGAGAAGATCAAAGTGGCCAAGGAAAATGTATAGACCCTAAGGATCATTTTGTTTCAGTGATTAAGACACCATAGAGGTTATGATCATATTTAGGATAGATATACATACTATGAAGAGGGTAGAATCATGGTCATTGCAGATATCAAGTGCCATTAGGTCATCTAACTCGTTGTATTCGCATTAGAACCTAATGAGCTAACAAATCCCTTGAAAAATGTTCTGAAAAATGCTGACCCACGTGCACAAGTGGTGAGACACTTTGGTGTTGGCGTATGGATGCAAGGGCGCAAGGTAGAAGTTGAAAGGAGACAAAGAACTCGGTCATTGGTCCGAGAGGTGACTCGACACGTCTAGTAGAAAAACCTAGGTTACGTCGAGTTTTTGGTGTGACCGGACTCTGCAAAGAAGTGATCTGACGCACCAGTGTCACTGTGTGCGCGTTCGGCTAGTAGTGAGGCGGTGCACGAGCTGTGGCAAGGTGCTGACCGGACGTAGTACGTGTCCAGTCACACGACATGACGCGTCCAGATGCAATCTAGAGACTTATCGAGCTCTCTGGATTGGACCAGACTCTACCTTAGGGCGCGTCTGGTCACTGCTCGGTGGCACGTTCGTTCATACGGGGTTTTGCCGCGAGGGCTCCCCATTCGACCGAACCTTGGTGATGGGCAACAACACGTGGGAAGCAAAATTGCAGCTGAGATCCAACATGAGTCGTTGAATGGCAAAGACACATGGACGACATTCGTTGACCGGACACCGGGTGCAGAGCTTCCGGTCGCATCTGCGCAGCTCCAACGACTAGTGTTTGTGAGTGGCGCCTATTTAAGGTGTTTGGTCGGCTTGGGGATGCAACTCTTGGCCAATTGCATCCTTGGACATTGAAAGGTCCTAAATGGCTAGGGGGTGAATAGCCTGTTAAAAAAAATTCTACAACAATACTTAAACAAACTTTGTTAGACAACTAAATGACGAAGCAAGTTTTGCGCTAGCTCTACAAAAGTACAAGCCGTCCATCCACAATTCTAAATAGATCTGATCTCTATGTCACAGAAAGTCTATGTTGCTATTTAACAAATAGGAGAGCAAATGAACAATAGTGAAAGCTACTAGACAAGATGGCTACAACAAGATACAACTATCACTTGTATGATTGTAAATAAAGTAACAACAAGCGATGGAGTGGATATACTGTCGTGGCAAGTGATGAGCACAAGGAATATCAACTGAAATCCTCGGACAAGAATGACACAATGATTTATCCCGAGGTTCACTTACTTTTCGGCAAGCTACGTCCTCGTTGTAGCGATTCACCCACAGGAAGGTTAACGAGCTAATTGGCATCACACGCTAAACCCTCAATAGGGTGCCACACAACCACACAACAAGATGGGGATCCACAAGCTACAAGCAATCTACTAGAGTTACCTTTTGTGATGACCACGGGGAACGTACAAGAAACCCCTCACAAATCACCGTTCGGAGCCAAAAATAATCACCAACTTCCGCTCAATGATCCTCGCTACTCCAAGCCATCTAGGTGTCGGCAAACACCAAGAGTAACAAGCGAAATCCATAGCAAAACACAATCACCAAGTGTCTCTAGATGAACACACTCATGCAATGCACTTGGATCTCCCAATCTCTCACTAAATGATGAATAATCAATCAAATTGAGTGGGAGAGAGATGGCTAGGCTCACAAGGTAGGCAATAAAAATGTCCAAGAGAGTGAGCCCAAGCCGGCCAAACACAATATATAAAGCCCCTCCAAAGATAGAGTCGTTGCCTCCCAAGTCTCAGCTTCTGCGGGGCGTTAGACGCACAACCCGATAGCATCAGACACGTCCGATGCTAGGATGGACGCCATGTGTCCTTCCCATTCAACGACGATCGCTCGATCTCAACGGTTATAATTCTGCGCTGGCTCTTTATGGGGCATCGAACGCACCCATCGGATGCGATGGTCCAGCATCTGATGCCCTATCAGACATTACAACAGCTAAGTACCATTACATCAGACGCGGCTATAGGGACGCATTGGACGTGCTAGTGCCAGCGTCTAATGTTTATGCAGAGAGCATCTAGACAGCTCCTGCGGACATCGGACGTGTCCGATGGGGACTCATCGGACGCACCCAGCGTCCGATGCTCCTCTGACAAACTGCTTGAGCCACGTCACTACCATCAGACGCGTCGGTGTTGCGTTCGACGCAACGTCTGATGCTCCTCTGCCTTCTCTATCTGGCTAGGGTTAGCCATCAGACGCGTTCGATGCCTATCGGAGGAGCGTCTGATGCTACTTAGAGAGCACGGAATCAATCTCCACTTCATCCCTTGTGCAAATGTGTTAACTCCACCAAGTTTTTATCACTTGTGTACGTGAGTTAGCATTTGTCAAGCACTTTTCAAAGGGAAGTTAGCACTAACTAGTATCTAAATGCATATGCAAAGTGTAGATCATCTAGTGGCACTTTGATAACCGTATTTCAAAAACGAGTTCCACTCTTAATGTATGGTTACTAATCCTAAATGTGATCACGCTCTCTATAGTATCTTGATCACCAAAACAAAATGACCCTATGGTTATATCTTTGCCTCGAGCCCCATTTTATTTTTCTCTTTCTTCTTTTTGAAGCTTTAGAGCACTTGATCATCATTGTGTGGACATCACCATCCACCTAGCTCCATCACTTGGTCGACCAACATATCTCCTAAACACACTTGAGCATAGGGTTAGTCCAATAGGTTTCATCAATTAACCAAAACCAAACTAGAGCTTTCAAACATCCTCTAGAGATGAGACAACCCCTCTCACTCCTCTCTCTTGATTGTGCGATCATCCAAGTGAGTTGGGAGAGCTTCAAGTGCATTTGCATCGCGTTGGCACATCTAGCTAGTGGCACTTGAGCTAGCTTTGGCTGCAATTTTCTTGTTACTCTTGGTACTTGTCGGTACCTAGATGGCTTAGAGCAGCTTGGTGAAGTTGTCAAGAGTCGGAGATTGTTCTTGGCCACCATCGAATCAAGATTGTGAGGGGTTCTTGGGCTTATTCCCGCGGTGGAGCACCAAAGGCACCTTTAGTGGATTGTTCATGTCATTGAGCTACATTGGTTATGGTAGGCTCTTGTGGCGCTCGTCCGTTGAGCTTGGCATGGTGCCAATAACCCACCGAACCACCAAGTGTTGGTCGACACAACAAGGATTAACGTACCGACAAGCATGTGAATCTTGGGATAAAATCTTTCTCTTTCGTATGTTGATCTTGTGATTGATTGGTTCATCCATTGGCTTCTCGATGATTGGCTTGTCTCTTGGTATTTATGGTGATTGGCTCCTCCGAGTGGTATCCTTGATTGATCACAAGAAGGCTCAATGATATCTCCCTTACTCAAGCTCTTTATTTATGCATTTACTTTGTGCAGAGCTTGTAGTTAGTTTAGCTCTTGCTTAGCTTGTGTAGTTGCTCTCTAGTGTAGAGATAGAGCTCTAGCTTGTTTGTGTGCCTTAGAGATATTGTGATTATAGTTGTCGGTTTAAGTGACTTGCAACCCTTGTAGTGCTAGGCCAAAAATTTCGCTTTGTTATTTGCTAACAAGGTTGCTTAGTGTTTTCTAGAATATTTCAATAGGCTATTCACCCTTTCTAGCTATTTAAGACCTTTTAGAGATGCAAATATATTATGATAGTCGGGACGATATTTATATATGTTCATCTATTTAATTTAAATCAGATCAGGACAGCCCCAATGCATGGTTTCTTGATATAGTTTCTAAGAGAGAAAATGAGCAACTAATATCTAGCATAAGCTATTCTTCCCAACCAATAGTTTCCATAGTATTTATATACAAACGATAAATCTGGGCGAGGGGAGGAAGAAATGAGTGGGTCTCCTCAATGCTGGTTAGCTCATTTCTTAGGGCATCAGTAAAAGAGACGACTCAATTTCGTTAGGAGGAAACACAATTTCTCTCCTTTTACTTCTCCCTCCAAAATAAAGCTACTACCACATCAACAAATTATGAAGTTACCAAAATAATTAAGATAGATAAAAATTACTATAGGTACCCTATTGAGACTGCCCTTAGCCTTAGGACTCAAAAAATCTGGTGCTTGCCTGCATCTCATGCAAAAGTATTTTTTTCCCAAGAAGTGGCTTCAATAGTATAGAAAACTTTTCGGAAATTGTGAATGCATTGTCTCCAAACCAATTCGTCAGGACAAGGAGGAACGACATTACTAATGGGTGCCGATCGATCGGCTTTAAATGGTTGTCAGATGAGTAGATGACCCTCCAATACTGAATCAAATATGTACTACTTGCCTATAGATGGTTGATCCAGCATCTTGAGAAGTCTCAAGTGTAATTGTGCAAAGGATGAAAGAAATATTGAGCCAACTGCCAAGTGAGGTAGACACTGATAATCTGACTTAGATCGTTAGTCAAGTGAAATAGTTACACCAAAAGTACTTGTGTTTCTCTCTGTAGTTTACTAGTATGCACGTACACTACTACAGAACAGGGTCATAGGCCGATTCTCAAAATCGTCTTTAGTCTCGGTGTTTTTGCCGCCCGGGACTAATAGACCCTTTAGTCCCGGTCGGTTTCACGGACCGGGACTGAAGGGCCTGCCCCAACGGCTACTGCGCAGAGCTGTCGGGGCAGGGACCCTTTAGTCCTGGTCCTTGTTACCAACCGGGACTAAAGGGCACTCTTTAGTCCCGGTTGGTTCCACGGACCGGGACTAAAGATTTAGCCACGGTTTGTGGCTTGCCCCGGGATAAATGATCACCTTTTAGCCCTAGTTTTTAATACAAACCGGGACTAAAGCTCCCCGGTTTATAACCTGCCAACTTCTTCCTCCCCCGAGCCAGAGAGATTCAAATTTCAGTGAGCTTCTTGCTTGTTCTTCATTGTTCTTCATCTCCGGTGTCAATTGGTGATCTTCTTTGACTCCGTCGTGTTAGGGTTTACATTTACTTTATTACTTGATTAGGTTTTATCTCAACTTGTATTAGGGTTTCATCATCGTGTCTTTACCTATGTGTAGCCCTCTGGATCGACGTCTGCGACGGGGCAGAGTAGACCAAAACGAGGACCGAAGAGGCCGTTGAAGGGCCGTCATGTAATCTCCGAATTCGATATGGCTACAGGCCAACCACTAGGACCCCATGCACAAAAAATATGTCTTTCACTGTGGGTTCCTTGTGAGAGATCGGATTCTGATAAGTGACCGTGAATGGAAAGAGAGGCGAAGTGCTCCCGAGATCAGTTATGTCTCCGATCTTGACAAGCAGCTAGTCTGGGATGACATCCAAGCTCATTTCTCGTTCGACACGGAAGATGAGGAGCTGCTGAGGCGAATTCGGGAGTGGACAATGAAGAAGATGGCCACACTTTTTCAGGACTGGAAGAAGAAATTGTACCACAAGTTTGTGCTGAAGAACGAGACGCCAGATTTCAACTCTACGTCGTATGTCAAGATAAGGGCTGATTGGGATGAATTTGTACAGTACAAAAGATCACAAGATAGCGAGGCCCGGGTCAGAGTAAACAAACAGAATGCAGCTCAGAAGAAATACCACCATCATTTAGGATTAGGTGGCTATAAGACTGCCCTTCCAAAGTGGGAGAGATAAGAACAGGAGATGCTTGCCAGGGGTAGTCCCGGAGACAATAAGAAGAAATTGGAGTAAACGGTCCAGAAATTGGTTGTACGCTCATGGGGGAACCATAAACCCTAAGTACGTAGTATTCTTACACACATACTTATGGATCGACTCGATATTTTGCAGGTATCAGATGACTCAGCTCAAAGATAAACATAACAATTCTGTTGGGTTTGTTGATCCATATGTTGTTTTAAAGGCTCCAAACCCTTCAGCGACTTGGAGCGATGAGTCGTGTATGAATCTCATGAGGTTCTTCGTGAACCAAAAAGATAGAGAAAGAATTCTCTTCTCATACAACTTTAAGTGCGTGAGACATATATAGTTAATAATAAGTATGTGCACATTTTATTTTACTTAACCCTAATAATATATATATATATATGAATCATGTGTATGAACAGCTATCACTGGATATTGATGGTCATCGATCTCAAACACAGCAATGTGTTAATCTATGACTCGTTGAGCAAACCGCAAGAAGATTACCAAGATATGATAAACATCCTCCAAAGGTAATTTTTCGATCCCTAGCTTGCATGCTTAAAGTATAGACTAAGCTTGTATATATGTATACTAATTAATAAATAATGATCCAACTATTAATGTTTCATTGGCCGAATTAGGGTTTGGGAAAAATTCATTGCTCGGGAACATATGAGTCAGTGTAAGGCTCCACTTACAATAAAGCCACGACTAGCAGTAAGTTTACACCTTCGTCAATGTACGTGTATCTTTATTATATCATGTCATATATCATATCTTTATTACGAGATGAATCTTTTCATTCTACAGTGGATTTTGACACAAAAATAGGGTACCAACTTATGCGAATTCTATGTTTGTGAGTACATGATGATAGAATCAAATAGAATTCCTGAAGAAATCATCAAAGTACGTAACATGTTTCTTTTTATTTTTTATAGACTTAATATTGATAATATAGATATAACTAATATCTTTTTAATTCCAATTGAAGACTGACTGGTTGAAGCAAAAAGTGATGCTACAAGGCCAATTGAAAGCAATACAAGAGACAATAGCAGGATTTCTTCGGGAACAAGTCATAAATCCAAACGGCGAGTTCTACTATAATACCAACGAGAAGTTGATTCCAAACAATGATGATCATTTGTATGCCCTGTAGATCTTTAGATGGAGTACAACTGGTAATAGGTTTACAGTACTAACTTTGGAGTACAACTTGTGTAGATAGATATTTAGACAACTCCTATATGTAAATTGTTTGTAATCTTATGTACATATTTATATATATATATATATATATAGTTCTATAGTTCAATTATATATGCATGCAATAAGCTTATTGTGTTATGCTTCTAATATATATAATTATATATATTAGCAACAAAGAATATATATTGAAAAACCTATTAAATAAATAAACAAAACTAAAAACAGAACTGAAATAAAAATAAAAAGAAAAAACCAGGGGACCCTTTAGTCCCGGCTGGTAATAACAGCCGGGGCTAAAGGGTGCTGCTGCGTTGCACCGCTGGCAGCACCCTTTAGTCTCGGCTGGTATTACCAACTGGGACTAAAGGGGGGGCTTTAGCCCCGGTGGCCGGAGCCGGGACTAGGTGGTGGGGGGGGGGGCTTTAGTCCCGGAAACGTAGTCCCCGCTCGGCAACCGGGGCTAAAGGCCCTTGTCGACCGGGGCTAAAGGCATGCTTCTGTAGTAGTGGTAGATGCTTGAATTACGAAACCATGTGGCAAGCTAGGTTTTGGTGCAACTTTTTTTTTTTGCGAATTTTGGTGCAAGTATTTTAAGGAACAAAACACGCGCGCCTTTTTTTGAGTTTAAATAGTGGGTTAAGCACACTTAATTAAATGAGCTAGATGCATGCATGGTACAATAATAATATTAAATATAGCTCCTCTAATAATAGTAACACAACCATATGCACATATGTCTATTGAGAGAGGAGTATACCGGAGGTGGCGGACCTAGGATTTTATCATAGGGTATGTCAGATAATTTTTTTATGTAATTCGATAAAATCATATTTCAATTCAGTAAAATCACATGTCATTATAGTAAGCCCTTAAATTCTAAGATTAAGCTAAAGACTAAAAAATAACGATATAAATTATTCAAAATGATACAAATAGTTCAAAATATAACCATAAAACTGAAGGATGGAGTATATTATTATTTGTACTTAATTTTAGAGGAGACAAGAAAATAAAATTTAAAATAGTGTTCTACATTGTTATTGGTAAGTGATAATAAAATGACGTCAAACTTATACCATATATATATATATATAGTTATTAATACTGAGAGGGAATAAAAGATAAAAAATATAAACTATTTGGCAAACAGTGGAAAACAGAAAAAAGAACAAAAAAGTGCAACAGTGGAAAATGAAAAAAGAACAAAAAAAATGCGGCAGCAAAGAATCGCAAACAGTGGAAAATGAAAAAAAAGAACAAAAAAAATGCAGCAGCAAGGAATGGAACCGGGGATCTCTCATACTTAGAAGGCAACAGGCATACCATTGCGAGAACAAGATGAGTAAGAAAGTATGGTTGCACAATTTTGTATCTAAAGGAAATATATAACCAAATGTTAAGTGTATAGCTGTCCACAGGGTATGCCAGGTGGTCCCTGGTATACCCTGCGGGTCCACCCCTGGGAGTAGTATATACGTACGTCCATCGATTGCCAAGCAAACCACTGTGGGCATGTGGCATAGGTTTTTATTTTCTAATATACACTGATTGATCAACGTCGAGAATTCCTTTTGTTTGAAAGTCACAACGTCAACAAGCATTTTCTTGATCCGGTCCGTACGTGCATGTGATCGAGCTAAAGAAACAAACAAAAAGAAAGATTGCGCTTTTCAGAAAAGAGTAAAACGAAAGGTTGTTGCACAACATGGAGGACAAAGCTCCAGCTATCTTATTCTTTTCCTTTTTTTTTTTACTTTTTCAAAAAGCAAAAGGTTTCCTAACAGACACTACCGGAAACCGGCTGTTTGCCTAGTGTAAAAAAAAAACACTGACAACAAGACACTCGCTAAAGAAAAGGTTTGCATACTGTTTGCCTAGTGTAAAAAAAAACACTGACAACAAGACACTCGCTAAAGAAAAGGTTTGCAGAGTACCTGGGTCCAGCATTCGTTAAACGCCGGTGTCTGCCGAGTGTCTGATGACGACATTTGGCCGTTAACTTTTTGCCAAGTTGTCTAGGGCCGACACTCGGCAACGTGGTCAGTTCGCCGAGTGCCTCCCCATGCACTCGGCAAAGTGGCCTTTTTATTGAGTGCCATGGCAGGACACTCGACATACATTTGCATTTTTTACCCATCTGCCATCCATACTTTCTCTGTTATCCTCATAGACTACTAGGTACTCTATGTTTAAATTTGACAAATTTCTCGGTTTGTTTTTAGTTTTTTTTGTTTTATTTGATTTTTAAGATAAATCAAATTTGAACTGTAAGTGATTGAAATAATTTTTAAAAATGAATGGAAAAATAGTATTTATGTTATTGATATTAGAATGATGTTAGAATCCAAGGGATGAAAGAAAATTTCAAATACCGTGTTCACGAAACTTGACCACGAAAATTATTTTTAAATCCCATAAAAATCACACAAAGTCGAAAAATCATGAAATTTATCGAGATGTGAGATATCATATGCGGAGGTCATGATAATACAAGGAATGGTGTTTTACTTGACAATCACTTTAGTCATAGACAGTCGAAAATACGTCATAGTTAACTGCTTGCCATGACGATCAGAAAATCTGTCATGTATCTCACGTCATATATTTGCTGGACCAACTGGAGTTGTCATCGATTGTCATTTTATTTCATCATAGAATACTAAGCAAAGTGTGAACAAAAAAAATTCAAAAAAATAGGGATTTTTTTATCAAGAGAAGGGGGTCCACTACTAGCTAGCCACACCACTCATCTACTC
Organism: Coix lacryma-jobi var. lacryma-jobi; assembly: GCA_009763385.1. Taxonomy (NCBI): domain Eukaryota; kingdom Viridiplantae; phylum Streptophyta; class Magnoliopsida; order Poales; family Poaceae; genus Coix; species Coix lacryma-jobi. The sequence goes on along the minus strand of CM019823.1, from coordinate 129,606,402 downwards.
CCACAATATTTTTTCATGACTTTTTCGAACTTTGCATCAACCAAGATTCGAACTTGCGACCTCTCGCACACACGTGCGTAACCTACACTATCACTTCAGTCCTTTGTCATTTGTGTCTATATTCCATTTCAGTTCTCCTCATATTATATTAAACCATGTGTAAATTGCTTGTTTGAGGCTCTAACAAATTCAAATCAAAAAGTTATCAACTACAAAGTTTCATAACTTTTTGAGATCTACACTTTTTGTTTAGAAAGTTTCTCCATCCAAGGTCATTTACAAAATTTGAATTTCAAATTTGAGAAATTTCAAACGTACTTTTCATTGATAAGCTGATTTTAAATTAAAAAGTTATCAACTATAGAGTTTCATAAATTTTTGAGATCTACAACTTTTATTTTGGACATTTTTCCATCTGAGGTATTTTGAAAATTTTAAATTTCAAAATTTTTAAATTCAATTGTAGTTTTGCATTACAATATGATTTCAAATTTAAAAGTTGTCAACTACAAAATTTCATAAATTTTTGAGATCTACAACTTTCATTTTAGTCATTTCTTTATCTAAGGTCTTTTAAAAAATTTAAATTTTAAATTTTTAAAATTCAGACGCAGTTTTGCATGACAAGATAACTTCAAATTAAAAGGTTATAAACTACAAACTTTTATAATTTTAAAAGATCTACAAAGTTTATTTTAGTTGTTTGACCATTCGTACATCCAATATTATGGTTCTAACGTTACTCACAAATCTTATATATCACTCTTGTAGTTTCATAAACTACCAGATAGATACGTAAGATTTGTGAACAAATTTATTTTCAGTTTGTCAAATTATTTTTTTGACACTCGGCAAAGAGTTTCTTTACTTAGTGCAAAAAAAATACTCGACAAATCAATTGACACTCAGCAAAGATTGAGTCTCCGATAGTGATGTTGAATGCTTCATCTGTGACCAAATCAAGTCTTTCGTCACCAGATTCACAAAAACTAAACTAGTCGTTATAGATTTATCACCCTAGATGACCGATATGCAAATAAGGTTGCCCATCTGGATAACCATCTATCCTATATCCGGTCATAAACTTCTCTACACACCTATGACCAGTGAAATGAAATGTCGTAGATTATACCTTTGCCTTGCATATTCTATTCCATCTCCTTGGATGTTGATGCAACACATGCACCAACCCATCAGCAAATGTTTCGATCCACTTCATATCATCATGTCACCTCCATGGTTCATCAATCTTGACCTCACTTGCTCTTCAACGTTACATTGGTCCATCAGTGTTGTAGGGTCAAGATGGTAGGCTAGAAGAGGGTGGATAATCCTTTCTAAAATTAATCACAACGGCTAACCGAAACAAATACAGAATTAAAACTATCGGTCTAGCCAAGACTACACCCCTCTATCTAAGTTCTCTACAACCGTACAAAGATCTTAATTAAGAAATAAAGGTGTCGGGCTAGCTAGAGCTCACCTAATCAATCTAGCTTACAAGGTGTCGGTGTTTCGTACCCGGGGGTATCACACCAACGAGTAATATGATCGCGTGCTTCTCTTCCTGGATGGTGATGCAAGGGGACACAAGGATTTATCCTGGTTCGGGCAAAGAAGGCCCTACGTCCAGCGGGGGGAGAGGTTCTCGTATTACTTGCACCTAAGTGCTTGTACAGGGGAGAATACAAGCTCAGTGAGCGTGGACCGGAGTCCGAACTCGTGTCTGTGCGTGGACTCGTGTGTTGTCTGTCTCGTACCGAATGAGGGCCCTAGCGTCCCCTTTTATAGAGCAAGGGGAGGCCAGGGTTACAAAAAGTATTACAGGTGTCGGGGCGCATGGTGCCCCATACGGAGAAGGGTAGGAACCTGTCTTATCGGGGCCACTGGAGCCTAATGTGATCGTCGCTGTTGAGGCGTCCTTGGGTCGTGGCTTCCATCCTGGGCGCGGACGTGGTGGCGCGACAAGGCGGGAGCCGTACAGCACCCATCCCGGGATGTACAGTACGCGGTGAGGTCCCTCCGGGTCTTGGGGTACCTGTCCTCCAATAGCACGAAAGTTGTTAGGGCTCGAAGGGCGCGGAGCCGGCTTCGAGGTGGTGCCACGGGGGCTCGAGGGGCGCGGAGCCGGCCTCGAGGTGTTACAGTGCAGGGCTCGAGGGGCGCGTTGCCGGCCTCGAGGGGTTATCGTGCAGGGCTCGAGGGGCGCGTTGCCGGCCTCGAGGGGTTACAGTGCCTGGCTTGGCCGAACAGTGCCGTACTGGTGCCTTTTTGCCCATGCTTGTGGTGAAAACGTGACTTGACCTTTACACCGGGTTACTGTGGTACATGCCGTGCACTAGTGGACATGACCGGAGTAGGTGAAGGCATTAAATGCGTGGTATGGGTTGGTACAGCTGTCTGTACAGCTCGAGGTTCGTGCGTTAAGGCTCGAGGTGTGGGAGCGCGTTCGCCCGAGGCCTGGCTGGGAGGCTCGGGCGAGACGGAGACAGAGTGTTCGCCGAGGCCTGGCTGGGTGGGCTCGGGCGAGACGGAGATAGAGCGTTCGCCCGAGGCCTGGCTGGGAGGGCTCGGGCGAGACGGAGATAGAGCGTTCGCCGAGGCCTGACTGGGAGGGCTCGGGCGAGACGGAGACGGATCGTTCGCCCGAGGCCTGGCTGGGAGGGCTCGGGCGAGACGGAGACGGAGCGTTCGCCCGAGGCCTGGCTGGGAGGGCTCGGGCGAGACGGAGACAGAGCGTTCGGGTGTTTGCGTTGAATTGGGTGGTACCCTTTTTTGTACCACCGACAGTAGCCCCCGAGCCCTTGTTTGAGTGCTTGCACTCGAGCAGGGGCTCCAGATTGGGATCCGGCTGGATAGCTAACTGGTCCCAGGGTTTTGTCGATTTGGATTCCGTGGGTGTCGTGCGAGCGACACCCGCGGGTGTAGCCCCGAGGCCGTGGGGAGTGGTTAGAACTCCCTCGTGGGCTTCCGAAGAATCCTCCGTCGTTCTGGGAACCTTCCTGCCTAGTGGGCGCGCCTTTTTAGGCGTATATCGTCAGGGAGCGGAGATCGCGGCGCCGTGTGTACCTGTCAACAGAGCTCGAAATGTGGTTCGGTAGTCTCATTAAATGTTTACGGTTAACCTTTCCTTTGTCGTGGGAGACTCGTCCGAGGCTTGGCTCGGAGGGCTGAGGCGAGACGGAGAACGAGCGATCGTTCTGGGCCTGGTCTCGAGGGCTCAGGCGAGATGGGGGTCGAGCTTTCACCCGAGGCCTGAAAATCTCATGCTCACACACAAAGAAAAGAGATTAGTCGCAACTGTCCGAGTTTTTAGACCCTCTTTCGTCGAGGGGTGCCAGGCTGAACCGACTGGCCGGCTCCTCGAGCTGTCCGACATGCCGATTGCCCTGGCTTGTCATCCCGCGAGTCCTTTCGATCGGATGCGAGGGGGGATGCCTCGTACTACCCCGAGTGGGCGAGTATCGAGGTTCCCGGTGAGCTGGTAACGGGGAATCCAAGTGAGAGCTCGTGCCCCGTTCGTTAGGGGTCGACTGTGGCCCGGAGGCGGTCTCATAAAGCATGGGTGCTCAGTCTGCAGGAGTGCCGGGTCCATTCGATAGGACCCGGTGGCTCGATGCCTCCCTCTGAGGGGATCTCACTGCACGTCGAGCTCCCTGCCTTGGATACACGTGAGGGGCCTCGAGGGCTCGGCCCTCGAGTAATGCCGCGAGTGGCGCCCCTTGGTGTCCCTGACTCGGGTGCTCGAAGCCGGCTGTCGAACCCCTTTCGAGGGCCAGCCTTCGCTGCTTCGAGACTTAGGGCCGGGGCCCGCTTTTACCTTTATGAAGAAGCCTCCGTCGTCTGGGAGTCCTTCTGCCCGTTGGGCACGCCTTTTTAGGCGGAAACTATCGGGGAGAGCGACGGGCGCGAAGCCGGAGCGACGGTCGTGGCGGGCCCGGGTAGTGGAGCGAATGGTGAGGTAACGCGTGTATCCTGCACCCGGCTCGAGACGCGGTTAGGTAGGCGCATTGAATGCATTCGGTTACCTTTTTACGTCGTGGGAGATCGCGCCCATCTGGATTTCCCCCTATAAATATCTAAAGAGGGGAAAAAGAACCCTTTACTTTGCCTTTGCCTTCGCCGCCGCCGTAGCCTTTACGCGCCCTCTCCTTCGAGCTCGTCGATCGGGGATTTCCGGCCGCCCGTCCGCTGTTCGGATCCGCGCCGCGCCACCGTCATGGCCGCCCAGACACAGATGCTGCCGGCCGAGGACTGGAGCCCGTCGAAGGTGACGCAGAGCGAGATGGACTCGTTGGTGGCCCAGGGGCTTCTGCGCCCCAACCCGGAGGAGGGACCCGCATGGTGGGTTATCCCGTCGGCGGAGCACCGGGAGCCGCACCCGCCGGAGGGGTACGTGGTGAGCTTCACGCGCTACCACCGCATGGGGCTCGGCGTCCCGCCGAGCCGCTTCTTGCGAGGGCTGGTCCACCATTTCGAGGTGGAGCTGCAACACTTCTCCCCCAACTCCATCTCGCATGCCGCCATATTCGCCGCGGTGTGCGAGGGGTACCTGAAGATGGAGCCGCACTGGGAGATGTTCGTCCATCTCTTCCGGGGCGAGCTCTTCATCAAGTCCCTGAAGCCCAGCGGGAGGCGGCCCGTGCGCATGGGCTCCCTTGCCATCACCGCGAGGGCGGGGACCTCGTCGGCCAACGTCCCCCGCGAGTACCTGCGATACAAGCTATCCACCAATCAGGCCGGGTGGGACGACCATTGGTTCTATCTGCGGAACGAAGGTGGCCTCCTTCCGCAGTACACCGGCAGGGTCCTTACTCGACGCCCGGAGAAGTGGACCTGGGGCGTCGCGGCGGACAGGCAACGCCACCTGGCCCCGCTGATGGAGATGATGAAGACGCTGGTGGATGAGAAGAAGCTGACCGTGCAAGCGGTCATTTGGGCGTTCCACCAGCGAAGAGTCCTTCCGCTTGGCGGACCGCCCCCTTCTTATGCACGAGATGGGCCCGCAGGCTCAGCTCGAGGCGCTCAACCGCTCGAGGATGGCCGAAGAGAGGCTGTCCCGGAACGAGGGCGTCTCCCGGGTGTCGATCACGATCCAGGGGCCGTTCGTCCCTGAACTCTCCAACCTGGTTGTGATGGCACCCGACGAGGGGTGTCTTGACCTGGTAAGCCTCCCTCGAGTCGAGCTATCTCGAGCCTCCTCCCCCTTCTTCCTCCTTCGACCCGTTTGCGTCCGTCTTGTGGTTTGTCTCATCACGCTTCTCCTTTCTTTAGGGGGCATTTACTTGTCGCGCGTCGAGGCCCCCGGTGAGGGAGGACGCCGCGGATGCTCAGGTGAGGCGCCTCTCTGCTCAGAAGGACAAGGAGAGCAAGGATGCAAAAAAGAAGAAAGAGAAAGATAAAAACTTGCGTCGCTTAGCTCGGGAGCAGAGACTGGCGAAGGCCCGTCGTAATCGTCAGCCTGGGGACGGTTCCCCCGAGCTGAGCTCCTCGAGCTCGGAGGAGGAGAGTGGTGACGAGGAGGAGGGCGACGACGAGGGGATGGATGCGCGCTTGATGCGCGCGGGGCTCGTCGATGACAGGGCTGACCGCTCCTCTGTGCAGGAGGGTACACTGGAGGTCCCACCGTCGAAAGGGGCGCGCGGGGCGCAGCCGCGGAAGGCGGCGCCGATCTCTGCCTCGTCGGGGGCCCGAGATCCGCCGAGCTCCGCGCCGGATGTGCCCCCGGTCGTAAGGAAGCCCCGGACCCGGAGCGCCTCTGCCACAGCGCCAACGGAGGCCGCCCCCGCGTCAGCCCAGACGGGGGGTCTCGAGAGGGGTCGGGCCTCGAGAGGCGGCCGACAGGTCGAGAAGGGTTCCGGGCCCGACCCCCGCGAGCCGTCAAGGGCGCCGTCGAGCCCGCGGAGGAGTGGGCGCAAGAGAGAGGCGTCGAGCCCGCGCCATCATGAGCGTCGGGGAGGGAGCCCCCGAGCGTCTCGTGACCAGGGGCGCGAGAGAGCCCCGGAGTCCATCGCCGCACCGCCGCGGGACGCGGAAGCGGACGCGGGAGGGGCGCGACACCAGCGCGGGCGCCGGAGCAGGTCCCGGAGCCCGCGCCGGGGCGAGCGCCACGACGTCAGCACGAGGGCGGTACGGTCGCCCTCCCGCGATGTGGGGCGGAAGGAGGGCTCTCCCTCGAGGTCGAGCCATGGGAGGCGCGGGGAGCCCTCCCCCCATCCCAGCCCTGAGGAGACGGCCCAGGCGCAGGGCTCGAGCCGTGGGGTGGCTCGAAGCCCCCGAGTGGGTCCGGCGATTCCGGGAAGAAGCCCAGCCGCCGCTTCGGGTGAGTAGTTTCCTTGGGTCTCGTCGGTAGTGAGGCTTCACCTCTTTGCTTTTAATGACGCGTGCCATCTCCATCTTCTCAGGGGGAAGCGCTCCTACCAGGAGGTGGACCTCGCTTCGTCCAAGCGGGCCAAGGCCTCGAGCCCCGTCGAGGCACAGGCACCTCGAGGTATGGCACCTTCCTCCGCTAGAGAGGCCGCTTGGCTGGAGAAGGCCCGAGCTGCCATGGCTCGAGGGGCCGAGGGGGCGGATGATCGTCGCAAATTTGGTGAGGCCGTCGCCATCGACCATAGGGGTCGAGGTACTCTTCTTGGTTCTGACTTCTCCGTCATCTCGTATTGCAGGGGCCTCAGCTCATGGCATCGAGCCTGCCACCACCGTATCCGCCGAAGCGCTGCCTCCTCCCCCTCCTCCTCCCGCGATGGTGCCAACTGGGAGCGCCATCCTTCCCTCACCATGACGGTTGTTCCGGGGAAGCGCCTGGGGCGAGCACGGCCCCGCCGGCGTCTGGGGCTGAGGAGACTGCGCCCCTTGTGGCTCCAACCAGCACGGGCCGGGCTGCGGAGGAGGGAAGGGGGGGGAGAGGCGTCGGCGGAGAAGGAGCCGACGGTGGAGGACCTCTGAACGAGCTGGAGCAGGGGCCGCTCCTCGCCGCGGGCTCGATGACGGTGGAGGCGCCCGTCGTGCCGGCTAGCGCCGACAAGGCGCCGGAGGGCCCGGCCAGGGAAGAGGGCCCGGGGTCGAGCCTTCCTCGACCGATCCGCAACAGGAAGCGCCGGCGGAGGGACGGAGGGAGTCGGGGCCCGTGCCGTCGAGGGGCGGGTCGCTGTCGGGGCAGCTCGAGGAGGAGGAGGATCTGCCCGACATCGAGCTCGACCGACCGATATGGCCGTTTCCCGTCCCACTGAGCCCGCCCCTTGCCGTGGTCCCCATCGAGCAGCCGGCCCAGCGGGGGGCCCGCGCGAGGTGCGGTCCATCTTCCGGAGGTGGCCGTGCTTATGGCGGAGGCGGAGCGGTCCTGCTCCGAGGAGGGGGCCGATCCGCACAGGTGTCAGCCGCCCTCGAGCGGGCCGAGGCGGAGCTTCGAGATCTCCGCGCGGAGCTGAGCCGGAACGCCCAGATGGCGAGCCGGCTTAACGAGGCGGAGGCGGAGGTCCGGGTGGCTCGAGGCGAGGTCGCCCGATCCAAGGAGGAGGCCGCCGCCGTTCTCGAAGCGTCGAGGAAGGAGGCCGCGGACGCCCGAAGCGAGGCCACCTCTGCCCGGGCTGAAGCCGAGGCGGCGAAGCAGGAGGCTGCTGACGCCCGTGGCGAGGCCGCCGCTGCCCGAGCCGCAGCGGAGGCGGCGAGAAAAGAGGCCGAAGACGCCGTGAGTGGTGCCGCCACCGCCCGAGCTGCCGAGGGGGCGGCGCGGCAGGAGGTGATCCGCAAGGATCTGGCCCTGGTAGAGGCGGGCCGGCTGATCGAGGACCTTAGGTCCGAGAAGCTCCTCACGCTGGCCGAGAAGCGCAGGCTGGAGCAGCGTGCTGAAGGCCTGACCAGCGACCTCGCCGCACTGGGGCAACACTGCGACGGTGAGGCTTACACCTTGTTCTTGTTTGGTTCTCGAAGTTCTTTGTTACGCCGCAGTCTCACTCTTCCTTGTTTGTTGCGCAGGGGTCGAGAAGACGGTCGAGGAGCTCCGTGAGACGAACCAGGCTCTCTTGGACCAGCTCCAAGACGAGACGATGGTGGCGGAGCGGGCTCGCTCTTCTCTCGACCGGCTCGGCCCCATGTGGGGTGCTCCTCCTGTGCCGCGGCAGAAGGTGCAATGGCTCGGGGCGATGCCTTGGTCGACGCCTTGTGCTTCTTCGACGCAGCCGCGCGGGACCGTGTCCGGCAAGCTCTCCATCACGGCGTCAAGCAGACACTCGCGGTCGTTCGCTCCGGTTTCCGCTTCCCGGTCCATGTTGTCGCGAATGGCTTCATCGAGATCGAGGGGAAGGATGAGGAGTGGAACAACCGCCGTGTCGACAAAATTTTGGAGAAGATGGAGAGGCCGGGGACGTCGCTCGCGAAGATCTTCGAGGAGGACGTGCTGCCTCCTGACGCCAGCAGCGGTGTCGGGAGCCCTCCTCCTTCGAGCTCGGGCGTCGAGGTCGAGCCTGCCATCGTGGACCTCGGGGAGGAGTACCGCACCGACGAGGACTGAGGCCTGCGTGCCAAATTTGGGCGTCGAGGCCTTGTAAGAATTTCTATGACATAAATGAGGGTACGTCGAGACCCGAATGTATATGTGATTTGTTTATGAAAAGAGGTGTTTCTTTTCAAATGCGTTTGACCGCTTCTCTTTGTCGCAAGCTCGAGTTTCTGCTAACTTAGTCTGTGTTCCTTCGATACGTCGCGAGCCCCTCGAGGGGGGGGGGGGGTAGGGCACCGTAGCCCGGGGGCGTAGGCGTGGCCGTCTACGTCGACGCCCCCCGACTTGGAGGCTCGAGGTACTTTAAGATTTAGACGTCGCTAGTTCATCGAGGCGCGAGTCGAGACGAGGGTCAAATTTTTGAAAAGAAAACACGCGTTTTTCCGGAGTCTGGGGGGCGTTTACCCCCTGTCAGCCCCCGAGGGAGGCTCGACCCTGAGCTAGGCAGGGTCGAGGCTACCTTGAGTTGCTAAGGAACATGAAAGATGGAGCACGAGTTGGTCCATCATATTCAACGTGTTTGTACAAAGCAATAAAATGAACAAGGCCTCGAGGCCCTTTAAGGGTAGAAGCGACGTAGCTGAGATATGTTCAACGTTCGCCAGGATCCTGCCTTGGTCGTCGTAGAGCTTGTATGTGCCTGGCTTGAGTACTTCAGCCACGGGTATGTATGGGCCTTCCCACGGAGGGGTGAGCTTATGGCGCCCTCGATTATCTTGCAGCCGTCGAAGCACGAGGTCCCCCACCGCCAGGTCCCTTTTGCGCACGTGCTTGTCGTGGTAGCATCGAAGTGTTTGCTGGTAGCGTGCAGAGTTGATGAGCGCCACGTCTCGGGCCTCCTCGAGCTGGTCCTTGGCGTTGGCGAGCCTTTCGTCGCTGGTTTGCTCGTTGTAGGCTCGAAGTCGAGGTGAGCCGTACTCGAGGTCCGTAGGTAAGACGGCCTCGGCGCCGTAGGTTAGGAAAAACGGAGTGAACCCGGTGGCTCGACTCGGCGTAGTCCTGAGGCCCCACAGCACCGAGGGGAGTTCTGTGCCCACCCCTTTCCGAAATTCTTGAGGGTTTTGAACAGCTCGGCTTTAGCCCATGGAGTATCATGCCGTTGGCGCGCTCGACCTGCCCGTTGCATTGGGGTATGCGACCGAGGCCCAGGGTACGCGAATGTTGTTGTCATCGCAGAAGTTGGTGAACTTTTTGCCCGTGAATTGGGTGCCATTGTCGGTGATGATGACATTAGGCACCCGAACCGGTACATGATGTTGGCGATGAACTCGACAGCCCTCTCGGGGTGGGGTCTCCTATCGGCTTAGCCTCGATCCACTTGGTGAACTTGTCGACGGCCACGAGCATGTGTGTGTACCTCCACTTGTCCTTTTGAGGGGCCCCACGAGGTCGAGCCCCCAAACGGCAAATGGCCAAGTGTGGGATCTCTGCAGGGCGTGTGCGGGCTGGTGCGTTTGCTTGGCGTAGGAATTGACATCCATGGCCCGCTCGGACCAACAAACGCTTGGCGTCCCCAATGCGGGTCGGCCAATAGAAGCCTTGACGGAAAGCGTTCCCAACCAGGGTCCTCGGCGCTGCGTGGTGGCCGCAAGCCCCCGAGTGCATATCGTCGAGGAGCTTGCGCCCTTCCTCGAGTGGGATGCAGCGTTGAAGGATTCCAGTCGGACTTCGTCGGTATAGCTCCCGTTCGTCGCGGTAGATGACGTAGGTCTTGGCCCTCCGAGCGATGCGTCGGGCCTCCGTCTTGTCTTCTGGCAGCTCGCCTCGCGTCAGGTAGTCGAGGTAGGGCATCCGCCAGTCGAGGGGCCGTGATGACGAAAGGCGCGTGCATCGACCTGCATCGCTTCTGCGGACGTCGAGGGGTCCTTCTCGAGGGGGTGGCGTTGAGAGTTGAGCCCCCATGTCTTGCTCGAGGGGGTGGCGTCGAGGGGCCAGCCCCCGGGTCGATTTCGACGGATGGCTCGAAGACGTCCCTCGAGAAGACATCTGGCGGTACCGTGCGGCGTGGGACGCCAACTTTGCCAGCTCGTCTGCGGCCTCGTTATACTTCCGAGCTATGTGGTTGAGCTCGAGGCCGTAAAACTTGTCTTCCAGCTTGCGCACTCTCCCGCAGTATGCCTCCATCTTGGGATCGATGCAGCTCGAAGCCTTCATAACCTGGTTGACGACGAGCTGCGAGTCTCCTCGGGCGTCGAGGCGTCGGACCCCGAGCTCGAGGGACGAACGCAGCCCATTGACCAGGGCCTCGTACTCGGCGACGTTGTTGGAGGCGGGGAAGTGCAAGCGGTAGCAGGTAGCGCATGTGTACTCCGAGGGGGTGGATGAAGAGCAGGCCTGCTCCTGCCCCCGTCTTCGTGAGGGATCCATCGAAAGTACATGGTCCAGAGCTCGGCTTGAATCTGTGCCGGCGGGAGCTGAGTGTCGGTCCATTCAGCAACGAAGTCTGCCAACGCTTGCGACTTGATGGCCTTTCGCGGGGCATAGTGTGATGGTCTCCCCCATTAGTTCGGCGGACCACTTGCGATGCGCCCCGTGGCCTCCGATTGTTGACGATCTCTGTCGAGGGGGAAGGACGACACCACCGTCACGGGATGAGCGAGGAGAGTAATGCTGGAGCTTGCGCCTTGTGACGATGATGCCGTAGGAGGCTTTTGGATGTGCGGGTACCGGACCTTGGCTCGGAGAGTACCTCACTGGTGAAGTATACCGGTCGCTGGACCGGCAATGTATGACCCTCCTCGTGCCTCTCGACGGCTATGACCGCGCTAACCACCTGGGTGGTTGCGGCCACATAGAGGAGGAGGGGCTCGGGGGAATCGTCGCCTTCGGCTGGTCGCGGGGGCACGAGAATCGGTGCAGAAGTCAGCAGCCCCTTCAACTTGGTTAAGGCCTCCTCCGCTTCGGCGGTCCACGCAAAGTGTTCCGTCTTTTTTAGCAGGCGGTAGAGGGGTAGCGCCTTTTCCCCTAGCCTCGAGATGAATCTGCTGAGAGCGGCTAGGCAGCCTGTTACTTTCTGCACACCCTTGAGGTCACGAATCGGGCCCATCCTTGTGACTGCTGAGACTTTTTCAGGGTTTGCCTCGATCCCCCGTTGTGAGACGATGTAGCCAAGTAGCATGCCTCGAGGCACACCAAAGACACACTTCTCGGGGTTGAGCTTCACATTCTTGGCCCGGAGGCACTCGAACGTGGTCTCGAGGTTGCTGATGAGGTTCCCTACTTTTTTAGTTTTAACCACGATGTCGTCGACGTAGGCCTCGACGGTCTTGCCTATGTGCTCGCCAAAGATGTGCTGCATACATCGCTGGTATGTTACCCCGGCGTTTCGAAGGCCGAAGGGCATCGTAACATAGCAGTACATACCAAATGGCGTGATAAAAGAGGTCGCGAGCTCATCGGATTTTCTCATTCTAATTTGGTGGTAGCCGGAATACGCATCAAGGAACGAAAGCACTTCGCACCCAGCAGTGGAATCGACGATCTGGTCAATTCTAGGTAAAGGAAATGGAACTTTTGGACATGCTTTATTCAGACCAGTGTAATCTACACACATCCGCATTTTTCCATTCTTTTTCCTAACTAGTACAGGGTTAGCTAGCCACTCTGGGTAAAATACCTCCTTGATGAATCCGGCCGCCAAAAGCTTGTGCACCTCCTCGCCGATGATCCTGCGCTTTTCCTCGTCGAAGCGGCGCAGTCGTTGCTTCACCGGTCTGGACCCGGCCTGGATGTCCAAGGCGTGCTCGGCGACTTCCCTCGGTATGCCCGGCATGTCCGAGGGGTTCCACGCAAACATGTCGATGTTCGCGCGGAGAAAGTCGACGAGCACTGCTTCCTATTTGGGCTCGAGGCTGGTACTGATGGTCAGCGTCTTGCCATTGGCCGAGGTCGGGTCGACGGGTATTTGCTTGGTGTGCTCGGCCGGCTCGAAGGTGCCGGCGTGACGCTTTGCTTTTGGGGCCCCCTCGGTGGCCAGAGCTGCCAAGGCCTCGAGTGAGTCGAGGTGGACGTTGGCCTCCCCCCGCTCGACGCACTCCACGTCGTAGTGGTATGCGTGCTTGTAGGAGGTGTCAACGGTGATGACCCCTTTTGGCCCCGGCATCTTGAGCTTTAAGTACGTGTAGTTAGGAATTGCCATGAACTTGGCGTAGCCTGGCCGGCCGATGATGGCGTGGTAGGTCCCTTGGAAGCCGACCACCTCGAAGGTGAGCGTTTCCTGTCGGAAGTTTGCCGGCGTGCCGAAGCAGACCGGCAGGTCGATGCGCCCGAGGGGGTGGGCCTTCTTTCCTGGTACTACTCCGTGGAACCCCCCGACACTGGGTCGGAGCTGTCCTTCTGAAATCCCCAGGAGGTCGAGGGTCTCGAGGTATATGATGTTGAGGCTCGAGCCCCCATCCATCAACACCTTGGAGAACCGAACGTCGACTATGACGGGGTCGACGACGAGGGGGTAAGCCCCCGGGTTTATGACCCGGTCCGGATGGTCATCACGGTCGAACGTGATTGGCGCATCGGACCAGTCAAGATACCGGGGGGCGTCGTGGCCAAGCGAAAAGATTTCCCGGCGCTCCTTCTTTCTTTCTCGAGCTGAGAGCCCGACGGTCGGCCCCCCGTAGATCATGTAGCAGTCGCGCACCGGGGGGAAGTCGCCATCTGCGTTTCTGCCGCCGCGTCGATCGGTATCCTTTCCCTTAGGCGCGTCTTCCTTCTTATCGCCGAGCTTGGAGTAGTAGCCCTTCAACAGTCGGCAGTCTTTCAACTTGTGGTTTACGGGGCCCCTGTGGTAGGTACAGGGATCCTCGAGCATCTGGTCGAAAACAGCCCCATCGAGGGGGGCCTCGGGGCTTCTTAGGCTCGAGGGCGCCCGCGAGCACCTCTTTGTCGTCGTCGTCATCGGCGCCACGCTTAGCCTTCTGGCCCTTGCGTTTGTTTTTCTTCCTTTTGTTGCCGTCATTGCTGTCGTCCTTGGCGTCGTTGCCCTTGTTGGAGCCCTCCGGCGCGATCACCGCCTTGCCTTTGTCCGTGGAACGGCCAAAGAAAGCCCCCACTGCTTCGTCGCCCGAAGCAAAGCTGGTGACGCGATCCATCAGGTCCTCGACCGTCCTGGGACGGTAGCGTCCTAGCTCATGAACAAGCTCTTGGCATGTCGTGCCCGCGAGGAACGCAGAGATGACGTCCTCGTCAGGCACGTGGGGGAGCTCGAGACGCTGTTTCGAGAACCATCGAGCGAAGTCGCGGAGGGGCTCGTCCGCCGCCTGCCGGCAACGCCGTAGGTCCCAGGGGTTGCCTGGACGCACGCAGGTCCCCTTGAAATTCCCGTCGAAGACCCTGACTAGGTCGGCCCAGTCATGGATCCGATCCGGCGGGAGCCCCTCGAGCCACCGGCGGGCGGTGTCCGAGAGGTAAAGTGGGAGTTGACGTATGATCACGCGGTCGTCGTTCTTCGCTCCGCCCAGTTGGCAGCCAAGGCGGAAGTCCGAGAGCCAGAGCTTGGGCTCGACCTCCCCGTCATACTTCACGATGTTGGTCGGCGGTCGGAAGCGGTCGGGGAGGGTCGAGCTACGAATGGCCCGGCTGAAAACTCGGGGGCCCGGGGGCTCGAGGACCTGCCGGTCCTCGTCGCTATCGTAGCGCCCCCCTCGATGGGCGCTATAGCCACGCTCTTGGGCCCCCTTGTCCTTGCGCTGTCGGTTGATGTCGTTGCGGGCGTCGTTGGGGTCTCGAGGTGGCCGGTTGTCGATGATCCGTTCGCGGACTGGCCTAGCTCGAGAGGCGTCCGGCTGGTGGACGGATGCCTCGCGAGCGTCGTGGGGCGTGTCCGCCGGTTTCCCCGAGGCCGCTCCGCGTCGGCGTGACGCCGAGCTCTCGGCCTGCTGCACCGCGGCTGTCTCGAGGAGGTTTTTCATTTCTCCGAGCATGCGCCTGGCATCGGGGTTGGAGACGGTGGGCAGGTCACGGAGCATCATAGCCGCCGCCACCACGTTCTGGCCAGCTCGCGGGAAACATACCTCGGGGCGTGCTGGTGCCCCGTCCTCGAGGATCCGCCGGTGGACCTCTCGAGCCCGGCCTCGAGCTCCGGCCCCTCGGGGCTGGGGTGGTTCCTGCATAAGGGTTTGCCGGAGCTGCAGCAGGTGTCGCCGTTCCTCCTCGGCTTTGGCGATTGCCTCTTGCACTTGGGCGAGTTGCGCCGCCCGGCCATCGTCGTGCTTAGGCGGCACAGCCGGTGCCGGAGGTTCGTCCCTTCCCTGAACGCGTGATCCGCCTGCCGCGGCCACGTCGCTAGGTCCCTCTAGGTCGAGCGTTGGTCTGCCGTCGTCGCCTTCGTCCTCAGTGTCGCATACGACTCCTTCGAGTTGGAAGCACTCCCTGGTGGGATCCCAGAGGTCGGGGTCGTGGTAGTCGTATTCGTCGGAGTCGGAGCTGTTGACGGCACGCCGCCTTGATCGACGCTGGGACCGCAGCTCGCGGTACCATTCTCCGACGGTGGCCCGCCGAGGTGGCTCGAAGGCTGGCAAAAAGTCGCGGTCGACGCACGCGGGGTGGACGATCTCCAGGCTGGCCATGGCCTGCAGCAGCGCGCCCGGATGCTGCTCCCGGTCTGCCATCGTCTGGTCCTGATGGCGCTCGTCGCGGCGGTGGGCGCATACAGCCGCAGAGTTGTCGAGGCCGACCGGGAACCGCTGACGCCGAGCGCGGCGCGACCCGTGCGGGAAGAGGCTGAATGGCGTCGACGACGCGCGGCTCGGAGGCCTCTAGCCTGGTTCCTGGTCCGTACGCATGATGAATGCGAAGTCGCTCGGCGGGCGCGGGAGCGCCCTGGAGGTCTCCGGCCGCACGCCAGGCCGGTTTCCCCTTGGGGACCCTGCACCAGCTACGGGGGCGTAGGTGTTTGCCGCGGGTACCGCCTGCGCCCGGCGACGACGGTGACGACGGCGCCGCTCGCGATGTGGCGACGCGTGGTGGTGCGGGTGACGCGTCGCGCCCCCCGCGCGGGGTGGCGTGACGCGCACTCCGCTCAGGCCCTTCGTGGAGAGCAGAGTCAGCTCGTCGCCGTTGCCTGTGGCCAGGAACTCGAGGCTCCCGAACCAGACGACGGCTCCAGCCGAGAACGGAAGAGGGGATGAAGCCATCCAGGAATCAACGAGAAATCGGCTCGGACACGCGAAGTCCCCTACCTGGCGCGCCAACTGTCGGTGTTTCGTACCCGGGGGTATCACACCAACGAGTAATATGATCGCGTGCTTCTCTTCCTGGATGGTGATGCAAGGGGACACAAGGATTTATCCTGGTTCGGGCAAAGAAGGCCCTACGTCCAGCGGGGGGAGAGGTTCTCGTATTACTTGCACCTAAGTGCTTGTACAGGGGAGAATACAAGCTCAGTGAGCGTGGACCGGAGTCTGGACTCGTGTCTGTGCGTGGACTCGTGTGTTGTCTGTCTCGTACCGAATGAGGGCCCTAGCGTCCCCTTTTATAGAGCAAGGGGAGGCCAGGGTTACAAAAAGTATTACAGGTGTCGGGGCGCATGGTGCCCCATACGGAGAAGGGTAGGAACCCTGTCTTATCGGGGCCACTGGAGCTAATGTGATCGTCGCTGTTGAGGCGTCCTTGGGTCGTGGCTTCCATCCTGGGCACGGACGTGGTGGCGCGACAAGGCGGGAGCCGTACAGCACCCATCTCGGAATGTACAGTACGCGGTGAGGTCCCTCCGGGTCTTGGAGTACCTGTCCTCCAATAGCACGAAAGTTGTTAGGGCTCGAAGGGCGCGGAGCCGGCTTCGAGGTGGTGCCACGGGGGCTCGAGGGGCGCGGAGCCGGCCTCGAGGTGTTACAGTGCAGGGCTCGAGGGGCGCGTTGCCGGCCTCGAGGGGTTATCGTGCAGGGCTCGAGGGGTGCGTTGCCGGCCTCGAGGGGTTACAGTGCCTGGCTTGGCCGAACAGTGCCGTACTGGTGCCTTTTTGCCCATGCTTGTGGTGAAAACGTGACTTGACCTTTACACCGGGTTACTGTGGTACATGCCGTGCACTAGTGGACATGACCGGAGTAGGTGAAGGCATTAAATGCGTGGTATGGGTTGGTACAGCTGTCTGTACAACTCGAGGTTCGTGCGTTAAGGCTCGAGGTGTGGGAGCGCGTTCGCCCGAGGCCTGGCTGGGAGGGCTCGGGCGAGACGGAGACAGAGCGTTCGCCCGAGGCCTGGCTGGGTGGGCTCGGGCGAGACGGAGATAGAGCGTTCGCCCGAGGCCTGGCTGGGAGGGCTCGGGCGAGACGGAGATAGAGCGTTCGCCCGAGGCCTGGCTGGGAGGGCTCGGGCGAGACGGAGACGGATCGTTCGCCCGAGGCCTGGCTGGGAGGGCTCGGGCGAGACGGAGACGGAGCGTTCGCCCGAGGCCTGGCTGGGAGGGCTCGGGCGAGACGGAGACGGAGCGTTCGGGTGTTTGCGTTGATTGGGGGTACCCTTTTTTGTACCACCGACACAAGGTCACACAAACCTATGCAAGCGGTAATTAAGAAACCGGGAAGCTCCTAATTAATCTAGTGATGCAAAGCGCACAAAGCCTAAGCTCACTAGCAATGCTCAATAACAATGCTTACAAAAGCCAAATTGGAGAGCTTTTTTTTTTGAAAGGAACTGTGGAGCCATGCTCCCCAGGGAATTTTTATTGAAAGACTAAAAAGAGCAATACAAAGAAAAAGAGAGGGGGGCAGGGTTAGCTAGGTGCTAACTAGGGAGGGGGGCTACGTACAGGAAAAGATGAATTGGAGAGCTTGAAAGGTCCTAGTTTAGTTTTGGTAATTGAGTGACAACTTAGGTGGACTAATATGTGTTTGAGTCTAATACACAGGTAATTAGTTCACAAGTGATCATGTGTGAGCAACATATGTCATAGAGGTGAAATGTCTTGGAGGATGTTGCAAGGCTCACACATGTGATGAAGGAGCTTATTGCATGTGACATGACATGGAGTCATGTGGCTAAGGTGTACAAGATCAAGGCAAGACTTGGCTTGATGAACCGGTTGCGAATATGAAGGGCAAGTTGGAGGCTTTGAAGCCGTTGGTGCGAGTGTAGGGAGGCTTGAGCAAAGACTTGACGCCGAAGGACCAAAGCAATGGTGAAGAGCAAGTAAGGTCAAGATCGATGGACCATGGAGGCCATGTGATGATATGAAGTGGATCATATCATTTGGAGATAGGTTGATGCATGTGTTGCATCAACACCGAAGGAGATGTAATGAAATGCACAAGGCAAAGGTATATTTGTAGGGCATTTCATTTCACCAGTCATAGGTGTGTATAGAAGTTTATGACTGGATTTAGGATAGATGAACGTACTATTAAAAGGAGCAAACTTATTTGCATATCGGTCATCTAGTGCCACTTGAGCGATCTAACATTGTGATGTTGCTAGGATCGAGTGGCGTGGTGAGTGCAAGTGAAAATCCTTTGAAAAATAATTTTCAAAGTGCTAACACACATGCACAAGGTGGTGTACACTTAGTGGTGTTCGCACATTTGCAAAGGAGAAGTTGGTGGAGTTGAATTGGATCAACTCGGAGAAGAGAAGGCTTTTCAGTGTGTTTTGGACTCTAGGATGGCTCTTCGATTGTAATTATGTACTAATACTTTGTGATTTCGATCATCTCTGTATGGGGGTTGTATAGCCCTCTGAGTTATCTTTCCAAAATGTCCAAGATCATCAAAATCAGAGTTTAGAGCTAAGAGTTATAGTCGTTTGAGCGCAGAAAGGTCAGTGATCGCACTCTGCGACAGGACGCGTCCGGTCAGTAGAGTCGAGTCTGGTCACAGAGTCCAGCCAGTGTTATTTTGGGGGCTCATTTGAGTTATAGTGACAGGACGCTCATAGAGTCCAGTCAGTAGTGGTCGGACGTGTCCGATCACTGAAAACGCCCCTGAGACCTCTCTGTTTGCGACCAGACTCTGGCATAGGCGCGTCCGGTAGTTAGGACCTGACGCGTCCGGTCAGTAGAAGCCTGTGCACATGAGAAAACTAGCTGCTGGGGACAAACGACCGGATACTAGTGACTTGACGCGTTCGGTCACCCTATAGTGAGGTCGGTCAGTACAAAAAGTGCCAAGTGAAGGGGGGTAACAACTAGTTTAGCCTTTGGGGCTATAAATAGAGTGTGTGGTCGGGCTTGGCTGGTGCTTAGCACCCTTGAGACTTGGTATCCATGCTTGGGGAGTGCTAGGAAGCCCTCAAACTCACTTGTGCTTGCTAGTGTGCAAATCAGTTGCGAGTGAGTGATCGTTAGTGCGTTGCATTGAGAGATTGCATCGAGTGGCACTAGGTGTTCGTGTTGCAAGCCAGTGGTGCTTATTACTATTGGAGGTTGCCACCTCCTAGACGGCTTGGTGATTGTGTCTCCATTGTGAAGCCCGCAAGAAGATTGTGCGTGGCTCCGAAGAAGGCTTTGTGAGAGGTGTTGTGCTCACCTCGCGGGAGATCATGAAGAGCAACTCTAGTAAGAGAGAGACGTGAAGAGCGTTAAGTGGTCCGGCCGTGTCAAGTGCTAGAGATTATGGTAAGCACTCCTTGTGGGAGAGTTTGACTAGTGTAGTCACCACTAGCAAGAGGGCCGGCGACAACCTTGAGCTTGTCTCAACGAGGACTAGCTTGGTGGCAACCAAGTGAACCTCGGGATAAAATCACCATGTCAGCCTTGTTCATCCCATTGGTTTGCATTCCCCTTACCCAAACTTGTATTTACTTTCATATATATTGTGCTTGTGTAGCTTGCTAGTTACCTTCCTTGCTTGTGTAGCATAGAAGTAGCTCTCTTGCGTGACTAATTGGCTTGAGTAGCCTTGTTAGTCACATTGCTTAGTTTGTGTAGCTAAGTAATTTGAGCTCTCTAATTTGGTTTGTGTAGCCTTGTTATTGAGCATTGCTAGTGAGCTTAGGAGCTTTGTGCTTTTGCTTACTAGATTGTGTAGGAGCTCCTCGGTGTTTGAAGTACTAATTGCATAGGTTTGTGTGGCCTTGCTTCTAGAATTGGTTAGGTGAGCTCTAGCTAGCCCGACACCTTTGTTGCCTAATTAGGATCTTTGTAAGGTGCTTGTGAACTTAGGTAGAGGGGAGTAGTCTTGGCTAGACCGATAGTTTTAATTTCGCATTTGTCTCGGTTAGCCGGTGTGATTAATTTTAGGAAGGACTATTCACCGCCTCTAGTCCGCCATCTTGACCCGTCAGAGCTCAAATTACTTAGCTACACAAACTAAGAAATGTGACTAACAAGGCTACTCAAGCCAATTAGTCATTCAAGAGAGCTACTTCTACGCTACACAAGCAAGGAAGGTAACTAGCAAGCTACATAGGAGCAACAACTAAACACTAGCACAAGTATGAGTAAGAAAATACAAGCTAGTGAATTGAGATAGAAAACCATCGAGAAGATGTAGACAAAGTTGACATGGTGATTTTCCTCCCAAGGTTCACTTGGTTGCCACCAAGCTAGTCCCCACTAAGATAAACTCAAGGTCGCCAACAGTCCTCTTGCTAGTGGTGACTATACTAGTCACACTCTCCCACATGGAGTGCTTACCACAAGCTCTAACACTTGACCCAGTCAAACCACTTGACGCTCTTCACGTCTCACTTTTACTAGAGTTGCTCTTTGTGATCTCCTGCGGAGTGAGCACAACATCCCTCGCAAATCCTTCTCTGGAACCACAAACAATCATCATGCGGGCTTCACAACGGAGACCACAATCGATCAAGAGTAACAAGAAATCCCTAATCACAGAGATTTCCTAGTGCCACCAAATACAATCCTCAAATGCACACACTAGACTCTCACCGCCTCACTCAAATTAGCACCAAGCTTGAGAGGGAGAAGAAAGAGAGGAGGTGGATCTTCAACCTCTCAACAACACCAACACAGGGCTCTCAATCTCTCCAAGAAATTTTAGCTCCAATAATGGGAGAGAGAGAGAGAGAGGAGAGGAAGAACCCTAGCTCATGAGCTCCAAATGTGAGATTGGCTAATGAGAGCACTGGAGAAGGAGGAAAAAGGCATTGCCTTGACCTCCTAGCCGGCCAAGCCTCCCATCACTAGCAACATGGCCTCTCAGCCACAACAACTCCAATCCAGCGACACCCACACACTGATGTGCGGGCCACCACATCCACAACAATGGTCGACAACAGCATAAAGCTTTCATGAAACTTCCTCCATGCTCACTGACACACATACCCCACTACAGACTACCAGACAAAAGTAGGGAAGTGCCATGCTCTTGAAGAAAAATGGACCAATTATCCATCCCATGAAATCAAACAAGGCTACGTGGCTGCTTCTCAGCCACATGCATCGCAACACACTCTGTCCCTTACACTATTCATCAAGAAGAAATTCTTGGTAGGGAGAGGAAAATTGTCAGTTGAACATCTTTTCTCTCACGCCACTCTCTCTCTCTACCTGACACACATGGAGGCTTGTCCCCCAACACTATTGCTCAATAAGAAATTCTTGGTAGGAAAGAGAGAATTGTTGGTTAATTTATGGATGAGTAGCACCCATGAGCAATATTGGCTTTGCCAACAAGAAATTCTAACAACAACTCTTTTAAGCCAATTTCCCTTCCCTAATTCACCCTTTTAAGTGCTAACTTCACCAAGATATTCCAAAACAAATTGGGCACTTAAGTTATCATTTTCACAAAGAATTTTTAGGGTTAATCTCATCCATCTCACCACTTCACTAAGCGCAAAGCATATGCAAATGAGACTCACACTTAGTGGCACTAGATAATCGTTATAACTAAAAGATTTCCCTTCTAATAGCACGACTATCTATCCTAAACCCGGTTGTTGACATCTCTTAACATCACTTCAGATAACGGTGCTAGAAATGTAGGTAGACAAATCTAACAACATTACATTTAATGCTAGGTTGTCACCACTAGCAGCGACACTAGAGACGTGGTTGTATTTATGATCATGCCCTTATAAAATATGAAATGAGATTACTCGCAAGCGTACAGATAAAATACATCTATTGTAGCATTTCACCTAGGAGAGTTTCCAAGGTATCGTCATTATTTATATTAGGCCCCTACTTCTAAGACTTAAGAGAGTGGGAGGAGATAAACATCTACAAACTATAACACACACATGTATGATTATAATAAGAGTTCCACTAGATCTACTCAATACAGGAATCAATCATATATGATAAATAAGATAAATGAAATAGAACAGAGTAAACCAAAATGAGTTCCATAGAGCATTCTCATCCAAGGTTAGATCATAACTAGAACTAGAAAGAGACAGATTAACTTCCTAATATGGTTCTAACTATAGGTCATAGACTATGTCAATTAGTGCAATTATGTTTAGCAATCATGGTTAGAATAACTTATATTTATACGCAGGAGACATCACGCATGGAGGTTCAGATCCAGAGTCTATCCCCTCCGGGTGACCGCATCTTACTAGGCCTATATTCGGGGAGTGGACTACATAGGAATCAAGGAGGCTATAAGAGTCACCCTCGTGAACTACCACTTGCTGGCCTGGAATATAGGGTACATTCGCACGTAAACAACGTATAAGCACCACGCTTACACAATGTTGACCACTCACCCCGCGATCAGCAGAATGGGCACTATACGAACAAGTGCATACACATAAAGATACCCTAGCTATGGTAGACATATAATCAAAGTAGACGATGAACATTATAATTATGAGCATGAAATAGTAACAAGTCATGACAAGTATCAACTAGAACAAGAACTAGAGGATGAATAAGAACTAGAAGAACAATTAGAAGTAGATTAGAAACACAAGGATGAACTAGAAAGGTAATTAGAACTAGATTAGAACACATAGATGAACTAGAAGATGAACTAGAACACAATTAGAACACAAAGATGATGAACTAGAAGACAATTAGACAAATAGAAGAATAATGTTGATACAAGAGAAAAGTTACAAGGCTAATTACCAAGCCTCCTCCTGACTAGAACCAGAATCCGAGCTTCCCTCGACTCTTCTAAATCTATTCTAGCTATGCCCTAGGATGGTGGAGCTCTTGGTTGTGACAGAACCGACCAATTTATAAGAGCACAAGTGCGAAAACCTCCGCTGAAGCAGCTGAATTAGCACACTTGAGTCCATATAAACCCGGTAGTCCGGAAATCTCGAAGGATTTCAAACATTTCCAACATCTCAACCAAGATCGCATGGTCAAGCAAATACAAATCATGTCCACGAAGCTTTGCAGCGGAAATAATATTACAATAGAGTTTACAAATAATAATACAAGTTAAGTTCCACTTAATTTAGAAGAACAACATAGCTTTGAAAAGAATACCATAACATAAGTTGAAATACTTTGCTAACAACAACATAAGAGAAGAAGTATGGAACTGCCGAGCCCACCGACACTGGCCATCACCTTTCGGCAGGCCTAACCTTCACCTGCAACAAGGTGAGATAAACCCTGAGTACTCAAATGTACTCAACTAGACTTACCCGTCATAAACCAGAAATAAAGTGACACCAAGGAGTATGCAAGGCTGTATCTGGGGTTGGCTATACTTACCTTTTTGCATAAAAGCATTTTCATTATTAAATAATTATTATTAGAGTATTAGCAGTCAATTTTATGTAATCAACCTGATTAACTAGATTTGCACCTGATCTAGAGCAATCACTTGGCTAATTAATCAAGCAAAAGTGACTATTTCATCAATAGCCTTTTAGATTCAACATCATAACCATCTTTAGTTCCATAAGTTCTACGGGCGATGATCTACAATCAATTACTCACTGTCCAGGAGCGACGGCGATTATAATCGATTCCTACCCAGCTGGGGATAAAATGTCTCACACTTGCCCGATCACACCTGCGCTCGGTAGCCGTCGGCTGCCACTCAGGAGATTCGAGAGCACAATTCGCGGGACGGCCATGTGCCCTTCTACACCGGGGGTTATCTCAGTGCCAGGTCACTCAAGCTATAGCTGCCCACGGTCATGCCAGGTCGATCAGGCCCTTCCTGCCCTCGGAGCATGCCAGGTTGCTCAGAATAGTTGCCCACGGTACAGCTGAGGCCCTGGGTGTTAGGCGTCAACATCTCCATCATCGGCTCGAATAACCTTACTCGGCTTCGCGGGAGGTACTCAGACCTACTCCGTTAAGTGATTGACACGTTCAATTTGACTAAAGGGACATTCCCAAACGGGTCGTATGCGACACAGACGGGAGACTACTAGCACACAGAACCCATGTCCTGCTGCTCCTACATCCCGCCCGGTCTCATTTTAATTATTACATGGTTATCTCCATGATAGCACCAGGCTAGTCATGATTAGTATCTACCTATATGCGGGAGACAGGAAATCACCCGACTTTTAATGGTCTAAATAGGGCTAAGCATATAATCGAGCCTAGACCTAGCAGGGATATCAATATAATAATTGCTGGTGGACAAGGATAAGTAAGTAATACATCAACGGTATCATTCAACTCCTATAACTTAATGCGACAATCATTATATTGACTCGATTGCATTTATAAAAGAATGGTAGGAGACTTAGAATGCTCCGGGGCTTGTCTGGGAAACAACACTTATGCTAGTGTTAGTTGGCACCACTTCGGGAACATCGCCGCTCCAGGAACTTGTGGGTTCGCCAAACACCTTCTTCGGGATGGCCACCCAACACCATCTTCGGGTTGAGCATCATCACCACATCCTTCACGATGTATCTACCGTTACCTAAATGAGATGCGCAATGCAAGCATATGAATGCAAGGCAAACACTTATGAAACAAACACAAGGAACACAACACAAGCATTACCAACTATTTCACATAAGCAATCATCAAACTAAAGCAAACAATTTAGGTCATATACCAAATCTGGACAGCAAGATAGTAGTCCACTAATTTAAACATAACTCAAGATACAAACATCCAGACAGGGCAAACTAAGACTTTCTAGAAAGCTAACATGATTGCCTACAACTTTGCTATTCAACACAAGAGCTAATTCAGAGGTTATATAGCTCAAAAGCAGATAACAATGCAGCTCTGTCCAGCTGTTGGACAGCAGGACAGACAGAGCTTCAGAGAAGCATAACACAAGATAAAAACATCACATGAGCATGCAATTAGACATTCTAGAAACCTTACAAGATTATATAAATCTTTCTTATTGTTAGCTCAAGGTGAATCAATAATTAACAAGGTCAAACAACATGATTAGTGCAGCTCTGTCCACACTTGGACAGAACTAGCCACACATCAACAACAGTAACTTAGGACAACCATCACTAAAGATCTATAATACCTGGGGACTTGCCCATAGACTCTTTAGAAATATTATTAAGTTGTCTACAAATCATCTATAATCATCTCAAGATGATTCATAAGTTAACAAGGGCTAATTAGTATAATTAGGCACCTCTGTCCAGACTTTGGACAGATTTGCCCACCTGCACTAAAACAGCTATAACTCAAGTTATAGATATCCAGTGAACATGAGCTAAGACAATTTAGAAATATTATGAAAATCACTACAACTCTTTTATAAGCACCTAAGCATGAATCACAAGTTAACTAGGTGAAACAATCCAAACATTCAGATCTGGACAGAATGTAGGCAAAACTTGACAGCAATCTTACAACAGCCATATCTCTTAAACTATTAAGCCTATGGCCATGCAATTTGGTGACAAGCTAGATTAAGATGTTATCTACAACTTTTATATAGAGCACACCCACAGAAAATATCATTTAGATCACGAACTAACCACCACAACAGAAACTGGACTTGCAGTCATTTCAGCAAAACTGGACATACACGCAGAAGCTAAGTAATTAAATCACAACTAGAGTTACACAACTCTAAATAACACACAACAAGACATTCTGGAAAGATTATGAAATTCCCTACAAATCATATTTAAACATATTGTTGACACTCAAAAGTGTCATAGGTAAAGATGAATTTAGAAGAGGCATTCGACCTAAAATATTAGAGTCGAATTTGTCTTCTTTTACTTAATGTTTAACGGATCGGATGGGCCTAGTCGTTTTGGGTTTCCGATCACTTATGATATGTCCGACCAGATGGCCCTGGTCAGAAGCCTTATGAAAGTTGAGTCCGGTGTTAATATGCGAATCTTTCTCTTGTAAGGACGATTTGGGGCTGATAAAGCCCATTAAACCGATCTGTTCGATCTGAAGATTGACAAGATCAGGGTTACTTTATTGTGACCGGATCGGATTCTATATTTTAATAGAGTCCGGATAGGAAACTTGGAGATTGAATCTAGAGATGTTTTCTATTGGGATAAGACCAACCCCCTCTATATATATGAGAGGATCATGGCCGATTGTGATATCCAACACCAATCGATCAAAACCAATCTACTATCCCCTTTACCCTTTTTCCCCTCTACCTTGCTGTTCGACGCATCTCTCGGCGAGATTCGATGGCGTTCTAGGTGGCCTTGCTGGTCCTAGAACAACCTCTACGTGCTTCTCCCCGACGGGTCTTCCTGGGAGGAGTTCTAGAGTTATCAACACAGGAACCCAAAACCCTAGATCGATCAAAACCGGTCTTTAGATCGGTTTTCATCGGTTTAGCCAGGGTCCCTGCTGTCTCAGGTTGAACCGCAACCTCTCCGGGCGTTCTAGCCCTGCTGGTGTGTGATTCGGATAACTTTCGACGTCAACACACTTTTTGGCGACTCCGCTGGGGAAGATTAAAATCTCATCTACTACCAACATGGGCGGCAAAGACGGTGCTACCGATAAGGACAACATCGTCCGTCCCACGGGCATTGACGAGCTCCCAGACGAGTTGAAGCAACAGGCGCAGGCCATGCTCGACGCCGTATTGAAGGCTTTCCTAGAAAGCTGCTCAAAGGATCGGCGCGACATGATCACTCAGGACAAGGAGCCGGACTTCAGCGAGATCGTCCCTACCATGACAAATACAAACGCTGAAGACGCTTCTGACAAGGTAAAAGATAAGGTACCTGAAGATCCTTACCCTACCCATGCTGATTATTCCGCAATGCTGGTTGATTCTTCAAAAACTCTTACCAATACTATCCAGCATTCATTTAAATTGCTTAGCGACCACATGGATAAGATAGAAGGCAAAACTGTCGAACCCGAAGTCCCAACTGGGCAACCCCAGTTCGGCATGCCTTTTAATTCTTTTAGAGGACATACTTCACACGTTAATTTCGGACAATTAGGGTTTACTGAGACCAGGGGTGGTGAAGCCGGTACCTCGACAACTACCAACCACGTTCATCATAGCACTGGTCGGACTATGTAGACTGTTGACACTCAAAAGTGTCTCAAGCGTATAATAGACTCCACCATCAAGTTTCTATCGTCAAGATGGCTGAGACCTCTTGAGAGACTTCCGACCAGGTCTCTTGAGAGACTTCCGACCAGGTAAAACTGGTCGAAGGCGGCAAGGCAGCAATGGAGACCAGCTCGTATTGTCAAAATATGAAATGGACTTCACCATTGTGTTCCTCTCATCGAGATGGTCGAAAAACATATATGGAACATCCAATTTGGAGCCCGGATGGAAGAGTTATGACCTAATACAGATGGCTCACTGTTGGAAGTTCTGACCCTCCGAGTCGGAACTTCTGACCCCCGGAAGTTCTGACCCGAGTCGGAAGTTCTGACCCCCCCCCGGGACTGCTGACCCTCCGAGTCGGAACTTCTGACCCCCGGAAGTTCTGACCTGAGTCGGAAGTTCTGACCGTGTTCGGATCTGTCCTTTTGGATTCCGATCCGAACTGTTCCAAACTCGTAGGAAACATGGAAAATAAGGTTTGGAAGGGTTTCCTACTGGGATAAGACCACCCCCTCTATATATATGAGAGGATCATGGCCGATTGAGACCCCAACTATCCAATCGTCAAACCAATCTACTACAACCCTTTGCCCTCTTCTCCAACCTCATGTTGTTCATCCCTTGATCCGATGACCAAGGATGGCGCCCTAGGCTCGTCGGCCGACCTAGGGCAACCCGGCGATGTCCTTGCCCTGACGGGGTCCCTCCCGGGTGAGAGCTTCGACGGTTCCTTTGCTAGTTTGCCCGAAAACTAGTCGTTCTTCGCCACGTAAGTGCGATAGCTATCCTTTGCCGGTTTGCTTGTAAACCTAGCCGTCCTTCACCGCGTAAGTGTGACCTCCTCATTGCGTTCTTTGGTCCGTAGCAACCCAGGCGTCCAAAGCCCTAGCTGGTGTGTGATCCGGAATACTTTCGGCGTCAACATACTTTTTGGCGACTCCACTGGGGAAGAATTTGCTTCGGCTCTACTTTGCAGCCGAATATTCTTGCCCTAGCCTTATCCTTCACTGATCTATCTTCTTGTGCTCGCCACTACCTGTTGTATTCGGTCCAAAGGGCCGATCACAGCTGGTTTTGACCTCTTGTGATCTTGTTTGCTATTTTGCAACACGACGTGCTTCATATTGGAAAATTCAGCAAGGCGGTCAAGCCCTAAATCATGGAGTACCAAGGTGTCACATCGCAAAACTACTACAATTACCCCGAGGTACAACTTGCGAATACATCTTATGGTTATAATAATTATTTTGCAAGTTCTATAAACTCTCATGTTGGTGTTGCTAGTCATAATGATAGTAGATATGTTGCATTGGTTAATACTTTTGCTAATGCTCCTCATCATACACATCATAATCATACATATTACGATCAAGAGCCGATATCAACTATAAATTCTTTGAGTTTTGATACTACTAGCAACATACAACATGTAAATTCTTATTCATCGGCTATAAGTTCACAATACGTGGCTCCACCACAAGACATGCCGATGAATGAGAGAATTGGCTATGACAATGACAATTATTTGGCCAATTGCTCTCAAAATTCAGCATCAAATGCAAGTGCTACTACTCGTAATTCGGTCTCATATGTTGGTAATAACTATGGCCGAAAGCAGGAAAATTTAGCAAAGCATTTAAGTGCAAGTACTTATGATTCGGTTTCACGTGTTACTAGTAACCATAGCCGAATCAATGAAAATTCAGCACCTTATGCAAAGATCAATGCTCACAATTCGGCTTCATTTGTCACCCATAACCATAGCCGAATTAGTGAAATTTCAGCAAGGCATTCGAGTGCTAAAACTTATAATTCGGCTCCACATGATAATAATAATTATAGTCGAATCAATAAAAAAATCAGTAATGGGAGTGTATGCTAAGGATTGTGATTCGACTTCATATGTTGCTCTTAAATCAAGCCGAGTCGATGAAGATTTAGCCCATGCTAGAAATCCTTATGGTTCCTCTAAATGGAAGGTTCCCGCTTATCGTAGACCATACCCGTTACACTATGATTACTTGGAAGATCCTCATGGTTGGTGGGTACCTGATTTTTATGAATTTAGTGGTGAAGATGATAAGACCGCTGTAGAACACATTAGTATTTATCTCTCGCAATTGGTTTTTGCCGGTAAAGAGGACTATATGAGAGTGCAAAATTTTCCTTTATCTCTCACTGGTATTGCCTTTGCATGGTTTACATCTTTACCTGAATGTACTATTTAGTCATGGTCTAGATTAGAGGAGTTATTCTATGAATACTTTGGAAAGACCAATGACAAAAGGCCGATTATTACTGAGTCATCGGCTAAAAGGGCATTGTTGATGGGCATAAAAGAAAACATCAGTTCGGATGTAAGCGAAGGTTCGGCTACCAAAGCCGAACAACATAATATCCATTCTGAACCAATCACATCTCAAAAAAAGTCTTGCTACGGAAAAGCATGAAAAGCGCCAGAAAACAGCTAGACTTGATTTTTTAAGAGCTAAAGGGGCTGTATGCTTATCCAGTGATTACCGCATCATTGATGGAGATCAAATCCCTACAAGCGAGAAAGAAAGACCGCTTGCTTGCCCAAAATCGGCTAACCCAACTTTAGAGTTGGCTGAGCCGATTACTACCTGCCTAGAGTTAGTTAGGTCGACTTCTAAGTCGGCTAAGCCAAATCCCCCTGTTGCCTCCTTACCTGTTAATGCCCAAGTCGGCCGAGCTGACTTCCGATCGGCTAAACCGACTTCCTCTGTTCCAGCAACTACCGAAGCGCTTTTGGGTGATTCAACACCTATTGTTGATTGTTCTCTAGAGATGAAGGACAACGTCATTCAAACCAAAAACCTACGCTTCTCTGACATGATCAATAAGGTACCAAATATGAATATTTTGCTTAAATTTCAATCTGGTCATACAATTTCACTTTTTGCGTCTATTAGAGATATCCTTTCTAGTAGTTGTAAAAGACCAATTGAGAATAGCATTTTATTTGGTGATGTTAAAACAAATTCAGATTCTATCGGCCAACATATTGTGCCATATGGCAAGGTCAGTAGTAGTAGATTGTCAAAGATAAAGTTTCCCAAAAGTAGCTACAAAGGTGTAGCCGAATGGATTGATATTAAATCTGATCCCTTCGTTTGCCTAGCTTTAAAGCCGACTCCACAAAAGAATCGGCTGAAGAAATCAAAGTACACCTTTGACTTTACTCTTTGTGATCATGTCTTTGATATTTTGTTAAAGAATAATTTTATTAGAATCATTGATCACAATGTTTTGCCATCTATTCAAAACTTAGAAGAGCTTACATATTGCAAGTGGCACAATTCTTTTGATCATAATACTTCTGATTGCAATGTGTTTCGTCGAGTGATCCAATCGGCCATTGATAAAGGACGATTGAGATTTCTTGAAGCTCAACAAATGGACCAATTGGATTCAATTGGTCTTGATGGTAAGCAAGTTTCGGATCGGCTTGCATTAGTCGATTCACTCCAAGCTCGATGCTCAAATGCCCAAGAGAGAGATGTGGAGCCCTCAAGTGAAGACAAGGTTGTTGTCCATGAATTGCAAATGAAAGATATTCCAAAAGACAATAAAGTTATCACAATTCCAGAAGACATTGGGGGGCAGGTAGAATCTCTCCAACTAAAGCAAAGGTCGATTGATCCCATTAAGCAAGGGGAATCGGCTGAGGATCCTCCTTTGGAGCATGTTTATCAAGATGGAGAAAAGAAGGAGGATGCTCATAAAGCTTTTGGAGGTACAGGCCGTGACAAGCAAAAGAGTGGAAGACCGAAGCTTAGCTTCGAGGAGCTTCTAGCAAAGTATGAGAACTTAGCAAAAGCCAATGTCACCAATCGGCCAAAGAAGGTCCAAACACCAAGACTGCCTCCAAAGCAAAAATCTCAAGATCAGAATTGGCAACGGAATAAATCTCAAGCAACAACAACACATTTCCCTTTTGAGCAGCCAATTCCTATGTCATATGGACCGCAACTCACATATTTTCATCCTTATTCGTTTTGGGGCTGGTTTGATCAAGAGGCACACATTCCACCATGTTCTCGGCCACAATATGTAGCTCCTAGACACTTAGAGAGGTCGTCATCTTATAAAGACCATTTTGATCTAAATCAGTCCGGAGCCCAACATAAGAAGAAAGTGGTAAAAACAGGTTTACCATGTGAAATATGATGGCCGCAAAGATAAAAGTTCAGATCTAAATTCAACTATTGAAAAGCCGATTGCAGTGCTGAAAAATCTGGCTATTGATGGCACAGAAATAGGAGAATCATCTACTGATATTCTAGGTGCCAAATCTGAACAAAAGAAAGAGAGAGTGCCTAAAATCAAGAAAGATTTGCCATTGTCCAAAACAGAAATAAAACCAATATGCTCAATTGGTTTACCAAAGTGGCAAGAAAGAAAGTTGCAAAAGCTTAGTGCAGAGAAGTTGAAAGAAAAAGGCTTGGTATGGGTTCCTAAAGGAAGTATCCAAGTTCAGAAAGATGATGCTCAAGCAAGTAGTGCAACAAAGGCAAAGGAGAGAAGAAGATTCAACAAGCAGTTGTCAAGCTAGAGATTTGCACCGAATCATCAAAATCAATGGTTTTGGCATCATCCATATTCTTTGCCTATGTCTATGCGGAATTCATCCCAAGGTATGCATGATTACCCCTTAGCCCCTTATTTCGATCATTGGTATAAATGTCTATATTATGGAGAGTTGCCAAATTATTTTGCTTACCAATGATCTAGAGCCGAACTGCTTTTATTTCGGCTATGCATACTTGCCTGGATGAATTCATATGGTCGATTCTTTGCTATCGCCCTTAATGTAATAATATAGCCAATGAATGCTTTGCAACCATCGTGCTATTAGAAAAGCCCCATAGGATTCAGTTTATTGGCTTTAAGGTCGGGGGGCATGATATATGTATTTCTACTTCATGGGTGTAATAATGGTTAATCGGCTTGCAAAAAGGGCCAAGGTGTTAGCATGATTGTTATTTCTCACAACGGTGCTATATGAGACACCGAGCCGATTAAGACTATATTTGCACGAAGATTCTAGCCGAATGTGAACTTTTCTTATTCGGCTTGGCCATATTGCGATCCATGGAGTATGACATGTTGAAGCCTATGGTGATTCATTACTAGTGGTACAACAAGTCACTCATATGTTTTTATCTTGACGAGTGTCTTGCCATCATTAATACTCTTGTCGAATTTTGAATTCGGCATATTACAAGGCATGATAATTTAAAGGCCAACATGTTAGCGTGATAAGCATCTGGCTATGGCGTTAGTAGACACAATTTTCACATAAAGGAAAAGCCGATGCATCTAATTTTACGAACAAATTATAAAGGATCAATTCAGTCGGCTTATCCGACCGACCATGT
Organism: Coix lacryma-jobi var. lacryma-jobi; assembly: GCA_009763385.1. NCBI lineage: Eukaryota > Viridiplantae > Streptophyta > Magnoliopsida > Poales > Poaceae > Coix > Coix lacryma-jobi. Next base: position 129,574,147 of record CM019823.1, on the reverse strand, counting down.
TGAATCTAAACCAACTCAGTCGGCTTATCTTGCCGACCAGGTTGAATCTGAGCCAACTCAGTCGGCTTGTCCGGTCGACCAGGTTGAATCTGATCCATCTCAGTCGGCTTGTCTGACCGACCAGGTTGAATCTAAACTAACTCAATCGGCTTGTCTAGCCGACCAGGTTGAATCTGAACCAACTCAGTCGGTTTGCGTAGTCGGCCAGGTCGACTTTGAGCCGGCTCAGCCAGTTTGCCAAATCAGCTTGGTCGGCTCCGGTACGGCTAGCCCAGTTGATTCATCCATAGAACTCCTAGATCGGCTCGAATTAATTCTTAACAAAAGTAAGGCTGATTTGGAAGATTGGAGAACTCCCTTATTGAAATATTTTCGTGATCCAAGCGCTAAAGTTGATGACAATGTTCGGCGGAGTGCATTTAAATATGTGATGTGTAACAATAGCTTTATCAAAGGATTGCCGAAGATTCATTGCTTAAGTGGTTGGGACCTGATCAAGCAAGACTGGCTATGGGAGTCATCCATGCACTTTGATTAGACTCATCAAGAGAGAAAATTGGGATAATCCAAGGAGGTGACCTTGAACAAGCATCAAGTTGGAAAGTCTTGTATAGAGTGATCAAAGTGGTGTTCGAAAATTTCATATCTGCTAGAGACGTTGCAAGGTAAAAGTCTCACAAGAGCAATGAATGAGAGGTATTTGAAAAGGTACTTTCCAAATGTTTGGCAAGGAGCTCAAGTGCTCACCAAACCATGGCCGACACATGTGTCACCCTTAGTACAAAATATGGTCGATGTATACATCGTCCTTAGATGCTAGGTAGCCGATGAGTTGGGTATCGTTGCTATTTAGTGCTTTAGTTGTGTTTTTAGGTTCAGTGCATCATTCACCTAAAAACAGGGGGGCATATGTTGACACTCAAAAGTGTCTCAAGCGTATAATAGACTCCACCATCAAGTTTCTATCGTCAAGATGGCTGAGACCTCTTGAGAGACTTCCGACCAGGTCTCTTGAGAGACTTCCGTCTAGGTAAAACTGGTCGGAGGCGGCGAGGCAGCAATGGAGACCAGCTCGTATTGTCAAAATATGAAATGGACTTCACCATTGTGTTCCTCTCATCGAGATGATCGAAAAACATATATGGAACGTCCAATTTGGAGCCCGGATGGAAGAGTTATGTCCTAATACAGATGGCTCACTGTTGGAAGTTCTGACCCTCCGAGTCGGAACTTCTGACCCCGGAAGTTCTGACCCGAGTCGGAAGTTCTGACCCCCCCGGGACTGCAGACCCTCCGAGTCGGAACTTCTGACCCCTGGAAGTTCTGACCTGAGTCGGAAGTTCTGACCCTGTTCGGATCTGTCCTTTTGGATTCTGATCCGAACTGTTCCAAACTCGTAGGAAACATGGAAAATAAGGTTTGGAAGGGTTTCCTACTGGTATAAGACCACCCCCTCTATATATATGAGAGGATCATGGCCGATTGAGACCCCAACTATCCGATCGTCGAACCAATCTACTACAACCCTTTGCCCTCTTCTCCAACCTCATGCTATTCATCCCTTGATCCGACGACCAAGGATGGCGCCCTAGGCTCGTTGGCTGACCTAGGGCAACCCGGCGATGTCCTTGCCCTGACGGGGTCCCTCCCGGGCGAGAGCTTCGACGGTTCCTTTGCTAGTGTGCCTGAAAACTAGTCGTTCTTCACCACATAAGTGCGATAGCTATCCTTTGCCGGTTTGCTTGTAAACCTAGCCGTCCTTCACCGCGTAAGTGTGACCTCCTCGTTGCGTTCTTCGGTCCGTAGTGACCCGGGCGTCTAAAGCCCTAGCTGGTGTGTGATCCGGAATACTTTCAGTGTCAACACAGACCGACCAGGGTATCTCGACAAACAGGACTTCGGGAGGATACGGAACAATGTTACCTAATCCGCCAAAGTCACCAAGCCACAATCCCGTGCATGGTGGCACCAGCGACCTCGCCAACACCGATTTTGGACGAGCCATAAATAGGTTTAAGGAAGAAATAACTAGGTCGCTTGAGACTAGTTTAGGAGTCCAATTCAAGCCTACCAGGACCACTTATTCTAAATCATACCCTTCATATTTCGATTTTATGAAAGCACCTGACGGTTGGAGGGTACCAGATTTTTATAAGTTTAGTGGTGACGGTAGTAAAACGACTATGGAACACGTCAGCATGTTCATCGCTCAAATGGGCGAAGCTAGTACTTTAGATTTTATGAACATACGACATTTTCCTTTGTCTCTTACTGGTACAGCTTTCGCCTGGTTTACATCACTGCCAGAGTGCACCGTAGGTTCTTGGGCTGAATTAGAAGAAAAGTTTCATAATCACTTTTATGATGGAGTCCAAGAAACTAGGTTATCACATCTTACATCAGTTCGACAAGGACGTAGTGAGTCTGTAGTCGATTTCTTTAAATGTTTTAAAGAAATTAAAAACTGATGTTTCCATTTGAGGATCTTTGACAGAGATCTAACAGATCTATGTCTAGCTGGCCTACGTCGAGAGATCAAATACAAACTTGAGCATCATGATTTCTTTAACCTAAATCAACTGTTGGAAAAGGCCGTTTCGATAGAATCGCGCTTCAAAGAACCCTATGATCCTCATAAGACTCATCGGTCGGGCGTGCATATTACCGAGATAAATTCTGATAGTTCCGACGATGAGTCTAAAGATTGCTACGCTGCCGAAGTTTTATGGCCAGCGCAAAATAAACTGGTCACTTGTCCTTCCCTTAAACCGATTCAGAAGAATCGGGGTGAGGAGGTGAAATTTACGTTTGATTTCTCTAAGTGTGACCAAATATTTGATGAATTACTCAAATTCGGTTATCTTAAAATTAATTATACTTTGCCGTCACCCGACGAATTAAAAAGGAGAGCTTACTGCAAATTGAAGGACCGAAAGTGCTATCAGAAAGCGACCAGAGGGGGGGTGAATGGGAGCTCCAAATTTTCCTTTCGGAAACTTGTCGCCACTGTCCCAATAATCAACCCCAAGAGCAAACCCTAGAGCTCGTAAGTGTCCACGACCCTAGAGATAGGGTGGATGCTTCCAAGAAGCACAGCGAGACACTCCACGACTCTAGAAACCCAACGCAAAAGCCGGAAATCAAAACCGACAACGAACGAGCGAACCACGGATGAAAACAGAGCAGGACAGTACTGACCGGACTCTAGCTGCGTCCGGTCAAGCAAAAACCGATTTGGGATCTTACTGTTCCAGACCGGACTCACCAGTCTTGAGCGTCCGGTCGAAGTACAGAGCGTCCGGTCACACGAGTCAAAGCAGGTGAACAGTGTTATGGGTGCGTCCGGTCACAAACAGGATCCAGCGTCCGGTCAAGTCGCAAGAAATCCCGAAGAACACATTCAACGACCGGACTCTGATCCCTAGCGTCCGGTCCCCCGATGACAGCGTCCGGTCACCCCGAAACTGAGCAGTTCGTCCACCGATTCGACTCAATCTCTCCCAAAACGAATCCTCTAGGGATCAAACTTGGTGAGAAGAGTCACAAGGAGGATAGTGAGCTATCTCTAAGAGATCATGGCTCGAACCTATCTCCAAATTGAAGAATCGAAGAAATTCGGGGGAAGGGAGAAAAACTTGACCCGAAAAGAAAATCGACCGATCTACTAGCTCGTGAGGTTAGAGGTGAATTCCTTCGATGGAAAGAAGTGCCTCACGATCTAGAACAACTTGGTTCAAACGGATATGCAAAAGATGTACCGAGTTGAGGGATCGATTAACGGGAAAAACGTGAAGAAAAGCATCCCACGAAGAACATGAACAAAACACAAATCACAACCACGAATTTGCAACTGTGTGGATACCACATGCTACAATAGTGAGATTACGGTCTCACTTCCTCAAAATCTCACGGGCACAGAGGTATTGTTCTCTTCTTTGTGGATCTCAGTTTGCTACAGCAGAGGATGGGAAAGCAGGAAACCCTAGAAGCAAAAGAGCAAAATGACTGAGATAGAATGGGAGGAGGGTGTCTCCCTCTACTTATCCTAATTCTAATTCCTACTCTACCCCTCTCTAATTATAGAGCGAACCAGCTAAACCCTAGGGTTATTCTGGACCAACTCAAGGATGCTGGTGATCCGACGGCCACGCCCGCACAACTGGTAGCGTTGCCTCGACGCAACCTCACCGATTGCCGCCACGTGCCGCCACCGCTCCGCTTGTCCTTTTCCCAGACTTCACCCCCGGTTTTGTGGCCCAAACCGGGAAACCAGCCTTCACGACCAACCCCCGGTTTTGAGGCCCAAACCGGGAAACCAGCTGTCCATCGCCTGAGTTTTCTGGCCCAAACTCAGAAACCCGCAGCACCTAGGTTTTGAGGCCTAAACCTGGAAACCGTCCTCAGCCCGAGTTTTGTGGCCCAAACTCAGAAACCATCAGCGCCCAGGTTTTGAGGCCCAAACCTGGAAACCGTCCACTCGATGGTTTTTCTGTGGCTCAACCACCAAACCGAGCCGTAGATGGGATGCACCGCCCGTGCACCCCGTCCACCGACATGTGTCCCCAGGTCCTCGACCCAAGCAACACCGTGCCCGCAAGTCTTCGCTCGTCGCTGTCCTAGGCTGTCAGCCACCACAGCTGATCCTCGGGCCACCGGTCCCTCAGTCCAAGCCTCACGTCCGCCCTTCGCCACTCTCGGTCCATCGGCACGTCACGTCTCTACTTGACCTTCACCTTGCCTTTGATCACTGTATCCGTGCTCGACACCTGCACAACACAAGCCAAAGAACATGCACATTATCCCAGTTGACAATCACTCATCACTCAGAGACTCGACATACACCCATGTATCCGCACAAATTCCATAATTCTTTTTCTCATGCCACTAATGATTGCAATGTTTTCCGTCGGCAGGTCCAATCGGCCCTCAATGAAGGACGATTGAGTCTAACTGAGATGCAGATCAGTACTACTCCTTTCCCAGTACACATGGTGGAAGCAGGGGATCTTGCTATAATGATTCGTCCAGAGGAAGCCGATACGACCAAGGGAAAGAATGTCGTCATTGGCGAACCACGAGGAACACCGAATACCGAGAGCAATTCGGGGCGCAAGGTGGTGCTCGAGAAGGGTGACGATGGCAAAAGTAAAATCACAATCACTGCAGGGTCAACACGACACCTGCATAGACAAAGGTATTTTGAGACCAGGGCAGCACAACAAAGGCCGACCAGGTCGGGTCCTCGAGCCGACCAGTCCGGTTCATCTTCAAAGCAGCCAGAACAGAAGGCCGACCAGGTAAAGTCGGTCTCTGCCAATTCCATTAGGATCAATAAACCGACTGATACAGTCGGTGTAACCGTATTTAAAGACTCTACCCCTTCCGAAGTACGCGTCATCCGCACTTTTGTCCCGCAGAAACCTGAGGTTGGCACTTGGAAGACTAATGCGGACAAAAATAAGGGAAAGGTCGCTAGAGAACCATGTGCTTTTGACAAGCTCATGACCAAATACAAGCAGCAGAAGGCCGATTCTCAAAATCGGCCCTTAAAAAGAGAGATTCTACTCCTCCGAAGCGTGAGGACGAGAAATCCAAACAGATGGTGGTGTCTCAGGCGACGTATCCAGCACCAAAGGCTAGCCCGTGTTACCATCAGTGGGCCCCTCCTATTTCGCCACCACCACAATGGGGTCCTCAAGGGGTGTGGGTGCCCTACCCAATGGCGGCACATATGTATTATCAGCCAGGATGGGGAATGCCCACTAATCAGCCTGCAAGAGTCTCAGTATTTGATCGCTTGGGTGATCAGCCGAGTTCTAGCCAGAATCGGCCAGTCACTCCAAAAAAATTTAATATCTCAGAAGACCAAGAAGACGCGAGCACGATGGGTCTATGTACCTAAGAAGGTGCAAAGTGTTCCTATTGCCTCTCCGACCAGACCCGAACCAGTCCCTACTATTACAATCGGGTCTATGGAAGTCCCTCTTGCCAATGAACCTGACCCTATGGTGGTTGAGGAGCCAGCAACAGAAGAGGTCCCAGAGGCTCAAGATACTCCGGCTGAGGCAGAAAAGCCTGTCGAGCGTGACCCCAAGTACATGCAGCCCAGATGATGTCCTCCTGGTTTGACTAAAACTCAGCGAAGAAAGTTGCAGAGGGCCCGTTGCAACAAACAGAGGAAAGAACGGCTCGACAAAATGAGGGAAGATGTATTTAATTCAACACATCCTATTTTCCCTCAGGGCAAATGAGGAGGTGAAGAGCCGGCTTGCAATCAAAAGCCGACCTTGACGATAGTAGAGATAAACAGGTCGGATCCTGAACTGACCAATCTAAGTGCTGAATTTGCTAAAGAGGTTTCAGAACTAACCAAGTCGGACACCAATCTGACCACTGCAGGACAGGTGCCGACCAGTTTATCGGTCGAGCAGGGTGAGCCGATTACTACTGGATCAGAAATTAAGCCGGCCCGACCAGGGTCTGTGGCCGAATCAGTTCCTAATATGCTGATGGGATTAGGCTCACTTCTTGATAATCCTGATTCCTTCACTGATGTTGCTGCAACCAGTGGAGAATTATCTGGGGAACAAGATGAGGAGATGGTGGATTATGAACCTTCCCAGAGAGGGCGGAGGTCAATGTAGTTTACTTATCGGCCGACTACTACGTGGTCGGAGATGATTCAACGGCGGTGGAATTTAACTTTGCTACGCAGACTGCTGTATTCCGGAAGCCAGAGGAATCCGTTAATCATCTTAAACCGTTGCATATAAAGGGTCACATCAATGGTATGCCAGTTCACAAGATGCTGGTCGACAGCGGGGCAATCGTAAACTTGATGCCCTACTCGCTTTACTAGAAGCTTGGCGGTACTGATGAAGAACTAATCAAGACCAACATGACTATCACTGGAGTCGGAGGGGGAGATCCAATTCCGGCCAAAGGGGTTGCATCTATGGAGCTGACCGTTGGGAGCAAAACTTTGGCTACTGCCTTCTTCGTCGTCGACATACAAGGTAGCTATAACCTTATACTTGGACATGACTGGATTCATGCTAATCGGTGCATACCTTCTAGTTTACATCAGTTTCTCATTCAATGGGTGGGAGACGATGTTGAGGTGGTGCACTTAGATTCATCGGCCTATGTAGCTACGGTCGATGCTCCTTTGCTCGGGGGGCATGATACTATTGCTTGTCTGTCTGGTCGGGACCTTTCTGATTTTTAGTTTGTTAGTGTTACTAGGGAAGGTTTTGTACCAATATCTTTAAAGCCGACTGATAATCGGTTCAACATTATCATGTAATTTAATGGATGCTAATGTTGATTGGTTAAAACATCATGTTGAGCAATATCGGACCTGTAAGACCGATACTTGTGAGGCTATTGATGATTTTGATGAGCTCAATAAGTTGGGCCAAGGTTTCACGTCGGCCGACCCTTTTGAACAAATAGATATTGGGTATGGTTCTATACCTAGGCCGACCTTTGTAAATCAAAATCTTGAAGCCGATTATAAATTAAAGTTAATCGCGCTCTTAAAAGAGTATGTTGATTGCTTTGCATGGAGTTATACAGAGATGCCCGGGTTAAGCCGAGAACTTGTTGAACATCGACTTCCTATTAAGCCGGGGTTCCGACCATTCAAGCAACATCCTCGCCGTTTTAATTCTACAATATATGACCGGATTATGAAGGACCGAGAGTGCTACCAGAAAGTGACCAGAGGGGGGGTGAATGGGAGCTTCAAAAATTCCTTTCGGAAACTTGTCGCCACTGTCCCGTAAATCAACCCCAAGAACAAACCCTAGTGTTCGTAAGTGTCCACGACCCTAGAGATAGGGTGGATGCTTCCAAGAAGCACAGCGAGACAATTCACGACCCTAGAAGGCCAACGCAAAAGCCGGAAATAAAAACCGACAACGAACAAGCAAACTGTGGTCGAAACAGTGGAAGTCAGCAATTGACCGGACTCTGCCTACGTCCGGTCGTGAGGCACCGGACGCGTCCGGTCACACAAAAACCGAAATGGAACCTCTCTGTTTCTGACCGGACTCACTGAAGGGAAGCGTCCGGTCAGTAATCGAGCGTCCGGTCACAAAAGCCAAGCCAGATGAACAGTAGGATGGGTGCGTCCGGTCAGTCACTGGGTGGAGCGTCCGGTCAAGGAGCGAAACTAAACAGTGAAGTGTTCAATGACCGGACTCACCCCCAGCGTCCGGTCAATCCGAGCCGAGCGTCCGGTCACCCCAAAATCCTGATGTTCGTCCACCAATTCGACTCGATCTCACTCAAAACGAATTCTCTAGGGATCTAACTTGGTGAGAAGAGTCACAAGAAGGATAGTGAGCTATCTCTAAGAGATCATGGCTCGAACCTATCTTCAAATCGATGAATCGAAGAAATTCGGGGGAGAGGAGAAAAACTCGGCCCGAAACGAAAATCGATCGATCTACTAGGTCGTGAGGTTAGAGGAGAATTCCTTCGGTGAAAACAAGTGCCTCACGATCTAGAACATCTCTGTTCAAACGGAATCGCAAACGATGCAACGAACAGAGAGATCGAACGACGGGAAAATTGTGGAGAAAAGCAATCCGCGAAGAACACGAACAAAACACGAATCACAACCATGAATTTGCAACTGTGTGGCTACCACACGCTACAATAGTGAGATTATGGCCTCACTTCCTCAAAATCTCACGGGCATAGAGGTATTGTTCTCATCTCTGTGGATCTCAGTTCGCTACAGCAGGGATGTGGGAGAGCAGGAAACCCTAGAAGCAAAAGAGCAAATGACTGAGATACTTGGGGAGGTGGGTGTCTCCCCCTACTTATCCTAATTCTAACTATTCCTAATTCCCACTCTACCCATAACTACTTACAGAGCGAACCAGCTAAACCCTAAGGTTATTCTGGACCAACTCGTGGTAGGTGGTGATCCGACGGTCACACCCGCACAATAGGTAGCGTTGCCTCGACGCAACCTCATCGATTGCCGCCACGTGCTGCCACCGCTCTGCGTCCTTTTCACGGACTCCGCCCCCGGTTTTGTGGCCCAAACCGGGAAACCAGCCTTCACAGCCAACCCCCGGTTTTGAGGCCCAAACCGGGAAACCAGCCTCCAAGTCCATCCCCTGGTTTTGAGGCCGAAACCAGGAAACCCGCCAGCGCCCAGGTTTTGAGGCCCAAACCTGGAAACCGTCCTCAGCCCGAGTTTTGTGGCCCAAACTCGGTAAACCCGCAGCACCCCCAGGTTTTGTGGCCCAAACCTGGAAACCGTCCACCCGGTGGTTTTTCTCTGGCTCTACCACCAAACCAAAGCTGTAGAGGGGATGCACCGTCCGTGCACCCCGTCCACCGACACGTGTCCCCAGGTCCTCGACCCGAGCAACACCGTGTCCCGCAAGTCTCCGCTCGTCGCTGTCCCAGGCTGTCAGCCACCACAGCTGATCCTCAGGCCACCGGTACCTCAGTCCAAGCCTCACGTCCGCCCTTCACCGCTCCCGGTCCGTCGGCACGACACGTCTCTACTTGACCTTCACCTTGCCCTCGATCACTGTCTCCGTGCTCGACACCTGCACAACACAAGCCAAAGAGCATGCGATCAAACCCGTTGACAATCACTCATCACTTCGAGACTCGGCATACACCCATGTATCCGCAATCTCCCCCTTGATGAGTGCATTGTCAACTACACACACAAATCACAATGGAAAGAGAGGAAGGAAGAAGGAGAAGAGAGAACTCGACCAAATGACCAAAAAGCATAGCAAAGCCTAAGAAGGTCAAGTGGAAAGAGCAAGACAACTTGGTCCCCAAAGACATGGGCAACGGCTCGACGCGACCAAGCAAAGCAAAGCTAGCCCTCAAGAAGAGGTAGAACAGGCTCAACACCGCTAGCAGATACCAATTGAAAAATCAAAGCAAAATGCTAGTCCCTCAAGACAGAGGCACAGAGGCTCAACACAACTAGCAGAAAGCTTGACATCAACTGAAAAGCTCAATACCAACTGAAGCAAAAATGCGACCGCTAGTCCCTCAAGATAGAGGCAAAGGCTCAACACGACTAGCAAAGCGCTCCGAATCAATTGGAAATTTCAAAAAATTTATCATCAAACTCCCCCTTGCATGGTGCACACAACCGATTCCTCTCCCCTTAGTTGAACATGGGAGGCATGATTTGTCCAAATTCTCCCCCTTAGTTGAAAATGCACCATCAAGTGAAAAATGCAACAATAGGTCTCAAGCAAGGTCTCCCCCTGGGAAAATGCACCATCAAAAGTGCCAACAAGAGAAGTTCTCCCCCTTCCAAAATGCATATGAGTCAAAATGCAAGTTAGCAGCTTCAGGAATATAGTCAATAGAATGCAAAGATGCTGCACATAGTATAGCTCCAATGACTCAAAAAATAACCACAACAAGCTAGCAAAGGCTCAAACTGATCACCATATACAAAATATGAACATATGAGCAAAGTGAGCAGTTTTTAGCCAAAGGATTCACCATCAAAATAGCACTACACATGTATAGACAGGAAGTCAAACAAGTGCTAAACATGTATACAAGGTGAACTACCCCTAGCAAAGTTCAATCATCATGCTATAGAATGAACCATAAACTTGTGATTTCAACAATTTATCGGAGTTGCAGCGGTGAGAAGTACACAAGTTCAAAACTTAGTATGTGATTGCGAGAGGTTGAAAGCTTGTCATGGCCTAACTTTTCAACCGAGCGAAGCCTATGCAAATGCAATCAGAAGCTTAAAGCATCGGTTTCGGTCATACACTACACGACCCAAGTTTAACTCAAAGTGCAATGAGAAACAGTCTCAACACCGTGATGTGTTGACAAGCAGTCCCATCTCGATCTTTTCAATTCACTAAAAACTTGGTTCAATTTTATTGACAGAATATGAACATACCAAGCAAGTGAATGACTCAGAACTAGAGACATAGCAACTTAGCATATATGAAAAGCACGAGTGAATTCAACACATCCTACACATGCTAGTTGCATATCTCAATGGTGAACATTTTCAATTTTTAAGTTCATTAGCAAATTCACCATTTCAAAAATAGCTCAGCTCACAACATGTATTAGCGATCAAAAAGAGCATAAGCTACAAGTCATCATATAGCATCGGAGCATACTAAACAAAGCATAGTCACATTCTAAAGATTATATACATGAAGCTCAGAATGTAAAAGCGTATGCTGAGATGCAAACGACAGAAGAAAACAAGACAAACAAAAAGAGTCAGTCTATGATACAAGAACCAAAATGTTTCCCCCATCTAAAAGGGGAAACACACACCAAGCTCACCTCTCAACCGATTAAAGGTTGATTGGTCCAAAGGCTTGGTGAAAATATCAACCAACTGATGATGAGTATCGACATGGCGAAGGTCGATATCACCCTTCTCAAAGTGGTCTCGCAAAAAGTGAAAGCGCACATCAATGTGTTTGGTCTTCGAATGAAGCACAGGGTTCTTAGCAACGCTAATAGCACTCGTGCTGTCACAAAGCAAAGGAACACAAGTAAAGCTCAGACCAAAATCACGCAAAGTGGCCATCATCCAAAGCAACTGAGAACAGCAGCTAGCCGCAGCAACATATTCAGCCTCTGTGGTAGACTGAGCGACACTAGACTGCTTGCGAGAAGACCACGATACAAGAGAAGATCCAATAAACTGGCAAGTCCCAGAAGTGGACTTGCGCTCAACTCGACAACCAGCAAAGTCGGCATCGGAATAACCGCAAAGGGAGAGGGTGGAGGAAGCTGAATACCAAATCCCGAACTCAGGTGTGAAACGAAGGTACCTGAAAATGCGCTTCACCGCCTGACGGTGAGAAGTGCGCGGCGACGCCTGAAAGCGCGCGCACAGACACACCTCAAACTGGATGTCCGGGCGTGTCGCCATCAGGTAGAGCAGCGACCCGATCATACTTCGGTACTCCTTCTGGTCCACAGCTTCTCCGTCCACATCCGCATCCAGGGCCGTCGTGGTCAACATGGGTGTTGGAAGAGGCTTGGCCTCACCCATATCGAATCTCTTCAGCAAGTCCTTGGTGTACTTGCCCTGGTGCACAAACGTCGCCTCTCGGGATTGCTTAATTTGCAACCCGAGAAAAAATGTCAACTCGCCCATCATACTCATCTCGAACTCCCTGCTCATCAAATCTGAGAACTTGGCAACCAAAGCGTGAGAAGAACCACCGAAAATGATATCATCCACGTAAATCTGGACCAAGAGAGTGTCTTTGCCTTGTTTGAGGAGAAAAAGCGTTTTATCCACACATCCCATTTTAAAACCCTTAGCAAGCAAAAAGGTTTTCAACCTATCATACCAGGCTCTAGGGGCTTGTTTCAAACCATATAAAGCTTTGTGGAGTTTAAAAACATGGTTTGGAAACTCGGGATTTTCAAAACCGGGGGGTTGTTCAACATAAACCTCTTCTTCTATGTAGCCGTTTAAGAAGGCACTCTTGACATCCATTTGAAAAAGTTTGAAACCTTTGGATGCAGCAAAAGCCAAGAGTATCCTAATAGCCTCCAAATGAGCTACAGGAGCAAAAGTCTCCTCAAAGTCTATCCCCTCCTTCTGACTATAACCCTTGGCCACAAGTCTCGCTTTGTTTCTCACAATGTGGCCATCCTCTCCTTGTTTGTTTTTGAAAACCCATTTTGTCCCAATAGGATTACAGTCCGGAGGAGGTGGAACCAAAACCCAAACCCGATTTCGCTCAAAATTTTCTAACTCCTCATGCATGGCATTGACCCAATCCGCATCCGTCAAAGCGTGTCCAACATCTCGGGGCTCAAAATCAGCAACAAAAGAAGAATGAGCAAAATGAGAGATTTGAGACCTGGACCGAGTGACACGCTCGTCAATGTTGCCGATCATCTGCTGAGGGGGGTGTTGGCGCTGGATGTGTCGTGGCGCCTCCCGTGCAGAAGTGATCTCCCCCTCAACAGCAGCTGGTGCCTCCCCGGGTACAAAAGGTATCGCTTGGGGTGGCGGATCCCACGACCTCCAGGAAGAAGAAGTGTCGGGGCTGTGAGTCGTAGTAGAAGCCGCTCCTTGCGGCACAGCAGGTGGAGGGGGTGCTGGATCATCCATACCTTCAGCACCCTCGTCCTCGTCATCAAAAAGAGGCTCACCAACCTCATGATCACCTGCACGCTCAAAACGAGAAGAAGGACACACCATGGTCTCGTCGAAGGTGACATCTGATGTCTCCATGACTCGGTTAGTATCAAGGTTAAGTACGCGATAAGCACGAGTGTGAGTGCCATAACCCAAAAATACCCCGTCAGAAGAACGAGACTCAAACTTGTCCAAATTGCCCTTTTTGAGTATAAAATAGTGGCAACCAAAAACTCGAAAATAACTCACCTTGGGAAGTTTTCCAAAACGCAACTCATAAGAGGTATTTTTCAAGAAAGCTCGGAGAAAAATGCGATTGTAAATATAGCATGCAGTGCTCATAGCTTCGGCCCAATAACGCCTAGAAGTCCTATGCTCATCGAGCATCGTCCTAGCCATCTCAACAAGGGTCCAATTCTTCCTCTCTACAACACCATTCTGAGGGGGTGTGTAGGGGGAAGAAAACTGATGCTCTAAACCCAAAGAGTTACAAAACTTCTCAAAATCCGAATTCTTGAATTCGGAACCATTATCACTCCTAATAGCTCGCATCGAGTTCAAAGGGAACTCGTTCTGAAGATGCAAAATCAGATTGCGAGCAAAAGAGAAAGTCTCAGTCTTCTCAGTGAAAAAGAAGACCCATGAATATCTTGAAAAATCGTCAACAACAACAAGCACATACCACTTCCCCCCAACCGAGCTCACCCGAGCCGGACCAACAAGGTCCATGTGCAAAAGCTCTCCAGGGCGCTTAGTCATGACCTGAGTCACTGGATGGTGGGGAGCGGCAACCATCTTCCCATGTCTACAAGAATGGCAAACAAGATCCTTCTCCATGGACAACTTGGGCAATCCTCGGATTAGGCCAAGTGAACTAAGTCTTGCAAGCAAGTCGAAGCTCAGGTGACCAAGTCTCCTATGCCACTTCCAAAGATCAGAGGAGGAAGGTCCAGCCAAAAGACAACGAGAAATGCCAAACGATTCCGAGAAATCCGCACGAAAGACTTTACCAAAGGGCGAAATCACACAAACAAGATTGCCCTGAGGGTCCAAAATGCGACTGAGATTCGGTTTAAAACGAATCTCATAGTCATCATCAAAGAGTTGCGAAACAGAAAGAAGGTTAAAATGCAAGTTAGAAACAAGAGCAACATCGCGCAACACAAAGTGCTCATTAACTCGCACAGACCCGTGAGACAATACCTTACCTTTGCTATTGTCGCCGAAGGTAATAAACTCCTTTCCGGCGACTGGACTAAGACTGAAGAACCACTTGGCGTTTCCGGTCATGTGCCTCGAGCAACCGGAATCCACCAACCAAACATCCTCCAATCGTTTTCCTACATCAATAAAGAGACATAGGGTGAGATACGGTCCAACACTGGGGTTAGTGAAGTAGGAAGAATACCAGTGTTGGGCCAGCTGCTCAAAAGAACGGTTTGAAGAAAAACCATTCCTAGCACACCTACGGGGGAAGCGATCACCACGTTGAGGAAAACGTGGTCCGCTAAGGAAAGAGCGCTCACCGCGATACTCAAAACGCAGTGGAGGAAAACGCTCTACAACAAAGCCACCGCCACGGGGTCCATAGCCTACAACTGCAGGCTCCCGCCGGGCACGTCCTCTCCGTTGCCTAGGCCTCGAGACTTGAGGTTCTGGACCTCTGGGCCTAGCAGCACGCCTCTGAACATTCGGCGCATGTACATCATGGAAAGGATGTTACATGTCCGCATTGTTCATCTCCCTAGCATGGTGCGCCTCTCTCTTGTGCCGAAAGCAGAACTCACTCAAGTGTCCATCTCTCCCACAGTGCTCACAATGGTACCTCACCGCTCTCAAAGGGGGTTGTTGGTACACACGGTTGTGGGTGTGGATCACTTTGCCCTTCTGTGGCATAAGCTCCTCCTGGATAGGTGGCATTGTGTCCAGCTTGTTTTTCAGGTGATTGGGTTTAGGAGCCCATTGCTAGTTCTTGGGTGGAGCTCGTGGAGGTTCTTCAAACACCCCATCCTTGGTGTTAGGCTTGAGAGGCTCTTTGGGTGGAAGCTTGGTAAGTTTGGGAGTAGTGGTGGAGTTGGGCTTCTCACTCGGGTTCAAACCACTCGACTCTCCAATCTTCCCAAAAGCAAAAACATCAACACCCGGAGCAAAGCCTATACCAGGACCTCCAGCAGCTCGCTTGAATTGGGAGATCATCATCCCGAGCTGTGGCTCACCGCTAGACACCCATGACAAGATGGTCCGAAGGTATGTGTTTTCCTCCTCGGTTTGCATCTTGTCATGCTTCACGTTCACAATCTCCATTTCCAAACCCTCACACAAAACACACCTAGTCACACAAGTGCTACCCGAGCTGGCCTTCTCAAGAGACTCAATCTTGGCATCCTTCTCTGTCAACTCGGTTTGCAAGACTGGACAAGACTTGCACGCACCCAACAGCAGGGGTCTAGCCCGGAGCTCATCCACTTCTCCAACCAAAGCAGCATACTTACCTCTCAAAGTGAGAAGGTTAGTCATGTGCTTGGTGCACATCTCGCACTCAACCTCCTCAAAAACGACTATGGTGGACTTAGCAAACTCAAGCTCCCTCACCGTGTCCTCCCACTTCTACCCAAACTCCTTGCGCTCTCTAGCAGCACGCCTAAGCAACTTATCTTGACTAAGCAAGGTGGTAGTAAGCTTCTCGACCTCAGCAGAAAGCTCGTCTTGGGTGAGAGATACCTGAGAGGTGTCGTCGTCGTCGTTCCGAGGGGTGTCCTCCAGCTTGCCGTCGACCTCATCACCAAGGGCCATGGTGCAGAAACCCTCGTCGTCGGCGAAGAAGTAGAGACCGTTCAGCTTGTCCTTGATCCTCTTCTTCTTCTCGGACTCATCGTCGCTTGAGCAAGCGGAGTCGTCATCCGAGCCGTCGACGTCGCTGAGCATGGCGAAGAACGTACGCTGCTCAGTCTGGGCCTTCTCCAAGTACTTCTTCTTGATGTACTCCTTGTCGAAGCCGCCCCTCCGCTTGTGCCTCGCGGGGACGTACTTCTCCTTGCGCTTGCCGGAGTCATACTTGTGCCCATGATCGCCCTTCCCAGATGTGTGCTTCTTCTTGGGACAGTTGGCGATGAAGTGGTAGGGGTCGCCGCACTCAAAGCATCCTGAGCGTCCTCCTCCGCGGCGACGGTTCATGCGGTTGTTGTGAAACCGCGAGAACCGGTTGGCAAGCAAAGCCAACTCGTCATCTCCCAAAGACTCCAGCTGCTCCTCTGTGACAGAAAGAAGTGAAGACAAAGCAAAGCCTCTAGAGGAGTTAGCAGAAGAGCCAGAAACCAAAGCCATAGTCGGGCCAGAAGGATTCTTATATGAAGCCCTCGACATGGCGTCAATCTCACTAGACTTGAGCTTACTGAAGAGCTCGTCGCATGTGAGGGTCTCATAGTTAGACAATTCGATGATCGCTTGGACCTTTGAGTCCCACACCGACCGATCGAGAGTATGCAAAAGCTTCAAAGCCCTCTCATGATCATCGAAAGGCAACAACTCCTTGTTCGCTCTCATCTTGTTGACAATGACCTGAAAGCGAGCGAATAAACTCTCTATGCTCTCACCAGGCATATGTCGAAAGTTCTCATACTCCCGCTTGTGCGACTCATAGAGACGGGATTTGACTTGAGTGGTTCCCTCATGGAAGCGCATGAGGGTCGCCCAAATCTCACGAGCCGTGGGGAGGTGAGAAACGCGATCAAACTCGGACATGCTCAAATAGGAGAAAAGAGCATTACGCCCTCGGCTATTGGCATCGTGCTCATCCATCTGAAGCTGAGTAACACGAGCAGCCAAGACAACGTAATCAGCCTTGTTGCAAATCTCCCAAACAGAAGAGCCCATGCTTTGGAGATAGGCCGACATGCGTATCTTCCCATACGCATAGTTCGTCTCATCAAAGAACGACGGTTTGCCCACGCCGCGATCCATGTCACCTTCTGTGGATCTGGAACCGGCTATGGTGAAAGATCCTTAACCTGCTCCGATACCAATTGAAGGACCGAGAGTGCTACCAGAAAGCGACCAGAGGGGGGGGGTCAATGGGAGCTTCAAAAATTCCTTTCGGAAACTTGTCGCCACTGTCCCGTAAATCAACCCCAAGAACAAACCCTAGTGTTCGTAAGTGTCCACGACCCTAGAGATAGGGTGGATGCTTCCAAGAAGCACAGCGAGACACTTCACAACCCTAGAAGGCCAACGCAAAAGCCGGAAATCAAAACCGACAACGAACAAGCAAACTGTGGTCGAAACAGCGGAAGTCAGCAATTGACCGGACTCTGCCTGCGTCCAGTCGTGAGGCACCGGACGCGTCCGGTCACACAAAAACCGAAATGGAACCTCTCTGTTTTTGACCGGACTCACTGAAGGGAAGCGTCCGGTCAGTAATCGAGCATCCGGTCACAAAAGCCAAGCCAGATGAACAGTAGGATGGGTGCGTCCGGTCAGTCACTGGGTGGAGCGTCCGGTCAAGGAGCGAAACTAAACAGTGAAGTGTTCAATGACCGGACTCACCCCCAGCGTCCGGTCAATCCGAGCCGAGCGTCCGGTCACCCCAAAATCCTGATGTTCGTCCACCAATTCGACTCGATCTCACTCAAAACGAATTCTCTAGGGATCTAACTTGGTGAGAAGAGTCACAAGAAGGATAGTGAGCTATCTCTAAGAGATCATGGCTCGAACCTATCTCCAAATCGATGAATCGAAGAAATTCGGGGGAGAGGAGAAAAACTCGACCCGAAACGAAAATCGATCGATCTACTAGGTCGTGAGGTTAGAGGAGAATTCCTTCGGTGAAAACAAGTGCCTCACGATCTAGAACATCTTTGTTCAAACGGAATCGCAAACGATGCAACGAATAGAGAGATCGAACGACGGGAAAATTGTGGAGAAAAGCAATCCGCGAAGAACACGAACAAAACACGAATCACAACCACGAATTTGCAACCGTGTGGCTACCACACGCTACAATAGTGAGATTATGGTCTCACTTCCTCAAAATCTCACGGGCATAGAGGTATTGTTCTCATCTCTGTGGATCTCAGTTCGCTACAGCAGGGATGTGGGAGAGCAGGAAACCCTAGAAGCAAAAGAGCAAATGACTGAGATACTTGGGGAGGTGGGTGTCTCCCCCTACTTATCCTAATTCTAAATATTCCTAATTCCCACTCTACCCCTAACTACTTACAGAGCGAACCAGCTAAACCCTAAGGTTATTCTGGACCAACTCGTGGTAGGTGGTGATCCGACGGCCACGCCCGCACAATAGGTAGCGTTGCCTCGACGCAACCTCATCGATTGTCGCCACGTGCTGCCAACGCTCTGCGTCCTTTTCACGGACTCCGCCCCCGGTTTTGTGGCCCAAACCGGGAAACCAGCCTTCACAGCCAACCCCCGGTTTTGAGGCCCAAACCGGGAAACCAGCCTCCAAGTCCATCCCCTGGTTTTGAGGCCGAAACCAGGAAACCCGCTAGCGCCCAGGTTTTGAGGCCCAAACCTGGAAACCGTCCTCAGCCCGAGTTTTGTGGCCCAAACTCGGTAAACCCGCAGCACCCCCAGGTTTTGTGGCCCAAACCTGGAAACCGTCCACCCGGTGGTTTTTCTCTGGCTCTACCACCAAACCGAAGCTGTAGAGGGGATGCACCGTCCGTGCACCCCGTCCACCGACACGTGTCCCCAGGTCCTCGACCCGAGCAACACCGTGTCCCGCAAGTCTCCGCTCGTCGCTGTCCCAGGCTGTCAGCCACCACAGCTGATCCTCAGGCCACCGGTCCCTCAGTCCAAGCCTCACGTCCGCCCTTCATCGCTCCCGGTCCGTCGGCACGGCACGTCTCTACTTGACCTTCACCTTGCCCTCGATCACTGTCTCCGTGCTCGACACCTGCACAACACAAGCCAAAGAGCATGCGATCAAACCCGTTGACAATCACTCATCACTTCGAGACTCGGCATACACCCATGTATCCGCAGATTAAAGAAGAGATTAATCGGTTATTGCAAGCGGGGTTTATCCAACCATGCAGATATGTGGAGTGGGTCTCTAACATCGTGCCTGTAGAAAAGAAAGATACCGGGAAAATCAGGGTTTGCATTGATTTTAGAGATCTGAATAGAGCCACTCCCAAAGATGAGTATCTTATGCCTATAGCCGATATGTTAATCAATGATGCTTCGGGACATCAGGTTGTCAGTTTTCTTGACGACAACGCTGGTTATAATCAGATATTCATGGCCAAAGAAGATATGTCCAAAATGGTCTTTATTTGTCCTGGGTTCGTTGGTCTTTTTGAGTGGGTCGTGATGACATTCGGTTTGAAGAATGCAGGTGCTACTTATCAGCGTGCTATGAATCTGATCTTCCATGATTTGATTGGGATAATCATGGAAGTGTACATTGATGATATTGTGATTAAATCGGTTGCCCATATGTCTCATCTAGCCGATTTACGGGCCGTTATGGCTTGAAGATGAACCCATTGAAATGTGCTTTTAGTGTATCAGCTGGGAAGTTTTTAGGGTTTATCATTCATGACAAAGGCATAGAGATTGATCCTAAAAGGATAGAAAAGATCAAGAAAGTTCAGGCGCCTACATGCAAAAAGGACTTGCAGAAGTTCTTAGGGAAAGTGAACTACTTGAGGAGATTTATTGCAAATTTGTCCGGGAAAATTATTCCTTTCACCCCTATATTAAAAGTAAAGGATGAAGCTGAGTTTGCTTGGGGGGCAGAGCAGCAAGAAGCATTTGAAAAGATAAAAGAATATTTGTCATCTCCACCAGTTCTTCGGGCGCCTAAGAGAGGTATCCCTTTCAGATTATATATCGCCGCCGATGAAAAGGTTATTGGAGCTGTCTTGAGACAAGAAGATGGAGGTAAAGAATATGTAATTGCATATATTGGTCGCTGTCTTCTTGATCCCGAGACAAGGTACGCCCATATCGAGAAATTATGTTTATCCTTGTACTATGCTTGTGCTAAAATGAGACACTATTTGCTATCTAGTACATATGTTGTTGCATGCCAGGCCGATTTGATTAGGCACATGTTATATCGGCCAATCCTTAGAGGAAGGATTGGCAAATGGGCGTATGCATTGATTGAGTTTGACTTGACCTATGAACCATTGAAAACTTTGAAAGGTCAAGTTCTGGCCGATTTCATTGTTGAGCATGGTATAAGTTTAGAAGATGAAATCGGTTATTTTACTTTTACTCCATGGAAATTTCATTTTGATGGATCGGCTTGTAAGGAGGGCCAAGGTGTTGGTGTGGTCATTATTTCTCCTAATGGTGCTGAGTTTGAAATGTTGAGCCGATTAGATTACTTGTGCACTAATAATCAAGCCGAATATAAAGCTCTTTTATTCGATTTAGAAATTTTATGTTCCATGGAGGTTAAGCATGTTGAAGCTTATGGTGATTCCTTACTAGTAGTACAACAAGTTGTTGGTAATTTCCAATGTTTGGAGGGATCGTTAAATGTTTATCTTAACATGTGCCTTGACATCATTGCTCATTTTACCGAATTCCAGATTTGACATATACCAAGGCATGAAAATTATAAAGCCAACATGTTAGCCCAGCAAGCATCTGGCTATAATGTTAGTAAACACAATTTTTACATAAAGCCGGTGCAACAGCACACAGAAGTATTGTCGGCTTCTATGACCGACCAGTTTGTTTTTGTTGACGCAAAATGTGGTCCCCGCCTCACACACAGCAAGCCGGAAAAAGCGTGGCTTCAATCGGGTGCCCGGACGGTTTAGAATCTGGAGACGTGTCAGTCGGTTGGACCTGAAAACCAACAAGGGATAAAACTGTGAGAATAACCTGGAACATGCCGGATAAGACCAGACAGTTCCATATGTATGGCTTCAAAGCCAATCACGACGGCATACAGCTATAGAAGCTATCTGTCGATAAATTCAAAGATCATTCGGCTAACATTAAGAATGAGCATATATCAACAGCCGGTTGCCGAACGCACATGTAAGAGGTCATCATTAAGATGTAACAGGTAACTTGTAGATATAAATCTATCCAAACAACACATGCATAGGTTAATCCAATTAGTCTGTCGCACGTCTAATCTTCATAAACCCGTCAAGCATAAACTAAGTCTACACCACTCCTTATAATTAGATTAATCCACCGCATGATACAATCTAATGATAAGGAGCTAAAAGCATGCATGTATCTGAACAAATCTACAAAGACTCATTACTCGTGTAAGCTTAACCAAGCTCAGCAAACTAGCCGAGTTGGGATCCATGAAGAAGGAATAAACAAACAAGCATAATTAAACTAATCTAAAACCTGCATCTGCCGCACGATATCTAGTTTTATCAAAAGTCTAACCATGATTGACATGCATGAACCCACAACATGTAACAATCTAGATTCGAAAGTTAATTCGGCCGTCATGACCTTGCAATTATTAAAAACACAAGCAAACTTGTGGAACAAGGCCGAACAAAGATCAATCTAGATTGGGCAAAAGAGTGTTACAAAATTAAATAAACAATGCAACACATGATAACTTAATGAATCTATCAGATCTTGCCAAATCTAACACAGCCGATAACTATCTCGCTTCTGCTAAACACATGAATAAACGCCTGCCGCACGGTATTTACCCATAAGCAAAACATAAGCGAAGACTTCTTGATCGCTAACAAAGGTCCGCCGCACGACCATTGAGAACAAATAAGACTATTTGCATCATATCTAAATCCACCGCATGATACTAGACATGATAACAAGGTTGCCAGGACTTACGGAGGTCGACGGATCGATGATTCCTCTCGAAGAACTCGACGACACGACTAAGGACTCGAAATTGGCACGGGGCCGGTTTGTATTGATATGGTTGTGAACAGTTTTACAGTAGCCAAGGGTTTATATTTATACCCTGGACAACACACGAGTCCTAGACGATCACGATTTACATAATAAAATTTGGAAAGAAACAAGTCCTATTCTTATTCTTCTCGGCGTCCTTCAACATTACGTGCCTTCTCGTGCAAGCCGGCTTTGCTTGCCATATCCATTCACCGAATGGAGTCGTTTCCTTGCAAGATACCCGACCGCATAGGCATTTACCGAAACTTCTGAGGACCAAATATTCGCCTGATCGTTTGCCGAATCCTCTCCTCGCTGCTAGCTGGGTCCATTTGTCATATCTTCGTGCGTGCGAAAATCTGGTGTTAACAGTTTTAAGACCAGTTCGGCCACCTTGCCATGGAGACCAGGTATATGTTGAGCATACTTGGGTAAGTACTGTGGCCGACCAGGTTGTTTATGAATCAAGTCAGTTATTACGTCCGATTGACCTGGTCGATCTTGGAACGATTAATTTGTCTAAACAAACTCTAAATCAGTCCGAAACAAATGGAACTGATTTGGAAGATTGGAGAACTCCCCTACTTAAATATCTTAATGATCCAAGTACTAAGGCTGATCAAAGTGTTCGGCGGAGTGCATTTAAATATGTACTACATAATGATGAGCTTTACCGAAGAACTGCCGAAGACTTGTTGCTTAAGTGTTTGGGATCTGATCAAGCAAAGATGGCTATGGGGGAAGTTCATGAAGGTATTTGTGGTACACATCAATCGGCGCCTAAGATGAAATGGCTATTGCGCAGAGCTGGGTTTTATTGGCCCACAATGATGGCCGATTGTTTTCGTTACTATAAAGGATGCGAATAATGTCAACGGTTTGGAAATATACAGCTTGCACCTGCTGCTATGCTTCATCCTATTATCAAACCATGGTCTTTTCGTGGTTGGGGGCTAGACTTCATTGGCCAAATTTATCCCCCATCTTCAAAGGGACATCGTTTTGTTCTGGTCGCTACAGATTATTTCACTAAATGGACTGAAGCGGTGCCTTTGAAGAATATGACACATAAGGAGGTAATTGAGTTTATTACTGAACATATTATACATAGATTCGGCATACCTCAAACGTTAACCATAGATCAAGGGATGTCTTTTATTTCTAAGGAAGTGCGGGATTTTGCCGAATTATACAAAATAAAGATGCTCAATTCGTCTCCATACTATGCTCAAGCTAACGACCAAGCTGAGTCTAGTAACAAGACTTTGATCAAGCTTATCAAAAAGAAGATTGAGGACAACCCAAGAAGGTGGCATGAGGTTTTGTCTGAGGCTTTATGGGCTCATCGTGTGTCAAGGCATGGTGCTACAAAAGTCACTCCTTTCGAGCTGGTATATGGGCAAGAAGCAGTGTTGCCCGTCGAGGTAAATCTGGATGCATATAGGCTAGCTAGACAGAATGATTTATCTGCTATAATGTACCATGATGCCATGATGGACAACATAGATGAAATAACCGATAAAAGATTAAAAGCTTTTAAGGAGATGGAAAAAGACAAAGCCCGGGTTGCCAGAGCATACAACAAGAAGGTGAGAAGCAAATCGTTCCAAGTGGGACAGTTAGTATGGAAAACTATACTACCACTCGAGTCGAGAAGTAACAAGTTTGGCAAGTGGTCGCCGAGTTGGGAAGGTCCTTATAAAGTAATCAAGGTAATATTCGGGAATGCATATGTGCTGGAGACGTTGCAAGGTGAAAGTCTCCCAAGAGCAATAAATGGAAGGTATTTGAAAAAGTACTTTCCAAGTGTTTGGCAAGAAGCCTGAGCGCCTTCCAAACAATGGCCAATACATGTATCGCCCTTAGAACAAAAATAGTCAGAATATTCATCCTTAATTCTCGAATAGCCGATGAGTTGGACATCGTTGTTATTCAGTTTGTTTTCAGGTTCTATTAAAGATCACCTAAAAACAGGGGGGCATATGTTGACACTCAAAAGTGTCATAGGTAAAGATGAATTTAGAAGAGGCATTCGACCTAAAATATTAGAGTCGAATTCGTCTTCTTTTACTTAATGTTTAACGGATCGGATGGGCCTAGTCGTTTTGGGTTTCCGATGACTTATGATATGTCCGACCAGATGGCCCTAGTCGGAAGCCTTATGAAAGTTGAGTCCGGTGTTAATATGTGAATCTTTCTCTTGTAAGGACGATTTGGGGCTGATAAAGCCCATTAAACCGATCTGTTCGATCTGAAGATTGACAAGATCAGGGTTACTTTATTGTGACCGGATCGGATTCTATATTTTAATAGAGTCTGGATAGGAAACTTGGAGATTGAATCTAGAGATGTTTCCTATTGGGATAAGACCAACCCCCTCTATATATATGAGAGGATCATGGCCGATTGTGATATCCAACACCAATCGATCAAAACCAATCTACTATCCCCTTTACCCTTTTTCCCCTCTACCTTGCTGTTCGGCGCATCTCCGGACGAGATTCGACGGCGTTCTAGGCGGCCTTGCTGGTCCTAGAACAACCTCTACATGCTTCTCCCCGATGGGTATTCCCGGGAGGAGTTCTAGAGTTATCAACACAGGAACCCAAAACCCTAGATTGATCAAAACCGGTCTTTAGATCGGTTTTCGTCGGTTTAGCCAGGGTCCCTGCTGTCTCAGGTTGAACCGCAACCTCTCCGGGCGTTCTAGCCCTGCTGGTGTGTGATTCGGATAACTTCCGACGTCAACACATCTCAACATGATTTGCAAGTTAACATGGTCAAACTAATGCATTCCTCAAATCTGGTCCAAAGATTTCAGAGAACACCTATTTCTGAACTAAACTTTGAACAGCCATAACTCATGATCCGTTTGACCAAAAATCATAAAACTTTAACACAAGCTAGATATGTAAGTTATCTACAACTTTGTTATAGACAAGTTTTATAGAAAACATCATTTACAAGGGGTAACTATTTAAGCCCTATAAACTGTCCAAAACATCTCGAAATGAATAGAGAGATGACAATTCTAAAACTCTATGTTTTGCATAACAACTGACCATAATAAAATTATCTAAGCCACAACAACACCATAGAAAGGCAGTGGAACCACCATTTCTACTTTTACATACAAACATTTATCACAAATCAATTTAATTCATTTAATGAGCTGAAAGCAAGATAAATTCATAACTAATTCATACATGCACCAAATATTCTGAAATTTTTATCACAGCACACATGACCCATGAAAATCCTACCATACAAATTTTACAGCAAACAAAGCAATACAACAGCATATATGATTTTCTCCCTATTTAAACCTATTTAACACAAATCAATCATCGCAGCAGAAACTTTGCACTAACACACCTTATTTTATACATCCACTGAACTGTACTCTTCACAAGGATTCCAAAAAGTCTACATATGCAATTTTTGGACAAACATACCATTTACCACACATTTTACAACTTCTACTCAGATTTGCTAAGTAATTAAAAACATGAATAAAAACACATTTTGCATCTGGAACCCCTGGATCTGCACAAATCAATTAAAGAGCAATTAGTGAAAACATTGAGTCAAGAAACTTTACACAGAGACACCTACAAAGAGTTTCAGCCTCTAATCTATACCCTTTCATCATTGTTTTCACGGAGAAACGACGGGACGACGAGGGAGGTCGGTGCCGGGAGGGGAAAACGGCTTGCTGGCCTAGGGTTTGAGGGCGCTGCTTGGGGGTGGTTGCCGGGATGCTCTGCTTCTCTTGGTGGCCGTTGTTGCCAGGAGGGAGGGTGTGGCCCCTGCGCGTGTGGGCAGCGCGTACCGCGCCCGAGGGTCGCGGCCTCTGGCTGGCGACGGCGCTGCTGGTAGCTGCAGCAGAATGGGAAAAAAAGAGAATAGATAGCGCCTGCAGCTGGACGCCAAAGGAGAAGAGAAGGGCAGGGACCGCTGCCTGCACCCTGCTGTAGAGGCTCGAGCTCCGACCATGGAGCGAAGGGAGAGGTGCTGCTGATTTTTCTCGGCTTGGCAATGGAGGGAGAGGAGCAATAGAGAATCAGAGAAGAAGAGGAGGGAGGGAGACCGAGGAAGCAGGGGGCTCGGCTCCTTTTGTCGGGCACAGGCGTAGGGGAGCGCCCGAGGCCGTGGTCTGCTGGTCGGCCACGACATTTTTGTGGAGAAATTTCTTTCCAAAAAAGGCAAGTTTCCAGAAACGTTCGGTCAAACTCCAAAATTGCGAACACTGCTCAAACGGACTCCGATTTCAACGAAACTAATTTTGTTGTCGCCGTCTCGCCGAGTACTCCGACTTTCGTTACAGGCACTCAGTCAAATTACCAATGGTTTGCCCAGTAACGATCGTCGACGGCAGCTTCGCGGTGACAGAAATTCCAATTTCGCGGTACAGACTTAACCGATTTCTGGAACCTGAAAACTGCGTTGTACTTCATCTTGCGAGCTCGTTTTTGTTATTTTTGGCACCGATCCAGGTCTCGGCCATAAAACAAAATTTGTTCCTCTCGATCTGTACTACGACTTTCGTTTAGGGCGCACTGACATGCAAACATCCAGAAATATCGTTCAATGCCGGTCAATGTAATCACCCAGTAGGATCTGAATTAGGGTTTCTCGTTGGTCGGGACATTTTCTGGCCATCGGCTCAACTCGGAACTTTCATAACTTTTGGTCGTGAGTTCATATATAGTTGATTGGGCATAATCGCGACACTTGGTTGAACTCAAATGATTTTCTTCAGTTAATCAGCCAGTACACGCAAAGCTGCGACTCGTCATTTCATGTGACTTTTTGATTCCAAACTTCACGAAACTTTTTCACCAGTTACTATAGACATGAATGGAGGTGGGTCATATGAAAAATCCATGTTTAGCATAAATCCTAAATATTCATAAATTAGAAATTGTTATTAACTGGCTTTGTTAAATAAATTCCCGAATGAATCAAACTGAGGTTCTGCCTCTGAAATTGATCCTGACACTTCTGTCATCACTGACTAACCTTGAACTTAGTCCTTCATCATCGCTTGATATACCAGGTCCGTGCTCAACTGACTGCTCAACTGACGGCGAACACCTGCGATGTTACATTGGTTGTCTAGGCTACCTCTGAACTAAATGATCTGAAGATTGATTGATCTGGTGATGCCTCCAGGACGGGGGGTCTGGGGTTTCTTATATAGGCCTATGGGATGAACCTTAGCCCTCGGATCAAACCGACCTCAAACAAGGGTCAAGATACAAAGTAGAGGTCGGTTAGGTCACGTCGCACGAAGGAGAGCTGGCTGCTAGGTGGGCCCTAAGGTCGGGGCCGGCCGGCCTCCCCTTGCCGCCGCCAGCCTCCCCCTTCGGTCGGGAGTCTTCAGGAACATTCCTTATTCACCTAGAGTTCTCGTTCGATTGGTTTATGCAACGAGTTGTGGCGTGATTGGATTCCTTGTCGTCATCTTCCTGTCTGGTCACTGGATAAATCTAGTATTCTGTAGCTAATGGAATCTTGTCTGGTACACCCTTGATCTTTATATGGATAATGCTTCTAGAGGGTTCCAGAGTCTTCCAAGTCGTATTGATTGAGGACTCTCGCTCCTGGACTCCAAATATGGCAAGTGATATGTTCATTTCGATCGTCTAGATGAGCTCGTCACAATGGTGTCATCTGATTCTTCACTTGAGGTACTTTCTTATGATGAAATATGGAATATCCTGCAAAACAAGTGAGAACAACACAACTCGTGGAACTTGTTAGAATCAAACCCTATAGCTACACTCTTTGGATCATTCTAGGTCATTTATGGGGTTATTTGACGATTTAAATTGGAGTTATCTACCGTCAACAAGTTCCCCAAGCTTAACCATTGCTAGTCCCTTAGCAAATATTAGATGAAATATTATGATGGATCAAAAGTTGCTACTATGCTTTCACGCCTCAAAAGTACACTGGTGTTCAAACAAAATTTTTCCTCCAAATTAGAATCAATCGTTTCAACTTTCAAACTTACCTCTTACCTTCAACTGTGGTGCTTGTAGCTTTCACTTGGGTCTTGAGTAGTTTGAAAAGCAGAACGATCAAGTTAAATATTATGTCTCTAGTTCTTCGATCTACCTTCGTTCTGGAGTTTTGTAGGATTTTCAAAATAAAACTCAGAGATTCCTTCATATGATCCTTGCAAGTCTCTCATCTGTGGTATTTGTGGATTCTCTCCAAGACAGTGAATGTTGTGTCTTCTCTCACCCTATAACTAATAAGCTTTTTGTGGAGTTCATAGTTAGGAGACAACCTGTGCATACTTACATAGCATATATTGCACAGTCAAAGCATGGATCCAGAGAAGCTTGACATACAATCAAATCAAGATATGCATCTGTGTGGACCTATATGTGGAATGAATGGGTGTTGTCAGTGGCGGAGCTCACAAGTTTTCATGCCTAGGACCAATAGTCAATAACTTTAAAAAAACTAAGGCCCAATCCACATATCGATAGTTTGCAAAGACCAATAATACAAAGCATAATCCAGTAGATATCTTAATTCCTCTCAATTCTAGTTTTGCGACATGTCAATTGCTAGTTGTAATTCTCACTTCCTACTAACTATGGTCTACAACTTCTAATTGCACATGTAATGAAAAAACAAAAGGTTAGTTTGTTGAGACGTACTCCGTACATTATTAGGCCTCCATTGTGTAAGTTTATAAATTGTAGAACGAAAACAACGCCTAATTGCTACTTTCTACAATCTAAAAAATAAAATATTAAACAACTGAAGAATACATATTTTATATTTGAAAGTTGGACCAGTAGAAATAAGACTTGTTAAGTTAGGGGTGTGAAATGTTTTTGCGTGTCACATCAGATGTTCCGACACTCATTTAGTCTACTAAAATAAACTAATAAAAAACCATATTCATGAGATGAATTTATTAAGACTAATTAGTCCATCATTAGTACATATTTACTAGGCTCGCTGGGCTGTGGTGTGAACACTAATTAATCAAGTTTCTGGGCCACTTCTAGGGCCACGACCCTAGTGGCCCTAGTTGCATATGCGCCGGAACATTGGCGATAAACAATTGTGAGGGTGAAAAACACAGTGATGACGATGTAAACATAATGATGGATGATGGGTGTAGACCTTTGCTTACTTTGCTCCTTATGAATATACTTCTCTCTATTATGACTCCTGCTAGAGACACATGGGCTTGTTTTTAAGGTGGTCATCGAAACACCCCTAATTCTACTGTCAGACACTTGTCCATTTTTTTTCTTTTCTTTCTCTCTTTTTTTAGATAACTCTTGCATAGCCATGCATCTTTTGTAGCACAATGTTTAAAGAGATAACAATGATAAATTAGAGCATTAATGAATGACAATGAAGGCATAAAAAAGTCATATGTGATGAGGACATTGTCACGCTGGACACACCGATGCCATGGTCTTCCCCAAGTTGCAATCTGTCTCCAACTCAGCTACCACGTCACCCTCGGAATTCAGGAGCAGTCTCAGGTAAAATCAACGCCCCGAACGCATACGGACTCCGTTTTCGACGAACCAGATATGCTTGGAAAGACAATTTGATAATCTAACCAATGGCTTTGGAATCACGTCAAAATACATCCGGAGTAAACGAGAATCGTCGAAACAAGTCAGCATCCAGAATCTGCCAGGGTGTTGCGACACCGTCTTTTGGTCCGATGGGTCGTGTATCATCTTAGAGCCCATTAGGGGGCGCGTCCAGCAGGGACAACGACCTAAAACCAATAATTAGCCGTCGTTGTCATCGTTAGGTCTTGGGTTTTGTTTAGAGTTTAGTTTTCCATCGAGGAACTGAATCGTTCATTGTAACTGTGGTGTCGAATCCTTTTATAGTGATCCAGGGCCCCCGTTCTTGATCTCCTCCACTGTGTCGATTAGTCCTTTGGAATCGAGTTCTTGAACCCTCCATTGAAATTCGTATCAATTCATATCTGCAATTTCAGATTGCGTGTTTTTACCTTCTTGCTTGTGTTCTTTGATTCGCTTGCAGAAATAGCCTTCTTGGCGAGGTCAATCAAGTTGTGCTTGGTTGATAACCAACAGAGCAGTGCTGTAACGGTTGCAGGGTTCGAATTGTGTCTGATTTGAAGCCGGATCGTCAACGTCGAGTTCTCCACCAATCGAATCTATCGCTACCTCTCAGAAGATCGGACCGTCCCTCATCAATATGGGTGAAGGGAATATTTTTGGTTGTTCACTCCCATGGTAGAAGTGAAATATTTTTGGGTGGATCTAAATGGAAGGCAAGTTGTTGCGTACTCCCAGTGTAGAAGCAGCATATATGGGTGGAGTGTACGTGATCTTGATTTTAACTGTATGACGGGTCTCTAAGGTCAACATGATTTGACAACAGTCAATGCATATGAAAGCAGTAAATATAAAGAGTGGACTTTCTAGTCTATCAGGCATGTATATCAGGTTGTGGTAGGAATATCAAACACTCATCATAGAGGATCTCATCATGTAGCATTTTTAAGTTTTTAAAGGATAAATCTCTAGAACTCTAGTATCACTAGGAATAAATAGCAGTTCAACCTTTTCATATCATACTCGTCAAACACCTAGACTTAGGTCGAAACTTTTGCAACCACAAGCTTCAGATTCAAAGCAAATTTTCATGTTAAAACAATCTTATCCAAAACTCAGGAGAATTCAAGACTGAACACTAGGCACTTGAAAAGAATTATGACAGAGCAATTATTCATCATCTCCATACAAATTAATTATATTTTCCTAGAGCTCAATTATTCAGGGTAAGTTTTTATTCTAGATCATCATTATTCATTTATTGACTCTAACATTAAACACGCATACTCTAAGATAAAAGATATAATATAAATACTACTACTAATAATAAAGACATACCTTAATCACGAAGATAACGGGGGTGCGTCTCCCCCAAGCTAATCCCTTCAATCGCGTCGAGCCTTCATGTGCCCGAATATTTTTGTTCTTTTTCTTTTTGAGGGTGAGCCTTCATGTGCTCACATATTTTGGGGTTTTTTATTTTTTAAGAGTGAACCTTCATGTGCTCACATATTTTTGGTGTTTTCTGTTTTTATAAAATTCGAATATATATATATAGGTGAGTTTTCTATACTCCCAGTAGTAGTTACTCCTATCTTTAATAAACCACATTGTGTATGTGTATATACTTATTTATCAGTTTAAGTATGTTTATATACTTATTTTAAGATATTTCAAATCCTACTTACACGATTTTTTTTCAAAAAGAGCATATACTTTTATTATATTACTAAAATACCACTATAATAGTATATAAAATAAGTATGACCATATACTCTATGTATGCTTGCATACTTGACATGTATGATATTCTAGAATGTCTAGTATGACCATATACTTTGTCTACATACACTTCGCCGAGTCATAAACTTCATAAATCAAGAGATATACACATGGGAGTAACTACTCCTTGGGAGTATGAAATAATTACCCTATATATGTATATATATTACCTCGGATAACGGGGGAGCCTTTTCCCCAAGCTAGATGCTTCCGTGTTCATTCTCTTGGTAGCTTAGATGTACTTCACTCCTCTGGTCCTTAATAGAAGGTTGTTATTTCAGTCTCTCCAGAGTGGATGAAGTTATCTGGCTTTCTCATTGATTCCTGCTAAACTTAATTGGCAACAAAGCTCGTGGAACTGATTAAGCGTTAGTGATAAACTGTATATGTCATATCGAGCCTTATAGATGTTTAAACAATCATGATTCAACAAGAGTTTAATATTTTTGGATTTTCTCTTTTTATATGCAGATGAAAAAGGAAGAAACATTTTTTTGTGCCTCCACAGTAAATAGTTAGACTTATTCACATGGGGCTTTAAGAGTTTTTCTTTTTAAATGCAATGTGGTAATGCAATATGATTTTTTATTTTATTTTATTTTATTTTCCAATGAAATGCAGAAATTAAAATACTTGTGGATAAAATATGATGATGCAATGGTTGTGGATTAAATATGAAAACTATGGAAACTATGCAGAAAAGTAAATACGAGGATAACTACCGATTTTACCTTTTGGCGAAGGTTCGGATATTAAGGTCTAACGAACTGGACCTTCCCTTGGTTCAGACCTTGCAAGGTCTATCAAACGTTTGGAAAGTTGTTATTGGTTGTACCTCTTCAGTTGCGGACTTTTTCTTCTATACTTTCTTGGTCTGAGTTTTTACTTCCTGTGGTTCACTGTCTTGAGGTGTCTCTTCCTCTTTCTTTTCTGGGATAGTGTCACTAGCTTCTTCTTTGTGATTTGCCTCTCCATTCTTGATGGCTTGTCTTCTTTGGCGTTGAGAGCGGTGTCTTTCACTTCTATTCTTCTTGGGTGCTTCATTGGGTATGTAGTTGATGAAGTAGCATCGTACCTTCTCTCCAAAAAAGTGAAAATGGAGTTCCCCTTGCTTCATGTATATGATTGCATTTGTAGTGTACAAGAACGATCTTCCTAGGATGAGGTGGACATCATCGTCTTCTCCCATGTCGAGAACCAAGAAGTCTGTGGGGACTTCATGACCTCTAATTCTGACTATGACATCTTCCACCATTCCTTCCGAAAATTGGACTGATTGGTCGGCTAGCCTTACCTTCAAGTATGTTAGGTCTAGTGGTGCATCACAAAATAAATGTTTATATGTTACCGTAGACATGATGTTGACACTTGAGCCAATATCGCAGAACGTGTTGTAGAAGGTACTCTCCTTGATCATGCAGTCAATGGTAGGTACTCTTGGATCGTATATCTTCTCAAGGAGTAGTGGAGGAAGAGTGGGATCTTCTGATGGTTCAACAGTGTTGACCATTCATAGTGGTTCTTGTTCTTGTGGCTTCGTCTTGTTCCTACTCCTATTGTTCTTCTTCTTCGGGGCAGCAGGTGTATACTCGTACTCATATGGTGACTGAGGGTGTACTCGAGTCTTGAGTGTGCGATTCTTGAAACTGAACCTCTCTTTCCTATCATTGATCGTGAAGCAGATCTTGGCACTTTCGGTGTAGATGATGGCTTTAGTTGTACTTAAGAATGGTCTTCCCAAAATGATGGGTGCTCTTTCATCTCCTCATGTTTCCACAATCACAAAATCTACTAGGACAGATGAGTGTACAACTTGTATTTGAACATCTTCAAGGATTCCCTTGGGGTAGCATAGTGTCTGATCTGCAAGCTGCAAACACATGGTTGTGTACAACAATGGTTGACCATGAATTTTCTCATAAATTACCTTCGGCATAATGTTGACACTTGCTCCAAGTTCACAGACGACTTCATCAAAGGTATGGGGTCCAATGGTGATAAGGATGACAGGTCTCCCTGGATCTCCTTTCTTCTCGGGCAGATTCTCATCTCTCCATCTTCTATACTTTGGCCTTAGCGGAGCTGTGAAGTAATCACCTGCATTGAAAATGTCTACAAGATTTGCAGTTTCTAATTCTTTTGGATCCCCGGAATCTTACCTTTTTCGGTCACAGGTACTGAAGTGGCAAGCTGAGAAATGTGTGATTCTATCATCTTGTTAAAGCTAAGCTGATCCTTAATAGCAGAAGTAAAGCTTTCACTTCTATTATTAATGGTTTCAAGTATTTTATCATTGGAAGCTATTTTTCTGCACATATTATCAATATCTTTATTTTGATTAACAATCATTTCTCTTAAAGGCGGTTGGTTGAAGTTGTTACCTTGGTAGTTACCTGAGTTGTTACCTTAGTAGTTGGGCCTCTGTTGCTGATTCCACCCTTGATTCTGTTGAGGACGATAGTCAGAATTAACACTGGTGTTAAGCTTCTTGCCTGAGTGTCTTCAGTTAACGTGGTTGAAGATTTCCTGAGCTTGGCTTTGGCTTTGGCTTTTCTGATCAAAACTTCAGGATCGTCAACGTAGTTTTTCGGTCGATCAATTCCAGTCATACATCACCCTACAATAAGATATTCAAGAAATAGACAAAAGACAAGGTGAGCCTGTTTCATTGAAGATCAATAGTGTGTCTCCATTATCATAAACATGTGTGTAGAGTTTTCCCTAGGTATTCAACTATATCCTAATATCTCATGGTCTTCTGTTGAGAAACTTAGAACACTAGGTGAGACATGCTTTTGGAATTACACAGGTGGTTCCGGCAACAGAATTTTCCTTATGTATCCAAATACCGGGGGATGTGCTTTTGGAATTACACATGCATTCATCGACAATGGCGCCAGAAATGCTTGTTGACATCTCTCAACATCACTTTAGATAACGACACTAGAAATGTAGGTAGACAAATCTAACAACATTACCTTTAACGCTAGGCTGTCACCACTAGCAGCGGCACTAGAAACGTGGTTGTATTTATGATCATGCCCTTATAAAATGTGAAATGAGATTACCTGCAAGCGCACAGATAAAATATATCTGTTGTAGCATTTCACCTAGGTGAGTTTCCAAGGTATCGTTATTTATATTACGCCCCTACTTCTAAGACTTAAGAGAGTGGCAGGAGATAAACATCTACAAACTATAACACACACATGCATGATTATGATAAGAGTTCCACTAGATCTACTCAATACAGAAATCAATCATATATGATAAATAAGATAAATGAAATAGTGTAAACCAAAAAGAGTTCCACAAAGCATTCCCATCCAAGGTTAGATCATAACTAGAACTAGAAAGAGACAAATTAACTTCCTAATATGGTTCTAACTATAGGTCATAGACTGCGTCAATTAGTGCAATTATGTTTAGCAATCATGGTTAGAATAACTTATATTTATACGCAGGAGACATCACGCATGGAGGTTCAGATCCAGAGTCTATCCCCTCTGGGTGACCGCGTCTTACTAGGCCTATATTTGGGGAGTGGACTACAGAGGAATCAACGAGGCTATAAGAGTCACCCTCGCGAACTACCACTTGCTAGCCCGGAATATAGGGTGCATTCACAGGTAAACAACGTATAAGCACCACGATTACACAATGTTGACCACTCACCCCACGATCGACAGAATGAGTGCTATACGAACAAGTGCATAAACATAAAGATACCCTAGCTATGCTAGACATATAATCAAAGTAGACGATGAACATTATAATTATGAGCACGAAATAGTAACAAGTCATGACAAGTATCAACTAGAACAAGAACTAGAGGATGAATAAGAACTAGAAGAACAATTAGAAGTAGATTAGAAACACAAGGATGAACTAGAAAGGTAATTAGAACTAGATTAGAACACAGAGATGAACTAGAAGATGAACTAGAACACAATTAGAACACAAAGATGATGAACTAGAAGACAATTAGACAAATAGAACAACAATGTTGATACAAGAGAGAAGTTACAATGCTAATTACCTAGCCTCCTCCAAACTAGATCTGGAATTCGGGCTTCCCTTGACTCTTCTAATTCTATTCTAGCTATGCCCTAGGATGGTGGAGCTCTTGGTTGTCTAGGCTACCTTTGAACTAAATGATCTGAAGATTGATTGATCTGGTGATGCCTCCAGGAGGGGGTTTGGGGTTTCTTATATAGCCCTCTGGGATAAATCGTAGCCCTCGAATCAAATCGACCTTGAACAAGGGTCAAGTTATAAAGTAGAGGTCGGTTAGGTCACGTCGCACGAAGTAGAGCTGGCTGCCAGGTGGGCCCTATTGTTGGGCCCGGCCGACCTCCCCTTTCCGCCGCCAGCCTCCCCCTTCAGTCGGGAGTCTTCTGGAACCTTCCTTATTCACCTAGAGTCCCCGTTCGATTGTTTTACACAACGAGTCGTGGCGTGATTGGATTCCTTGTCGTCATATTCCTGTCTGGTCCCTGGATAAATCTGGTATTCTGTAGCTGATGGAATCGTGTCTGTTACACCCCTGATCTTTATATGGATAATGCTTCTAGAGGGTTCCAGAGTCTTCCAAGTTGTATTGATTGAGGACTCTCGCTCTGAGACTCCAAATATGGCAAGTGAAATGTTTGTTTCGATCGTCTCGATGAGCTTGTCACAATGGTGTGCTCTGATTCTTCACTTGAGATACTTTCTTATGATGAAATATGGAATATCCTAAAAAATAAGTGAGAACAACACAACTCGTGGAACTCGTTAGAATCAAACCCTATAGCTACACATACTCTTTGGATCATTCTAGGTCATTTATGGGGTTGGTTGATGGTTTAAAATAGGAGTTATCTACCGTCAACATCGGTCAAGCACTTCTCTACTCAGCATAGACCGGTGAAATGAAATGCTCTACAAATATACCTTTGCCTTGCACATTCCATTTCATTTCCTCCAAAGTTGATGCAACACATGCACCAACTAACCTTGATCAAATGATATGATCCACTTCATATCATCACATAGCCTCCATGGTCCATCGATCTTGACGTCACTTGCTCTTCACCATTGCTTCGGTCCATCAGTGCCAAGTCAAGCCTCCTAACACTCGGTACCAACGGCTTCAAAGCCTCCAACTTGCCCTTTACCTTCACAACCAGTCTATCAAGCTAAGTATTGCCTTGATCTTCCCCATCTTAGCCATATGTACCTATGGACTAATTTCCTATGTATCTCACATAAGCATGTATTAGTCCATCTAGGTTGTCACTCAATTACCAAAACTAAACAATGACCTTTCATGTGTTAAGTCTTTGCTCAAGCATCCCACCACGCAGTACAACGCTTCAAAGCCTCCAATTTTCCCTTCACTCTTGCAACCAGTTCATCAAGCCAAGCCTTGCATTTATCTTCTCCACCTTAGCGACATGACTCCATGTCACATATGCAATAAGATCCTCCATCACAAGTGTAAGCCTTACAACATCTCCAAGCCATTTCACCTTCATGGCACATGTTGCTCACACAAGAGTACCTATGGACTAATCACCTATGTAATTCACTTAAACACGTATTAGTCCACCTAAGTTATCACTCAATCACCAAAACCAAACAAGGACCTTTGAACCGCTCAATGCCCTCTGCTCTTGCCTTTACTGCACTCAGGAGTGATTATGGGGCACCCATCGATTGGGTCTAGAATTTCTCAGTGGAGGGGCCGTCACAACTCCTAAGGCTGTCATGGGGCCTATTTGTCAATGGGTCAGGGCGGTTTCTTCACATGCCCTTCCCGCTGATGCTTGGTGTAGTCTTTTGATATTCCTCTATCATCGCGTTTGCAGGTGGAGTTAATGCACGTGACGCCTAGCGCTATATGAGGGGCGAAGCGTCGTGCCACGTGGTCATGATCTGAGGGGGCTAGGGTCTTCAACACTTTGAACACGTAGATCGAGGCAGTTAGTCCCACATGGAGGGTTTGAGGGGAGGTGTGTCCCCTTAAGTCTCGCACCAGGGCGTGTGCATGGAAGGTGTCGCTTTTGTTGGGTAGTGTCGTTAGTCAACGAGCAGTGATGATCAGGAGCATCTGGTCGCATCACGCCTTTATGACAACACGTGGTTATCTTCATGCAATCATGCAGTGTTTGTCCTAGAAGGCGAAGAGGCATCAATTCTCCTTCAACTCTCTACTTGCTGCACCGTAGGTGGCTGATCGGACGATTGCAGCCATCCGACGACCTCTGTGTTGAGCTATAGATAGCCCTGAGACGTGAGCCTCTCGAAGCACCCCTACCTCCATAACTTCTTTGTTCAAATCTAGCATCTGAAGCCATGCCTTGGGCAGAAGTGGCATGTCACCCACTGAGTGAGCCTACGTAGTGCCGGGCGAATTTCTTACGTGAGGATGGGAGGTTTTCAGCAACGTTAGTCACATGAAAATCCTTCCCTTCCTTCGGCGGGAAGTCGGTCAGTCAAGAGACGGCTACACTACCTTGCTGGCGGAGACGACGACCCATGACGACTCTTCAATCGACATGCAGGGCGCTCTTACTGTGGTCACATATGGCTAAGTGGGCCAGGACCCGGCCACCTCAGCTCCTTCCACGCGGGCACTACCGTTCACCAAAAGGCATCGTCCTCTCTTCATCGTTAGGGACCAAGGGCTTAGGCCTTAGATTATTCGCACTCATCATCCTCTATATATCCTAGTCATCAAGATTCTCTCCTCTGTACATGTTTCTTGTGCACTCATCATCATTTATATCTCATCCTCTATACCAACTACCAATAACAGTCCCACTTATCATCTTCTATAAATTTCATCTAAATATATCCATGTGAGATCTTATTTTGAAGGACTTATTAAAGCGAATTTAATGGTGCAATCAAAATTTAATTTGGTTTTTTGGTTTGTGAGTTATAATATTTAGTTAGTTGAAAAAGTGAGGCCCGCCACTCATTCCCTGCGCAGGTGCGCCGTCGCTGCTGCATGTCGCTGCTGCGTAGGGCCAGTGCTGCATGGCGGACGAACGGGGCCAGCGCTGTATGGTGGACGAACGGAACTCCGCTGGCTATAGCAGACGTGCGGCCGTTGCGAACCAGATACCGCGCTGCGGCGTTTTCTTTACGCTAAATGCTACTGCAGTACGATTTAGAGTACC
Source organism: Coix lacryma-jobi var. lacryma-jobi (assembly GCA_009763385.1). Taxonomy (NCBI): domain Eukaryota; kingdom Viridiplantae; phylum Streptophyta; class Magnoliopsida; order Poales; family Poaceae; genus Coix; species Coix lacryma-jobi. The sequence goes on along the minus strand of CM019823.1, from coordinate 129,535,601 downwards.
CGCTGCGGTCAGTCTTACGTGCGCCCGTGTACGTGCCGGACGAAGCCACGATAGGTGTAGGTGGTGCACCGACACCACCAGACAAAAAGTATAATTAGTACTCCCTCCGTCCAACAAAACATGTAATTCTCGCTTATCGAGAAGTTAAACATTTCGAACTTTGACCAAAATTATATATAAAAAATACTAACATTCTTGATACAAAAAATATACCATTAGATTAGTAATAGAATATATTTTTATAATAATTTTATTTAACGACATGAATACAAATATCTTTTATTATAATATTGGTCAAACTTCAATCACTTTGACTGACACATATTCTATAATTGCATATTTTATAGACGGAGGGAGTACTAATTAGTTTATTTTAATCATATAAATAACATGTTTCTATGGAGCTGTCATAAGTGTGCACCACCATACTAGTCGATTCTAAGCTAGCTTTGCCCCTAGTGCTACGGGAGCTTGGTCGGCGCTCCGGGCCTTTGCTGTTGTATAGTGACTTTTTTTAGACGGAAGAAGAATTATATTAAAATATAGGTGGGTACATCATCACGTTACGAGTACTCTGGAAAAAACATATATCCAGAAACTGATATTCATCTATATTGCACCCACACTGTGAATAGCTCAAACTCTCAAATCCAAATCTATTTGACGCTTCGTATGGATGACCGCACAGGTAAATACTCGGCAATAATTGTTTTAGGCCAGACAATATATGCCCAACGGACGGCCAACATTCATGCAGGTGGAGTTGAGAAACTTCTTCTTTCTCATGTCTTCCTTCTTCTTTCTGCCACCGAAGAGTGAGGAAGACTGATCTGAAACTTATTCTCTCTAGTCCTTCATTGTGGCCAGATCTAACCACAACAAAATAAAGAAGGGACTAGAGAAAATTATTCCATGGTAGCGAGATCATCTCTGTCTTGATGTCGCTGTCCGAAAACAAAAGTCTTCATATCGTCATGTCGATGAAGATACTGATGCCGCAGTTGTCGCCCTCATCTTCAACAGAGCCGTCATGGAGAAGACAATTTCATCCTTCTCCTTCACCGTCGCCGAAGAGAAGGAGGAGATAAATCTCCAATACCACGATACTTGGCATGAAGAAACTCAAACCCTAAGAACTCGATCTATTGGAGAAAAATTATTAAAAATGACGGATCTCCACTCCCTCCGACCTCCGGCGATATGCCGAAGGGAGAAGAGAGGGGGACCAAACGGAAGGGCGGCGGCGCTCGGAGTGGCGGCGGCGGTAGCGGCCTTTTTTTCTCTTTGGCGGCGGCTCGTCAATACCCCCAACCGGCTACCCTGTTTAGACTATCTCCAACAACACCAATGCAAATCAGAGACCTATTTTACAATTTGGGTCATCTATGGTAGAAAGTTCCACACCCAAAAATCAGCGTTCTCCAACAGCTACGCAAACAAGAGACTCATTCTCTCTCTCCCACGCTGCCCCTCCCTCTCTCCTTCTCTATCGGACACCGCCCCTCCTCCCTCATCTTTCCTCCCTCGTTGAGCATGGCGCCGCTCTCTCCTCCCTCTCGGATCTGGCCGACGGTGGCATCCCAACCCCCCCCCCTTCCTCCCGGATCTGGTGGTCGCACCCCTCCCGTCGTGTTCTGGCTTGCTGCTTCCCTCTGCGGACCCACCTCACGTCTGCCGGCCATGCTCCGCCGCAGACCTGTCTGGAAGTTCCGGCCACTCCCCGCTACGGGCCTGGCTGACCGCATCGGCTGCTTCCCACCGCGGGCTCGCCTCGCCGAGCCGATCGCGTATCGCCATAGTCCGCCTGACAGCGTCGGTCGTGCCCCGTCGCGGTCACCTGGCAGTGCTAGCGACGCCCTATCACGGGCCCTCCTCGCCGCCGCCGTCGGAGGGCCACCCCACGCCGACGCGCCTCCTACAGGCCCACCACTACGATGTTTGCATCGCCCCTCTGGACGATGCTTATTTGCGTTGCGGCGGGCTTGGTATGCAAAATGAATGCTTTCTTTGGGTCTTCTGTTGGAACGCGATTTGGATATGCAAAACACTGTAAATGACGCATTTTGAGTTTGGGTACCGCTTTGCATGCCCTGTTGGAGTCAGTCTTAGACTGTCTGCAGCGGTCGACTGAAAACGTCCCGCTACCGGCCACGTCTGCATATACCGTGAAGAAAACGCTGCAGCGCAGTACGCCTTCGCCTACGCTACGGCCGCGGCATCTGTAAATCTGGCGTGGTAGCGTGCGTACGGAAAGACAAACGCGCAGCACAGAAGTGAGGGTATTGGACTGCGTGAGAGAGAGGAAAAGCTGCAGCAGTGGCGGGTCCCACGATTTCTAGTATAAAAAAATGCTATAATTTGCAAACCAAAAGTCCAAATTAAATTTCGATTGCACCATTAAATTCGTTACAATAAATTCTTCTAAATAAGATGTCACATGAATATATTTAGATAAAATTTTAAGTGGGCCCACAGTGGATAGAGGATGATATAGAGGATGGATGGATGCGGGAGAAATGAGTATAGAGGAGAGAATCTTGATGACTAGGCAGTATAGAGGATGAAAATAGAGGAACGTGAGTGCGGATAGTCTTAGGCGTGTTATTAGTTGTGACTGTGCAGGATATTCTGTATAGGTGACCTTGTGCTTTTTTTCTTGGGTCATTCCCATGTGTCCTTGTCTTCCGACGTGTGCATGCATGAACAGATGCGCTGCTGCATGTTTATTAGCGTTTGCAGTTTGTTTATTTATTTCTGAGTTGATTTTTTATTTGATTTGATTTGATGCGGCAAACTTTAAATAAAGTCCTAATTAATGCGCATTGCGTGCCGTCGTCGCTTGCATGGTGTCAGTTGGTACGCACAGTATGTGGAACTCATTTGGAAAGGGCTCCTCTTCTTCGTCTCATTCTCTTGTTTTCTTCTTCTGCTTCTCGCTTTTCTTGTCAACCCATATGGCCAAAATTTAACTTGGAAGGAGCGACAATTGTCTATTGTGCGTGCCTGGAAATTCTGTTATTTTTGTTACCAGTACGTAGGAGAATTTTATGAAGCATTTTTTTCATTAAATGTAGCAGTACTTTTATGGTCTGTTTGGAACTTTGGAATTTTTTTTCCTGTCTCTGTCTTTCCTATAAAATTGAATTGATTTTTTTGAAAATTCTTATATAATTCCTGTGAAATTCGTAGTACTCCCTCTGTCCCTAAATAAGTGTCGTTCTCGCTTCCCGAGAAAAAGTTGTCGGCAATTATATATTAAAATATATTAATATTTATGCTAACTAATTAGTATCATCGGAAAGATCTTTACATCTAGTTTTTTAACAAATTTTTTTGGAGATATAAATATTGCACATATTTTCTACAAATTGAGTCAAACACGTGGCACGCACACCAACAGCTACGCTTGTTTAGTGACCGATGGAGTATGTTTCAATGAGGCCTTTTTGCGGAATCCGTCTGCCCCACCTGATGTGTGTGTACGGGAATCTGTGAAATAAAGTACTGCAGGACAGCAGGAGCAAGCAAGCACAAGCAATGATGGATGGCTGTGATGCCTGAGAATGAGGGTGACATTTCACACATTTGGCAGCCTGCTGGGTAAAGGCACATTGCTAGTGTTTTGCCGAAACGGGTTATGGTAGGATTAATAATAATACTAGACTATACCTGCGGGAGGATTGACGCCCTCCCGCGGGTCAGGTTACTATAGCATTTTTTATTTTTTTATTTTTTTTCTTTTATGTTTTTTTTTTACTTTTTACTTTTAAGATTTTTGCAGATATCTTTTTGTATTCAAAAACTAGTATGGCAATAGCGCGTTAAATAATATATACAAATCTATACGCGTAGGACAATTGGCACAACGAGACAGCTCTTACCTCTCGGCCATCATGGTCGTCACGTGAGTGTTGTGCTGTGCTTCGCTAATTTCAGTTTAACGTGTGACGGACACCAACAATTTCTGCCCTGCCAATTTTTCACGACCAGCAATGAGATATGTTTATTTGTCTGCTCAGTCTCATACTCCAATATTATGTAATGATGTTATTTAGATACTACTCTCTTTGTCCATGAAAGAATTAATTCTTAGAGTGGTTAAGTTATTTTTTTAAAATTTAATCGAATTTCTAGAGAAAACTATCAAGCTTGATAGTACCAAATACGTATCATTAGATATATCATAGAATATATTTTCACAATGCATCTATTTTATATCATAGATATTATTAATCTTTTCTTTAAAATTAGTCAAATTTTAAAAGTTTGATTAACACGGATTAATAGTAAAACATTTAACCAACGTATTTTATTTAACACTTTTACTTGTGTCTATTTTTTTCACAACCGACGATGAGAGGTAGTTTTAATTTCCTTTTCTATTGGTGAAATACTCCAAAGTTGTTTAATGATATTACCCAAAATATCAGATACTAGGTGTTTAGTTGGAGGATGAAATTTTTTTGGGTGTCACATCGAATGTTGTGGCACTAATTTAGTCTATTAAAAATAGACTAATAAAAAACAAATTACATATTTCGTCTGAAAACCATGAGACGAATTTATTAAGACTAATTAATCTATCATTAGCATACATTTACTGTAGCACAATATTATCAAATCATGGACTAATTAGACTTAAAAAAATTGTCTCGCAAAGTTATCGCAATTTATGTAATTAGTTATTTTTAGTCTATATTTAATATTTATTCCATGCATATATCTAAATATTCGATGTAATAGGTGAAAAGTTTTAGACGAGGAACTAAACAAGGTAGCATAATGTAAGGCTGCGCTATACGAGTTCGTAAGATTCTTTCATTCTTTCCGAAAAGGTTCTCCGCAACCAGCGAGTAGTGACGTGAGAAGATGAAATCAACATGCAACAATTGACCAATATACTTACGGTTTATATTGCCGCGTGTCAAAATGCGCACCTTGCATTGACAGGTGGTTAAAAGTAGTACTTTAGTTTCACTTCGCACTCGATGGCGATGCGCATGCATGTTGACGTACCTACGCTGCCGGCCAGCAGTAGTAGTCCACAGCCTGCCCAACTAGGGTACTCCCTCCGTCAGAGCATCCACAGTGTGGGGGTCTTAGGTGTCTCTATGCATTAAATGCGAGTATAGAACCGAGTTCTATACCCTGTGTACCCGTGTCTATAAAGAACCTGGTTCCATACATAGAATCCGCTCCTATCTTCTCTCTTCTTTTTCAAACCAGTATGTAGAAAGACCCACCCCTGTGTCTATACATTGGTCATAAAATATCAGGTGGTGGCTTATCATTGTGGGACCGAGTTGAAGGCATACCCCTGTGTCTATACATTGCTGATGCTCTCACATTGAATGTCGCCTAGAAAGCGTGTTTACGAGATGGACATGATTTTCTAACGACACTCTCAATACGACGGAGGGTGTCCATGGAGATGAAGCGGCAGCGACCCTTCACCTTCAGTTCACGGATCCGAGACAACCGAGTCGGAGCAGGGAGAGGTAGCTACTACTGTGGTAGGAGACTAGAGGTAATACGCGGGGAGAGGGAGGAGGATCCGGAGGGATTTGCCGAAAAAACGCCCCGGGCCGGGCCGGGGGTGCAACTGCATATCCATATGCATGCACGTGGTGTCCAGCCAGGCCAGGCAATCGATGGAATAAGCACAATGACGCGTTGGCGTGATGCTTACAGCAGCGTCGTCGTCTCGTCGACATCATACGACTAGGACGACCGGTAGTCTCTAGTGCTCGATCTGTGTCCATCGTCGTCCGTCAGTGTTGTTTTATACACTTCCGATTTGCACAAGTCAGGATAAACAGGTCCGCGCTATGATTATTCTTTGCATAGAGTCATACTCCGGATCCCCGTAGCTATAGGGACACATCAGGTTAACGTTAATTAGTGCACAGCGCACCAGTTTTTTCACCCCTGTCAGTGGATATATTAGCAACGGCTCTGTACATGTGGTGTTCTGTACTTACATATCAAGGCAAGCTCAGGTGAAAGGAAGAGAAATGGATAATAGGTGGTTAACGATGTTTTCTTCAATTTTTCAGACATGGAGAAATGCAATCCAATTGGGCGAGCAACCTTCTACGCCATCTACTAGTAGGCCCAAATGTAAAGCCCTACCTGATCGAAGAGTCTACAAGGTAATGGGGCCTTTATTTACCCTTGGATTAGAAAAGGCTAGATGGAGTTTTATTATTACAAATCTTGTTGCTATGGTAGCAGGAGCAGGCGCAACAAATTTTCCAATCTTGGTTCAACTTGCTGAAGCAATTGCTCGCTTGAAAGGCCTCGAGCAGGCAGTTGCTCCAGAAATCAGGAGAGTTATTTTGGAGACTGATGCAGTTAATCCTTGCTTTGATAGATCTGTGCTTGCAAATCTGCTAGTTAAACCTTTATATATTCTAGATTCTCCTAATGTACTGTACCATTTCTCCTATATGTCAAATTATTTACAAATATCAAATGAGAAATTTTAGATGCTTGAAAAAAAATAATAGCTATTCATCTATCTAGATCTAATGGTTAAAAAGTTCAAAGAACCTAAAGGAAAGAACTTTTGTGGATCGGAACTTAATATTGGTGGGTCAGGAACTAATTCTAAATTTAGTGTTAGGTTTAGTCCCACATCGGATATCGATGGTGGGGGAGTACAACATATAAGGCGTGACAATTCTCACCTATTAGTCTAGTCTTTTGGGTTGAGTTAGGCCCAAAGCATGATATGTTGTGGGCTCTGTTGGACCTCGGCCCGTGGGGCGCCGACTCGAGGGGATATTGAGTCGGGCCAGATTCCGCTGTGCACTCCAACAAGTGGTATCGGAGCCCACGGTTGACAAAAACCTGAAAAATCTCAAGGGTCACATGTGACGGGGGAGCCCGTTAACGTCTCGTTGGTCACACGGGTTGTGTGTGAATTGAGCGTTGTTAGACTCGGGGCTTCTAAAAACATCTTCCGGAGATCGCACGGTTGTGTGATATGAAGAGTTGGGTCCGATGTGTGACGGGAGAGATTGTTATGTTTTGTCCCACATCGGATATCGATGGCGGGGGAGCACAACATATAAGGCGTGACAGTCCTCACCTATTAGGCTAGTCTTTTGGGTTGAGTTAGGCCCAAAGCATGATATGTTGTGGGCTCTGTTGGACCTGGGCCTGTGCGGCGCCGACTCGTGGGGATATTGAGTCGGGCCAGATTCCGCTGCGCACTCCAACATTTAGTAAGAAGGGTACAATGATATTTTAAGGTCAGTCTCAATGGGAGTTTCATAAAGTTTTATGGGCATTAAATACGTTAATGTGACACTGTATTAATGAAGACAGAGATGATGAGAGTTTTAAAACTCTTCTGCACTGTTTCCAAAATATGTAGGTGTTGCAAACTGTGACATGAAACTAGCACTGACGATAATCTAATAGGCCATTAGACTGATTAGTTCGTGGGACATCATTTTCTAGTTTCAGAAAAAAAACATCATTTTTCTCTTCAGCACTGGCAGTGCTGGTCTAGATGCCTTTAGTGACCTGATCAATTTTGGAAGCCGCCATCTCCACATGACCTCGTCATTGCTTTTGCTGTCCCGATTAGGGATGAAAACGGTCGGAAAACTTGTCAACCGTTTTCTACTTTTACATTTGAATACGAAAACGAAAGCGGTTAAATCGGACACGAAAACGAACACGAACTTGCGGAATACTATAATTTCGAAAAAGGACCAATTCGAGTGGAATTATACCGAACACGGACGGTATACGAAAAATCATTACGGAATACCGACCCACAATGCATAACAATTAACAAGTGTCATTGTGGCAAATTTGGATCGCAAGAAAGAACACTTATCAATTTAATTTCTTTCACAAGAGAAAAAAAACAAGAGGAAAATTTGAGATGCCATCATAACTAGACTAGAAAGGATAACAACAAGGCCTAGTCCATTTAGCTCTCTCTGTTTTGGTCGGCTCAGTCACATGCAACGCAACAACAACACCGTGTGAAGCCAGATACAATCGTACAACACCATACGAGTGATTAGTCTCGCCTCAACGACTCAGGGAGGCGCGACGGGGTGAGCTACCTATATAATACGGTCCATGGACATCAATACTCCACACTTACCTTTGCCTGGACAGTAATGACCGACAACCAAATTCGGTTTAAAATGAATTTTGAATTAAGAATATTTCGGATTAAAAGTAGAAAAGTAGAAAACGGTCGAACTGGGTCCAAAAACTCCTCAACCGTTTTCTACTTCTACATTTAAACTACGAAAACGGAAGCGAAAACGATAAAATCGAACAAGAAAATACGAATTCGGTCAGATTAAATATAGAAAACGATGCGGTTCAGTTCGGGATATTTCAGTTCTGTTTTTATCCTTGGTCCTGATCGCCATACATGCTGCTGCATTCTCTTCGAGGTGAGGAAGCAAGGGACTTCATGTAAGAACAACGGTGGCAGACGAGCACTGTTCCCATAGTGAAAATCCTAGTACAGGGACTTCATGCAAGGAACAGTCGAACAGACCGTTGTTCCTGAATAGTGGCGGCAAGATTACAAGCAGACGCAGCAGTTCTCATGGAGAGGAGAGCAGGAGCAGCCGACCCCTGTAGGCCTTTGCAGGCGGACGCCGACGAGCCCCTGCAGAGTGCAAACGATGGTCAGGCTTGGAGGCTACTGGTGCTCCCCGTGCACGTAGGCTTCCGGCAGGCTTGGAGGCTACTGGTGCTCCCCGTGCACGCAGGGTCACCGGCGGCCCGGCGCCGTGCGAGTCCCTCCCTAGCCCGTTTCCGTGTGTTTTGTTAGTGCGTAAGAGCATCTTCAAAAAATTAACCAAATCATTTTGTAAAGCTAAATATAGCTAGTATTAGAGAAAAATAATCTCCAAGAGACTCTCTAGATGTCTCTTTAAATTTAGTAGCTCTTTATTCCGGTAAAGTCGCTAGCTAGAGTTGGATAGCCAGGGTCATTAGCTATCCTGCTCCTGCATCTTCGCGCGCTGAGTTCTTTTGCACGCGAGCGGTGGACACTTGCGCTGGCGAGCAGTGGACTCCTGCACGAATGAAGGTGAGCGAGTGGCCGCGGCCTACTATGTGGGCGATGGTGTTGTATGGTGACTCAAATCCTACTTAGAATAGGACTCAAGAAAGGTGTGTTATTAGGACTTCTAGTTTTATTAGATCTTGAGTGTAGAATCCTACTAGGAGTAGGACTCCTATTTGTATGTATGAGAGCCTTGGAGGGGACTATATAAATCAAGGGGTATAGGCCATAGGCATCACAACAAGATCATAAGCCAACACAAGGGGTCTCATCCAAGGCTTGTACGGAGCAATTAGGAGCGCTCAAGAGGATTAGGCTAGACAGTTCTATTACACTAGATTCTTGTATAGGACAAGAATCAGTGGGTCCTGCAGGGTCAAGTAGGGTTGTGAGAGAGCGACAATCACTTGTACTCTTTTGGAGTTGTGCTAATAGAATTTGCGGTCGGCTTCGCCAAATCCTAATCTCTTGTCGTGGTTGCTTCATCATCATCTAGGGTTTTCTACGCGATTCGACTACATTGTTCTTGATACGGTGCTAGCTTGTGTCATATTCGCAACATCCTTTTAAAGATCCGAGGGCTGCTACGCATAATTAGGGGTATCAGATTCTAACAGATGGCCGATGGCTGCAGCCTCTTGCTGCACGGTTGGAGCGAGCAGCAGCAGCGACCTGTAGCTCATGCACGGCTAGGCAGCACACCATCTCCAAGATTTGTAGCATCTCGTCATCGATTCTAACCAATTTAAAAAGGTTGCTTGAAACTGGTCAGGCTGAGGAACAGCACGTGGCAAGCACGTGGCAATTGAACACAACATCGTGAACCGCCTCAACCAGCCAAGTGACGAGGCGCACCAGCAAGTTTCTAGTGACGAATAGGTCGCTAGGCAGTGACAACCGAGAGCCGACAGCGGAGCAAAGGGCCAAAAGGAGGAAGATGAATGCTTTTTTTACGAGGAGTGTGTCCACCTTAAACGAATAGCAATTTTTACATAGACTGTTGGATTAGTCAATTGTTTTGAAGATTTTCTATTTTAGAGAATAGCTAAATCACCAAATTTAGAATATGTTTTTAGCTAATCTCTTATAGATGCTCTAAGGGGAAAAAAATAATAACCACAACAAGATTACTAGTTCCGACCCAGCACCGTAACAAATCTCATATCAAATAAGGTACTCGATCGTCGATGGGACACCTACATCGACAACATGACCGTGCGGCCGTCCTCAGTGAGAAAGACGACCTCGTCTCCGTGGCCTCCCTCGTGAACACAGCACGCAAGGCCAGGCGGGTGTACCGTACGCAGTCGATTAGATGGCTCACATGCAACTACTTGAGTTGCCAAATGATGAAATGAACTAGATTCATGGTGCTGCCTAAGCCGTGGACGCGTACAAATCGAAGTGATCGGGCGGCAGAAGGCAGCGGCCCGTGCCAAATCTACTGCCAAAAAAAAAAATCGATTACTAGGTGGAAGCGAAACACTCGGTTGTTGTTACCTACAGATACTAGATACTATATAGTACATATTCTTTTCAGACTCTTAGGTGATATAAATATTTTACCATAAATGCTTGCTAGCTTTGAGTTAACCTGGTAGCAATGTTAGTAAGTGCTGGTATGTGTTTCTAGTGTCATGTTGGGAATGACAACTTAGCTTAAGTGATGTTAAGAAATACTAGCAGTGGTCATCTTTGGTGGCCCGCGACCTACAAGATGAAGCCCCGACAATGACGGCTCCCCAGCTAGAGGATGAGGACCCGACCGTAGTTGTCCCCAATGTGTTGCGGACACCACCTCCGTGCCTCACTCACTGGTTGTGGACTCACCTCTTCCTAGTTGATCGCCGGTGGATACCCACTCGACTGAGGGCAATGTCGGCTCTGCCAAACGCCACCTCAATAGCTTCATCAATGTAGTGATGCGTAAGAGGGACTCTACACTGATTCGTGTGCTTCCAATGCAGCCTCCTGCTATGCCAGTGATACCATGGCAGAGTGGACGGTTGGCGGCTCAGCCTCTCTCTCTCGAGTATCTACTTCCAAGCGAGGTAAGGTGTTGATCATGCAACACATGGGTTTCATCAAGGGTCCATTAGCGTCATTCACGTCGGAGTTGGAGACCTATGATAAGCTCTTCACCGGTGAGATGACTGTGTCCGAGGCTGAAGCACTTGACGAGCTCTTCCCGACTGTTCGGTCCAGGCAGCCACGAAGATGCAAGGCCATCTCCTAGATTGTACCATTATATCGGTATTGGTTGTTTCTTTTAATGTAATATTGAATCTATAGGTCTCTGGCTAGAACAGTCCAGCTATGCCTGTGTTGGATTAACCTGCTGCAGCGCTCGAACAAGCGCGATGTTTGTTTGTCTAAACTCTTCTACTGAATACAATAATACGCAAAGCTTTTGCGTATTCGAGAAAAAATATTATCTTAAATTTAACTAGTTTTTTCAAAAATAGTATTAACATTTGCGTCGCTAAATAAAAGAAGTATAAAAATATATGATATATTTAATGTAGTTATGATTATTTGATTTATAATTTTTAGTATTCTTTTATGTATATTTAATCAAACCTACTCTCCTCCGTCCAAAAATAAATGCAATTCTAGAGTTTAAAATTTATCCCAAAATAAATGCAATTCTACGCATAAGACAAGACTTATATTCGTTTTTTTTGTACTTTTTCGTTTTCTAAAACGTAATGATTACACCTTTATAAGGGTATTTTAGTAATTTTACTCATGCATTGGTAACCGTGTCTAGTTTTAAAATTGCATTTATTTTTGGACGGAGGGAGTTTGTTTGTTTGACTTCTTAAAGTGCGAGATATATATTTATTTTAGAGTAAAGTACACTACTGGTCCTTAAACTTGTATTAGCGTGTCATTTCAGTCCCTAAACTCTTAAAATAATCGTTTAGACCCTTAAACTTTGTTTGAGTGTTAAAATAGTCCAAACGGGTCTGGACCCGTACGTACCCAGCTATGGCCAGGGGGGTGTACAAGGAGGCGACGCGACTCAAGAGCATTCAGGGTGTGCCGGAGCTGTCCACAAGTCGAGAAAACCCCATGGACGTGTGCCGACGTTGAGGGCGTGTTGGTAAATCAGACCTACTCCGCGAGCCACCCCAAGGCACGCACGACGGCGCCTGCCCATCCCCGACCGACATGCTGCCCATGGACCAGGTCACCGTGCAGCAGTGTGCCACGTCCCCGGCGGCACCGGCGGTGACAACCACTACTAGAGAACAGGCCTTTGGACGATTTACAAAATCAGCATTAGTCACTGTCACACCCGGTTTTAAGAAGAAACTAGGCATACACCATATGTGAGCCCAGGAAGTCAAATCTCACATATAACTACAAATAAAGGGTAATATCGAAAGACAATGCACATATATATAACGTATATAAAACAAAAGAACATAACGTTAAAGAGCAGACAACGGAAAGACACTCTGATCTTCAGATGGAGACACCAACTTCACAGGGACAACTGACTGGTTGATCACAAGCCCAACTTCTCCAACTCTTGCAGTCTGGTACCCATCCGGGATTTTTCCAAAGTATTGAAAAGTAAAACAAGCATAAGTACATCTCGTACTTAACAAATATAACATGAGGTTCATGAGGCTCAAAAAGACTGACGCTGGTTTAACTGCATTAGCTTTTAGTTGGCATAATTTTAGCATTAAGTAGCATAAAAATATAACCATCCCAAGTTAAACATATGATCAAGTAAACATGTATCCATTGAATAAATATCATCATCATCATTACCATTATTTATAGCAACAACTATACCATAAGAATTTCAGGTCACTCGTAACTGTGAGCACGACTGATATATCAGTTTTACACTCTGCAGAGGTTGTGCACTTTACCCGATGAGTAGTGATACCCATATGCCGGGGTTTGCAAGGCCCACATTATACTTACAAGGTGCACGACAGGGTTCACTGCGCAGCCTTTCAAAGGTTCGTCTAACAAGTTAGGGCCGCTAGGTCTTAAGGCAAGGGGAAGAAGGGTCTCTCAACCTTACGGCAACGCAGGCAAGGTGAAAGAAGCCGCCCTAAATCCAGCTCGGCAAGACCCAACGCGCCTATACAGGTGTCCTCTAACAAGCTAGAAAAGGTCCTCATACTGAGCTAAGGTCAGAGCCATATAACTCTCATGGTTGCACTGTTGTCCCGAGTGATCCCTTATAGTAGTTCCTAAACCATGTTGCTATAAAAGTCATATTTTAATATGTCTCATATATCATTAACTCAAATTTACATGATCATAGTTTAAGTGGAGCACTAGCATCAAGCTATCCAATGCATACCCATGGTTATCAAGGCATAAGATCAAACACCTAAGATAAGTCTATATAGGCATCAAGGTAGACTCATGCAATATGAAAGTTACGGTGAATTAAGGTTATTAGGACATCAAGGAGGATCCCATGCTATACTTGCCCTGTTACACTTGACCAATTCTCACATCTTCAGCTTTCGGTCATCACCTTCTGATCTTCAGCGCGCACAACCGGTCGTCGTCTACTCGTAGCAAGCACCACACAAAGGTAGACATACAAGCAAACAACAGAATCTAAGAACAACGCAACACGAGATAAAACAATGTACTAAAAGAGAGCTCGGTACTACGGTCGTGGAATCGCACAAAACGATTAAAACAGAGCTACTGCTGAAAGACACATCTAGCGAGAGTTTTATATTATAAAAGGAAGAACTACCTGCTTGCTTTATTTTAATTAAATAAGATCATGATAGAATATTAATTCAGATTAGACAAAACATATTTCAATTATAAAGTCGGGTTAGATTAATCATATTTTATTCATAAATATTGTCATACAATTTAGTCAAGTTAAACATTAGCTTAGTAAAAGAAAATAAACATGTAAGAGCATCTGAACGTAATTTATATGACAGTGTTTAGCCTAAACAAATTATAAATTAAAAATATATTTATGTTAGTAACTAATCATGTTAACATTTGTTTATAAAATATCGAAGTATAAAACCTATATTGATTTTAATTATAAAACGATTGTAGGTTTATTAATCAATTTAATATTTAACTTTAGATGGAAAAACATGTGAGATGAAAAGAGTTAACACTGTTGCGTAGAACACGTCGATAAAAAACTAACATAACTGGAACAGATTAAAACGGAGATTAGATGATTAAACGGTGGAGATTAACGCTGAGTGGCAAAACCGTGAATACCTTGTCTTCTACCTCTCTCTCCATCTTCGTTGAAGTATCGTACAGGCCAGACTGTTGCTGCTCGCTGTCGAGGGACCTGGCCAACCAGCGATGGCACGCCGTGCGGTAGCGGACGCACGCGAGGGCTGGGGACAGCAAGTCCAGGCCGGCCAACCGTGGCACACGGTCGCGCAGGGGCGCTGGACCCGTGGTGGCCAAGGGCCCGGACCAGGTGGTCACGGCCTCCCTGCACCGACCATGCCGGAGCGGAGGTCGCCGGTGACCTGCTGCTTGCGCGAGCAGTGCACACGCCAGGGCAACGAGGCGTTCGGTCAGGCGCGGGGCCGCAACGGCTGGAGCTAGGGCTCACCGGGGTGGAGAGGGAACGATCGACCTGCTGTGCAAGCAAGAAACAGAGAGCTTTTTCATGGCGAGTTCACCGGAAAAGAGAAGAGATGTCAGCGAAACAATCAAACGGTGATGGATTCGTACAAAGAGGAGGAAACCACGGTGTAGAGGACGAAGAGGGCTACCTCGTGTTGGTGACGGTTTTCGCCGGAACGTGACGGTTTGATCGGAAAAACTCGCCAGAAGTTCGCCGGAGTTTTAGGGTTGTGAAACTTCGGCTTCAGATCTAGATCTATATGAGTGGCGGCTGCGAAAACGAGCTGTACTTTCGGAATCAGCGCGTCGAGATGAACACCGGCATGTATACATATGTAGGATTCGGATAAGATGCAAAAACGAGATATTTTATTATTTTCGGAATTAATTAATTCCGGGATTAAAATAATTCCAGAAAAGTCTAAGAATTGTTATTTAAGCGACGAAAAATACTCCGACGGCTCCGAAAATTTTGGAAAAATTCTCAGAGATATTTTGGAACATGATGAACCCAAATAAAGTATTTAGAGCTCACGAAAGATATTTTGGAGCATCTAAAAAAATAGAATATGCTCTAAGAAAAATTGGAAACTGTTCCGGAAAAGGTTAGAAAAATTCCCGAGAAGTTTGTAGCGATATGATGATGGATCATGAACTCAAGGAAGCAATTTGGGACACAAGAAAAAGGATCTTGGAAAAGTCCAAGAAAAGGATGGAGTTGAGAACGATAAATTTGATTTTTGGAAAAAGACACAAACAGACCGAATATATAAAAAGACGGCCTACCAAACGTGTTTTAAAACTCTATCGACTCACAACACAAGGTCAAACAACAACCAACCATCACATCAAGCATAACCCGTCAAATTAGTTTATAAAAATTTGAAAATTCTCATTTTACTACAACTAAAAGTGGCGCTAGCTCCACTAAACTTGATCAATTTTATAAAAATATTAAAATTGTTTATTTTATTTAGTGTTTTCTACTCACAACCCAAAATCAGAAATTTTGGTGTGTGACAGTCATGGAAAAATTTGCGTCCGGGACTAGAAAGGTCTTTAGCCCCGGTTGGCACCAACCGGGGCTAAAGTTCCCTTGCCCAATGGCTCATTTGTCAGAGGGACCTTTAGCCCCGGTTGGTGTCACCAACCGGGGCTAAAGATTGACCTTTAGCCCCGGTTGGTGACACCAACCGGGGCTAAAGGTTTTGCCCCGGTTGCTGTATCCAGCCGGGGCTAAATGTTGGCATCTTTAGCCCCGGTTGGTGTTACCAACTGGGACTAAAAGGTTTTGTCCCGGTTGTTGTATCCAGCCGGGGCTAAATGTTGGCATTTAGCCCCGGCTGGGAATAAGGACCGGGGCTAAATGTCCCTCCCTATATTTGAACTGTTCTTCCACCTCCAGCCGTGTTCGAGCTCCTGTCTTCATTTTTTCTTCGTTCAGTCACTTGCTTGCTTGTTGGCTCTCTCCGGTGATTTTTGTTTGTTAACACATCTCCGGCGATTGATTTATTTCATCCCATCTACGCCGCCATTGACTCCTTGAAAGGTTACTAACTTCAGTTTTTCATTTTTGTAGCCGCCACTTGTATATATGGTTTTTGAAGCTATTTTGAGTTCATTCACTTGATAGTTCAAATTAGTACTCTAAAACAAAATATGACCGTTCAATTAGTTTATTTTAATCTTTAAGAGAATTAGAGATCATTTAAATCATTTTTTAAAAAAAATAGAAATATATAATACTTATGTTTACAAATGTGACTGGTTTAATTAGTTTATTTTAATCTTTTAGAAATATATAATACTTTGGTTTACAAATATGACTAGTTTAAATTATTTCATTAAAGTAATTAGTATATATACCTTATAATTTAATTATGTGATATATACCATATAATTTTATTTGTTTATAAGAATGAGAGATATAATTATGTGATATGTCATATAATGCAGACGATGACACGTCACTGGATGTACAATGCGGATCGTCGCTCAAAAGAGTTCATTGACGGCGTGCATTATTTTTTAAGAGTGGCCGAGGCAAACAAGCGGAATGGTTTTATGTGTTGTCCAAGTGCCCTTTGTAATAATTCGAAGGAATATTCTAGCTAAAGGAGTCTCACTCACACTTGTCAAGTCGGGTTCATGCCAAACTATAGTTGTTGGACGAAGCATGGAGAAACTGGGGTTATGATGGAAGAAGGTGAAGAAGATCAATTGGAACCCTGACGATGACATTATTGCTCAATACAGTGACTTTGGTGATACTGCAATGGGGGAAGGTGAAGAAGAGGCAAGTGCAGAAGACACACTCGCTGAAGTTGATGCTCTTGGTGATGTCATTCGTGATTCACAAATAGATTGCGATAGTGAAAAGGAGAAGGCTAAGTTTGACTGTATGCTAGAGGATCACAGGAAATTACTATATCCGTCTGCTGCAGATGGACAAAAAAAGTTGGCTACAACACTTGAGTTGCTACAATAGAAGGCACAGAATGGTGTATCTGACAAGGCATTTGGACAATTATTGAAGATTATAAAACAAAAGATGCTTCCGAAGCCGAACGAATTGCCCGCCACTACGTACAAAGCAAAACAAGTCGTCTGTCTTTGGGTTTAGAAAATCCAGAGATACATGCATGTCCTAATGACTGCATCCTGTATCGTAGCAAGGAATACGAGAATTTGGATGAATGCCCTGTATGTAAAGCGTCACGACATAAGATCAGGCGAGATGACCCTGATGATGTTGAGGGTGAAAGAACGTCCCCGAAGAAAATCCTGCCAAGGTTATGTGGTACGCTCCTATAATACCACGCCTGAAACGTCCGTTCAGAAACAAGGACCATGCAAAGTTGGTGCGCGGCACAAAGAAGACCGTAAGGTAGACAACATGTTGAGAATCCTGCTGATGGTCCCAGTGGGAGAGCAATAGATAGAGAATTCTCGGAATTTGCAAAAGACGCTAGAAACTTAAGATTTGGTTTAAGTACGGACGGGATGAATCCTTTTAGGGAACAGAGCAGTAGTCAAAGCACGTGGCCTGTTACTCTATGTATCTACAACCTTTCTCCATGGTTATGCATGAAGCGGAAGTTCATTATGATGCCAGTGCTCATTCAAGGCCCGAGGCAGTCTGGCAACGACATCGATGTCTACCTGAGGCCATTACTTGAGGAACTCCTACTTTTATGGAGTAAATCAGGTGTACGTGTGTGGGATGATTACAAACAGGAACACTTTGACCTGCGAGCATTGTTGTTCGTAACAATCAATGATTGACCTGCTCTAAGTAATATTTCAGGACAAACAAGGGATGTGAAAGATAGTGTACCTTGGACATCGTCGATTTCTTGCTGTTAATCACCAGGTTAGAAAGAAAGGCAATCATTTTAAAGGTGAGACAGACCACCGGAGCAAGCCTCGCAACAGAACTGGGGAAGATGTATTTGATATGATCAGGATGTGAAAGTAGTTTGGAAAGGGGACGGGCAGTGAACCTGTTCCGAAAGACGCTACGGGACACGCACTCATGTGGAAGAAGAAGTCACTATTTTGGGAGCTATCCTATTGGCATGTACTAGAACCAGTTGTTTCAGATAATGCAAAATTTATTTTCCTATCGAGAACTAGTTGTTTTAGATATTTAAATTTAACATTACATTTTTGCATTAACAAAATATGAATTGTTATTTACATTTATATTGTTATTATAAGAAAAGAAAAGAATTTATGTTACAAATTTTTGTACTATACAATAAGGTAAAAGGAAAATACAACTGTTATTTTAAGAAATTTTATGCCTAATGTTAATTTACTATGCAATTAAACAATATTACAACATATTATATAATGAAAACTTAATACAAAACCCAAAATACAGCAAACCCAAAAAACTGGCGGGAGAAACGGCTTTAGTCCCGGGCGGTTACACCACCCGGGACTAAAGCCTCCCTGCATATATAGGGCACAGTGTCGTTCCTCCTTCCTCAGATCGACGTCAGACTCCAGCGCCGCCGCCTCCCTCGCCGTCTCCGATCTCGATCCAGTGTCGCGCCGCCGTCCTCCTCGATCTCCATCGCCGACGTCCGCCTCGCCGTCGTCCTCTCCCGAGGCGCTCTCTGCCCTCGCCGTCGTCCTCTCCCGCGCCGCTCTCCGCCCTCGTCGTGTCGCGTACGTCGTCCTCTCCCGCGCCGCTCTCCGCCCTCGCCGTGCCTCGTGCGGCTTGCGCCGCGCACGTGCCTCGCCGTGTGGCCTCGTCGTCGTCCTCTTGCGGTCGCTGTCGTCTTCGCCGTCGCCTCGCCCCGCCGTCGTGTCCTCGCCGGGTGCCTCGCCGTGGCCCTCGCCGTGTAGCCTCGCCGTCGTCCTCTCGGTCGCCGTCGTCTTCGCCGTGCCTCGCCGAAGTGTCTTTGCCGTGTTGCCTCGCCGTGGCCCCGCCGTGGCCTCGCCGTGTCCTCACCGTGTCCTTCCTGTGTCTGTGAGCGCTGGTCGTGTGCGTGTGTGGACAGGGTGTGTGCATGTGTTTACTGTTTGCAGAGAAAAAAAAGAAGTGTGTGCACTTGTATATAGAAAAATGATTATAGAAAATGAATATAAATACATATATATTTATAGAAAAAAATAAAATATAAGTTTTTAATCTAACAAAATATATGTTACACATGTAGATAAAAAGAGATTGGTCGCGTTGATATGGTCGTGTATGTCGGTATGTCACTTAGATATGTATTCTCCATGTTATCGTGTTATTCGCAGAAATGGCCGACCCAGTTGACAACATGGAGGAGGAAATGTACGACTTAATCAACAGCGGCGCTAATCAAGATTGAGCAGCAGGTGATGACAACAATAATCAAGAAGTAGATGACGGCAGTCAATACTTTGCTGATTATGAAGAAATCATGCAAGAAAATACTAGCGAGGTATAAGTACAATCTCTATGTGCACATTTTATTCTAAATAATTTATAAATGTATTTATAATCTACTGTTCCTGCATACGTAGCCCTCCGATCGACAACGACTATCGGAAGAGTAGGACCGTACGAGGTCCGAAGAAGCCGTTGGATGGCCGGTACATTATCTCGAAATTCGACGAGGAAACATGCCAAGTACTTGGAGAACATGCACAGAAATTTGTTGGCCACTGTGGGTACCTTGTAAGGGATAAGATCCCGATCAGTGCTCGTGAATGGAAGAAAAAGACAAGTGCTTCTCATATAAGTTTCGTCTCTAATCTTGATAAGGATCTGGTTTGGGCAGATGTTCTTGCACATTTCACGCTTGAAACAGATGATACAAATTTGAAGGCAAAAGTTCGGGAGTGGGCTACGAAGAAAATGGCAAATTGTTCCCTGGTAGCATGCTTCATCACACGTGTGGGATGACGAGATAGTAATCTTTTTACATCGTGGAGTGGGTTCTACGGCAACCACTAGGGAACAATTTGTGTGGGTACTACGTTTGCGAGTTTCTCTCGGTGTATGCGAAAAGAACTCCTGTAGAGAGACAAAAAGTATGTAACATGTATACATAATAATAATCCCATATATTTTTTTATTGCTATTAAATAAATCTTATGTATATTAATGCATTTTTCCTTTTTTGCAAATTGAAGGACTTATGGTTGAAGAACCAGGTGTTGGAAATGGTGCGACTCAAAGGAATTCAAGAGACAATCGCAGGATTTCTTAATGACCATGTCCTCAAAACCGGCACCGAGTTCTACTATAACTCGGAAGAACCAGTGAAACCAAACCAAGACGACCATTTGTATGATATTTAAGTGACAGTCAATATTTATGTTATAAATACCAAGGCTGCATGCATGGATCATGCTGTAAATTTTATGTGCATAAATATATTATACATATAATATGTATAGCTAGCTGGTAGCTCGATCAATATATATATATATATATAGTTTTATATGTATTTGTAAATTTTATGTATATATATACGCGCATACATACATTAGCAGCGAAGAATATGTATTTGAAACCCTAATGTATAATATATTATAGCAGCAAAGAAAACATATTAGAAAACATAATGTAATTGTAAAACCGAAAACAATAACCAATTGAAAAGAAAAAAGAAAAGAAAAAGAAAAAAGAAAAAAGAGGACAGTCCCCTAGGGTCTTTAGTCCCGGTTGGTAGGCCAGCCATCGGGGCCCGGCTCGGACCTCTTTAGTCCCGGTTGGTATTACCAACCGGGGCTAAAGGTCCGGGGCGTGGAACCGGGGCTAAAGGTCGGGCCTTTAGTCCCGATTTTTTAGCCCCGACTCAATGCCCGGGGCTAAAGGCCATTTTGGACCGGGGCTAAAGGCCCATCGTGCAGTAGTGAACTAGCACCTCAGGTCATCTTCGGCGGATGCAAGAAAGGAGTGGATGTGGACCAGCAGCCTAGTGCAACTAGGAGTTACACTTGTCGTCCTGATCCAATGGAACGAATAGTAGTCTGAAGGCTGATGAATTAACACAATAACATGTGAGCAAGCTGAGCTTAATTGGTAAGCCATCTAGTATCGTCTTGTGACGACGCAGAAGATGATGGCTGGCCGGCACCATCCCACGCCACCTCACGTGGGGTGGCTCGCAACCAGGGACGCCGCGAAGGCAGCCGGCACAGGATTAACCGTCGCCAACGCCGCGCATAGGCAAACGAGCACCATGCAGGCGAGCAGCAGCCAAGGTCGTGCACAGTACAGGCACGCACCCAAGCCGTCGCCGCGCATAGGGACGGACGACACTGGCGAGCCGCGAGCCGATAGTATGTGATGTCGTCCACGCCGTCGACTAGCAGCTCGGTCACAACGAAGGACATGTAGCCACAGGTGATCTGGAGAAGCGTTAGGTTCACCTAGCACACAACCTGCGCCTGCCGCCGCATCCGCGTGGAGAGCCTCGTTCGCCACCGCCTTCTGCACCACCACCTGTCACAGCTCGCCCACACGCCGCTGCAGAAGTCTGCCTCCGTGCCGCGCACACCCTCCATGTGAAAGCCGTCACCATGTCATGCATTGTCTACTTTCAAGCCGTCGTGGCGCCGCCGCGGTGCGTCACCCCGTTGCGGCCTGAGATCGGGAGGATAGAGAGGTGAAAGATGGAGCTGACATGTGGGCCCTATATGTCAGCGAGCCACTTTAGTCATTGTGTAGACCCGTTTGGACTATTTAGACACCCGAATAAAGTTTATGGATCTAAACGACCGTTTTGAAAGTTTAGGGATCGGAACGACACAACAACACAAATTTAAGGACCGCCGATGTACTTTTACTCTTTATTTTGGGACCGAAGAAGCAGGTAAGAATAATTGAAACAACGTACATGATGTACATTGATGCGATCTGTCATGACTCAGGCTAATAATAAACGTACATGATGTCAAGGATCTTTTTCTTCAGGTTGTTCAGGGAACACCAACCTCCATGAATTCAGCTAATGCTTTTGGGAAAAAAAGGAAAAAAAATTGGGTGCGCGATGCGTTCATTGAACCGGCTGTGCGCCCTTATGCTCGATTTCTGACGCGTGGCGAGGAAAAAAATCAACGCTCGCGTTGAGGGATGGCTCGGACGGCCGCGGAGCGCTCGAGGATGCCTTCCTGGCTCGCTGGCTGGTAACGCGCTCGTCCGCGGCTCGGTCAGCAGCTCGGCTCCAAACGCAGCAACACGTACGTGAGTGGCTGTCTATGGCGTGAGATGGTGTGTGCGTTTCCTTCTACTTGTATGCTTGCTGCTACAACTAAGTTTAGTCTCTATAAGCGATTGACAGCTCAATGGAGTAGGGACGTCATGGTCGTCTGTTTGTGTCTCTCCTCCAATGGTGAGGGACAAAGATAAGAGCAAGCAAGACACGTCTGCTGTTTGACGAAATGCCAAAACAAGGAGCATCTTGTTCTATACAGTGCCTAGTTCGCCAACTCTCGCAAACTAGCAAAGCGTCCAGGTTCCTTCATCGGCACATGATTCTTCTCACTTGTCGCTTTCGGGTTCAGATATGAATGGTGAACATAACTAAATAATTGCAATATCAGTACAAGTTCTGATAAGGCCTTTTCAGATCACTACAGGTTCAGTTCAAAGTTAAACAACCTTGCATCAATATGTAACTTCCGATTGTATGTCTTATGAAACTATATGGACATCTTACAAAAATACTAGAGAAAATTTCTCAATTACATATTTTCAGGATTTGATGCTCCATCAAAATGCAACTTCCTAACAGTAGATTGAAATGTGGCATCTTGATCAACTCCAATTCAAAGATTTGTATATCCTCCAGGTATATATCGAGCAGGCATTGTAGAAGGATCCGGAATGTAATTAAAATATGACATTGTGGGATTAGCATATCCGCCTTGCATGAACGGAGTAGCCATGGTCGAAAACTGATCAACATTATGATTCTGTTGTAGAGTTTAATAAAAATATTTAAAAAACATGAATGTGTTTCAAATCTTTCAAATCTTCCTTCTCAATTATTTGTTTCTCGATATAAAATCTACTTTTTGCATATTTTGTCCATCTAGGCAGTATATATTGTGATGGTAAATTGTATACTCCATTGGTATTGAAGACTCTAGGAGCATGCTTACACAAGATACCTATAAGATGTAGTTGCAAATTTAAATAACTTATATTATATTACAGGTTACAATATAAAATTTGCAATGTAATAATATACATATATACCTATGGATTCAAACATCCGGCAAGAGCATGTAATGGTGGAATTTTCGGCATTAAATACTACTGTTGCTCCATGATCAGATTGCATATACTTAGCAAAGAATGTCATGTTGTCCCCGCTGCTTCCAACAAATCACATGTAAATGTAACTGTTTTTTAAATTCTTCCTCAAACTCTGAATAAATTCTCCTTGTATATGATTCAGCTGTAGTATTCAACATAGGTAGACTCTGAATGTAGTTAATTGGGCTCTTTTGTTGCAACTTAAAATCTGCACCCAGCTCATTTTTGTGGAGACTAATTGCAACCTTCTCACATTCTACGAGAAGTTCTGAAAGACCGAGTTTCCTACGAAATCTTTTTTGAACACATTATTCGTACCTTCACTCCTTTGGGTCGAATTCATGTCCGCTGTAAAAGAGTTACGGTATACGACAACCCACTTTGCCCTTAAATTATATAGGTTTGTCATCCATGAGTTATCCTCGAGATTTTATTTAGCCAGCAATTTCTCTATGACATTCTGGTCCGTCACAATTCATGTCATTTCTCTATGAATTAAGCCTCTGATCTGTCTTCGTATACATATTTCTTGAAATCCGGTAGGAACTTGTTATCAGACTCATGAATTACATGACTAAGATGTTTACCAGCATTTAAGCAAATGTGCCACAAACAAAAACAATGACTTTTATTTAGGAATACATAAGCAATTGCGTCTGTCATAGCCGCGTCTTGATCAGTGAAAATTGTGCTTGAGTGCTTTGCTGACATTGTTGCTAAGAAGGTTTCGAAAAGCCAAACAAATGATTCAATAGTTTCATTAAATAGAAGTGCACATCCAAAAATTATTGTTTGCTTGTGATGGTTGGTGCCAAGAATTGGAGCAAAAGGCATTTCAAACTTATTAGTTTGAAATATAGTGTCAAATGACACAGCATCACCAAAGCATTTGTAATCCAAAATAGACTGACCATCTGCCCAAAAGAAATTTGCAATACAACCATCCTCCTTATCTACCTGAATTGCATAAAAAATATAGGATCCTCTAGTTGTTTATTTCTCAGGTATTCAAATAGTGTTTGTGCATCATTGGCTTCTAAGTATTGTCTGTGCTAGCGACCAATCTCATTGTTGCAATCCATCTGAGCAAATGGGATTTTGTCTGCCCCTCCATAGAACTTTTTCATGAACTCATAAACTTGGGATGACTTCATTCCAGCTTCCTGCATCTGCCCAATTAACTTCCTGTCTGCATCTATAACCTGTCGTTGGGACCTCAATTTGTGTGACTTATTTGGACTAGCAAGGTAATGATTGTGCTTAGTACAACCTTTCGCACCGTCCAAATCCCGTCTCTACTAATACTAAATTGAACACGAGCATCACAACCCATCCTTACTATATATTTTTGACATAGAGTATTATCTTAGCGGTGTTTCACTAGTACAGATATGAGCTTTAGCCCCGGTTGGGAATGGGCTCTAGCCCCGGTTTCCCAACCGGGGCTAGCAATCCGGGACTAAAGGTCCCCATCTTTAGTCTCCGATGCTCCCAACTGGGGCTAAAGTCTCCCACAAGAAAAAATAAATGTGCGTCTATGAGATTCGAACTCAGCACCTCTCGCCTCGCGCACACTTACCAACTCGGCTACACAACCCACGTGATATAGTTCTGGATGTTTTTCCTTTTGAATTCACTCATGAAGGACCTTTAGTCCCGGTTGGTAACACCAACCGAGACTAAAAGGACCTTTAGTCCTGGTTGGTAACACCAAACGGGGCTAAAAGGTCACCCTTTAATCCCAGTTGATATTATCAACCGGGACTAAAGGTTGGGGGACCTTTAGTCCGGGTTGGTAATACCAACCAGGACTAAAGGTTCACCTTTAGTCTCGGTTGGTTTTATCAACCGGAACTAAAAGTCTTTAGCCCCGTACACAATTTAGCTCAGTTGATAGATCGTCCAAAGGCCTGTTCTGTTGTAGTGTTTTGTCCTGCTCTTTCTAACACTAAACCCAACCTTACCTGCATAAATGTTGTACATCTCATAAGCCTTTTACTATGATTGAAAAGTCATTCCAACTTTAGGAGCGATCAAATCTTGCCCAACTTTATCAATCACCTCCTGTACATAACATTTGTCAATTAAAGTAGTACTATAATAAAACAAAATATTAGGTATTCTATCAACCTTATTACATATATTTTTATTACCTCATCACATACTCCATCCTCCATTGATCCAGATATATTATCACGGCCATGAACACTGCCATCGATAGTGTCAGTTGGTTGGAACAATCCATCTGCACTAGCCTCGACATGGGGTGCCATGGTAGTGGTGTCCCCTCCGTTGGGATGCAAGGAGGAGCTCGTGACGACTACAAGAAACTTGTTAATCCGTGACGCTCAATCCTTGACGATATGTGAAAACCGTCACAGATAATGAAGAACTTCTTCATTATCTGTGACGGTTTTCAGATATCGTCATGGATTGAGCGTCACAGATTAACAAATTTCTTGTAGACCTCGTCCCCGCAACATCGGGGCGCATGGATGGTGTCGCAGGAAGCAAGACGCATCCTTGCGGAGGAGCTCGTGCCGTCGTCATCCATAGTCTCGCCCCTATAGGAAGCTGGAGTACATGCCCCGACAGCAACGGAGGAGGTCGTGCCGACGCCATCCATGGTGTTGCAGGAAGCTGGAGGCGCCCTCGCCAACGTCAATCATGGGAAGCTGGACGCGCCGCCCTTGCGGCAAAGAACTCTTGTGCCCTAACTCGATCTATTGCGACTCCGCGTGTATCGGCAACGTGTTGCTGCGTTTGGAGCCGAGCTGCTGACCGAGCCGCGGAGGAGCGCGTTACCAGCCAGCGAGCCAGGAAGGCGTCCTCGAGCGCTCCGCGGCCGTGCGAGCCATCCCTCAACGCGAGCGTTGATTTTTTTTCCTCGCCACGTGTCAGAAATCGAGCATAGGGGCGCACAGCCGGTTCAATGAGCGCATCGTGCACCCAATTTTTTTCCAAAAAAGGAAGCCTATAGCAAATGTTTTCTACTGTGTCTACGAAAATTTGTTAGCAAGAGTATGCACTATATATACATCCTTTAAATGACGCATACCAAGTCACTACCTACCCGCTGCCGCTTGTTGCGCTACATATGCGAGCAGTTTAAGAACCTGCACTGCACCTGCCATAGTACTTTGGACACAAATATGCATTTGGCATCGGGGCATCGGGCGTGTGGCACATCATGACGTACTACGTACTAGGCCAATTATCAATCGTGCGGTCTATGGAGGTACAATCTGCACAAAACTACAAAAGTACATTTACACCCTTTGCAAGTGGCGCACATTCTCCGATTGGTCCCTCCCATTTACTAACGCTCCATTTCAGCAGAGCTTCTCTCCGGGTTCGGCCTTCAGTTTCTACGAAGAAGCCCTATGGAACGGTTTAGAAACAGACGTTGTTCGGAACTGGTTTTAGTGTAAAAACAGGAGTTAGAGTCGTATCGAAGGAGCCACAATTGTAGCTCCTCCAAAATGGCTCTGACTCATTTGAAGGAGACCTATCAAATAAGGTCTAAATACTGACACTTCGTTATCCAAGTGCGGTAATATGTATTTTCTATAAAATAGTTAAAGACAGAAAAAATGATCTTGGATAAATAAAACTAAATATATTGTATTTCAAATAGAAAGAGAGAGAGAGTATTCCACAATATTTGTCTATCAATTAAGACCACCAAGAATTTAGTTACTTTGGTGTTTCATCCACTACCCTTTCTTAAGTGCTTTGATTGAAGAAAATATTTATGTTGGGTTAGGCCACAATCCGCAATGATATGCCAATTCTAGGTCATGGCTTGATCTAGCAGCAACACAACACGATAGCATTGCCATGTTATGGATTGATGGACCCGCATCAGAACAACTATTCATTGTCGGGTTTTAACCAGCTATCACTGTCAAAAATGAACTGACAGTGGGCAAGTGGCAGTGATGGTGTTTTGTATAACTTTTGGTTGCCATAACCAAGCAATGGTATCCAACATCATTGCCAGTTCTATTCCTAGCTAAACCGGCAGTGACTGCCTTACGATCACTATCGGGTTAGCAATAGAACGAACAATGTGTTTTTGAGTAACACTACTGGCTTTAGGTGAAGACCAACAATGATCTGATTTTTACATTCCAATTTATTAATTTATTTTACTATTTTCATGTAATACTTTTTACTTTCTATGGTCATTGAACTAAATATTTAAAGCATCATATCCATCAAGATTTATAATACAAATATTACAATAATGCATATGTTACAACGAAAATGTATATATTACAACATAGTTTTCTTCATCTCTTTAATCTTCCTCCTATGTTCTAGACACTAGATATACACATAGCTAGAATGTTTAAAGAGTCTTTTATGCACGACCGTGTTCATGATGATGGCTGCTATAGCTTATCTTGCGAACCTCTAAACTCGAAGTCTGACAACTTTTGAGTTTTAAGTTCCTCAGCTGTCGTTGAAGCAAGATGATATCAAAATGCACAAGTACGTGTTAGCCAAAAGGGTAGTGTGTTTTCTTGAATTAACCTATATACATGAAATGGTAAGCATACATATCATTTTATTTCCTTCCTTTGCGTTCTCTCTGAGGTATTGGTTGCATTCCACACACCATGTAGGACATGTATTCGTTGCTGCCCATTGACTGTTCTAGGGTATGCGCTTGTATATAATCAACCTTGAAAAGGTTGTTCCTATTCCCATCTATATTTTCCTTGACTCTGTGTGACATTCTAAAGTGTGAAAGGTGGTGAAATTAGAATGTGTTATGCGATTATAAAAACATATGTTACTGGCTCCACTTACTGATTGAGTATATGGTGAGTAGGACATTGATCTTAGAAAGTGGCGTTCTCTTTGAGTCCCACACCTCGATATGTGATTTTGCAAGTTTGATATCTATGAGGACATAATGGAACCTGCACTCACAAATGTCCAATGCAAATCAGCCCTAGTTAATGAATAACCTTAGAAAA
Organism: Coix lacryma-jobi var. lacryma-jobi; assembly: GCA_009763385.1. NCBI lineage: Eukaryota > Viridiplantae > Streptophyta > Magnoliopsida > Poales > Poaceae > Coix > Coix lacryma-jobi. The sequence continues at coordinate 129,507,202 of CM019823.1, read as the reverse complement.
GATAAGAAGCACGCAGTTAGAGCTGACAACATACATTGGAAGCTGTAGGCTAGGAGTTTGTTCCCTATTTAATTGAATGGAAGGTTTCGATCAATCGTTGAACCAGATCTGGCTAGTCGCAATTTATGCCTCTACAATTATTCTTGTTTACTTACATGCGTCCAGGAAGGCTATATGAACAATGCCTTTCAATATGCAATGTTTTACCTTCAACCTGCATAAGCATGGGATATGTTCAAATGTTGAAGATGTAGTTGAGATAATACCCCACATAGAACGAACCTAGTTCTTAGTTGGTACACTTCTCGTTCCCCATGTAAATCTATACTCTGAAATACTATCGGGTAATCGAATGCTACATTGGCAATTGTGTGTTTGTGGTTTTATCTATGTGCTACCATTGGTGTCATTCTCTCCACTCGCATCCATGCGAAACCGCTAGTGTAGGTGCACACATTTGCTTTAGCGGGCCCACCTCCATCTGAGCCACATCCTTGGCCCATGCCTTCACCGCTCGCATCCATGCCGCCCACACTAGCCATGTCGAGGTTGTCGCAGCTAACGACCGAGCACATCTCCATCTCATTAGCGACAAACATGAGGCGGATGTATGGGACATTGATGCACCACTACAGGGGGGCTAACACGGACGAGCTTGAGGCGCACCGTCGTCGAGGACCCAAGCGCAAGTTGGATCAGCGAGTAAAGGAGGATTACGGGGCTAGTGCGGTGGGTTGCATGGGTGTTGGAAGTGGTGTGAGCAAAGGAGGTGGAATAGGAGGTATGCACATGACCAGTGTGTTTTTCGTTGGGAGTGGCACAACAATGGTGGAAGGCAACGATATGCACCATGCTTTGTGTGCGGCTTCCTATGGCCCTCAGTTGTATGGCGCATGCCCAACTTTGTTGCAACCAGTGGGAGCGTCAGTTCAAACTAGGGAGCGAATTTGTCATTGTTCTCAGATGTCGAGGTCTTCAATTTCTTGATGCACTACTGGAAACTCAAATTTTGCTAACAATGCAACTACCATAAGGAAAAACAAAAATACATCAGTAAAATTCAAAACCAATTTCCCTAATGGTGAAACTTTTAGGCCTAGCATGACAGAGAAATATACAAATGTTTGACAGTGTACTGTTAAGGAAAATGATTGTGATGATCCGACAGGGAAACAAAAAACCGTCAGGGTTGAAGACATACTTCTGACGGTTGCCACCATCTAAAAAATGTAGAATACTGACAGGGAAAATAATTTTCTTGAGGGCTTGTTTGGATGCACATGTATTTAGCTAAATCCACATGTATTGAAGTGTATTTGAACTAAGTTACACTCCAAACCATGTGGTTTGAGGTAGATACATGCGCATCCAAACAAGGCCTGTGTGTGTAGCAACCGACGGGATATAGAGACAATTATCCTATCGGTCGTTTGACCATAAAAAAATAATTTCCTGTCGGTTTTTGCTTTCCCTATCATCGACTTGACCATCAGAAAATGTTCATTATCCAATTAGTACGGAATATACCAGCTTAACTTGCATAATAGTATCACAAAAATGATTCAATTAATACTTTCAAGTCAAAAACGATACATTGGTTCAACGGCATGTAAATTACAATAAGCCCTGTCCAAACATATAACATGTATATAATAACCTTTTGCTCATATTCTTCAATTTTTGATATTTTCCTGTGTGTTTTTCAGAAATCATCAAAATAATAGTAGTTATTCTGACGGTTTATGGTTTATGCAATAACTGTCAAAATACTTAAATTTCATGTTTTCAGTAGTGATGGCAGTCCCTGCAAGCAGGCAATGGGGCAGGGGGCAACACTCGGCGAGGTTGTGGTCTCCAAGTTCTTGATGTCAGTTATTTTTCTCATGCTTTGCTTTAATATAATTTCGTGGTGTGTCGTCTTTAACTTTTGCGCTAGTCAAAATAGGCACTAGCCCTGAACCTTCAAAGGTTCAGTGACTGGAACTTGGAAAATCCAATCGAAGAGCACGCAAGCATGCTGAGTGCCTAACCCTTTTAATTGTCTTGTGCTACTCCTAGATCCATGCCGAGCTAGATGCTGATGTGGTGTACTAGTATCTTATCTTCAGCAAAGGTGGATCGTCAAAGTGTTTTCTTGGCAGGAGACCGACACTACTGCTCTTCACACTACTTTTTTTTTTTATCAGGTAATTGCTCTTCACACTAGTTAACTGTACGTGCGTCGTCTGCGGCGTGACATGTGTTTGGTAAAACATACTACTCCTGTACAGTATATCCTAGAGATATGATTTGTACTGTATTGTTTAGATGCTGAAATTTTTTCAACTTTGCTACTGTAGCACTTTCGTTTCTATTTGACAAATATTATTCAATCATGTGCTAACTAGTTCAAAAAATTTGTCTCGTGATTTACAACTAATCTGTCCAATTAGTTATTTATTTTACCAACATTTAACGCTCCATATGCATGCGTCTAAATATTGATATGATGCAGAGAGAGTGAAAAAAATCAGTACCGGCCGGCCTGCGTGCCTATTATTAGGCCTAGCTAGCTTGCAGTCTACTACTCCGTCTCAGAAAAAGAGTCGCTATAGGATGCGTGCTGGTCAAACTTTGTCAACTTTGACTGAGTTTATACAAAATGTGTGTAATATTTTTATCTCCAAATAATTTTATTATAAAAATATATCAAAGATCTATCAATGATACTAATTATGCAACATAAATATTAATATTTTATTATATATATTTGGTCAAAGTTAAAAATCTATTAACTTTTTGAGAAGCGAGAATGACTTTTTTTTAGGGATGGAGGGAGTATTTATTTATTTCTGAGCAGTTTTTATCTGAGATTTGATTTGGCTTGATGCGACAAAGTAGAGTTGTCGGTGTTTTGAAACCGGGGGTATGACACCAACGAGTAATATGATCGCGTGCTTCTCTTCCTGGATGGTGATGCAAGAGGGACCAAGGATTTATCCTGGTTCGGGCAAAGAAGGCCCTACGTCCAGCGGGGGAGGATGTTCTTGTATTACTTGCACCTAAGTGCTTGTACAGGGGCGAATACAAGCTCAGTGAGTGTGGACCGAAGTCCGGACTCGTGTGTGTGTGGACTTGTGTCTTAACGTGTCTGTTCCCGACCGAAGGAATGAGGGCCTTGGTGTCCCCTTTTATAGAGCAAGGGGAGGCCAGGGTTACACAGGGGTATTACAGGTGTCGGGGTGTATTGTGTCCCTTACGAAGAAGGGTAGGAACCCTGTCTTGTCGAAGACATTGTTGCCGACGTGGGCATTGCTGTTGAAGCGTCCTTGAAGCGTGGCCTCCATCCTGGGCGCGGACGTGGAGGCGCGGCGAGGTGGAAGTCGTACAGCGCCCATCCCGGAACGTACAGGACGCGGCGGGGTCCCTCCGGGTCTTGGGGTACCTGTCCTCCAATAGCATGAAAGTAGTTAGGGCTCGAGGGGCGCGGAGCCGGCCTCGAGGCGGCGCCTACGGGGGCTCGAGCCCCCGTAGGTATGGGCTAGTCCCGTGAAAATCGATTGAGCGGCAGGCATCTGGGCCTCGAGGCGCGGCTTGGACGTGCCACAGTGTAGGGCGTGGGTTAACAGTGCTTCACTGGCGCCTTTTTCTCCCATACTTGTGGTGAAAACGAGACTTGATTCTGCCCCGGACCACTGTGGCACACGTTGTGTTACAGAGGACGTGATTGGAGTAGGTGGATGAATTAAGTGCGCGGTATGGGGCTGGCATCCGATGTCTGCACCGCTCGAGGGAGGCATAACGCGCCTCGTGGGATAGGCCGCTGTGCCAGAGAGGCTCGAGGTCCCGCGTGGGGTCTCGAGGTGTGTGTTCGGCTGTGGGGGGCTCGAAGGGTAGTGGAGTGCTTGCCCGAGGCCTGGAGGGCTCGGGCGAGATGGAAAACGAGCGTGCGCCCGAGGCCTGGCTTGGAGGGCTCGGGAGCGTGCGCCCGAGGCCTGGCTTGGAGGGCTCGGGCGAGACGGAAAACGAGCGTGCGCCCGAGCCTGGCTTAGAGGGCTCGGGAGCGTGCGCCCGCGGCCTGGCTTGGAGGGCTCGGGCGAGACGGAAAACGACCGTGCGCCCGAGGCCTGGCATGGAGGGCTCGGGCGAGACGGAAAACGACCGTGCGCCCGAGGCCTGGCATGGAGGGCTGGCGAGACGGAAAACGAGCGTGCGCCGAGGCCTGGCATGGAGGGCTCGGCTCGGTGGGCCAGCGTCGTAGGCCTCGGGGGGTCGGCTTTTTAGGGGGTAGACTGGTTAGGTCTGTTATTAACCGGTGTTCTAGGTTTACCCTATCTGTTTGCGTTGATTGGGGGTACCCCTTTTGCGGACCCCCGACAGTAGCCCCCGAGCCCTTGCTCGAGTGCTTGCACTCGAGCAGGGGCTCCCGACTGGGAACTCGTGGTTAGCTAACAGGCCTCGAGGGTTTCGTCGATTTGATTCCGTGGGTGTCGTGCGAGCGACACCCGCAGGTGTAGCCCCCGAGGCCACGAGGGAGTGGTTAGAACTTCCTCGTGGGCTTTTTGCGAGTTTTAGTTGCGATTTTTAGGTTCAGGGGTGTCAGGCCCCGAGTTTTTAGACCCTCTTTCGTCGAGGGGTGCCAGGCTGAACCGGCCGGCCGGCTCTTCGAGCTGTCCGGCGCACCGGTTGCCCTGGCTTGTCATCCCGCGAGTCCTTTCGATCGGATGCGAGGGGGGATGCCTCGTACTACCCCGAGTGGGCGAGTATCAAGGTTCCCGGTGAGCTGGTAACGGGGAATCCAAGTGAGAGCTCATGCCCCGTTCGATAGGGGTCGACTGTGGCCCGGAGGCGGTCTCATAAAGCATGGGTGCTCGGTCTGCAGGAGTGCCGGGTCCATTCGATAGGACCCGGTGGCTCGATGCTTCCCTCCGAGGGGATCTCACTGCATGTCGAGCTCCCGCCTTGGATACACGTGAGGGGCCTCGAGGGCTTGGCCCTCGAGTGATGTGCGCGAATGGCGCCCCTTGGTGTCCCTGACTCGGGTGCTCGAAGCCGGCTGTCGAACCCTCTTTCGTCGAGGGGCAGCCTTCGCTGCTTCGAGACTTAGGGCCGGGGCCCGTTTTTGGGAGCTCGAAGCCGGCTGTCGAACCCTTTTTCGAGGGCCAGCCTTCGCTGCTTCGAGACTTAGGGCCGGGGCCGTTTTCTTCTTCCGGAAGAAGCCTTCGTCGCTTGGAATCCTTCTGCCCGTTGGGCGCGCCTTTTTAGGCGGAAACCGCCAGGGAGTGAGATCGTGGCGCCAGGGCGGCGGGCGCGAAGTCGGAGCGGCGGCCGCAGAGGGCCCCGGCAGTCGAGCGAACGGTGAGCTGCCGCGTGTTCCCTGCATCCGGCTCGAGACGTAGTTAGGTGGGCGCATTAAATGCTATGCGGTTACCTTTTTACGTCGGGGAGACCCCGCCCGTCGGGGTTTCCCCTTATAAATATCGAGAGAGGGGAAAAGGGACCCTTTACTTTGCCTTTGCCTTCACCGCCGCCGTAGCCTTCACGCGCCCTCTCCTTCGAGCTAGTTGATTGGGGATTTTCCGGCTGCCCGTCCGTTGCTCGGGTCCGCGCCGCGCCACCGCCATGGCCGCCCAGACGCAAGTGCTGCCGGCCGAAGACTGGAGCTCGTCGAAGGTGACGCGGAGCGAGATGGACTCGTTGGTGGCCAGGGGCTTCTGCGCCCCAACCCGGAGGAGGGACCCGCGTGGTGGGTTATCCCGTCGGCGGAGCACCGGGAGCCACACCCGCCGGAGGGGTACGTGGTGAGCTTCACGCGCTACCACCGTATGGGGCTCGGCGTCCGCCGAGCCGCTTCATGCGGGGGCTGGCCCACCACTTCGAGGTGGAGCTGCAGCACTTCTCCCCCAACTCCATCTCGCACGCCGCCATATTCGCCGCGGTGTGCGAGGGGTACCTGAAGATGGAAGCCGCACTGGAGAGATGTTTCGTCCATCTCTTCCGGGGCGAGCTCTCATCAAGGCCCTGAAAGCCCAGCGGGAGGTGGCTCGTTGCGCATGGGCTCCCTTGCCATCACTGGCGAGGGCTGGGACCTCGTCGGCCAACGTCCCCCGTGAATACCTGCGATACAAGCTTTCCACCAACCAGGCCGGGTGGGACGACCATTGGTTCTATCTGCGGAATGAAGATGGTCTCTTTCCGCAGTACACCGGCAGGGTCCTCGCTCAACGCCCGGAGAAGTGGACCTGGGGCGTCGCGGCGGACAGGCAACACCACCTGGCCCCGCTGATGAAGATGATGAAGACGCTGGTGGATGAGAAGAAGTTGACTGTGCAAGCGGTCATCTGGGCGTTCCACCAGCGAAGAGTTCTCCCGCTGGCTGTCGTTGGTACAAAAAAGGGTACCCCCAATCAACGCAAAACACCCGAACGCTCTATCTCCATCTCGCCCGAGCCCTCCCAGCCAGGCCTCGGGCGACGCTTCTATCTCTCCGTCTCGCCGAGCCCTCCCAGCCCGAGGCCCTCGGGCGAACGCTCTATGGGCCTCGGGCGAACGCTCTATCTCCGTCTCGCCCGAGCCCTCCCAGTCAGGCCTCGGGCGAACGCTCTATCTCCGTCTCGCCCGAGCCCTCCCAGCCAGGCCTCGGGCGAACGCTCTATCTCCGTCTCGCCCGAACCCTCCCAGCCAGGCCTCGGGCGAACGCTCTATGGCCTCGGGCGAACGCTCTATCTCCGTCTCGCCCGAGCCCTCCCAGCCAGGCCTCGGGCGAACGCTCTATCTCCGTCTCGCCCGAGCCCTCCCAGCCAGGCCTCGGGCGAACGCTCTAATCTCCGTCTCGCCCGAGCCCTCCCAGCCAGGCCTCGGGCGAACGCTCTATCTCCGTCTCGCCCGAGCCCTCCCAGCCAGGCCTCGGGCGAACGCTCTATCTCCGTCTCGCTCGAGCCCTCCCGGCCAGGCCTCAGGCGAACGCTCCCTCCCAGCCAGGCCTCGGGCGAACGCTCTATCTCCGCCTCGCCCGAGCCCTCCGAGCAAGGCCTCGGGCGAGCACAATCGCTCTCCGTCTCGCCCGAGCCCTCCAGGCCTCGGGCGAGCGCGCCCCTACACCTCGAGCCTTAACGCACGGACCTCGAGCTGTACAGATGTTGGGCATTCTTAACGTCATTACCAAAAGTAGACTTAATTCTCTAATTCTGATAACGGCGCCAAAAATGCCAAACCTATCCCTCATGCCACTTAAGCCAAGTTGTCATCCCCAGCATGACATGAGAGACGCGGTATTGAAATATGCAATTGCTCATCAAGATAAATAAATAAAGGGAATCTGCAAGCGCACAGATTAATACCGATGCAGCATTTTAACCGGGAAGTATTCCAGGTATCGTTATTTATATTTTTACCACTGGGAAGGGATTCTAAGCATCGTAGTTGATCGTGGAATGAGAATATAGAACTGAGTATCTATCATTGCATGTATAATATAGAGCATCTATCTATCTCATCATACAAGGATAAATGTCACATAGAATATAGATAAATATGAATAGTGACAAGGATAATTAATCTGATCAGCATAACTAGCCACATATAATAATGATAAGCACCTCAACAGATATTCTAGCAAGTCATTAGCATGGAATTAGGATGAACTACAAAGATATTCCCTAAGTAATTATTAACTATAAAGTCTAGCATTATCATAGTTAGTGCAATTATACTTGGCAATCATAGCGAGAAAAGACTACACCATGCATAGTGAATATTAGCAAGGAAGATGAAGAACATAGCAATCACTCCCCTGTAATAATGTTGCTCTGCCTGCCCTATACACGAGAGGGGACTATATAAGAATCAACGAAGCTGTCACTATCGCGAACTACCCACCGATCCGGCATATAGGGTGCAATCGCAGATAAAGACGGTATAGACACCACGTCTACACAATATTTATCATTCACCCACTGCGCACATGGATAAACGCTATACGATCCTAGGCATGTATATAATCCAATCTAACTATGCCAAGCATATAACTACGATAAACTAAGAACAATATAATTGCTAATATAATCAAGTAGAGCAAAGTCATATTCAATATATTGAAATAGAGCAAAGTAGTATTCATAATATTGAAGAACAATGATGAACAATTGAAGAACAAGAGAGGAATTACCAAGAATCCTCTTGACAGATCCGGGAACCAATCGAAGATTGACCTCCTTCTAGTATCCTATGTAGCTATGCTAAAACTAGAGATCTAGTTGATGTGGTGGCTCTAGGGCTTGATCAGAGACTCTCTCCTCTGATGACTGAATTAGGAACTGAATAATGAGACAGAGGTGCCTGCTCCAGGGTCCAGGGCCTTGCTTATATAGTCTTTTCGGGTGAATCTGGGCCGTTGGATCAAAACCGACATTGAACGGACGGTTTTTCCTTCCTTAATCCTTTAGGTCGGTGGAGCATAATCCTCGAGGCGGAGCCTGATTGGCTGCAGCAGCAGGGCGGGCGCCCTAGGGGGGAGGGCGGGCGCCCTGTCCCGGGCCCGCTCGGCCTCCCGCTCGTTCCCGTGGCTTCTGGACTCTTCCACATTAAGGAAAATTGGGGGTTACGTTAATTATCCGTCATTAACCCGACATGTGGGCCTTTCCTTCATATTTCCTGATAACCCCCTGCAGAAATAGATAAACAGCAAAACTCGTGGAATTCTGTCAGATAAAACCCTAAGTCTGGGTATTTATTTCATATGGATCCTTTTCTCTATTTATTTGATAGATATAATTGATACTTAAGGACCGTCAACAACAGACAGCCGTACCAACCCATACCACGCATTTAATGCCTTCACCTACTTCGGTCATGTCCACTAGTGCACAGCATGTACCACAGTAACTCGGTGTAAAGGTCAAGTCTCGTTTTCACCACAAGCATGGGCAAAAGGGCACCAGTACAGCACTGTTCGGCCAAGCCATGCACTGTAACCCCTCGAGGCCGGCTACGCGCCCCTCGAGCCCTGCACTGTAACACCTCGAGGCCGGCTCCGCGCCCCTCGAGCCCCCGTGGCACCACCTCGAGGACCGGCTCCACGCCCTTCGAGCCCTAACTACTTCCATGCTATTGGAGGACAGGTACCCCAAGACCCGGAGGGACCCCGCCGCGTCCTGTACATTCCGGGATGGGTGCTGTACGGCTCCCACCATGCCGCGCCACCACGTCCGCGCCCGGGATGGAGGCCACGCTTCAAGGACGCCTCAACAGCAACGCCCACGTCGGCTACAATGTCTTCGACAAGACAGGATTCCTACCCTGCTTCGTATTGGGCGTCGTACGCCCCGACACTTGTAAAACCCCTGTGTAACCCTGGCCTCCCCTTGCCCTATAAAAGGAGATGCCAGGGCCCTCATTCGCATGGGGAAAAACACGTTAGAGCGCCTTACACCCATACACTTAAGTCCGGACCCCGGTCCACGCTCACTGAGCTTGTATTCTCCCCTGTACAAGCACTTAGGTGCAAGTAATACAAGAACATCCCCCCCGCTGGACGTAGGGCCTTCTTTGCCCGAACCAGGATAAATCCTTGTGTCCTCTTGCATCACCATCCAGGAAGAGAAGCACGCGATCATATCACTCGTTGGTGTGATACCCCCGGGTACGAAACACCGACACTGGCAGACCGCCCCCTTCTTATGCACGAGATGGGGCCGGAGGCCAGGCTCGAGGTGCTTAATCGATCGAGGATGGCCGAGGAAAGGCTGTCCCGGAACGAGGGCGTCTCCCGGGTGTCAATCACGATCCATGGACCGTTCATCCCTGAGTACACCCACCTGGTCGCCATGGCACCCGACGAGGGGTGTCTCGACCTGGTGAGCCTCCCTCGAGCTGAGCTGTTCCGAGCCCCCTCCCCCTTTTTCCTCCTTCGAACCTTTTGCATTTTTCTTGTGGTTTGTCTCGTCACGCTTCTTCTTTTTTCAGGGCGCGTTTACTTGTCGCGCGTCGAGGCCCCCGGTGAGGGAGGACGCCGCGGATACTCAGGTGAGGCGCCTCTCTGCTCAGAAAGACAAGGAGAGCAAGGATGCCAGGAAGAAGAAAGAGAAAAACAAAAACCTGCGTCGCTTGGCTCGGGAGCAGAGACTGGCGAAGGCTCGTCGCAACCGTCAGCCTGGAGACGGGTGCCCCGAGCTGAGCTCCTCAAGCTCGGAGGAGGAGAGCGGTGATGAGGAGGAGAGCGACGACGAGGGGATGGATGCGCGCCTGAGACGCGCGGGGGTCGTCGATGACAAGGCTGACCGCTCCTCTGTGCAAGAGGGTATGCTGGAGGTCCCCCCGGCGAAGGGACCCGCGCGCGAGACGCAGCGCGGAAGGCGGCGCCGATCCCTGCCTCGTCGGGGCCCGAGGTCCGTCGAGCTCTGCGGCGGACGTGCCCCCGGTCGTGAGGAAGCCCCGAACCCGGAGCGCCTCCGCCACAGCACCAACGGAGGCCGCCCCCGCGCCAGCCCAGGCGGGAGGTCTGGAGGAGGGCCGGGCCTCGAGAAGCGGCCGACAGGTCGAGAAGGATTTCGGGCCCGACCGCCGCGAGACGTCAAGGGCGCGGTCGAGCCCGCGGAGGAGCGGGCGTCAGGAGGAGGCGTCGAGCCCGCGCCATCATGAGCTTCGGGAGGGAGCCCCGGGCGTCTCGTGACCAGGGGTGTGAGCGTCCCCGGAGTCCGTCGCCGCACCGCCGCCGGACACAGAAGCGGACACGCGGGAGGGCGCGTTCCCAGCGCGAGCGCCGGAGCGGGTCCCGGAGCCCGCGCGCGGGGCGGGCGCGCTGCTATGACAGCACGAGGGAGGTACGGTCGCCCTCCCGCGACGTGGGCGGAAGGAGGGCTCTCCCTCGAGGTTAAGCCACGGGAGGCGTCGGGAGCCCTCCCCCCATCCCAGCCCTGCGGAGATGGCCCAGGCGCAGGGCTCGAGCCGTGGGGCGGGCTCGAAGCCCCCGAGTGGGTCCGGCGATTCCGGGAAGAAGCCCAGCCGCCACTTTGGGTGAGTACTTTTCTTGGACCTCGTCGGCAGCGAGGCTTGACCTCTTTACTTTTGATGATGCATGCCATCTCTGGTCTCTCAGGGGGAAGCGCTCCTACCCGGAGGTGGACCTTGCTGCGTCCAAGCGGGCGAAGGCCTCGAGCCCCATCGAGGCACAAGCACCTCGAGGTATGGCACCCTCCTCCGCTAGAGAAGTCGCTTGGCTGGAGAAGGCTCGAGCTTCCATGGCTCGAGGTGGTCAGATGATCGTCGCGAATTTTGGTGAGGCCATCGCCGTCGACCGCAGGGGTCGAGGCATTCCTCTTGATTCTGATATCAATGTCATCTCGTATTGCAGGGGCCTCAGCTCACGGCATCGAGCCCGCCGCTACCATGCTTACTGAGGCGCTGCCGTCTCCCCCTCTCCTCCTGCGATGGCGTCTGTGGGAGCGCCACCCCTCCCCCCGCTACAACAGCCGTTCCGGGGGAAGCGCCTGGGCGAGCACGGCCCCGCCGTGTCTGGGGCCGAGGAGACCGCGCCCCTTGAGGCCCCGACGGTGGAGGACCTCCTGAACGAGCTGGAGCAAGGGCCGCCCCTCGCCGCGGGCTTGCCGATGGTGGAGGCGCCTGAGGCGCCGACCAGTGCTGACGAGACGCAGGAGAGCCTGGCCAGGGAAGAGCCGGGGCCCGATGCCGTCGTGCGGCGGCCGCAGCTGGGGCAGCTCGGGATGGAGGAGGTCATCAGCCGACATCGAGCTCGACCGACTGTATGGTATGGCGCGATCCTGACGCGCCAAGCCCGCCCCTTGCCATGGTCCACGTCGAGCGACCGGTCCAGCGGGGGGCTCCGCGCGAGGTGCGGGCAATCTTTCGGGAGGTGGCCGAGCTCATGGCGGAGCAGAGCGGTCCTGCTTCGAGGGGGCGGGCCGGTCCGCACAGGTGTCGGTCGCCCTCCGTGAGGGCTGAGGCGGAGCTTCAAGATCTCCGCGCTGAGCTGAGCCGGAACGCCAAATGGCGAGCCCCGTCGCGACGAGGCGGAGGCGGAGGTCCGGGCGGTCGAGGTGAGGGTCGCTCGATCCAAGAAGGAGGCGGCCGCTGCTCTCGAAGCGTCGAGGAAGGAGGCCGCGGACGAGCCCGAAGCGAGGCCACCTCCGCCCGGGCTGAGGCCGAGGCGGCGAAGCAGGAGGCCGCTGACGCCCGTGGCGAGGCCGCCGCCGCCGAACCGAACCAGCAGGTGATGCCGGCGAGAAAGAGGCCGAAGACGCCGAGATTGGTGTCGCCACCGCCCGCCCGAGCTGCCAAGAGGGGTCCGGCGCGGCAGGAGGTGATCCGCAAGGATCTGGCCCTTGGGGAGGCGGGCCGGCAGATCGAGGACCTTAGGTCCGAGAGGCTCCTCATGTTGGCCGAGAAGCGCACGGGCTTGAGCTCGTGCTGAGGGCCTGACCAGCGATCTTCGCCGCATTGGGGCAACATTGCGACGGTGAGGCTTACACCTTGTTCTTGTTTAGGTCTCAAAGTTTTTTTGTTACGCCGCAGTCTCACTCTTCCTTGTTCGTCGTGCAGGGTCGAGAGGACAGTCGAGGAGCTCCGCGGGACGAACCAGGCTCTTTTGGACCAACTCCAAGACGACACAATGGTGGCGGAGCGGGATCGCACCTCCCTCGACCGGCTTGGCCCCAAGTGGGGTGCTCCTCCTCCAGTGGCTGCGACAGAAGGTGCAGTGGCCCGAGGCGATGCCTTGGTCGACGCCTTATGCTTCTTTGACGCAGCGGCGCGGACCGTGTCCGGCAAGCTCTTCATCATGGCGTCAAGCAGACGCTCGCGGCGTTCGTTCGTCCGGTTTTCGCTTCCCCGGTCCACGTTGTTGCCAATGGCTTCATCGAGATCGAGGGGAAGGACGAGGAGTGGAACAACCGCCGTGTCGACAAAATTTTGGAGAAGATGGAGAGGCCGGGACATCGGCTCGCCAAGATTTTCGAGGAGGACGTGCTGCCTCCTGACGCCAGCAGCGGTGTCGAGGCCCTCCTCCTTCTAGCTCGGGTGTCGAGGCTGACCCGCCGTGAAGACCTCGGGGAGGAGTACCACACCGACGAAGATAGGGGCCTGCGTGCCAAATTTGGGCGTCGAGGCCTTTGTAGAATTTTATGGCATGGATGAGGGTCCGTCGAGACCTATTTGTATATATGACTTGTTTGGTTTAAAGGTGTTTGTTTTCTTTTTCAAATGCGTTTGAACCACTTCTCTTGTGCAAGCTCGAGTTCTGTCAACTTAGTCTGTACTCCTTCGATACGTCGCGAGCCCCTCGAGGGAGGCGTAGGTAGAGTTACCGTAGCCCGGGGGCGTAGGTGGCCGTCTACGTCGACGCCTCCCGACCTTTGGAGGGCTCGAGGTATTTTGGATTTAGACGTCGCTAGTTCACTCGAGGCCGACAGTCGAGACGAGGGTCGAATTTTTTGAAAAGAAAACACGCATTTTTTCCGGAGTCTGGGGGTGGTTACCCCCCTGTCAGCCCCCGAGGAGGCTGACCCTGAGCAAGGCAGGGTCGAGGCTACCTCATGCTGCTAAGCAAATGAAAGACAACGCACGAGATTGTTCATCATGTTTGACATGTTTGTACAAAGCAACAAAATGAACAAGGCCTTGAGGCCCTTAAGGATAGAAGCGACGTAGCTGAGATATGTTCCACGCGTTCGCCAGGATTCTACCTTGATCGTCGTAGAGCTTGTACGTTCCGTTCCGGCTTGAGCACCTTGCCACGTGTATGGGCCTTCCATGGAGGGGTGAGCTTGTGGCGCCCCTCGGTTGTCTTGAAGCCGTCGAAGCACGAGGTCCCCACTGCTAGGTCTCTTTTGCGCACATACTTGTCGTGGTAGCGTCGAAGTGATTGCTGGTAGCGTGCGGAGTTGATGAGCGCCACATCTCGGGCCCTCCTCGAGCTGGTCCTTTGGCGTTGGCAAGACTCTTGTCGCTGTTTTGCTCGTTGTAGGCTCGAAGTCGAGGGGAGCCGTATTCGAGGTTCCGTAGGCAAGACTGCCTCGGTGCCGTAGGTTAGGAAAAACGGAGTGAACCCGGTGGCTCGACTCGGCGTAGTCCTGAGGCCCCCACAGCACCGAGGGAGCTCTGCGGCCCCATCCCTTTCCGAAATTTTTGAGAGTCTTGAACAGCCTTGGTTTCAGCCCATGAGTATCATGCCGTTGGCGCGCTCGACCTGCCCGTTGCATTGAGGGTATACGACCGAGGCCCAGGTTACGCTAATGTTGTTGTCATCGCAGAAGTTGGTGAACTTTTTGCCCGTGAATTGGGTGCCGTTGTCGTGATGATGACGTTAGGCACTCCAAACCGGTACATGATGTTGGCGATGAACTCGACGGCCTTCTCGGAGGTGGGGTCTCCTATCGGCTTAGCCTCGATCCACTTGGTGAACTTGTCGATGGCCACAAGCACGTGTGTGTACCCTCCACTTGTCCTTTGTGAGGGACCCACGAGGTCGAGCCCCCAAACGGCAAATGGCCAAGTGATTGGGATCATCTGCAGGGCGTGTGCGGGCTGGTGCGTTTGCTTGGCGTAGAATTGACAACCCATGGCATGCTCGACCAAGCGCTTGGCGTCCCCAATGGCGTTCGGCCAATAGAAGCCTTGACGGAGGCGTTCCCAACCAGGGCCCTCGGCGTGCGTGGTGGCCGCAAGCCCCCGAGTTGCATGTCGTCCAGGAGCCTTGCGTCCCCTCGAGGGGATGCAGCGCTGAAGGATCCCGGTCGGGCTTCGTCGGTATAGTTCCCCTTTCGTCGCCGTAGGTGACGTAGGTCTTGGCCCTTCGAGCTATGCGTCGGGCCTCCGTCTTGTCTTCCGGAAGCACGCCTTGCGCTAAGTAGTCGAGGTAGGGCGTCCGCCAGTCGAGGTGTCGTGGTGAAGAAGAGGCGGTTGCGCCGACCTGCATCGCCTCAGTGGGTGTCCAGGGGTCATTCCCGAGGGGTGGCGTTGAAAAGTCGAGCCCCCGTGTCTAGCTCGAGGGGTGGCGTCGAGGGGCCAGCCCCAGGTCGACTTCGACGGATGGCTCGAAGACTCCCTCGAGAAGACGTCTGGTGTGACCGTGCCGGCTGGACGCCAACTTTGCCAGCTCGTCTGCGGCCTCGTTGTACTTTCGAGCTATGTGGTTGAGCTCGAGGCCGTAAAACTTATCTTCCAGCTTGCGCACCTCCCCGCAGTATCCTCCATCTTGGGATCGATGCAGCTTGAAGCCTTCATAACCTGGTTGATGACGAGCTGCGAGTCTCCTCGGGCGTCGAGGGCGTCGGACCCCAAGCTCGGGGCGATGCGCAGCCCATTGACGAGGGCCTCGTACTCGGCGACGTTGTTTGAGGCGGGGAAGTGCAAGCGTAGCAGGTAGCGCATGTGGACTCCGAGGGTGAGATGAAAGCAGGCCTGCGCCTGCCCCCGTCTTCGTGAGGGATCTGTCGAAGTACATGGTCCAGAGCTCGGCTTGAATCTACGCCGGCGGGAGCTGAGTGTCGGTCCATTCAGCAACGAAGTCCGCCAACGCTTGCGACTTGATGGCCTTTCGCGGGGCGTAGGTGATGGTCTCCCCCATTAGTTCAGCGGACCACTTGGCGATGCGCCCCGTGGCCTCCCGATTGTTGATGATCTCACCGGGGGGAAGGACGACACCACCCGTTACGGGATGAGCGAGGAAGTAGTGCTGGAGCTTGCGCCTTGTGACGACGATTGCCGTAGAGCAGCTTCTGGATGTGCGGATACCGGGCCTTGGCCTCGGAGAGTACCTCACTGGTGAAGTACACCGGTCGTTGGACCGGCAATGCATGACCCCTCCTCGTGCCTCTCGACGGCTACGACCGCGCTGACCACCTGAGTGGTTGCGACCACATAGAGGAGGAGAGGCTCGGGAATCGCCATCCTGGGCTGGTCGCGGTGGCACGAGGATTGGTGCGGAAGTCAGCAACCCCTTCAACTTGGTTAAGGCCTCCTCGGCTTCAACGTCCACGCAAATTGTTCCATCTTCTTCAGCAGGCGGTAGAGGGGTAGCGCTTTTTTTCCCCTAGCCTCGAGATCTGAATCTGCTGAGAGCGGCTAGGCAGCCAGTCACTTTCTGCACACCCTTGAGGTCTCGAATCGGGCCCATCCTCGTGATTGCTGAGATTTTACAGGGTTTGCCTCGATCCCCCCCCGTTGTGAGACAACGTAGCCAAGTAGCATGCCTCGAGGCACACCAAAGACACACTTCTCGGGGTTGAGCTTCACATTCTTGGCCCGGAGGCACTCGATTGTGGTCTCGAGGTCGCTGATGAGGTTTCCCGACTTTCTTGGTTTAACCACGATGTCATCGACGTAGGCCTCGACGGTCCTGCCTATGTGCTCGCCAAAGATGTGCTGCATACATCGTTGATACGTTGCCCCGGCGTTTCGTAGGCCGAAGGGCATCGTAACGTAGCAATACATACCGAATGGCGTGATAAAAGAGGTTGCGAGTTCGTCGGATTTTTTCATCTTAATTTGGGTGGTAGCCGGAATACGCATCAAGGAACGAAAGCACTTCGCACCCAGCAGTGGAATCGACAATCTGATCAATTCTAGGTAAAGGAATGGAACTTTTGGACATGCTTTATTTAGACCAGTGTAGTCTACACACATCCGTATTTTTCCATTCTTTTTCCTAACTAATACAGGGTTAGCTAGCCACTCTGGGTAAAATACCTCCTTGATGAACCCGGCCGCCAAAAGCTTGTGCACCTCCTCGCCGATGATCCTGCGCTTCTCCTCGTCGAAGCGGCACAGGCATTGCTTCACCGGTCTGGAACCGGCCCGGATTTCCAAGGCGTGCTCGCGACTTCCCTTGGTATGCCCGGCATGTCCGAGGACCCCACACAAACATGTCGATGTTCGCGCGGAGAAAGTCGACGAGCACGCTTCCTATTTAGGCTCGAGGCTGGCACTGACGGCCAGCGTCTTGCCATCGGTCGAGGTCGGGTCGACGGGTATCCGCTTTGTGTGCTCCGCCAGCTCGAAGTTGCCAGCGTGACGCTTCGCTTCGGGAGCCTCCTCGGTGGCCAGGGCGGCTAGGGCCTCGAGCGAGTCGAGGTGGACGTTGGCCTCCCCACGCTCGACGCACTCCACGTCGCAGTGGTATGCGTGCTCGTAGGAGGTGTCGATGGTGATGACCCCTTTTGGCCCCGGCATCTTGAGCTTTAAGTACGTGTAGTTGGGAACCGCCATGAACTTGGCGTAGCCTGGCCGGCCGATGATGGCGTGGTAGGCCCCTTGGAACCCAACCACCTCGAAGGTGAGCGTCTCCCCCGGCGGAAGTGGCCGGCGTGCCAAAGCAAACCGGCAGGTCGATGCGCCCGAGGGGGTGGGCCTTCTTCCCCGGTACGACTCCGTGGAACCCCCCGACGCTGGGCCGGAGCTGACCCTCTGAAATCCCCAGGAGGTCGAGTGTCTCGAGGTATATGATGTTGAGGCTCGAGCCCCCATCCATCAACACCTTGGAGAACCGTACGTCGACGATGACGGGGTCGACGACGAGGGGGTACGCCCCCGGGTTGATGACACGGTCCGGGTGGTCGTCACGGTCGAACGTGATCGGCGCATCAGACCAGTCAAGATACCGGGGGGCGTCGTGGCAGAGTGCAAAGACCTCCCGGCGCTCCTTCTTTCTTTCTCGAGCTGAGAGCCCGACGGTCGGCCCCCCGTAGATCATGTAGCAGTCGCGCACCGGGGGGAAGTCGCCGTCCGCGTCCCCACCGCCGCGTCGATTGGCATCCTTGCCCTTAGGCGCGTCTTCTTTCTTATCGCCGAGCTTGGAGTAGTAGCCTTTCAGCAGTCGGCGGTCCTTTAACTTGTGATTTACGGGGGCCCCTGTGATAAGTGCAGGGGCCCTCGAGCATCTGGTCGAAAACAGCCCCGTCAGGGGGCCTCGGGGCTTCTTAGGCTTGAGGGCGCCTGCGAGCACTTCTTCGTCGTCGTCGTCATTGGCGTCGCGCTTCGCCTTCTGACCTTTGCGTTTGTTCTTCTTCTTTTTGTTGCTGTTATTGTTGTCGTTCTTGGCATCGTTGCCTTTGTTCGTGACCTCCGCGCGCGGCCACCGCCTTGCCTTTGTCCGTGGAACGGCCAAAGAAGGCCCCCACTGCCTCGTCGCCTGAGGCAAAGCTGGTGACACGATCCATCAGGTCCTCGATCGTCCTGGGACGGTAGCGTCCTAGCTCGTGGACTAGCTCTTGGCATGTCGTGCCCGCGAGGAACGCTGAGATGACGTCCTCATCAGGCACGTGGGGGAGCTCGAGGCGCTGCTTCGAGAACCGTCGAGCAAAATCGCGGAGGGGCTCATTCGCCGCCTGCCTGCAACGCCGTAGATCCTAGGGGTTGCCTGGGCGCACGCACGTCCCCTTGAAATTCCCGTCGAAGACCCTGACTAGGTCGGCCCAGTCGTTGATCCGATCCGGCGGGAGCCCCTCGAGCCACCGGCGGGCGGTGTCCGAGAGGCAAAGTGGGAGTTAGCGTATGATCACACGGTCGTCGTTCTTCGCTCCGCCCAGTTGGCAGCAGTGACACCCCAATTTTAAGAACAAAATTGGAGCACAATATATGTATGCCAGGATCAATTTTCATACATATATCCACATCATAGTAAATATCAAAACAATGCTTTATTAATATATCGAACATTATTACATAAATGACCCTCGGGTCTGAAAGAAAAGTACAGACTCTCTCTCGACATCTAACTCTAATGAAGACTCTGAAGTAGTCACGGAAATCGGGACTCCATCTCCACAGGAAGGTCGACCGGGGGTTGCGCCATCCTAGTACAGGTCGTCAGGGTCGTAGCCTCCGTCTTCTGGATACTCCTGCTGCCTCGTACGTGTAGTCTCCAGCGTCTGGGTAGGGTAGCAGGGGACAAAGAGGAAGGGTGAGTACATCGAAATGTACTCCGCAAGTGTAGGAAATATATGCTTATGAGGCTGATAACAAGGGTAGGCTGACTCTGCTTGACTCAAGCGCCTAAAGCAACACGTCCTATTAAAATCCTATTTCCTATGCACCTATTTACTAGGTTATAACCACAGACTCTGTAGAAAAGTAACAACACTCGGAGTCGCACCGAGCAAGACCACACTTGGAGTCGCACCAAGTAACCACACTTGGAGTCACACCAAGTATCCACACCTGAAGTCCTTCAGGCAACCGCACCTGAAGTCCATCAGATGACCCGAACCCAAAACCAACCAGTAACCAACTAATCTCGAAGAAGTCCAAGCCGCTCGTGACCGTGAGCACGGCTGATATATCAGTTTTACACTCTGCAGAGGTTGCACATCGTTACCCATGAGTCGTGCAGATCCCGTCACGCTAAACACTGCCGAGGTGCATAGCGGGTTGCACTGCAAGGCCTTTACAAAGTCCCTCCAAGCCTGTGTTACACGTACTCTAAGGTTTCTCCCCTGTCCATAAGTCAACGACCCCCAAGGACCCCTCTTGAGCCACTAAACAAACCCCGTGTAGCATAACTTAGAGGAAACTAATTAATTGGCCAGGTCCAGCCCATCCAGATCTCATGGCTGCGCTGTTAAGCCGGGTAGGCTTCGAGAACCGGGTCCTAGGGATCCAGGCAGGCATATGTCTCTAGCACGAGCCCCGAACCAAAAACCAAAAGCAGCTGCCGAGTCCCACGGCACAAACCACCAATACGGGTCCATCCTGCCGGATTTACCTAATAACCATGTTACTACAAAAATTACCATGTCCACATTGTTTCATAGTTCATTAATCAGGATTATTTATAATTGACCACCATCCCATCCCGACATGACTGCAGGGCTAAGCATGACTTCTACCCGAACAACCCAAACCAGGCGACAAGGATAACATATACAAATTCTAGTAAACCCTAACATGGGATTCAAATTAATGACAAGCATGCCTACAAGATCTAACTACTCTAGTACCAAAAGTAAATAAAGTAGGTGCAAGATGTTCAAGGACACTTGCCTTCGGACTGGGTCGAATCAACTGGGTCGCAAGGATGGTCTGGAGCGTCCTCGTACTCCGCACTCTCTGGCCCAATCAACATACATGGCACATACAAAGCAAAAATAAATAACAGTACAACAAACAGTATGAAAACAGTAAACCAACAGCTCTACTGTGTAGAGAATGAAATTACGAATCCAACGCAAGTTGAACGGGTCAATTCGGAGTTAAAACGTGAAAGTTATGAGCATTTGAAGTTGAATGGCAAAACTGTAATTTGATTAAACTCATTTTCGTAATTTAAATAAATAAAAACTGAAAATGAAATGGCACTGGACCGGGCCTCAATTCGGACGAAACGCAGGGGCTAAATCAGAAGAAAACGCAGACTCATCGAAACCTGATCTGGACCGCGGGTTGATCCTAATACTATGCGAGGGCTCTTAAGAACTACTACCATCGCGAAGGGGTATCGGCCTTTCTCGGCCGTTGATCTGGTGATGGGTGGCTGTGATTAGATCGGGGCGGACGGCTGTGCAGAGGACTTTGCCTCGTTTTCGCAAAACCAGAGGGGCTTATACGAAAGATTGCAAGACTCGTGAACAGTGAGATCGGACGGCGGGTTCATTAAGGGAAAACTAAGGGACTTTTCTGCAAAAGGTCCGGGCGGTCGGCGTGGTCATGCCCTGGCTGACGTGTGCGCCGCGTGGCGCCGTGTGACTGGTGCGGTGCACCGCGTGGCCGTGGGCGCGTGGCTGCGATCGCGGTGGACTAGGTGCATGCCCCGGCTCATACCGGTTCGCGGCACCATCTAATCTTGGCCGTTGGTTGGGATCGGATGGCTCAGGGGTTCGGCGCGGCAAAACGGCGGCGGGACAGCGCAAAGGACGGCGGCGCGAGGACAGTCTACGGCGGCGCCGCCATGGGAGCAGCCGCGAGCTCACGGTGAGCAGTGGCGTGCGAGCTACAAGGCTCGGTTGGCCCTACAGAGGGCACCAGAGGGTGGATCTGGGCACCACGGACTCATCTAGAGCGATAAGGGAGGAAGGGGTGCGGTGTGTCAGGGTGGGGCACATGGCGGCACCATGGCCGACTCCCTGGCGTGAGCTCGGACGGGACCTATGGGCCACTAGAGATCATGGGGAAGGTGGGGAAGACGGCGGAGCTCACCGCGAGGTCGATGATGGAGTTGGTGACGTCGATTTGGGGCCGAGGAGGGGAGCCCGCGGTGGAGGCGGCGCGTCTTCTCGGCGTGCTCTGACCGCAGCGTCTTGGTGCGAGAAGTGGCGCGGGGAGGAACTGTATGGCGGCGGTGGGGGTTTGGGAGACCTCGTGCTGGCTAAAAAGGGTCGGGGTCGAAGGGGAGGATCGCTCGATCGAGCTCGAGGCGGATCGGCGAGCATCGAGCGGCTGTGCGGATAGGGCAGAGGTGAGGGAGGAAGCTGACGCGTGGGGCCCGCCTGGCAGTGAGCGGAGCAGAGAGCTTGTCGCGCGAGCGGCCGGGCCGAACAGGCCGGTGTGCGCGGTGTTGCGGCCTTTGGCCCAGGAGGGAGGGGAGGTGGCCGGTTGGGAGAAGATGGGGAGGGAGTCGCCGGGCCAGCGGCTCTGCAGCGGCCGGAGAAGTAGGGTGGTGGGCCAGCGCGGGAGGGGTGATGGTGGGCGCTCGGGCCGGCTGGGTGGAAGCGGCCTGCGCGGGAGTTTGGGCTAGAAGGGAGGGGTGCGGGCTGGGCCACTAGGAAGAGAAAAGAGAGGGGGAGGGAAAATGGGGTTGGGCCCTTTGCCTATTTTCTTTTTCTGTTTTTTTTCTTTAAAAGCTTTTCAAATCTTTTGCAAACCATTTGAAAACCAATTTGAAATCAGTTTTGAAATCAAACAACTTTTGAAGACTTTTAGAAATTTTTGCCTAGATTTTGAAAATAAACTTTTGAGTTTGATTTTGTAAAATTTACATAAACCTTTTATTTATTTTCTGAATAGAGTAAAAGCGATAAGCCCTATCCGGGTTTAATAAATCATTTACCACACAATAAAAAAATATGCAATGGCATGAATGCAACATGAAAATGATAAATAAATTTTATTTTCCTCCTCTAATAAACTAGCCAACCTATTTAGTTTCTAAATTCTTTAATTAAATTGGGGAAAATTGAATCAGGGTGTTACAGCAGCCTAGGCGGAAGTCCGAGAGCCAGAGCTTGGGCTCGACCTCCCCGTCATACTTCACGATGTTGGTCGGCTCGGTCGTCGGAAGCGGTCGGGGAGGGTTGAGCTGCGGATGGCCCGGCTGAAGACTCTGGGGCCCGGGGGCTCGAGGACTTGCCGGTCCTCGTCGCTGTCGTAGCGCCCCCCTCGATGGGCGCTATAGCCACGCTCCTGGGCCCCCTTGTCCTTGCGCCGGCGGTTGATGTCGTTGCGGGCGTCGTTGGGGTCTCGAGGTGGCCGGTTGTCGATGATCCGTTCGTGGACTGGCCTAGCTCGAGAGGCGTCCGGCTGGTGGACGGATGCCTCGCGCTCGTTGCGGGGCGTGTCCGCGGCTTCCCCGAGGCTGCTCCGCGTCGTCGTGACGCCGAGCTCTCGGCTTGCTGCACAGCGGCTGTCTCGAGGAGGTTCTTCATTTCCCCAAGCATGCGCCTGGCGTCAGGGTTGGAGACGGCGGGCAGATCGCGGAGCAGCATCGCCGCCGCCACCACGTTCTGTCCCGCTCGCGGGAAACGCACCTCGGGGCGTGCTGGCGCCCCGTCCTCGAGGATCTGCCGGTGGACCTCTCGAGCTCGGCCACGAGCGCCGGCACCTCGAGGCCGGGCTGGTTCTTGTGCTAGGGTTTTCTCAAGCTGCAGCAGGCGTTGTCGGTCCTCCTCAGCCTTGGCGATGGCCTCCCGCAGCTGCGCGAGCTGCGCCGCTCGGTCGTCGCTGTGCTGGGATGGTGCAGCCGGTGCAAGGGGTTCGTTCCTCCCGTGAACACGTGACCCGCCTGCCGCAGCCACGTCTCCGGGCCCTTCAAGTTGAGCGCGGGCCCGTCGCCGTCGTCCCCCTCGTCTCGGTGTCGCATACGACCCCCTCGAGTTGGAAGCACTCCCTGGTGGGATCCCAGAGGTCGGGGTCGTGGTAGTCGTATTCGTCGGAGTCGGAGCTGGTGATGCCGTGTGCCGCCTTGGCTCGTGCCGGGCTGCAGCTCGCGGTACCACTCCCTCCCCGGTGGCTTGACGAGGTGGCCCGACGGCTCGTGAGAGGCCGCGGTCCGCGTTCGACGCAATCTCCGTTTGCACATCTCCAGGTTGGCCATGGCCTGCAGCAGCACGCCCGGGCGTTCCTCCTGCTCCGCCTGTCGGCCCCGACTGCGCTCGTTGAGCTGGCGGGCGTAGGCTGCCGCGGAGCTGTCGAGGCCGAACGGGAACTGCCGGCGTCGAGCGCGGTACACCCCGTGCGGGAGGAGGCTGGGCGGCGTCCGGTGCAACGGCTCGGAGGCCTCTGGCCTGGCTCCTGGTCCGTGCGCATGATCGAAGTGCGAAGTCGCTGGGCGGGCGCGGGCGCGCCCGGAAGGTCTCGGCTGTGCGCCGGGCAAGCTCCTCCTTGGGAACTCCGCGCTGGCCGCGGGGAAGTGGTGTATGCCGCCAGCACCGCCTGTGCCTGGCGACGATGACGACGACGGCGCCGCCACGGGGTGACGACGCGTGATGGTGTGGGCGACGTGCCATGCTCCTCGCACGGGGCGGCGCGACACGCCCTCCATTCAGGCCCTCCGTGGAGAGCAAGGTCAGCTCACTGCCGTTGTCAGTGGCCAGGAACTCGAGGCTCCCGAACCAGATGACGGCACCGGCGCAGAGAACGAAGGAGTCGAAGCAGCCATCCAGGAAACGGCGAGAACCCGACTCGACACGCGAAGCCCCCTACCTGGCGCGCCAACTGTCGGTGTTTCGAAACCGGGGGTATGACACCAACGAGTAATATGATCGCGTGCTTCTCTTCCTGGATGGTGATGCAAGAGGGACCAAGGATTTATCCTGGTTCGGGCAAAGAAGGCCCTACGTCCTGCGGGGGAGGATGTTCTTGTATTACTTGCACCTAAGTGCTTGTACAGGGGCGAATACAAGCTCAGTGAGTGTGGACCGGAGTCCGGACTCGTGTGTGTGTGGACTTGTGTCTTAACGTGTCTGTTCCCGACCGAAGGAATGAGGGCCTTGGTGTCCCCTTTTATAGAGCAAGGGGAGGCCAGGGTTACACAGGGGTATTACAGGTGTCGGGGTGTTTGTGTCCCTTACGAAGAAGGGTAGGAACCCTGTCTTGTCGAAGACATTGTAGCCGACGTGGGCGTTGCTGTTGAAGCTCCTTGAAGCGTGGCCTCCATCCTGGGCGCGGACGTGGAGGCGCGGCGAGGTGGAAGCCGTACAGCGCCCATCCCGGAACGTACAGGACGCGGCGGGGTCCCTCCGGGTCTTGGGGTACCTGTCCTCCAATAGCATGAAAGTAGTTAGGGCTCGAGGGGCGCGGAGCCGGCCTCGAGGCGGCGCCTACGGGGGGCTCGAGCCCCCGTAGGTATGGGCTAGTCCCGTGAAAATCGATTGAGCGGCAGGCATCTGGGCCTCGAGGCGCGGCTTGGACTTGCCACAGTGTAGGGCGTGGTTAACAGTGCTTCACTGGCGCCTTTTCGCCCATACTTGTGGTGAAAACGAGACTTGATTCTGCCCCGGACCACTGTGGCACACGTTGTGTTACAGAGGACGTGACTGGAGTAGGTGGATGAATTAAGTGCGCGGTATGGGGCTGGCATCCGATGTCTGCACCGCTCGAGGGAGGCATAACGCGCCTTGTGGGATAGGCCGCTGTGCCAGAGAGGCTCGAGGTCCCCGCGTGGGGTCTCGAGGTGTGGTGTTCGGCTGTGGGGGGCTCGAAGGGTAGTGGAGTGCTTGCCCGAGGCCTGGAGGGCTCGGGCGAGACGGAAAACGAGCGTGCGCCCGAGGCTTGGCTTGGAGGGCTCGGGAGCGTGCGCCCGAGGCCTGGCTTGGAGGGCTCGGGCGAGACGGAAAACGAGCGTGCGCCCGAGGCGGCTTGGAGGGCTCGGGAGCGTGCGCCCGAGGCCTGGCTTGGAGGGCTCGGGCGAGACGGAAAACGACCGTGCGCCCGAGGCCTGGCATGGAGGGCTCGGGCGAGACGGAACGACCGTGCGCTCGAGGCCTGGTGCATGGAGGGCTCGGGCGAGACGGAAAACGAGCGTGCGCCCGAGGCCTGGCATGGAGGGCTCGGCTCGGTGGGCCAGCGTCGTAGGCCTCGGGGGGTCGGCTTTTTAGGGGGTTAGACTGGTTAGGTCTGTTATTAACCGGTGTTCTAGGTTTACTCTATCTGTTTGCGTCGATTGGGGTACCCTTTTGCGGACCCCCGACAAGAGTCTCTTTCATCAGGATCAGGATCAGGATCTGCTGCGGATTGCGCCATCGCGTACTGTCGCTTGCATGTAGGATTTGGAACTGTGAAAGGTAACGATAGGTTTTTGTGCACTTTGGTGCCTTGTTCAGTTTGACAAAAAAATTTGAGGAAAAATTATTATAACACTTTCGTTATTATTTAACAAATTTTGTCTATACATAGACTAATTAGTCTAAAAAAATTCGTCTCGACATGAACAGACTAAAAATACAATTAGTTATTGTTTTATCTATATTTAATGTTTCATGCATACGTCTAAAGATTCGATGTGATGGATACTATGCAAAAAAATTTTGGTGAATTTGGGGAACTGGTCTAATTTGGCTTTATTGGAGTGATATATACGCACGGGAATCTGTGAAAGTAGTGGAGATAGATAGACGATGCATGACGTACGTACATACACGCCTGGGAGTGACATGCATGCGCATTTCACGCATTTGGCAGCCTGCTAGCGCAAAGGCACGTAGCTAGCAGTGGCGGATCGAGGGTTGAAATATAAAACAGACATATAACTAATAAAAAATTTATATGTTCGTCTCGTACTATGAATATCTAGTAGATTCAATTAACAAAAACTTAAACTATGAATATCCAGTGGGCTCAATTATATCTTCAATAATTTAGTTTTACAGCCACAAATTATAACAATGATATATAATTATAGCAAATAAAATTAGATTTATTAAGTAATTAGTTTGAGCCTGAGGACTAGTCAGGGTGAAAAACTACTACAATATAAATATTGTAGATTGCATTGATCGAAGATTAGAAGTATCAAATAAAAATAATAAAATAAAAATCAGAAACTAAAGTGTTAAACCTATAGAAATAATAATAACTTTCTCCTTATGAAATGAATAGGATCGAGGGCTGAGTCACTGATCTCCTAGGCCTAGGCAAGTAGCTAGCGCTTAGCGACCGGGGACAGCAGCGCATGTGCCGGAGGGGGCGAGCCATCGAGAGGAGCGATAGCGCCGGTCTTGAACACCGGACATAGAGCAACAGAGGTCGTTTGGGGTACACGTGGCCATAACTGACGCGTGCTCGCGAGTATGACTAAAATAAAACGGAAGTTGATGCTAGAATAAATTGTAATTTTTTTAGACGAGGTAAAAGAGTTGTTACTCTGGAATTAGGGCCACGAGGGGGCTGCAGCCATACCAGCCCCCCTCTAAGATTCGCCGATGGTAGCTAGGCCTTGTTTAGATCGGGAAGATGAGAGTTTTTCTCAACTGTAGCACTTTCGTTGTTATTTGACAAACTTTGTCCAAATATGAACTATGTATACTCAAAAGATTCATCTCGACATGTACATACTAAAAGTACAATTAGTTATTTATTTTACAAACATTTAATGCTCCATGCATGCGTCTAAACATTGATGTGATGGAGAGAGAGTGAAAAAAAGTTGATAGTTTAGTGGCATCCTCTCACATGTGATCACATGTTGAGATGTGCAGGTTTGTGAGCGTCGTACGTGACAACGTGCTCCAAATTTTGTCAAATTTTTTGCATAGCATATCCATAAGATATAACGACATCTCGCCAAGTTTCGCAATTTTCAGAAATCATTTGTATTTTTTATAATTTTAAAACCGCCCGCACGTAATTTCGAGGCCTTGCCCCCGTGAGCACGTTGATCGAAATTTCGCGTCAGTTCCCAAATTTGGCCTAAACATACACTCAAGAACAACAATAACAATTTTCGAATCATTGAAATCCATTATTCGATGCACCCGCAGTTCAAACTTGCGTCTAGCTGGAAAATTCAAGAAAATGCAATAAAGACATAAAATATAAGAAAAGGTTTTGAAAAAGTGTGAACTTTGAACATGTTGGCCATGGTACTGTAGGGATGATCCACAAAAAAATTGGTGTCCAAAATCAAAAAAAAACCTTTGCCGAGTGCCAGCATGGCGACACTCGATAAAAAACCGACCACGTGGCGTCAAAATTTTTTAAAAAAACAATTTCTTTGCCGAGTGCCAAATCGGCGGCACTCGGTAAAGGCCGTGCCGATGTTTTTTTTAAAAAAAATTCTTTGCCGAGTGCCAGATCGGCGGCACTCGGTAAAGAAGGGCTCTTTGCCGAGTGCCGCCGATTTGGCACTCGGCAAAGCCGTTCGAAAAATAAAAAAATAAAAAACGGTTCACGCTCACACTCACACTCACTCACACACTCACTGGCCTGCGCCCCGCCGCCGCCGCCGTCGCCTGCCCGGCTCCCCGCGCGCTGCCGCGCGCGCTCCGCCCGCCGTCGCTCACTGGCCGCCTGCGCCCCGCCCGCGCCGCCGGCCGCCCCCGCGCCGAGCGCCGGCCCCGGCCCCGGCCCCGGTCCCGGACGCTCGCTCCCCGGCCGCCGGCCCCAGCCCGCCCGCCCGCGCCCCACCACAGCCGGTGGGGGCCCCTGTCCGCCCGCCGGTTGGAGAGGAGGAGGAGGAGGAGTAGGAGGAGGAGCAGAGGAGGAGGAGGAGGAGGAGAGGAGGAAGAAGAGCAGCCCCTGTCCGCGGTGGTCATCGTCCCGCCGTCATCGTCTTGCCGTTGTCGCCGTCATCGTTCATGGCCGGCAAGGTTAGTAGTAAGTTAGTATGTTAGTAGTTAGTTTGTAGTAAGTTAGTAGTTGTGGTTTGTTAGTAGTTAGTTACTTGTAAGCTAGTAGTTAGTACTAGTAGTTAGTAGTTAGTAGTAGTAGTAGTAATTAGTAAGTAGTTAGTAGTACTAAGTAGTTAGTAGTAGTATAAGTAGTTAGTAGTAGTAGTAGTAAGTTCTTAGTAGTAGTAAGTTAGTAGTTGTGTTAGTAGAGTAAGTCGTAGTGAGTAGTAATTAGTAGTTGAGTGCTTTTTATAGTTCCTGTATTACTTTGCATTTTTTGTGTGCATGTAAATATAAGTTAAGTACATGACTTCTGTGAAGATATATGTGGTTGTTGGCCTTCGTGCCGACGTTTTGTGCAGGTTATGGGTACCTCCTTGTGCAGGGGAGGTGCTGCCAAAATTTTTGGTCGGGACTAACCAATATTCTCCTTTTTTAGAAGGAGGAGGACCCATGGGAGGGACTCGGCGACCCCGATCGTCTTCGTCGGCGTTGCGGGTCTACCTGCACTGCGTCGTCTCGCCACTGCCTCGACTCACCACCACCGCCCCGCTACCCTGACCTTAGTGGCACCTTAGGTATAACCACTCTATCCGTATCCCTAGGTATCTGGTCTTTGGTCACGTAACCTAGTTAGACGTCTCCCGTTCGAAAGAGATACAGTTGGAGGTATGTAGACCTTTGCATATCTACGACCGTATCTCTTTCGGATTGTCCACGTTTTTTGACAGCCCACGGAAGCTACCCTGGGTTAGTTTCCATGTGCTCCTGTCCGACTCGGAGTTTCGGCACCACCTCTCCGTTGTTCTCCGGATACACACTCTCCCTAGCGGGACGTGCATCGGGAGAACAACGGGGAGGTGCTGCTGAAATTCCGTCTCGGATAGGAGTAGAGCATGGAAACTAACCCAGCTACGCATCCGAGGGTGGGATTAGGACCTATCCTTCACCTATTACATGGTAGGAACCCCGTGTAGATACAATTGCTAGTTTTATTACTCGCTTACATATGTATATGCCAGAGGATGGATAATCGTGACTGGATGTACACGGGCCACGCAAGTAGGAGCACCGAATGGGTGACTAAGACCAGTGCTTTCTTGGAGCATGCATTTGGTGCGGCTACTAAAGGGTCTAGTCGGATGCCGTGTCCCTGCAGCAGATGTGGGAACAACAAAAGAAAACATAAGAAGGCAGTGGGGGAAGATCTTTACAAGTACGGATTCGTTGAAAACTATACATGATGGGTCCACCATGGTGAAGCTGATCGGATTAGAGAGGAAGTGGTGAGACAACGCCTTGAGGAGTATGATGGAGATGCCGGGGTAGCAGACATGATGGAAGACTTCGCCGAGGCACAATTCGGTGAAGGGTTGGAGGAGGAGCCAGAGGAAACCGCAAAGGCGTTCTACGACATGATGTCCTCGGCACAGAAACCCCTTCATGAGAAGACAAAGGTTTTCCAACTGGATGCCATTGGACGCCTAATGGGGTTCAAGTCACAATATAGCCTGAGTCGAGACGCCTTCGATGGCATGTTGACAATATTGGGCACCCTGCTGCCGGAGGGTCACATTCTGCCAAAGAACACGTACGAGTCACAAAAACTTCTTCGTGCATTTAAGATGTCGTATGAGCAGATCCATGCTTGTCCAGAAGGGGGTGTGTTCTATTCAGGAAAGATCACGAGAAAGCAACGCACTGTCTAGAGTGCAAAGCCTCTAGGTATGTGGAGGTAGATCATGGTGATGGCAGGAAGGAACAACTTAATATCCCCGAGATGGTCCTACGGTACCTTCCTTTCATACCGAGGATCCAACGGCTGTACATGATAGAGGAGTCCGCGAAACAGATGACCTAGCACAAGAATGGCAAAAGATACAATGCTGACAAAATGGTACACCCATCGGATGGTGATGCATGGAAGCACATCGATGCCATGCATCCTCTCAAAGCTATGGAGGCTCGGAATGTACGTGTGGCGCTTGCAACAGATGGTTCAATCCGTATGGAATGATGGCGGCCCCATACACTTGTTGGCCTGTGTTCGTGATCCCCCTCAATCTCCCCCCGGCGTCATGTTTGACCCGAAGAACGTATTCTTGTCACTCATAATTCCTGGACACCCGGGGAACAATATGGGTGTGTTCATGGAGCCTTTGTGGGATGAACTGATGGTATCTTGGGAAAATCCGGTACTGACATACGATCGAGCTACCAAGAGGAACATCAAAATGCATGTGTGGTACCAGTACTCCATTCATGACTTCCTAGCGTATGGCTTATTTAGCGCGTGGTGTGTTCACGGGAAGTTCCCATGCCTAGTATGCAAGGCAGCTGTAAGGTTCACTTGGTTGAAGAAGGGAGGCAAGTATTCTTCATTCGCCAACATCGTCAATTCCCATGCCCAGTATGACTGAAGACAGCTCTTACAAGATTTTGATCTTGGAGAAGGTGTCGACCAAAGAGTCTTTTGTTGGGGGTCCAGTAAGTTCACTGCTGCCAAATTGTACAAGCTTGCCTTCAGTCATATTGTGTTGCCAGCTGTGTTTGGGTGGGTCTCGAAATCCAAAGTCACTCCTAGAATCAAATTCTTCTCCTGGCTAATTCTCCTGGATAGATTGAACACGAAGACCATGCTTGCAAGAAGGAATTTCAACGTTCAACCCAGCTGTCTTTGTGTTCTCTGTGGAGACAATGCTGAAGAGACCATTGATCACCTTTTTTTCCTCTGCTCATTTGCTAAGAGATGCTGGGACAAAATAGGTATTTCTTGGGCCAGTGATCCTGTTATCCAAAGAAAACTTGCTTTGACCATGTCTAGATCTCGTCTTGCTTTCTTCATGGAGATCTTCCAGATTGCTACTTGGGAGATAAGAAACAGACTGGTGTTTGATGGTTTGCAGGCCTCCGTTGCCAGATGGGTACAAAATTTCAGCTGAAGCCTCCCTTCAATCTCTTAGAATCAGAGAAGAAGATAGAGTTGCAATTTTACTTTGGCTTGATGCCCTGTAATTTTTTCTTAGTGCTTCAGCTCTGCGTTGGCTTGATATCCTGTTTTTCCTCCCTCATAGTGTATCCTTTTCTTTTTTCCTTCTGCTTAGACGGTTTGCTCTGTCCCCCCTCCCCCCACTTGTAAGTATCCCTTTTTGTTCCCCTTTGTTCTTTTTAATTATAAAAGTTTTAGCACCGTGGGGACCTCCCCCACAGTATTTCTTGTCAAAAAAAAAACATTGTCAATTCCTGCCTCTTGAGCATCCATTCAGAGCTGACATCAAGCACTTTAGGAAGGGCGTTCAAGTCACCAACCCCATTCATCAGGTCATGAGTGGTGCCGAGGTCTGTGCTGAGGTGGAGGCTCTGCAATTTGATAAAGACTGAAGGACCGAAAGTGCTACCAGAAAGCGACTAGAGGGGGGGTGAATGGAAGCTTCAAAATTTCTTTTCAGAAACTTATAGCCACTGTCCCAGAGAATCAACCCCAAGAGCAAACCTAGAGCTTGTGAGTGTCCATGATCCTAGATGTAGGGTGGATGCTTCTGAGAAGCACAGCGAGACACTCCACAACTCTAGAAACCCAACGAAAAAGCCGGAAATCAAAATCGACAACGGACGAACGAATCACGGATGAAAACATGCAAACTGCACTTGACCGGACTCTGGCCAGCGTCCGGTCAGAGGGCACCGGATGCGTCCGATCAGGCAAAAACACTTCTGGACCCTTACTGTTTCTGATCGGACTCACTAGAGAGGAGCGTCCCACAAGCTCAGCGTCCGATTGATTCAAACAAAGACCGTGAACAGTGAGAGGGGTGTGTCCGGTCGCGAGTAGAACGAGCGTCCGGTCAAGGGAAGAAGAGCGTCCGGTCGAGTCAACAGAAATCGAACAGATCAAACCTTCAACGACCGGACTCTGGACCGAGCGTTCGGTCACCCCGATGCAAGCGTCCGGTCACCCCGATATCGCACTGCTCATCCACCGATTCGACTCGATCTCACCCAAAACAAAACCTCTAGGGTTCAAACTTGGTGAGAGGAGTCACAAGGAGGATAGTGAGCTACTCCTAGGAGATCATGGCTCGAACCTATCTTCAAGTCAATGAATCGAAGAAATACGAGGAGAGGAGAGCAAAAAGTTGATCCAAAACAAAAATCGATTGATCTACTTGTTCACGAGGTTTGAGTTAAATTCCTTCGGTGAAAGTGATCACCTCACTGCAAAGAACAAGTTGATTCAAATGGTTTTGCAAACGGAGCAACCTAGAGAGAGAACGATCAACGGGAAAATCGTGGAGAAAATGAAGAACGCAAAGAACAAGTTCAAAACGCGAATCAAACCACGAATTGCCAGCCGAAATTCGTCCCCACGAGGAGACAACAAGATTACGGTCTCGTTTCCTCAAAAAGCAAATACACAAAGGTATTGTTCACCGTCTCTGCGGATCTCAGTAGCTACAGCAGGGATGTGGGAGAGTAGGAAACCCTAGAGAGAAAATAGCAATAACTGAGATAGTTTGGGAGGTGGGTGTCTCCCTGTACTTATACTAATTCTAGTTCCCACTCTACCCCTACTTAATTACAGAGCGGACCAGCTAAACCCTAGGGTTATTCTAGACCAACTCGAAGAAGATGCTGATCCAATGGCCACGCCCGCACAACTGGTAGTGTTGCCTCGACGCAACCTCACCGATTGCCGCCACGTGCCACCACCGCTCTGCTTGTCCTTTTCTCAGACCTCACCCTCGGTTTTGAGGCCCAAACCGAGAAACCAGCCTTCACGATCAACCCTCGATTTTGAGGCCCAAACCGGGAAACCAACCATCCATCACCTGAGTTTTGTGGCCCAAACTCAGAAACCCATCAACGCCCAGGTTTTGAGGCCCAAACCTGGAAACCGTCCTCAGCCCGAGTTTTGTGGCCCAAACTCGGAAACCGGCCGCACCCAGGTTTTGTGGCCCAAACCTGGAAACCGTCCACCGGTGGTTTTTCTGTGGCTCAACCACCAAACCGAGCCGTAGAGGGGATGCACCGCCCGTGCACCCCGTCCACCAACACATGTTCCTAGGTCCTCGACCGAGCAACACCATGTCCCGCAAGTCTTCGCTCATCGCTGTCCCAGGCTGTCAGCCACGACAGCTGATCCTCAGGCCACCAGTCCCTCAGTCCAAGCCTCACATCCGCCCTTCACCGCTCCCGGTCCATCGGCACGACACGTCTCTACTTGACCTTCACCTTGCCTTCAATCACTGTATCCGTGCGCGACACCTGCACAACACAAGCCAAAGAACATGTGCATCAAACCAGTTGACAATAACTCATCACTCGAGACTCGGCATACACCCATGTATACGCAATCTCCCCCTTGATGATTGCATTGTCAACTACCAACACAAATCATAATGGAATAGGAGCAGGAAGAAGGAGAAGTAGAGAACTCGACCAAATGACCCAAAAGCGTAGCAAAGCCGAAAAAGGTCAAGTGGAAAGAGCAAGACAACTTGGTCCCCAAAGACATGGGCAACGGCTCGACGCAACCAAGCAAAGAAAAGCTAGCCCTCAAGAAGAGGTAGAACAGGCTCAACACCGCTAGCAGAAAAGCTTGACACCAATTGAAATATCAGTTGATACTCAAGCAAAATAGAGCTAGCCCTCAAGAAGAGGCAGAACGGGCTCAACACCGCTAGCGAGAAAACTCGATACCAACTGAAGAGCTCGATATCAACTGAAAAGCAGAAAAGCTCGGTACCAATTGACAATCACACTCACAAGGCGAAACTGCTAGTCCCTCAAGATAGAGGCACAGAGGCTCAACACAACTAGCATAAAATCGCTCCAAACCAATTGAAAACCCTTCATAGAAACGAGAAAATTCAACAAGCATTAACAAGCTCCCCCTCCAATAGTGCACACAACAAAGATATGATTTTATGATTTCTCCCCCTTAGTTGATAATGCACTATCAGGCAAACTCCTCCCTTCCAAAATGCATATGAATCAAAAATGCAAGTTAGCAGCTTCAGGAATATATTCGATAGAATGAAAAGATGCTCTACAAAGTTCTGATCATATGACTCAACAACAAGCATACATGCCAGCAAAGGCTCATACTGATCACCATATACGAAATATGAACATATGAGCGAAGTGAGCAGTTTTAGCCATTTAGAAGGGGATGTTCACCACAAAAGTAGCACTAAACATGTATAGACAAGAAGTCACACAAGTGCTAAACATGTATACAAGGTGAACTACCCCTAGCAAAGTTCAATCATCATGCTATAGACCAAGCGGTCAGTTAGTTCTCGGAGTTTCGGCAAGTGTTTGTGCAGTCGGCTATCTTGTAAGGCAATGACTCTATTCGGAAAGCAAATACGGCAAGTGAAGCCGGCTTGCACGAGAAGACACATGATAATGGAAAACACCGAGAAGAAAATAGGAATAGGACTCATATTTTCCAAGTTTTCATTATGTAAGTGGTAATCTTCCAGGACTCGTATTTCGCCCAGGGTATAAATATAAACCCCCGGCCATTGTAAAACTGTTCACAACCATATCAATACAAATCGGCCTCGTGCCATCTTCGAGTCCTTTGTCATGTCGTCGAGTTCTTCGAGAGGAATCATCGATCCGTCGACCTCCGTAAGTCCCGACAACCTTGTTATCATGTCTAGTATCATGCAGAGTGGATTTAGATGTGATGCAAGTAGTCTTGTTTGTTTACAAAGATCGTGCAGCGGATCTATGTCGACAATCAAGAAGTCTTTGCTTATGCTATGCTTATGAGTAAATACCGTGCGGCAGGCGTTTGCTTGATATGTTTAGCACGAGCGAGATAGTTATCGGCTCTATTAGATTTGGCAAGATCTAGTAGATTCATTAAGTTACCATGTGTTGCATGATTTATTTAATTAGTTTTGCAACACTCTTTTGCCCAATCTAGATTGACTTTGTTCGGCCTTGCTCTACAAGTTCTTTTTTACTTGATTTTTTCCAATAATCACATAACCATGATGGCCGAATTAATTTCTAATCTAGATTGTTACGTGTTGCGGGTTCATACATGTCAATTACGCTTAAGCTTTGATAAAATTAGGTATCGTGCGGCAGATGCATGTTTTAGATTGGTTTGGTCATTTTTTTTGTTTGCATGTTCCTTCTTCATGGACCCCAACTCGGCTGGTTTGCTGAGCTTGGTTACACGTTATTTTATAATCTATCTCTTGTTCAAGCATGTCTTTTTACGTATGTGCATTCGGCAACCAATTGTTTACATATGTTCATATTTAGAGTTAGCCGAATGATCTTTAAAACTTGTTGACAGATAGCTTCTATAGCTATATGTCGTTGTGAGTGGCTTCAGGGCCCTAAATATGGAACTGTCTGGTCTCATCTGGCATGTTCCAGTTTTATTCTCACAGATTTATCCCTTGTTGGTTTTCAGGTCAAACCGACTGGCACGTCTCTGGATTTCAAACCGTCCGGGCACCCGATTGAAGCCACGCTTTTCGGCTTGCTGTGTGTGAGGCACGGTGCGACGCATTTTGTGCCAACACACTTTTTGGCACGCCTGGTGGGACTCCACATTCCGAGATGGTTGAATTCGACAACACTCAAGTTCTGGACGTGACCATGGATGAGCTGCCACCGGATTTGAGAAATTTGGTGCAACAAGCATGCGATGAATTTCAGCGCAAATGCTTGATGTCCTTCTCTAAGAACAAGAGCAACAAGGTTTTCCAGAAGTTCCAGAAGCAGTCACTCCAAGAACTCTCCTTCATCATCAATCTGATAGTACTGATGAGGAAGATGCTCAAAAACTATCCGAACTGGTGTACAAGGCTATATCAGAGGCCATGACAAATCATCAATCAGCTTTCTTAAACACCTTTTGTGCCATCATGGTTGGTACTTTCGGCCCGACAGTTGATAAACGTTTTGAGGAAGCCAC
Source organism: Coix lacryma-jobi var. lacryma-jobi (assembly GCA_009763385.1). Taxonomy (NCBI): domain Eukaryota; kingdom Viridiplantae; phylum Streptophyta; class Magnoliopsida; order Poales; family Poaceae; genus Coix; species Coix lacryma-jobi. The sequence goes on along the minus strand of CM019823.1, from coordinate 129,471,286 downwards.
TGGTCCGGTGCAGGGGCCATTATTATTCCCCGTACCCCAACATCAGAGGAGAACTACTAAAGACAGCGGAGTTGGTTCAAGCACAGGTGGGATGGTTCTTCACCAGGCACAGCAACCTCCCACGACTCATGGCTAGCTCGCATTCGGCACAACGGGAAACGTCTCACAATCTGCCTTCAGAGTGTCCCCCGCAACGAATAGGTTGCAAAAGAACATGTTTGGAGATGGATATCAGGAATTTGTTGATTACAGCGCGATTAATGCTTTCCCAAATCCAGGCTATAAAAATTCAGCAGGGGCATTTCTTGGGGGTCAAACACAAGCAGCTCCAGATTCAAGTGTCGACCTTATCATGCATAGGATGGCCGACATGATGCAAAATCAATTCGGCCTGAAGCCAAAGAATCAGTCTCATGCTTATAAATCTCCTTACCCGGAGTGGTACAACCGAGTGGCACTTCCTCCAAGGGTGAAACCTCCCACTGATCTTACTAAGTTCTCAGGCCAAGATAATACCAGTACTATAGAACACTTCAGCCGTTACTTGATGCAACTTGGAGAGGCGTCTGCAGATGAAGCTTGGAGAATTCGGTACTTCCCACTGTCGTTAACAGGACCAGCTTTCTCATGGTTCACATCTCTGCCTGCAAATTCTATTAATACATGGGTAGAATTAGAACAGAAATTCCATGCGTATTTCTTTACGGGCACTAATGAGAAGAAGTTGGTCGACCTCATGAGTTTGAAAATGAGGGCTAATGAGACGCCACAAGAATATTTGCGCAGGTTTAGAGAGACTAAAAATCTCTGCTATTCCCTGAATTTACCAGATGATCAATTGCCGGGGATAGCTATAGCTGATATGTTACCGAATATCAGGGAAAAGTTATTCGACATGGAATTTGATGATCTTGGGCAGTTATCACAACGATTGGCGACGATGAATAGTCAGGCTCAGGGGTTTAGGAGAAACAACCAGTTCCAGAAAGGCGATGTGGCTAGTGAAATGTATCAGGCTTTCTTAGAGGAAGCAATGGAGTATGATGATGAAGATGAGATAGCTGCAGCAGAGCTGGTCTGGACTAAAGAGCCGACTCAAGTCAATCAACGATGGCTGAGACAACAAAAGGGGACCTACGACTTTGATGTTTCCAAATCGGATAAGCTATTTGAATTGCTGGTGAAAGAGGGACGCGTCAAGCTACCGGAAGGCCATCCCATGCTGCACCCTGAAGGAGTTAAAGACAAGAAGTATTGTGGTTTCCAAAACACCAGATCTCACTCTATTAATGATTGTCGAGTTTTCAGAGTGCGGATCCAGAAGGCTATCCAAGAAGGGTATTTGAAGTTCGATGGAAAGATGAAAATAGATGGTAGCCCTTTCGGACAGAATAATGTATCTTTCTTAGTTAACATGGTTAATGCAGATGACGCTAGGGGCAAAAGCAAGATGAAGGTGTTAACCTCTGATAGAGCGAGAAAGACCGGTGCTGTTGACCCTGATCGGCAGATCACAAATGAAGAACTTCGGCGACAAGTTCGTTTCCAGAATAGCCGAAATGAAAGAAAAGCAAGTGAAGCTTCCGGGCCCAGGGTCACGACATGCATTTTGTTGAACAAATGGCGTCGAGCAAGCGTCAGAGCAAGAAGCAAAATTTTATGAAGAACAAAAGTTCATAGAAAAGAAACAGAGGTATGAAGAGGAGATATACAGAGAAGAATGAGAATATATGAGAGAGCAAGAGCAATCTCATTGGGAGTGCTCATTTTTCAAATATTGTTGGAATGAAGGCTTGAAGCTGCCTGCTAAGAACAACTGCCCTAAATGCAGTGATCAATATTCTGAGTACAGGCAGTCTCGAGTCAACCGCCGTTCGGTCCATGAAAGGCTTGGGATGCAACTCCCTGAGGATGATCGGCGCTTAAAAATAGGCAATTCTGAAAATCGGCAAGGGAGAAGATTTGCCGATCAAGGTTGGGCTCGCGCTGAAGAAGAGGAGTACCTTGAATATGTTTGGCAGAGAGGACAGTGGTGCCCACCGGGATTAAGAAAGAGCCAGAAAAGGAGGGTACAACGCCTAAGGAACAGCGAATTAGCGCAAGCAGGCGCCAAAACAAAGCAAATTTGGCGTCCTAAAGAAAAGCCTGATGAGGGTGATCGTTCGGCTGATGCGTGCATGGCATTCTTTATCCCATCAGAATTCATAGCTCCCGGAGATCAAGATGTCCGAGAAGAAGTGTATTCAGATTTTGACGAAGATGAATACCAAGATCTAATGGCTCAGCTCGTTTTGGCTCAACGGGCAGTTTTTGATAAACCAGCTAGGCATCGACACTTGAAGCCACTTTATATGAGGGGGTATGTTAATGGTAAGCCGTTAACCAAGATGTTTATTGATGGGGGAGCTGCCATAAATATCATGCCATATACTACCTTCAAGAAACTTGGGATGGCAAGTGAGGAATTATTGAAGACTGACATGGTGTTGAGGGACTTTGCTGGTAATTCTTCTGATACTCGAGGAGTGGTTCACGTTGAGTTGATGATCGGGTCAAAAACTTTGATTACTACCTTCTTCATCATCGATGGCAAGGGGGCATATAGCTTGCTCTTAGGAAGGGATTGGATACATGCAAATTGCTGCGTCCCGTCAACTATGCATCAAATCCTCATCCAGTGGATTGGAGATGACATTGAAGTTGTCCATGCTGATGATTCGGTGAGTGTTGCTACTGTAGAACCCGTTTACTAGAAGTATGATGGTGTCGAGTGCTTCTCCGGAAGAGTTTGGAAAGAAGGTCCTGTAAATGTTTTCGACAAGGACCAACAATTGATTCAAGCAATCAGCTCTCAGAGCAATTTTTGAATGAATAATCCGATTGATGGTAACAGAGGAGAGTTGGGACGAGGTTTCGTATCGGCTGATAAGTTAGAAGAAGTAAATATTGATAATGAAACCGAGACAAGACCGATATGTGTCAGTACAAATCTGGATCCAGAATACAGATTGAAATTGATAAATCCTCTGAAAGAGTTCTGCCTTTTTCTCCGTTGCTGAAGCTCAAGAAAGATCAAAAGTTCGCGTGAGGTGACGTACAACAGAAAGCTTTTGATGGAATTAAAGAATACATAAAGGCACCACCAGTGTTAGTACCTCCATAGCTTGGTAAATCTTTCAAGATTGTACGTGGCGGCCGATAGCCTAACAATAGGATCGGCCCTTATACGAGAATTTGAAGGAAAAGAAAGAATAGTAGCTTACCTTAGCCGAAAGCTGTTGGACCCAAAGACGAGGTATTCGGCTACATTTGTATGTATATTGCTCGTGCACCGAGCTTCGGCACTACTTATTAAATGCCAATTGTGTGATAGTTTCTGAATTTGATATGATAAAACATATGATTGTTAATGCCTATGGAAGGATCGGCAAATGGATTTTAGTATTGTCGGATTTTGATTTGAGGTATAAATCGACAAAGGCAGTAAAAGGTCAGGCTATTGCCGATTTTGTTACTCATCATCGTGATCCTTCTACTAACATGATAGCGACTTTACACCATATCCCTAGGGGGCATAGCGAAGAAGCAAATAAGTTAGCTCAGGCTTCTTTTGGACATCAGGAAGATCAAGAAATTCTTGCTTTGGATGAAAGTCGTATGGTTAATAATTGGGAAAGGAATTTTTTCTAGAGCTGTTAATGGGAGATTTCTTAAAGAAGTTTCATCTCAGTATGGAAGTCGGTACATGAGCGGATTCAAGGATATTTTTGTGTAAAAATAGCCGATGTAAAGCATCGCCTTTAGTAGAAAAATACTCCAAGAGTTTGGAGAATAGCCGACATGACATATGTCGCCTTTAGTGCAAAAACTGTTCATAACCTTGGTGGCCTTAGCATTTTTTAAGTTAGCAGGATTATCGGGAGGAGAGAAAGGTGAAGCGCAGTAAGTTAGATGCCGAGTGATATGACATATCAAGAAGAGATCTAATCGGTTGAGATGACGTCATGCATTCGGGAAGCGTTTTTCTGAAGAAATGTTGTAATCGGGAGAATCACTGAGATAATCAGGAGATGCAGATAGACATTATTCAGAGAAAACAACTTTGATTATTCATTCACAGATCCGTCCTAGTACAAGCTACTCCTGGAATAATCTGTTCAGAACGGACTGCGGGTTGGTAACTCCGGCAAGAGCAGCGGCATGATCATCATAAACTTCAAGATGATCTTCAATACCTTCGGTTTCATCTAGGCGTCCGCCTGCAAAGCCGACCGGTTGGAAGGAGTAGTCCTCGTTGGTCCAAGAGCTCATCGCTGCTAGCCCAAGGGAGACGCCAAGGTACACACCTTGGATGACGGCCTGATCTATGCGGCCGTCTGTAGCGTCGAGGCGCGCCTCAGCTGAGTCCCCGTGGGCGTTCACCTTGTTGGCAGCTCTGTTCGCCGCTGCCCTCAAACGGTCATTCTCTGCAAAAAGAGCTAAGAGGGAAGAGGATGAGTTCGTGATGCAGGGAAAAGCCGAAAGAAAATGGAATGAACGATAGATGTCAACCGGTAATAGCGTTGTAGAGCTGCTTCCGCTGGTCCTCCCATCGGCTTCCTCAATACTGTACTTCTTGGATACGTCCTCCAACTCCTTCTGAGCCTTGTCCCTCAACTCGCGGTCCCGGAGAGCGTCCAAACGGGTGAAACCGAGATGAGTCATCAGATTTAGAGGAACTTGATAACCACAGAAGAAGGAGGGGAGAGCCCGTTGGAGCTGCCGTTTGGGAAAGGAATCCAGGTTTGGCTGGAGAAAGCCCTCACTCTGGAAGGAACATGAACAGTGAATCAGGAATGGATAAACAAGGAAAGCTACTGCAAGGGGGCAGGAAACTGATTTTTACCCATAACGTCGACGAGTCGGTGCGGCTTCCTTCCGCTTCGTCTCCAAAGGGTGTTTACCGTGGTCACATTGCCTGTCATTGATGAAAATACAGACGAGGTTGAGCTGGAAGTTGGGAAATGGAAAGTTTGCAAGTCAAACTGTTCAATTGGAGTTGAAGATGATGGCCTGCGTAGGGTCATATTTATGGAGCCGTGGCTTGCACCCTAGAAAGCCAAGCGTCGGGGTAGGGTTTTTCATGTTTTATGGGTCGTTGTTGGGCCAGGCCAGAATTTTGCTGACCTGAGGAGATCGTGGCTCTAGAGTCAGAAAGCCGATAGGATTCGGCTAAAGACTGTTGCCGCATGAAAGGTTCAGTTTTGGTTGATCGTTTGGAAACTCATATTACCGATTGATACCAAAAGTAGTAAGTTTGGCAAATGATCTTCGAATGAGAAAGATCATATTTTGTTCCAGGCAATGGAGTTTTAATGAGAAGTCTTCAAGAAAGGAACAATCCTTAAGAGGTACTATCCTAACATCGTCATAGATTGGAAAATTGAAAAGGATCCGAAACACTAGATCTGAGAATAGCCGATTACAACAATCGCCTGCAAAACAGAGATGACTGACATGATTGTCAGCAGTAAGCCGATGCAATATACATCACCTTTAGAGCAAAAATAGAAGTCAGTGATTAATGCACGAAGCAAAACACGCATTGATCTCGAAGGATCAGTCACAGATTGAAGGACTTTTATTTACAAGAAGAGGGTACAAGATTACAATAAAAAATCAGTTCGTCCACTCTTCCTTCATATCATCCACAGAATGTGCTACTCTATATTCTAGCCCCCGCTCATAGATATCGAATCTGCGATAATCGGCGCCGGAGTGAATCCGTACAGCGTTGAAAGCAAGCGTTGCGCCGTATCCCATACCAGCCCTGGAGATATCGGGGAGGATTCAGTTAACCTCGTTCACCAGATCCAAGGATGTCGTACCCACCGCATTGGCCGTGACGGCAAGTTTAGCAACGGCAATTTCAAGAGCATGGAGTTTTGCCCCAGAGCTGAAAGGGAGAAGAGTGAGTAAAAGCAAGAGGGGGAAGCAAAAATAGAAATGATGAAAATATTCACCGGCGGCCTGATTCCGAGCGACGTCATGCTCCCAGGAGACTTGAGAAATCTCCTGATTCTTCTCCTCCAGATCAAGCTGAAGATCTATGATCTGTTGAGTCAAGTCTTTGGAGAAATCATCATCGACCCTCCTGAACAAAAGTAACGAGGTGAGAACGGATGTCTCATTCTGAGACAAAGTAGAAGAGAGCAACCTCTTCTTGGAAGTGCTGGAGACGCCAAGCTCGGAGCTATGTTTGCTCGCCACGGAAGACATCTTCTGGATTGGATTAGGTGATGATAGGAGGAAGAAGGGTTTTCTTGGTTTTGAGATTGAAACAGGGGGGCTTGAGGGAGTAAGCCGAAACGAGGTGAAGGGTGACTTAAAAAGACCCCAAAGGGTTCATTGGGAAATGAATCAGTAGGTAAGGCAATTATGGCACGCGAAATTTCCACAAGGGTAGATGCTTCCAGAGGTTCCACGTCAATAGTTCGGGAGAAAGGAATTTTGGAATAAATATTTATCCCAAAATTAGGGGGCATGTGTTTACACACCAAAATTTGGATTAAGAAGGAGATGGACCGAATTTTACTAGAGATGGCTGCGATTTGAGGAATCGGCAGAATCAAGGAAGATCGGTTGATCGGGTGGACCAAGAAAATGACAAGTGGACCCAACCGACAGTGAGATGGGCATTCGGTAAACGACCAAGCGATTGGTTAGTTCTCGGAGTTTCGGCAAGTGTTTGTGCGGTCGGCTATCTTGTAAGGCAATGACTCTATTCGGAAAGCAAATACGGCAAGTGAAGCCGGCTTGCACGAGAAGACACATGATAATGGAAAACACCAAGAAGAAAATAGGAATAAGACTCATATTTTCCAAGTTTTCATTATGTAAGTCGTAATCTTCCAGGACTCGTATTTCACCCAAGGTATAAATATAAACCCCCGACCATTGTAAAACTGTTCACAACCATATCAATACAAATCGGCCCCGTGCCATCTTCGAGTCCTTTGTCGTGTCATCGAGTTCTTCGAGAGGAACCTTCGATCCATCGACTTCCGTCTAGTATCATGCGGTGGATTTCGATGTGATGCAAGTAGTCTTGTTTGTTTACAAAGATCGTGCGGCGGATCAATGTCGACAATCAAGAAGTCTTTGCTTATGCTATGCTTATGAGTAAATACCGTGCGGCAGGCGTTTGCTTGATATGTTTAGCAGGAGCGAGATAGTTATCAGCTCTATTAGATTTGGCAAGATCTAGTAGATTCATTAAGTTACCATGTGTGCATGATTTATTTAATTAGTTTTGCAACACACTTTTGCCCAATCTAGATTGACTTTGTTCGGCCTTGCTCTACAAGTTCTTTTTTACTTGTTTTTCCAATAATCACATAACCATGATGGCCGAATTAATTTGTAATCTAGATTGTTACGTGTTGCGGGTTCATACATGTCAATTACGCTTAAGCTTTGATAAAACTAGGTATCATGCGGCAGATGCAGGTTTTAGATTGGTTTGATCGTTTTTTGTTTGCATGTTTCTTCTTCATGGACCCCAACTCGGCTGGTTTGGGAGCTTGGTTACACGTTATTTTATAATCTATCTCTTGTTCAAGCATGTCTTTTTACATATGTGCATTCGACAACCAATTGTTTACATATGTTCATGTTTAGAGTTAGCCGAATGATCTTTAAAACTTGTTGACAGATAGCTTCTATAGCTATATGTCGTTGTGAGTGGCTTCAGGGCCGTAAATATGGAACTGTCTGGTCTCATCCGGCATGTTCCAGTTTTATTCTCACAGTTTTATCCCTTGTTGGTTTTCAGGTCAAACCGACTGGCACGTCTCCGGATTTCAAACCGTCCGGGCACCCGATTGAAGCCACGCTTTTCGGCTTGCTGTGTGTGAGGCACGGTGCGACGCATTTTGTGCCAACAGGAGCATATTAGATAGAGCAGAATCACATCCTAAAGATTATATACATGAAGCTCAGAAAATAAAGATGAAATGCAAAGACTACCTTAACAAAAATGAAAAATAAACGAAAGAAGAGAGTCTGTCTATGATACAATATCCAAAATGTTACCCCCAACTAAAATGGGAAACACACACCAAGCTCACCTCTCAACCTAGCAAAAGTTGATTGGTCCAAAGGCTTGGTAAAAATATCTGCCAACTGATGATGAGTATCGACATGGCGAAGGTCGATATCACCCTTCTCATAATGGTCTCACAAGAAATGAAAGCGCACATCAATGTGTTTGGTCTGAGAATGCAGCACGGGGTTCTTAGCAACGCTAATAGCACTCGTGCTTTCACAAAGCAAGGGAACACGAGAAAAGCTCAGATCAAAATCACGCAAAGTGGCCATCATCCAAAGCAACTGGGAACAGCAGCTAGCCGCAACAACATACTCAGCCTCTGTGGTAGACTGAGCGACGCTAGACTGCTTGCGAGAAGACCAAGATACAAGAGAAGAACCAATAAACTGACAAGTCCCAGAAGTGGACTTGCGATCAAGTCGGCAACCAGCAAAGTCGGCATCAGAATAACCGCAAAGGGAGAGAATGGAGGAAGCAGAATACCAAATCCCAAACTCTGGAGTGAAGCATAAGTACCTCATAATGCGCTTACTGCCTGACGGTGCGAGGTGCGTGGCGACGACTGAAATCGCGCGCAAAGACACCGCGAACTGGATGTCCGGGCGTGTCGCCATCAGGTACAGCAGCGATCCGATCATACTCTAGTACTCCTTCTGGTCCACAGCTTCTCCATCCACATCCGCATCCAGGGTCGTCGTGGTCGACATGGGTGTTTGAAGAGGCTTGGACTCACCCATATCGAACTTCTTCAGGATGTCCTTGGTATACTTGCTCTGGTGCACAAACGTCCCCTCTCGGGATTGCCTGATTTGCAACCTGAGGAAAAATGTCAACTCGCCCATCATGCTCATCTCAAATTCCCTGCTCATTGTATCTGCAAACTTGGCAACCAAAGCATGAGAAGAACCACCAAAGATGATATCATCCACGTAAATCTGAACCAACAAAGTGTGTGTCATTGCCTTGCTTGAGGAGAAAAAAGGTTTATCCACACATCCCATTTTAAAACCCTTAGTAAGCAAAAAAGTTTTCAACTATCAAACCAGGCTCTAGGGGCTTGTTTCGAACCATATAAAGCTTTGTGAAGTTAAAAAACTTGGTTTGGAAACTTGGGATTTTTGAAACCGGGGGTTGTTTCACATACACCTCTTCTTCTATGTAGCCGTTTAAGAAGGCACTCTTGACATCCATTTGAAAAAGTTTAAACCCTTTGGATGCAGCAAAAGCCAAGAGTATTCTAATCGCCTCTAAACGAGCTACAGGAGCAAAAGTCTCCTCATAGTCTATCCCCTCCTTCTGACTATACCCCTGGGCTACAAGTCTGGCCTTAACTTGTTCCTCACAATATGGCCATCCTCTCCTTGTTTGTTTTTGAAAACCTATTTTGTACCAATAGGGTGACACTCAGGAGGAGGTGGAACCAAAACCCAAACCCGATTTCTTTCAAAATTTTCTAACTCCTCATGCATGGCATTGACCCAATCCGGATCAGATAAAGCATGTCCAACATCTCGGGGTTCAAAATCAGCAACAAATGCAGAATGAGCAAAGTGAGAGATTTGTTGTGACCTTGACCGAGTGATGCGTTCGTTGATGCCGCTAATCATCTGTTGAGGTGGGTGTTGGCGCTGAATGTGTCGTGGCGCCTCCCGAGCTGAAGAAATCTCCCCCTCAATAGCAGCTGGTGCCTCCTCGGGTACAAAAGGGACAGCCCGAGGTGGTGGATCCCACGGCCCCCAAGTAGTCAACGACGAAGGGTTGGGGCCGTGAGTCGTCGTAGTAGAAGCCGACGCTTGCGGCACAACAGGTGGAGGTGGTGCTGGATCATCCATCCCTTCAGCACCCTCGTCCTCATCATCAAAAAGAGGCTCACCAACCTCATGATCACCTGCACGCTCAAAACGAGAAGAAGGACAAACCATGGTCTCGTCGAAGGTGACATCGATGTCTCCATGACTCGGTTAGTATCAGGTTAAGTACACGATATGCGTGAGTATGAGTGCCATAACCCAAAAATACACCGTCAGAAGTGCGAGACTCAAATTTGTCCAGGTTGCCTTTCTTAAGTATAAAACAGTGGCAACCAAAAACTCTAAAATAACTCACTTTGGGCTGTTTTCCAAAACGCAACTCATAAGAAGTCTTTTTCAAGAAAGCTCGGAGAAAAATGCGATTGGAAATATAGCATGCAGTGTTCATAGCTTCGGCCCAATATCGCCTAGGAGTCCTATGCTCATCGAGCATCGTCCTGACCATCTCTACAAGGGTCCGATTCTTCCTCTCTACAACACCATTTTGTGGCGGTGTGTAGGGGGAAGAAAACTGATTCTCCAAACCCAAAGAGTTAAAAAACTTCTCAAAATCCGAGTTCTTAAACTCGGAACCATTATCACTTCTAATAGCTCGCATCGAGTTCATAGGGAACTCGTTCTGAAGACGCAAAATCAGATTACGAGCAAAAGAGAAAGTCTCAGTTTTCTTAGCTAAAAAGAAAACCCACGAATATCTTGAAAAGTCATCCACAACAACAAGCACATACCACTTCCCACCAACCGAGCTCACCCGAGCCGGACCAACAAGGTCCATATGCAAAAGCTCTTCAGGGCGCTTAGTCATGACCTGAGTCACTGGATGGTGGGGAGCGGCAACCATCTTCCCATGTCTACAAGAATGGCAAACAAGATCCTTCTCCATGGATATCTTGGGCAATCCTCGGATTAGGCCAAGTGAACTAAGCCTTGCAAGCAAGTCGAAGCTCAAGTGACCAAGTCTCCTATGCCACTTCCAAAGATCAGAGGAGGAAGGACCAGCCAAAAGACAACGAGAAATGCCAAAAGACTCCGAGAAATTCGCACGAAAGATTTTCCCAAAGGGCGAAATCAAACATACAAGATTGCCCTGAGGATCCAAAATATGACTGAGATTTGGCTTAAAATGAATCTCATAGTCATCATCGAAAAGTTGCGAAACAGAAAGAAGGTTAAAATGCAAGTTAGAAACAAGAGCAACATCACGCAACACAAAGTGCTCATTAACTCGCACAGACCCACGAGACAACACCTTACCTTTGCTATTGTCGCCGAAGGTGATAAACTCCTTTCTGGCAACAGGACTAAGACTGGAGAACCACTTGGCGTTTCCGGCCATGTGCCTCGAGCAACCGGAATCCACCAACCAAATGTCCTCCAATCGTTTTACCTACATCAATAAAAATACATAGGGTGAGCATACGGTCCAACACTGGGGTAAGTAAAATGGGAATTATACCAGTGTTGGGCCGGCTGCTCAAAAGAACGGTTAGTAGAAAAACCATTCCTAGCACCGCTACGGGGAAAGCGATCACCACACACAAGAAAACGTGGTCCGCTAAGGGAGGAGCGTCCATCACGATACTCAAAACGCGGTGGGGGGTAATGCTCAACTACAAAGCCACCGCCACGGGGTCCATAGCCCACAACTGCAGGCTCCCGCCGGGCACGACCTCCTCGCGGCCTAGGCCTAGGAACTTGAGGCACTGGACCTCTAGGCCTAGCAGCCCGCCTTTGAACATTTGGCACACGTACATCATGGAAAGGATGGTACATGTCCATGTTGTTCATCTCCTTTGTACGACGCTCCTCTCTCTTGCGCCGAAAGAAAAAATCCCTCAAGTGTCCATCTCTCCCACAGTGCTCACAATGGTACCTCACCGCTCTCATAGGGGGTTGTTGGTACTCACGGTAGTGGGTGTGGATCACTTTGCCTTTCTGTGGCATAAGCTCCTCTTGGATAGGTGGCATGGTGTCTAGCTTGTTCTTGAGATGGTTTGGTTTTGGAGCCCATGTCTGTTTCTTGGGTGGAGCTCTCGGAGGTTCAACAAACACACCATCCTTAGTGTTACGCTTGAGAGGCTCTTTGGGTGCAATCTTGGTAAGCTTGGGAGTAGTGGTGGAGTTGGGCTTCTCACACGGGTTAAGACCACTCGACTCTCCAATCTTGCCAAAAGATGAAGCACACTCAACACCCTGAGCAAAACCTACACCTACCTCCAGCAACACGCTTGAATTGGGCAATCATCATCCCAAGCTGCGGCTCACCACAAGACACCCATGACAAGATGGTCTGAAGGTATGTGTTTTCTTCCTCGGTTTGCATCTTGTCATGCTTCACATTAGCAATCTCCATCTCCAAACCCTCACACAAAGCACACCTAGTCACACAAGTGCTATCCGAGCTGGCCTTCTCAATAGACACAATCTTGGCATTCTTTTCTGCCAACTCGGATTGCAAGCCTGCACAAGACTTGCACGCACCTAGCACTGAGGATCTAGCTCTAAGCTCATCCACCTCTCCAACCAAAGCAACATACTTACCCCTCAAAGTGAGAAGGTCAGTAATGTGCTTGGAGCACATCTCACACTGATCATCCTCAGACACAACAACGGTGGACTTGACAGATTCAAGTTCCTTCACTGTATCCTCCCACTTCTGCCTAAACTCCTTCCGCTCTCTAGCAGCACGCCTAAGCAGTTTATCTTGACTCAGAAGGGCGGCAGTAAGTTTCTCGACCTTAGCAGAAAGCTCGTCGGGGGTCTGAGATACCTGGGAGGTGTCGTCGTCGTCGTCGTCGTTCCGAGGGGTCTCCTCCAGCTGGCTGTCGACCTCCTTACCGAGGGCCATGGTGCAAAAACCCTCATTGTCGGCGAAGAAGCAGAGGCCATTCAGCTTGTCCTCGATCCTCTTCTTCTTCTCGGACTCGTCGTCGCTTGAGGAAGCGGAGTCGTCATCCGAGTCGTCGACGTCGCTGAGCATGGCGAAGAAAGCACGCTGCTCAGCCTGGGCCTTCTCCAAGTACTTCTTCTTGATGTACTCCTTGTTGAAGCCGCCCCTTCGCTTGTGCTTCGCGAGGACGTACTTCTCCTTGCGCTTGCCGAAGTCGTACTTGTGCCCATGATCGCCCTTCCCAAATGCTTGCTTGTTCTTCTTGGGACAGTTTGCGATGAAGTGGTCGGGGTCGCCGCACTCAAAGCATCGAGAGCGTCCTCCTCCGCGGCGACGATTCATGCGGTTGTTCTGGAACCGTGAGAATCGATTGGCGAGCAAAGCCAGCTCGTTATCCCCCATGAACTCCAGCTGCTCCTCTGTGACAGAAAGAAGAGAAGAAAGTGCAAATCCTTCAGAGGGGTTAGCAGAAGAGCCAGAAAGTAAAGCCATCGACGGGCCAGAAGGATTTTCATAAGAAGCCCTTGCCATGGCATCAATCTCACTGGACTTGAGCTTACTGAAGAGCTCGTCGCACGTGAGGGTCTCATAGTTAGGCGATTCGATGATCGCCTGAACCTTGGAATCCCACACCGACCGATCGAGAGTGTGTAAAAGCTTCAAAGCCCTCTCATGATCGTCGAAAGGCGACAACTCCTTGTTAGCCCTCATCTTGTTGACAATCACCTGAAAGCGAGCGAATAAACTCTTTATGCTCTTGTCAGGCATGTGTCGAAAGTTCTCATACTCTTGCTTGTGCAACTCATAGAGACGGGTTTTGACTTGAGTGGTTCCCTCATGGAAACGCATGAGGGTAGCCCAAATCTCACGAGCCGTAGCGAGGTGAGAAACGTGATCAAACTCTGTCATGCTCAAACATGAGAAAAGAGCATTACAGGCTCGGCTATTGGCATCGTGCTCATTGATCTGATGCTGAGTAGCACGAGCAGCCAAGACCACGTAATCTATAGAGTTGCAAATATCCCAAATGGAAGCACCCAAACTCTGAAGATAGGCCGACATGCATATCTTCCAATACGCATAGTTCGTCCTATCAAAGAACGGCGGTTTGCCCACGCCGCGATCCATGTCGCCTTCTGTGGATCTGGAAACGGCTAAGGTGGAAGATCCTTAACCTGCTCCGATACCAATTGAAGAACTGAAAGTGCTACCAGAAAGCGACCAGAGGGGGGTGAATGGAAGCTTCAAAATTTCTTTTCAGAAACTTATAGCCACTGTCCCAGAGAATCAACCCCAAGAGCAAACCTAGAGCTTGTGAGTGTCCATGATCCTAGATGTAGGGTGGAAGCTTTTGAGAAGCACAGCGAGACACTCCACAACTCTAGAAACCCAATGAAAAAGCCAGAAATCAAAACCGACAATGGACGAACGAATCACGGATGAAAACGTGCAAACTGCACTTGACCGGACTATGGCCAGCGTCCGGTCAGAGGGCACCGGACGCGTCCGGTCAGGCAAAAACACTTCTGGACCCTTACTGTTTCTGACTGGACTCACTAGAGAGGAGCGTCCGGTCACATGCTCAGCGGCCGATCGATTCAAACAAAGACCGTGAACAGTGAGAAGGGTGTGTCCGGTCGTGAGTAGAACGAGCGTCTGGTCAATAGAAGAAGAGCGTCCGATCGAGTCAACAGAAATCAAACAGATCAAACCTTCAACGAACGGACTCTGGACCGAGCGTCCGGTCACCCCGATGCAAGCGTTCGGTCACCCCGATATCCCACTGCTCATCCACCGATTCGACTCGATCTCACCCAAAACGAAACTTCTAGGGTTCAAACTTGGTGAGAGGAATCACAAGGAGGATAGTGAGCTACTCCTAGGAGATCATGGCTCGAACCTATCTTCAAGTCGATGAATCGAAGAAATACGAGGAGAGGAGAGAAAAAGTTGATCCAAAACGAAAACCGATTGATCTACTTGTTCACGAGGTTTGAGTTAAATTCCTTCGGTGAAAGTGATCACCTCACTGCAAAGAACAAGTTGATTCAAATGTTTTTGCAAACGGAGCAACGTAGAGAGAGAACGATCAACGAGAAAATCGTGGAGAAAACGAAGAACGCGAAGAACAAGTTCAAAACGTGAATCGAACCACGAATTGCCAGCCGAAATTCATCCCCACGAGGAGACAACAAGATTACGGTCTCGTTTCCTCAAAAAGCATATACATAGAGGTATTGTTCACCGTCTTTGCGGATCTCAGTAGCTACAGCAGGGATGTGGGAGAGTAGGAAACCCTAGAGAGAAAATAGCAATAACTAAGATAGTTTGGGAGGTGGGTGTTTCCCTCTACTTATACTAATTCTAGTTCCCACTCTACCCCTACTTAATTACAGAGCGAAGCAGCTAAACCCTAGGGTTATTTTGGACCAACTCGAGGAAGATGCTGATCCAACGGCCACGTCCGCACAACTGGTAGCGTTGCCTCGACGCAACCTCACCGATTGCCGCCACGTGCCGCCACCGCTCTGCTTGTCCTTTTTCCGGACCTCGCCCCCGGTTTTGAGGCCCAAACTGGGAAACCAGCCTTCACGATCAACCCCCGGTTTTGAGGCCCAAACCGGGAAACCAGCCATCCATCACCTGAGTTTTGTGGCCCAAACTCAGAAACCCATCAGCGCCCAGGTTTTGAGGCCTAAACCTGGAAACCGTCCTCAGCCTGAGTTTTGTGGCCCAAACTCAGAATTCGGCCGCACCCAGGTTTTGTGGCCCAAACCTGGAAACCGTCCACCGGTGGTTTTTCTATGGCTGAACCACCAAACCGAGCCGTAGAGGGGATGCACCGCCCGTGCACCCCGTCCACCGACACGTGTCCCCAGGTCCTCGACCGAGCAACACCATGTCCCGCAAGTCTTCGCTCGTCGTTGTCCCAGGCTGTCAGCCACCACAGCTGATCCTCAGGCCACCGGTCCCTCAGTCCAAGCCTCACGTCCACCCTTCGGCGCTCCCGGTCCATCGACACGGCACGTCTCTACTTGACCTTCACCTTGCCTTTGATCACTGTATCCGTGCTCGACACCTGCACAACACAAGCCAAAGAACATGCGCATCAAACCAGTTGACAATCACTCATCACTCGAGACTCGGCATACACCCATGTATCCACAAAGACAACGGTCGTTTTATTGGATACGTAGAGGAACACATGTGGACTCATATATCTGGCTTGACTAGGCTTCCCTATTTCAAAGACCTTCTTTGTCCGCACTACATCGATGTAATGCACACAGAAAAGAATATCGTCGAGGCACTCTTTGCAACACTCATGAACACGGAAAAGTCAAAGGACAACATTAAGGCTAGACTGGACCTGCAAGAGATGTGTGATAGACCAAATCTAGTGATGAGGACTCCTACTGCCAGCAAGAAATGGAGGAGAGGTTCGGCCGATTACATACTGAAAAGATATCATAGGAAGAAAGTACTGCAGTGGATTAAGGGGATAATGTTCCCTGATGGGTATGCGGCGAATCTGAGGAGGGGAGTGAACTTGTCTACTATGCGAGTGTTAGGGATGAAGAGTCATGACTACCACATATGGATTCAGCGGCTCCTTCCTGCGATGACCCGGGGATACCTCCCCGAGCATGTGTGGCGTGTGCTAGCAGAGTTGAGCTATTTCTTTCGCCAGCTTTGTGCCAAGGAGCTATCTCGTGACGTGATTACTAACCTAGAGGAAGTGGCACCTATGTTTCTATGCAAGTTGGAGATGATCTTTCCCCCTGGCTTCTTCCTGCCGATGCAACATCTAATTTTACACCTACCATATGAGGTACGGATGGGGGGCCCGTGCAGGGCCATTGGTGCTTTCCAATCGAGAGATGTCTAAAGATTCTGTGGAAAAAGTGTAGAAATAAAGCCAAAATAGAGGCTTCCGTGGCAGAGGCATTCATTCTGGAGGAGGTGTCGCACTTCACAACGACATACTATAAGGACAGCCTTCCTAGCGTGCACAATCCACCCTCTCGTTACAACATCGACGAGAGTTCATCGAGTCTCAGCCTTTTCAAAGGGCAACTCGGAAGAGCAAGCGCATCAAAGATCAAGATGTTGCGGCATGACGAGTGGCGCACAATCACGATGTATGTGTTGTTGAACCTTGATGAAGTGACTCCTTATGTGCAGTAAGTTCTCAATGAGCTTGTTACATACGCCGTCAGTATCAACCACCTATCGATCCGACCCCCTTGTCTCTTGTTTTTTCAGAAAATTTATTACTAAACAATGGAGAGGCTCAAGGGATCCTTCCCATGAAGAACAAGACCATCTTCTCAAAAATGGTGACCCCGATTTCATTTCATGGTTCAGTACAAAGGTACCGGCCAACTTAACTCTCTCGTATTTCATTTCATGGTTCATTTCATGTAACGATCTATTCGGCCTCAACTTGCAGGCCCACACGGATGCGGAAATGAGTGATGAGTTGAAACAGGTCGCCAGTGGCTTCGATCGCAGGGTCAAGTCATTCACCGTTTATGATGTGAATGGCTATCGCTTTCACACAAGAAGCTACGAGCAGAGTCGGGCCAATTGAAAGACCACGAATACCGGAGTTCGTACGCCCGGCACCGATGAGTGCGACTACTACAACATAGTCGAAGAAATATACGAGCTCACCTATCCGGGTCCGAAAGCTCTTAATCTGGTGGTATTAAAATGCCATTGGTTCGATCCTGATGTCACAAGAAGAGCCCCTGAGATTGGGCTAGTTGAAATACGACAGGATTCCGTCTATAAAGGAGACGATGTCTATATTGTGGCTCAACAGGCCACCTAAGTTTATTATCTCCCATGTGCGTGTCAAGAAGTCGAGAATCTTGTGGGGTGGTACCTCGTGCAGTTGGTATCGCCACGCGGCAAAGCGCCTCTCCCAAATGATGATGACTACATCTTTGACCCAAACACATATAGCGGAGAGTTCTTTCAACCTGAGGGCCTAGAAGGAAGGTTTGACATTGACATTTTTACGCTGATGGACTTGGAAGAAGACAATGACATTGATGAGGACGAGGGTATTGAGGTGCAGAATGCCAAGGACTTAAGAATGCTTGAGCGGTTCTAGTTAGGAGCTGACGCGGGTGATGACGACGATGGAGACGAGAACGAGGCATTAGAGTACGATAATATGGATAGTGATGACGACACATGAGTGCCACGAGCCACTGCCGATCGTGGAGATAATTTCTAATTCATGTAATACTTACTATATTATTATTATTATTATTATTTTGCAATTATATCTCTTTATAAGTACTTACCGTTTATTTATGCTAATTGGTTTCATCTTTGTAATTGCAGGCACTCGACAAAATGTCGGGCGGAAGGCGGTCACAGCGGCAGGGGTTCTCCGCCTATCGGAGGGCTACTGAGGACCCCGAGGACCTAGCAGAGGCGTCAGCTCCACAGGCGAGGACCGGTCGCCCCCGCGGGCGTCCTAGGAGGGAGAGGACTCCTCCTCGAGAGCCGACGCCCGAGGAGACCCCCGACGCGACCCCTGACGAGGCAGGGCACGGCGACACTACCTCTTCGGACGATGAGGTGGCCCTGCCGGCAGCTGGAGGTTCCACTTCCTCTGGTTCGAGGGCAGTCTACCTACACGGGCCCTCGCAGCTCCCGCAGCAACCTCTCCCAGTTGGCCGCCATCCGGTGATTCGACCCGTTGGCCACATGTAAGTAACCATTGATGTTATCACTACTTGTTCATATGACATGTTGAAAATCGAACTTCAGACTAACAATTGTTCTTAATGACTTGTGCACTCAATGGAAGCTTGTGAGCGGAGGGGGCAAGGTTCGCCATATCAATGGCACCATGACTCTTCTGATTAGGAGGCACTTCCCTGGGAACATCACCTATGTCGGGGTTGTCGGCCCGCCCTGGACGTGGGAACACTTTGGTGCTGTCCTGCTCGGCAACAACGGGACCCTTCTAGGCCGGATTAAGGCCGACTTCTGGGTAAGTCTTCATCACACAACATTTCTCAATACTACGCATTCGTTGGAATAATTAGAGGGTACCCTATGTCTGTATGTAGCTTTACTGGACGTGCGAACAGGGGAGAGAGGCCGAGGCGGACCGAGTGTTGGACAGAATTGCCAAGTCCCGACTTGCGGACATGTACCACGAGGCGCGGATCCAATGCATCATCTACGCCTACGCCGACTTGTGGGGTGAGAAGGTCACAAAGGCGCAGGCCAGGGAGAAGATGCGTGAGAGGGCGACCGACCTCACCAGGGAGCAGTACGAGCAGGTAAGTAGGCGTGAAGAATATTTAGGCTTCAATTGATCTTCTGACATATTACATAATTGACTTGATGTCATACAGTTCTGTCCTGCTTGGTGCCAAAAGTTCATGAATTGTTGGAAGGCCATCGTGGATAGGTGGCTTTCGGACGAGTGGGCTGAGAGGCACAGTGTGCGCCGGGACTACCGCCTGCAGATGGCTGGGGTGCCACACCACCAAGGCAACCTTAGCCTCGACGCCTATGCTGAGAGATGGGTACGCTCTACTGATTAATTTTTTAATTCTAACGCTCAATACTCATTACTTGCAATCAACTCTGTGTCTTTCTTGCAGTCCCAGTCGCATGGTGGCGCGGAATGTAACTCGTTCGTGGCGTACCACCTTGCCCACAAAGGCAAGGAGACCGCGCCGGAGACCCAGTACAACCCGGAGGACGGGTCCGACTCGTTCACCAACTCGGCAGCCTACACCAAGTTGAACAGTTACACGGTGGCGGCTCGCGAGCGCTATGGGGCGGACTACGATCCGACCTCTCAGCCCCTGGACACGAACCTGCTGATGAGGCTGGGAGGAGAAAGGCAGCACAGTCACCTGTATATGGCCAGCAGCACAGTCTCCTCGGACTCTGTCCCCAACCTCGCCGAGATTCGGGCTAGGAGTACGAGCTCCTCCATGCCATACGGCCAAGGCAGCAGACCATGGCGCAGCTTCAGGTTAGTACAGTTCAATTTATCGTCCATTACTCAACTTTCTTTTGCATTGTTTAATCCTTGCGGGACAAATATTGCAGGCCCAGATGCATGAGGAGATGTAGAGGTTCTAGGCCCAACTGCAGGTTCAGGACGAGGCTCGGCAGGAGGCCCATCGCCGCGAGATGGAGGCCGCCCAAATGCGGGAGGCGCAGAGGTCGGCGGAGATAGCTCGCTTCTTTGGGAGTCTCAACATCTCAGGTGTGGTCGTGCCTCTCTCGCTGCTCAATCAGTATTTGCCGCCGCCGCCGCAGCCGCCTCATAGTCCTATTGGGACTCCGGTGAGTATATATATAGTTGTTTATTGCTTTCACTTCTTCGGTCGTACTAACGACATCGCTTCTTCGTGCAGGTGCAGTCGCACGGTTCGGCGGCGCCGACCCCTCCGGGTGGCCCTTCACCACAGTCCGGGTGTCCGGCTCCAGGAGGCCCTCCTCGTCTGCCGTACTACGTGTGGCCTAGCGTTCCTCTCAGCCCGGGTACTCCGGGTGGTCTCTTGGAGCCGCTGTGCCGCCGCCCCAGTGGCAAGGTCCTCCACCGGCCGGCTCTTCGCAAAGGTGGGGGCAGTGGGGGCAAGGTGAGAGCTCTTCAGGCACTGGGGGCGAAGGTGAGTAGTGATCGGCTTATGTGTTGGACTTATGGATTATGGACTATGTGTATGTTGTTGAACACTTTTGGTTGAACTTGAACTTGTGATGGAGGATGGACGGAATTGTGTGATATGTATGGATTATGCGATGGATTTATGTTGTTTTACGATGGATGGACATGAATGTGATAAATATTATGATTTGTGTGATGAAATATGGATATGAATGTGATATATATTGTGTTCTGTGTGATGGAATATGGATATGTAATATATATATATTGTTTTGTGTGACAAAAATAAAAAAAGCAAAAAAAAGAAAAAATTTCTTAGCTTTGTCGAGTGCTACACTCGACAAAGATGCCATGACACTCGGCAAAGCTGGGCAAAATTAACCCAGTTCTGCCTCTTTTCCGAGTGCTGGCCGACGTGGCACTCGGCAAATATTTTTTTAAAAAAATAAACAGGTTTTCTTTGCCGAGTGCCGCCGACGTGGTACTCGGCAACGAATTTTTTTAAAAAAAAGAAAAAAAAATCCTTTGCCGAGTGTCTGCCACATCAGCACTCAGCAAAGCCGTCAAGTTGACGGTCGCTGTTTTCTTTGCCGAGTGCTGACTTGGCACTCGGAAAGGCTTTGCCGGCAAAGAAACCTTTGCCGACCATTTCTTTGCCGACTAAACTTTGCCGAGTGCCGCACTCGGCAAAGCCTTTGTCAAGTGCAAAAGAGTCTTTGACGAGTGCTGCTGCCGATACTCGGCAAAGTCGGTGTACCCTGTAGTGTATATTGTTATTAGAAAGAGCTGCATTATTCTTTTTTTTGTAGACACAGCCACACCGTTTATATATACGGCGACGATAGATGGGCAACTCAACAAAATTTGAATAGAAACTCATTTAGTCAACTATAAATACTACAATAGCTAAGTTGGTGGCATAGAAATGTGATACCATAATCATAGAAAATTTAAGTTTTTTACTTTTCCTCTATAATTTTAAATAGATATAACTTTCAACAAGTACACTACTAGAGAACATACCTTTGATTGATCTATCAACTGAAGCTTTAGTCTCGACAAAAATTGCGTCCGGGACTAAGACTTTTAGTCCCGGTTGGTAACACCAACCGCGACTAAAGGTCACCTTTGACCGGTTGGTATTACCACTGGGCTAAAAGTGACCTTTTAGTCCCGGGTGGTGTTACCAACCGGGACTAAAGGACTTTTTAAGTCCAGTCTGGTCTCCTTCATGAGTGAATTCAAAAGAAAACGTCCAGAACATATCATGTGGGTTGTGTAGCTGAGTTGGTAAGTGAGTTTGCGCGAGGCGAGAGGTTCTGAGTTCGAATCTCATATATGCACATTAATAGAAAACCAAATAGTTTTTGTTGTAGCCATCATTGTCATTCAATCGTTAAACTCTCTTTTCCTATAATTGTTTGATGTTACAAAGACTTGTTTGGACAGTTTATGAAAATAGAATAGAATGATATATATGTTCTATTCTTGCATTGTAGGATTTGTTCTCGATGAAAACGATTCACACAACTCTTTCCTAAAAAGTGTACTTTCTGAATTCAAAAGTTTTTTAAAAATTCAGCACTCTATGGCAAAAATTGTTTCTCTCAATTTGATGACCCGCTGAAGATTTATTGTGAAGAAATTAATCGAATTAGATTTGCATGCATGTGCAGTGGGAGCATTTTATAACCTTGTCACAGAGGTTTTCTATGCTCGATGAAGAAGAAATTTACGATAGCATACCCCAATTTCTATACTTTGAGCGATGACGCTATAGGTATACAATGGTGCTACGGGTAAACCGTTAAAAAAAATTCACTGTGAATGGCGCTACGGTAAACCGTTAAAAAAAATTCACTGTGGATAGCATACACCATCATGAATATTCTCGTTTTGCAGTAGTGGTGCCACCCAAACCATAGTCGCGCACTGTGAATGGCGACAAGTAACTTGCAGGCCCGTAGATTAACAAGAGCAATGGGCAGCTGTTTAGGGCCTCTAAAATCTAAGGGCCTCCAAATTTACAGCAAATACTATTATTTCAAATAGAAAAATAAATTGCTCATATCCAAAAAGGACTTACAAGTTGCAATTCCTTTTTGTTAATGGATGAACTCACCATCGTAAGGTACAAATTAAAGGCCACGTCCACCAGCTTGCTTGGCAACTTTCTCCTTATTACATTGCTTTCTCATACCATACTACTATGCTAGCTGCTAGGAGATGCTAATTTGTTAGTTGAGTACTACTTTACACTCTTTTGACATTGATATTCTGTTCTTAGTGGTGTAAGACCTATATATATATTTCTGAAGCTTTATAATTAAGTGAAAATATGATTTGATTTTATCGTATTTTAGGACACCATTATGTATTTTATTCAGGGACCTCCAATCATAGGTAGAGCCTGGTAACTTGGCTCCAAGACTTGGTGTCTAGTTGAGTATGGCGCATGCAAAGGATGAACGTGAATGTAGGTCGTTGTAGTCATAGGACAATCTAAATTTCCTTGAACCATCAAATTAACAGTCTTACAGAGAGTGGTTTGGTCTTTACAAAGAACATAGATGGACAAAAGTAAAAGATCCAGCTTGTTCCCACATCCAAAACCCTCCCTCCATTTCATTAATTAATAACCAGCTTTCTACTGTCTCCCATCCCTTTTAGATAAGGCTAACTCGATGCTAGAGCCTATACACAATGACTAATTAGTGGCCGTTCCTATATATCTGTGCCTTTTATTTGCATATGGTTGTTTTTCTGCCAGCTTCCTGATCCACTCAACCAACGATGGTTCAAGATCCAGTAGTGTAGTTTGTGGTGAATTTTCCTGGAGGATTTGAATTCAAGAAAGTACTTAGCAGTTATTTGTTAGAAGGATGAAGAAAACAACACTTTTTTATAATGAGATGGAATCCAGACCTGGTAAGCTTTCAATAGATTTCTCCACTTGTCCTGAGCCATGAAACATATTTTAGATTATGATACATATTAGCCAACATCTCAGAATGAATTTACTTCAATGTGCAATGTGTACTAATCTACTTTACCTTAAGATTTACTGCTGTCCTAATTGACGTTTTGAAACATTTCTGCTTCAACTTGGTCCATCCTCCAACACCAAATTTAGAGACACCTTGTACCAGTCTCTCCACTTCTTTAGCAGTCCACCGGCTATTATTTTTCCTACCTGTGTATTCCCTACTAACAAGTCTTTCAAAGAACATCGGATCCTGTGAAACAACAAAGGTATTCATATATAAGTTTCAAATGTACCCCCCCCCCCCCCCCCAGATGGGCCATAGGTGATAAGCTATATATAAGATAGAATCTGAACACAAATAAGGATGGTGCGGCGAAAATATTAAACCTAATTTTTTCAGACAATCTTTGATAATAATATAACCAGATACAGGGTTTGGTTACCTGAATTATATTGGACATTTGTTTATCCAACAAAATATATTAGCTGTTTTTTTATATATTTGATTTCATCATGGAGAACGATTAATATAATTACTAAATTCTTAGAAGAAGATCCGGTATACACATAGTAGTTTTCTCAAGCATTTAATTTGTACATAAAAGCAGTTTTTGCATCATTTTATTTGTTTCTTATTTTGTTAGTGAATTATACGCGGACACTGTCCACAATAAACTTGGAGAAAATTTCCTCTTTGCCATCAAAACTTATTGTCATCTCTTCTATAGCAGCATAATAATAAATCAAAAACTCTAAATTCGCTAAATGATGCCTGAGACTGTCTTACCCGCCCGCCTAGTTTTTTTTAACTGTGGCATGAAAAGAAAATAACGAATGAAAAAAAAAAGGCAAATAATAATGGCCCTGTGCACTGCCTGCACCGGATCCCTACGTGCCATGCCTAGGCGCTCTCTCTCGGCTCGGTGTCTCATCAGAGAGAGAGAGAGAGAGATCTGACCAAGCAGCAAGAAGATCGAGCCAGCCATGTCCTTCTCCTTCCTCCCCAAATAGGCAAGTCCTGTACTCATCTGGCGCGCCGTGGCCGTGTGGTGCGAAGGGGTGGATCGGCGGAGGCCGCAGCGGATCAGCCCAAGTCGCGAGCGGTATGGGATGAGAGAGGCGATCGACACCGCGGCACCCTAGCTAGGGCTACAGGTCCCCAGGCAAACGATTGGCTCATCTATGACAACGACACAGTGGCGTCCCGTCAGCGGCCACCACCAACTTGGCTTAGGCACCAACGTGTCCATATGGCCGCGGTTCCCACCGGGAGGCCGAGTTGTTACGTTCTCGGGCGACATCGCCACACCCGAAGAGGCGACGGAGGACTGGAAGGGACGCGCGCAAGATGCAGCGCCTGGTGGCCGGCCACCACGGCGGGCGCACCGGCCTGTAGCAGTCAGTACCAGTACCACGAGGTCGATGTGCTTCGCCGAGCTGCCGCAGCGACACGCCGACACACACGGCCGCGGGAGTGCCTCCGCGCGGGCGCGGCGTCGCTCTGGACACGGACGGACGTGTCTGCCCGACGTCGACGTGGGTGGGCACCGCCACCGCGTCCGTGCTCCGTCCGGCCTTGCCATCCGCAGGGCAATTCCACATCCCCCGGCCCCGCAGCATCGTCGCCCGCCTGCCCAGCAGCGGCGTACTTTATTTTGTTTCCAAAACCCGCTGGGGCCACGCGGCACGTTGCCTTGCTCTTTCTGAAACAGAAACACCTCATGCTGCTGGACAAGCTAGGCTAGGGCTAGGCTAGCGCAGTTTGGTCATTTTTTGCAACTGCGCTATAACTGTGACAGAGACAAATGTTAATGGAATCTGCTAAAATGCTTGATGGCATATATATAGGAGATGGGAAAATCCGTTTAGATGTTTGGAATTGAATTCATTTTAAAATCATAATTTAGACATATATTATTGTTGCCTATATAAGAGAGATACTCATGTGTTTCATATTTACCGTAGGGGAGTGAGTTGAAGAAAGTGTTATAAATTGCAAAGTAGAAATATAGTAGGGTGATCTATAGAATAATCCATTTTCCTCTCCCACCCTATGAATTTGAGATAGGCTTTTAGAAAGTGGGTGGAATGTCAAATTCCAAGACAAATAGCCTAGTATTTATTAAGTAAATTTCAATTCCTCCAAAATGAAGGGATCCAAACGGGCCCTAAAAGAGTGGCAACGGAGGGAATGGTAAAATTTCAATGAGACGACGTATATAAAGGATAAGTATAAATTTCGATAGCATATAATAAAGAATTTTCTCATAAAAATATGCATTATGTGCCTACCCATGGAGACGTCCTTCTCTTCCGAGTTCCTGATCTTCTGCCACTTCTTCTGCACTCTGTCGTCTGCCATGATGAAATTGACCGTCAGTACGTGATGCCTTATCTTGTCCACTTTGTCTAGCAAGCATGCTATAAAAGTGTTCCCTGCTTGTGCAAAAAACAATCTACCAGGTTGCTGAAGTTAAACATGTCAAGATCTGTTTGATGAATTCCATATATATATATACCTGATGATGGGCATTTGTCTCCAGCAAAGGAGATGGATGCAAATTGTCACCTGCAGGGAGAAGTTTGTATAAGTAGCATTCTTCCAAGCTAAACATTGTACATACATAATAATGCCATATATTAGAGGCATGTGGGGAATAATGACAGTAATAGCTAAACATTGTACATATATACCTGATAATAAGCAATCATTTATAAGGTTTGCCTCATTTCGGGGCCCTTCAAGAAGTTGTAGGATACACACCTGGTTGTCCTCGTCGCGTGCTCCATAATTCTCCATCGTCTGCAAGAAAAACATAACGTAACAGTATTATTGTTTGCCCTAATCCTCTCTTTTACAACAATATCAAACTGTACGGACGCGATGATGAGAGACTTGCTTGTGAGTCTATTAGGGATGAAGGATACTGTCCAGTAGTCTTAACTCTTAACAAGCTGTAGAATAATAATGTGCCTTCACAAATACAGTAAATTAAGCAGGGACCTTCTCCAGGGTAAACTAAGATGCATGGCTATATTCTCACGAATTGGGGCTTGATGCATGTACATGTACCAGTACCAGGACACTACACTAGGACAGATCGATGTATTATTACAGCAGGTGGATGGTGGATCTTTGGACCTCGATCTGGAGATCAATCAAGGTGACCCCCAACGACACTGAATGGAATCTGGACCTGACTTCGTGCCGGATGTTTGTCACAGTTTGAGAGATACGTACTGCTATGGGATAAGAAACTGATCGAGCTGCAGATATATCCTCGTTAATTACCTGTAGTCCGCCGATAAAGCCGTAGATCGCCTGCTGCATCTGCTTCATACGAAACGCTGTGTCTGGGAAGAAACCACGCGCGGATCGACAACGAAATCAGAAGTTGACACAAGTAGCAACGCGGCCGCGGAGAGTAATAAATCAGGAGCCGAGAGGAGCGATGAGCGGCCAGCATGCACCTGACCGAAGCCGCGTCGGAGCCGAGAGGTGCGGTGGAGGATGAAGAAAGGAGGCAGACGAGAGGCAAGGCTGCTGCTGGGTGGTGGCCTATTGGGACCTAGGCAGCTAGCAGCGGAGGAGAACATGCTATTAGAGAGTGAGAGAGAGAGCAGGAAGCTTCACTCCTGCTGCTGAGGTGAGACTGTGAGACTGGAGTGGCTCTACTGGCTTCGCCGAAGCCCTGCCAGATGGTCGGTCATCCCTGGTCATCCAACAAACAGCTCCGGTGAAGAAAACTCAATTCTTTTTACACCTTATAAACAACTTATTAGCGAAGTATCACTTAATAAGAAGTACTTATTTAAAAACAACTTTACATTACGACTATTTTACTAAAATAATTTTAGTGATTGTTACCATACATAATGAAATTAAAAATGATATCTGTAGACATACAGTAGTATTACCATATATAATGAAAAGTGACACCGGTGCACATCATGTCAGGACGTCCTCCTGGCATCATCAACCTTTTGTTTTGTTTTCATATAATAGCAAATTAAAAGTCGAAGAAGATTGACAAGGCTTTTTCCTTTGGAGTGCTTTGATTGACACACAACAATTTACGGTCTGTTTGGATCCATTGATAAAAATTTAAGTTATACACTTTTTGCTCTCTTTTTACTAATAGGATCCAATCAGTTGACAAAAACTTTGACAAAAGAACAAAAGTTTTACTGATTTCTCTTGCCACTCAAACCTGACAAAACTTGGCAAAATTGCCTCGGGGTGGGAGCTAGACGCCCACACCCTACCACGCATGACAAATAAATATTTTGGAGGCAAATCTGTCATTATAGATACATTAATGCAACTTTAGCCATAGGAAACAACAACTCTCCAAAGCAAAAGTTTTGGCTAAAACTATTTTGCCCAATTTTACCGGTGGCAAAAACGATCCGGGCCCTTAGGTTCGCAGACTCGTGAAAAAAATAGCTGAAACAAATATACGTCTCATCTCATCACCCTCAAGTTTTTTAGTTCGCGTTTTCACTTTTCTTGCTCCTTTTCGGGTCAAGTTTTCGTTTTCCTATTAGACTACAGAACTAATTTTGTCATTAAATATAAAGGTTTTTTATTGTCAATTTGATCAAACTTATTTAAAATAATAAGCTAAGATTATATATGATATTAAATTAGCTTCGATAGATATGTCAGGAATGCATTTTCATAATTTATCTTTTTGACATATGATAGATGTTAATACTCTTTATGGGGTTTTGCTCTGCCTCCAAACCCTCCCTATAAAATAGCGCAGTGGAGGCCGAGGGTGTACCATGGGAGAGGATGGAAAGGAGGATGAAACGACACACGAGAACATGAGAAAATGTAATTCATCATTTCTCACTATAATGCTCGCCGGCTATTTATAGGCCATATTCAGGGACGTGGAAATTATAGATACACTAGAGTTGACCAGGTGCCCTCTCACACGGGACCAGGGTGTCTTGGTCATTTCGCTCCCTATTCTCAACCACCCGCTGGTTTTGTCCCTTTTGCGTGGACTTAGGCCCTGTTTAGATTCCACCTCTTTTCACCCTCTCTTTCCATCACATCAACCATCACATAAATGTTTGGATGCATGCATAGAACATTAAATGTAGGTAAAAAAATAACTAATTGTACTTTTAGTATGTACATGTCGAGACGAATCTTTTGAGTCTAGTTAGTCTATATTTGGACAAAGTTTGTTAAATAACAACAAAAGTGTTATAGAAATTTTTTCTGCAAAATTGAGCAACTAAACACACCCTTAATAAGGAGGGTTCTCATAGGACGACTCTGAAAGTTCACCGGAGATCCTACAAAACAAATAGCCAAGGTGACCCCACGTCCGGTGCTTCGATGAGGTCACATGAGGTCAAGGTTCCGATGGTCTTGGCGATGGTTGGGATGGGCCATGAAGGCCTCTGAGGTGAGGGTATGGCTCCAAGAGTGAAGGTAACCGGGAAAGCGGTCAAGGGTCCTACACCGGCCAAGACAGAGTGACAAATTTAAAATAATCAAGTGAATCCAGCAAATAAAAGACACACCACCACCCGCCGTCAAGTAGCTATCGTTTATGAAATATATAAATATGTGCGCATGTCAACGACTGGAACATAAGACTAGGCTCTAAAGGTTCAGGTTTCACATCAAGCCCTAAGTCTAGACTGAAACCAGGGATGAATCTAAGATGAAAGTTTGGGAGGCTAAATTTCTCATCTTTATTTTCTAGTCTCCTTAAAGCAACCGAGAAAAATTATTAGAGGGATCTATGGGTGCTCCATGAGATCAGCTGTGGTAGGGGGGGGGGGGGGGGGGGGGGGGGGCAGCGAGGGGGGCTTGGGCCCCTCCCACCTCACTGCTAGATCTGTCCCTACTTGATGCACCACGTAAATAATGAATACCATAACTATTATGGTGATAAAGGGCCTATTTGGTTCCTCCTATAAAGTTTAGCGATCCCTGAATTTTAGTGACTCTTATTTGGTTATACTCCCTCCGTATCACAAATAGAGTTCGTTTTGGACAGTGATACGGTCTCCAAAGCATAACTTTGACCACTTATTTCTTTATAAATATTTTTATAAAGTGGTATATATATACTTTTATGAAAAGTACTTTTCAAGATAAATTTATTTATATGATTTTTACATTTCTAAACTCAATAATTTAAAAGTTATTCATGATTTATATTCCCAATGTTTGACCGAAAGCTTTTCTAAAACGAACTCTATTTGTGACACGGGGGAGTAGTGACTAAAGACCATTAGAGTAGCTATCTCATATACACTTTAGTCACTTTTAGCTACCTTTTCATAAATAAAGGTCTCTAAACTTTAGTGGTCTCTAAACTTTAGTGACTAAAATACATTATAGATTTAAAAAGATTAATTTTAATAACTAAACTTTAGGAACTAACCAAATAGGCCCAAAGCATCGATAATACTGAGCCTTTTGAGAAAGTACAGTACGCGCCATATATATTCTTCTTCAGATCATATTATCGTGGAATATATGTCACCATCACACTTTGAGTTCTCGATGTGACACCAAATCCAATGACAAGGAACTTTGACTACCGGCAGATAAAAAGTGTGGTCCAAAGCATGACTGCCACTAAGTACCGATCGACATAAAATCGCAATCAGCCAATCTTGCACTGACGACGTACTTCCCCGTCTAAAAGTTCTTACTACTGACGAGTCAAATACGTTTTGGTTGATCGCCAAATGATCTTTAGTCTCGACAAAATATTAGGTTCAGGACCAAAGACTTTTAGTCTCGGTTGGTAGTCCTAGTTGGTATTATATCACGTGGGTTGTGTAGCTGGGTTGGTAAGTGATTTTATGCGTAAGGCGAGAGGTGCTGAATTCGAATCTCACAAACGCACATTTATTTTTATCCTGAGAGGGACTAAAACCCCTTTCTCCAGTAGTGAATTATATATATTTTTGGTATTAAGTGAGTAATACATAGGTTAGAATAGTTAAAACACCACTAATTGGATCTGTCATGATGATCACACCAATAAGGAACTTTGTGTGTTAAGATCAAGGTCTGCTTCCATAAATCTATTTTTGTAGACGGGTATTTCTATGCGCTTCCATAAATTACATAATCGCCTATGTAAATAAAAGTACCGTCACTATTAACTGCCTCTAGCTATATACTAGTACTATGCGAGCAGGTTCTAAGATATAAGGCGTGCACGTATTTCAAAATTTAAACTTTCTTATCTTTGACTAAAAATTAATCTAATCATATGAAAAGCTTATACTACAAAAGTAATTGTATTATATTTATATTTAGAAATACTTTCTAATGATCAAACTTTTATTTCTATAAATTATATATTATAAGAGAAATTATAAGTTAAAATATATTTTTAAATACCGTGTCAAGTCAAATCGCGCCTTATATTTTGGGATGAATGAAGTATACCTTGGACACAGATGTGCACTTGGCAGTGGGCCTGTGGCATCATGCACGTACTTTGACTACACCAATGGCCCACCGTGGACAGGTACTATCTGCACAAAAGTACACCAGACCCTTATCTCATCGTCCCTCCTTTTTACTAAAGTAAAAGCTGATACTTGGTTGTCACTCTGTTCACAAAACAATGCAGATATAAGTACTGCTACAAAAGAGGCCTTTGGTCGATCTGTCAAATGAGAATAGTCTTGGTGAAAATTACGTCTGAAACCAAAAAAAATTCTCGAGTAATGGAGATTCGTATCGGTCAAACTAGCTTAAATTTAACTAAGTTCATACTCCCTCCAGTTTGGTAAAGAAGTCGTTTCAAATAGCGACAGAGTCTCCAAACGTAACTTTGACCATTCGTTTCTTTAAAAATATTTATTGGAAAGTGGTATATGTATATTTTTATGAAAGTACTTTTCAAGACAAATTTATTTATATTTTTTTACATCTCTAAACTCAATAGTTTAAAAGTTATTCATCATTATATTCCTAATATTTGACCTAAACCTTGTCCAAAACAACTTCTTTTACCAAACTGGACTAGTACATACTAAATAGCATTAGCATGTTTATGTCACCAAATAAATATTATTGTTGGTAACACACCTGCGTAATCTCCGCACACGTGCAGGGTACGGCGAGGGTGGCCAACTGTCGAACCAAAGAGCGGAGGTGAAAGTAATTGTACATCACAGTTTCCTTTTTCCTTTCTCTCCAAAAATCATCCCCATTACATTGTTCACACCTTGATATTTATAGGGGATACCAAGGGGCACTGACCAATTTACAAAAGGGTACCAGAAAGATTCCCTAGAGCTGTGCAGCGGAAGGGCATAACCGTACAAACACAGACAACGTAAAACCCTAACTCGCCTTCCTTCCATCCGTCGCCACCCGACTCGCGCCCCCTTCGCGGAACGCGGGAGTTGACCTCATGCTTGCGGAACCAACGCTGCCGTCGCGAGGCTTGCATCCGCTCGTCGCCCGTTGAGCCCCATATCTCCTGCCTGCGAAAACCAGAAAATAACACGAGGGTCGAGCTAACGTCCGAAGGTTAGGGAATGACCCGAGGGTCGAACAACAGCGAAGGTTAACGCGAGGGTTGTCGACAGCGCGAGGGTTATCCTTCGAGTCAGCCTGTGCGAAGTCACTGCCGAGGGACCCGTCCCCCCAATAGTAGCCCTCAATGACTTGGATCAAAAACCGGTCTTTGGGCCCAAGCAGCGTCTTTGGTTGGGAAACGTAACGTGTCCCTTGGCAGCGACGCCCGCTGCTGCTTGTGGGCCGGGCCATATTTTTTTTTCTTGCAGTGTCGTAGTCCATCTCGTTTTTTGCGCCGTGTTTTCGGGGGCTCTGCCTAGTTTGTCGGGATTGGCCGCTCACCCTTTGGCCTATAAATAGTTGGGGTTGTTGAGTTGCTTGGATTTGAGCCATCCTCTTGTTGTAGCCATGCTACCGCTGTGCTTCGTTGCTGAGAAGGTTGCTTAGTTTGTCATTGTTGCGAAGGTTTTGTGATAGAGAGATGGCTAGGTCTAAGCAGACTGCTTGCGTTGCGTCTCCGACTGCGATGGGTGATGGAGTGACTTTCGAGTTTAGTCTCAGTAGGGTTTGTAACTCGGATTTGTCGTCTTATGTTAGGCGAGGTTGGATTGAGGAAGGGAAAGCGAGGGCCAGCGCTGGTGAGGTTGTTCCGAAGCCGGGCCCTGATGAGGTGGTTTTGTTTAAGGAGTTTTTTGTAGCCGGTCTTCGTTTTCCGGTTACTTCTTTCGTAACTTCGGTTTTGCGGAGGTTCTACTTGAGATTCCACCAGCTTACACCCTCGTGCTTCACCAAACTTTCTATCTTTGTTTGGGCTTGCTGGTCTCAGGGGGTTGTCTCGCACGTTGAGGCTTTCGTACGTACTCATCGTGTTCATATGCAGCCCCAGAAAATTGTTGATAGCGAAGGTAACAACAGTCTCGGTCAGTTTGCGGTATATACCTTCTGCCATCGCACAGGCTCGGAGCTTCCAGTA
Source organism: Coix lacryma-jobi var. lacryma-jobi (assembly GCA_009763385.1). NCBI lineage: Eukaryota > Viridiplantae > Streptophyta > Magnoliopsida > Poales > Poaceae > Coix > Coix lacryma-jobi. The sequence goes on along the minus strand of CM019823.1, from coordinate 129,438,359 downwards.
CAAGCTCAGAAGAATAAATGGACGAGTGGGTGGCAGGAGTACTAGTTCTACTACAAACTTGGCGATGTTGCTGAGCTCTGTGGTGAGCTTCCGCTTCTTAGGGATGTGTCTGCCGAAGCTATGGAGTGTTGAGGCACATGCTGCAGTTGACTGCCTAAGAGTTGTTGCTCGTTCTCAGAGTGCCCGAGACTTGGTCGAGGAGTATTGCTGTGCCAAAGTGTACCCCCTTAGCCGGAAACAAGCCTGGTTCGAGGTTGAAGATGACCCTAAGTATGAGAGGAGAGGTTTGAAGAAACCTAAGTTAGATTTGAAAAAGGTTTGGGAGCCTACCCTTAGGAAATTTCCCAAACGTGATGATGGTGTCGAAGCTATTTTTAAGCGGGTCCAGCAGAAAACGAAAACGGATCTTGTTGGCAAGCTTTCGACACTGGAAGTCAAAGCGATTCATAGCTCGGTGGGGAGCGGAGGTCGAGTTAATATATTATTTGACATATTCGACATTCCCTACTCCGATTGGCCTGCACCTTCGAGTGAGGATGCGCCGAAGAAAAGGAAACCCACCTCCGCGGAGGACAAGGAGGTTGCCGCAGTGCCGAAGAGGGTCGTGGTCGAGGCCGCGGGGGTGCTGGAGGTGGCCGAGTGAAAACTTCGGCGAGGAAAATCGCAGTTGCGACATCTGTCGCTGGCGCAACATCTTCCTCGGCTACAATTCAGGCTATTGGAGTTGGAGCAGTGGTGGCACTGGGTCAGGTGCAGGTGGGCGCGTGCCTCGTGTCGGAGGTATTGGCGCGCTCATCCAAATTTCGGATGACGAGGGTGTCTCCGACGATGATGAAAAGGACGATGAGAAAGAGGCTGAGAAAGAGGCCAGCTCTGAGGATGATTCATGTGATGAGGTTAGCGACACCTCCGGTGACATGGGCGACTCAGAGGATGAGATATCCATTGGTGATGACTGGGGGAAGATGGTTGTTTCATCCATTGCTGATGTTGCGGCTGCAGGTAGCGTTGATGAGATACTCCGGGACCTCGAACCTGAGAGTCACGAGCGAGGGTCTGTGCCCGAGTTCGCTGGGTCGCATTTCTGGGTTGGCGGTTGTGAGGCGACCGGTGACCTTGATTCCGAACGAAACCCTGGGAAAAGGCCATATGGCGAAGCTAGCCGGTCCAGTCTTCCTTACTTTGCCAAGAAGATTGGGTTTTGGATCCGGCGACAGAGCTTTTTATGAGCCCGAACCTTCGAGAATGCCACTTGCAATGTGCTCCGAGGAAAGGCGTTTTCTTGGTCGAGTGTTTGGTCGGATTTGTGTGCCGGAGGCCGAGCTTCGACTGGCCAACCAACCTTTGGGCGACCTTCATGATGATATTGATGTCAAGTTGGCTGAGCTGATGCTCCTTAGTCGCTCAGCGCGCCATAGGGCAGGTTACAATCACAATTATCTGAGTGGTCGGTTGGCCGAGGTTGCGAAGGAGAATAAAGAGCTTCGTCGAGGTTTGGAAAACAAAGTGATAGAACTTAAAAGTTCTATGGAGAAAGTTAAGAAAACCCGAGAGGAAGCGCAGGAGGTTGTGAACCGTAACGTTGAGTTGGTTTCAGCTTGCCAGGAAAAAGACAAGGATTTGACATCTGCGAAGAGTCGCATAGCAGAACTGACCTCAGAGTTGGCTTCTCAATCAGAGGCATGGCAAAAGAGTATGGATAGAATTAAGAGTAAAGTTGATGTTTGCTTAACTGAAGCCGGTGGTTCTGCTGGGGAGCCTCTGCCTATTGCTAATGCGGAGGCCTTCGGAGATTGGCTCTCTAATGAGCTTGATGTTTTCAGCTCATTGGTTGGTAATGCGGCTGACTTGGGGGCTACGCAGGAGCCTTGGCCATGGTCGGTACTCTTCGCCAAGCTGATTGTGATCACCTTCGCAAAGTTAAGAGGCCAAGCCATATTTTTCCAACAGTTGACGAGGTGCGCACCATGAAAATTAATGATGCAGAGGTTCGTAACTGCGCGATGCGCTTACTCCGAAGGTTTTGGATTGCTGGTGGAGGTCGGGCTCTTGCCTTTGAAGAGGCCGCCGAAGCTACTCGTCAGGTAAAGATAGCATAGGATGTGTTATTTTTTGACTCATTTGTTTTTGTGTGTTTAAGTATTTTTTAAGTTGTATAATTTAATTTTATTTGCTGTGCCCTTTTTGCAGGCTCGAAAGGATGCGCTGCCCTCGCCGTCTGCACACGATGAGTCTGTTGGTTGCTCCATGTCTGCACATGTACAGAGCTCTACGGAGGTTATGGCGGTCGATGTGGCTTCAACAGTTGAGACCGCTCCTACGACTAAAGATGCTGCTATAAACGAAACGGCCACGGTTGAAGCGCCTGCCGTGAACCCTTCTACGACGGAGACTTCGGTGACTGGTCAAGCTGAAGCTGAGATGTCCGAGGCTCCCGAACAGGTGTGAGGGGAGGAAGAGAAAAGGTGGTGTTCTTTTGTGTAGTTTCGTGTGTAGACGAGGGTTGTTAAGGACTAAGAGTCTTTGTTGGCTGTTTGACAATGCAGGTTCCTGATGGAACCGTGCTTGAGTGTTTGACGTGACGCCAGTTATGTTAAACTATCAGGATGTTTTTATTTCTGGCGAGTCCTGGGCTCGTGCTAAGTTCAAGCATCCTTCGCTGTCCTTCGATCGTTTTTGATGGTCTAAGGTGCGAAGATATGATATCAAAAACAGCAATTCGAGTCGCTTTTGGCGTGATGCTGATTATACTGATCAGCACTTCGGCAGGCGAGTATTCGGTTCTTCGTCGCAACCTCCTTTGGATGATGATATCGACAAGAACGATGCGTTAGGTTTTTTGTTTGGTCATAAAAACCTTAGTTTAGACTCAAGTGTGCACTTGTGGTTCCGAAGGAGGAAACTGTAGAAATTACTGAAAAGGATCGTAGATTTATGTATAGAGCGAGGGTGCTGCCAGGTGATCTTCCGATTGTACCCGCTGCTCCCTTGTTGTGGGGGCCCATTGTTTCATTCGGCGCAGAGTTTGAGAAAAACAATGAGGGTTGTGATGATGTAATGTCAATTGTAAATGGTGAGGGTATATTGTAACTTAGTACTTTCGAAGTTTTGTGCCGCGCTGAAAGTGTTTGAAATTGTGCGAGAATTGTAATATTGTTTTGGCCCAGTGTGGCTTGCTTTTGAAAATTGACAATTATTGAAATTTGATCCTTGCTGTGTTTTTTGGCGAGGCTCGACTTTAAACGTTTGTGCAAGCTTTTTTACGAAAACCGATGCCCCCTTTCTTTTTAGCGAGACTCGCTTTTAACGTTTATGTAAGCTGTTTAGGAAAACAACGACGCCCCCTTTCTTTTTTAGCGAGGCTCGCTTTTAACGTTTATGTAAGTTGTTTAGGAAAACAGCGACGCCCCCTTCTTTTTTGCGCCTCTCCTTGTCTAAGGTGGAGGTGAAGTTCGCATTGCAAGCCCCTGACATTTTTTGCGAGGGTACTCGATTTTTTTGTGACTTCGCGCCTCCCCTTGTCTAAGGTGGAGGTGAAGTTTGCTTTGCAAGCCCCTGGTGTTTTTGCGAGGGTACTCGACTTTTTGTGACTTCACGCCTCCCCTTGTCTAAGGTGGAGGTGAAGTTTGCTTTGCAAGCCCCTGACGTTTTTGCGAGGGTACTCGACTTTTTGTGACTTCGCGCCTCCCCTTGTCTAAGGTGGAGGTGAAGTTTTCTTTGCAAGCCCCTGGCGTTTTTTGCGAGGGTACTCAATTTTTTGTGACTTCGCGTCTCCCTTGTCTAAGGTGGAGGTGAAGTTTGCTTTGCGAGCCCCTGGCATTTTTGCGAGGGTGCTCGACTTTTTGCGACTCCGCGCCTCCCCTTGTCTAAGGTGGAGGTGAAGTTTGCTTTGCAAGCCCCTGACGTTTTTGCGAGGGTGCTCGATTTTTTATGACTTCGCGCCTCCCCTTGTCTAAGGTGGAGGTGAAGTTTGCTTTGCAAGTTTGTTTCGAAAAGTTTGTGTTTCGAAACAATCTTCTGGGATTTCCATCGATGTAAGCGCTCTTGAAGAAGAGTCGCTTTTTCGATGTTGACTAAAAAGAAAGAATTTGGAGTTTTCTTTTTTGGGGGTTGTTGCTTGTATTAAGGATTTGGATGCTGCCTCGTTAAAAAACCTTACGCCCCTTCGTAAGGAAAAAGAGTGCAGCTCCTTTGTTTACAAAGCATGTTACTGAAAAGGAAAAATAAAAATAGAAATACAAAGTTTGAAAAATCAAATTACATGTTACGAGGGCTCGCTAAGGCTCTGCTATGGATAGTATTTGTGAAGGTCGTCGACATTCCAGGTATGGGGCAGGCGGTTTCCTTCGCTATCAGAGAGGTGAAAGGACCCAGGGCGATTGCATTCAGTTATCAAGTATGGTCCCGTCCATTTTGGCTGAAATTTTCCCCATATTGGCATTTTGTTTCCGAATGAGGACGAGGTCACCCTTCTTCAAGTCTTTGATTCTCACTTTTTGTCTCTCCACTTTTTGGTTTCCTCTTGATACTTGTGAAGGTTATGCACTGCGCTGCATCTTGTTTCCTCGAGCAAATCTTTGTCTAGCAGCTGGTTTTGTTCGTCTGATTCGAGGGTTGTTCTGGCAGAGCCATATTTCAATTCTTCTGGTAACACAGCTTCTTCTCCAAAGAGGAGCCTAAAAGGTGTGAACTTGGTTCCTTTGCATTCCGAAGTGTTATGGGACCAGGTGACCGAGGTTAGCTCTTCTGCCCACTTTCCCTTGGGCCTGCCTTGGAGTTTTTTGGATATCGCTTGAAAAATGGTGGCATTGGCTCTTTCGACGAGGCCGTTCGATTGAGGATGCCGGACTGAGGCAAAACACAAGGCTGTACCAACTTGAGCGCAGAATTCCTTAAAACCTCGCTGTCAAACTGAGTGCCGTTGTCGACGGTTAGGTGTTTGGGAACTCCGAATCGACAAACTATTTGCTGCCAGAAAAACTTCTTCACAGCTAGGGAAGTGATGGAAGCCAATGGTCTTGTTTCAATCCACTTCGTGAAGTATTCCACGGCTACCACTGCGTAGCGAAGGTTTCCTGGAGCTGTAGGTAGTGAACCGACGAGGTCCATTGCCCATCTTTGCAAGGGCCAAGTTGGGCATATCAAAGTTGTTGGGGCACCTAGGCGCTTTGTGTTTTTGCTGTTAGCTGGCATCCCTCGCAATGCTTGACAATCTCTTCTGCGTCTCGTAATGCTGTTGGCCAAAAGAAACCCTGACGAAAAGCTTTTCCAACCAGCGCCCTTGGGCCGTTATGAGAGCCGCAAATACCTTCATGAATGAGTTTGAGTATGTCCTTTCCTTGATTCTATGACACACATTTTAGCAATGGGGAGGTCACCGAGGCTTTGAACAAAGTGTTGTCTACTATTTTATATCCTCGAGCTCTTTGGCCGAGTCTGTTTTCGTCCTCTTTGGAGTCGGGCTCATGCAACCCGTTGATGTAGGCCATGATTGGGGCTCTCCAATCTTCGCTATGTATTGCATTGATCTGCTTCGCTGTTTTTCAGAGGCTTCGATGACTGATTGTGTTGCTCCGTCTGGAGGTAACTGTAATTGTTGCGCTGCTGCTTTGGCCAGATTGTCTGCCTCGCTGTTCTCGGACCTCGGTATTGCTTTCACTGTTATGCCGAGGAACAAAGATTCTAACCTTCATACTGTAAGTACTTTTGCAGCTCTAAATCTTTTGCTTTGTAATTTTTCTCAATATGACCCGCAATGACTTAGGAGTCTGTGTTGATGACCGCCCTTCGAACTGATAATGCTCGAAGCCTTGAAAGTGCTAGTAAAACAGCTTCGTACTCTGCAGAATTATTCGTGCACTTGAAGTCAAGTCTTTTTGCGTATCGTAGCTTCGACCCAGATGGCGAAGTTAGGATGGCTGAGGCTCCTGCTCCAGCTGCTCCCCAGGCTCCGTCGACATACACCGTCCAAAATGGGTCTGTTTCGACTCTTTCTCTGCGAGGGTCCGGAGTCCATTCGGCTATGAAATCTGCTAAAGCCTGCGATTTGATCGCTGATCTTCCCACGGAGGTTATGGTGTAACTATTCAATTCGAATGCCCATTTTGCTATTCTGCCGATTGCTTCATTGCTCTTGAAAATGTTTTCGAGGGGATATGCTGAGGGTATTTGGACTTCGTGTGCCTGGAAATAGTGTTTGAGTTTTCTTGACGCCATGACCACGGCATACGCTATTTTCTCGAGCTCTGAATTGTTTCGCTTGAGACCCTCGAGGGTTTCTGACACATAGTAGATGGGGGCCTGCCTGGTTTTGCTGTTTTCGTACAGTTCTTTGATCAACACTGCGCTGGCGGCATGAGGCGAAGCTGCGATGTACAGTAGTAGCAAGTCCCCTTTGCTAGGGCTGGTCAAGACGGTCATGTTGGTGAGATACTTTTTTAATCCTCAAAAGCTTTCTGCTGCTGTTGACGCTCACGAAAGCTCATAATTAACCATCAACTATTGCATGAAATGACACTAAATGAATCACAAAGTATAGTTGTAGGGTTTGAAACTAACAAGTTCCACTAGTTTGGGTGCTCTTACTTGTTTTGTAGGATAGATCCATTTTTTACCATGTAAAAGTATCTCAAGTGATGAAACAGAGCACACCATTGCGAAGACCTCCTCGAGATGATCGAAACGGATATATGATTTGCTATTTTGGAGTCCCGGAGCGAGAGTCCTCAATGGATACAACTTGGAAGATTCTAGAACATTCCAGAAGACACGAGAAGGCGACCCACGGAAGGGTGGGCCCACCTGTCATAGAGGCAGACCGACCGGTCTGGTGTAGGGCCCAAACTCGCCCCCTTCGCGTGACGCACTCCAACCAACCTCTTTGACGCGTTTTGGCCCATTAAGGCCCATGTGCATATGGCAAAGGATTTAGTCCCACATCGCTTTGCCCAAGGTGGAGGGGAGGCCAGGAGCCCCTATATAATAAACCCAGGACCCCTCCTGAGGTGACACAACATCATTAGGGAGTATTTGTAGAGGTGTCCCTCGAAGGACAACCTCTCCTCTCTATGTAATTAGGTTAGATTTTCCAATGTAATAGCTTAGCTCTAGTCGGGAGTTAGGGAGAGCGGAGCTGCGCTCCGTTTCGGAGGAGTCTTCAGAGTTTTGGTATGTCTTTGTATCTTTTCTTTGTAAGACTTATGCTTTAATATATTTATCTTCTCTATTTACTTATGCCTTTCATATTATGATTAGTATAGTTGTTATGTTCTTGTCGGTGGTACAAAAAGGGGTACCCCCAATCAACGCAAACACCCGAACGCTCCGTCTCCGTCTCGCCCGAGCCCTCCCAGCAAGGCCTCGGGCGACGCTCCGTCTCCGTCTCGCCCGAGCCCTCCCAGCAAGGCCCGGGCGAACGATCCATCTCCGTCTCGCCCGAGCCCTCCCAGCAAGGCCTCGGGCGAACGCTCTGTCTCCGTCTCGCCCGAGCCCTCCCAGCAAGGCCTCGGGCGAACGCTCTGTCTCCGTCTCGCCCGAGCCCTCCCAGCGAGGCCTCGGGCGAGCACGATCGCTCTCCGTCTCGCCCGAGCCCTCCAGACCTCGGGCAAGCGCGCCCCCACACCTCGAGCCTTAACACACGGACCTCGAGCTGCACAGACAGCCGTACCAGCCCATACCACGCATTTAATGCCTTCACCTACTCCGGTCATGTCCACTAGTGCACGGCGTGTACCACAGTAACTCGGTGTAAAGGTCAAGTCTCGTTTTCACCACAAGCATGGGCAAAAGGATACCAGTGCAGCACTGTTCGGCCATGCCAGGCACTGTAACCCCTCGAGGCCGCTACGCGCCCCTCGAGCCAGGCACTGTAACCCCTCGAGGCCGGCTACGCGCCCCTCGAGCCCTGCACTGTAACACCTCGAGGCCGGCTCCGCGCCCCTCGAGCCCCGTGGCACCACCTCGAAGCCGGCTCCGCGCCCTTCGAGCCCTAACTACTTTCGTGCTCTTGGAGGACAGGTACCCCAAGACCCGGAGGGACCCCGCCGCATACTGTACATTCCGGGATGGTTGCTGTACGTCTCCCGCCTTGACGCGCCACCACGTCCGCACCCAGGATGGAAGCCACGACCCAGGACGCCTCAACAGCGACAATCACATCGGCTCCAGTGGCCCCGACAAGACAGAGTTCCTACCCTTCCCCGTATGGGGCACCATACGCCCCGACACCTGTAATACTTTCATGTAACCCTGGCCTCCCCTTGCTCAATAAAAGGGGACGCTAGGGCCCTCATTCGGGACGAAAAACACAACACACGAGTCCACGCACAGACACGAGTCCGGACTCCGGTCCACGCTCACTGAGCTTGTATTCTCCCCTGTACAAGCACTTAGGTGCAAGTAATACAAGAACATCTCCCCCCGCTGGACGTAGGGCCTTCTTTGCCCGAACCAGGATAAATCCTTGTGTCCTCTTGCATCACCATCCAGGAAGAGAAGCACGCGATCATATTACTTGTTGGTGTGATACCCCCGGGTACGAAACCCGACAGTTGGCGCGCCAGGTAGAGGTCTTCGCGTGCCCGAGCCGATTTCTCGTTGACTCCTGGATGGCTTCATCCCCTCTTCCATTCTCGGCTGGTGCCGTCGTCTGGTTCGGGAGCCTCGAGTTCCTGGCCACAGGCAACGGCAACGAGCTGACTCTGCTCTCCACGGAGGCCTGGGCGGAGTGCGTGTCACGCCCCCCCGCGCGGGGGCGTGACGCGTCGCCCTCACCACCACACTCGCCACATCGCGAGCTCGTCCATCGTCACCGTCGTCGTCGGGCGCAGGCGGTGCCCCGCAACCCCTACGCCCCCGTACCGTTGCAGGGTCCCCAAGGGGAAACCCCCCGCGCGCGGCCGGAGACCTAGGGCGCACTCGCGCCCGTCTAGCGACTTCGCATTCGTCATGCGTACGGACCAATAGCCGGCCAGAGGCCTCCAGCCGTGCGCCGTCGACACCGCTCAGCCTCCTCCCGCAGGGTCGCGCCGCGTCGACGTCCAGCGGTTCCCGTCGGCCTCGACAACTCTGCGGCTTGTGTCCGCCACCGCCTCGACAGCCCCATCATGACCAACGGTGGCGGACCGGGAGCAGCGTTCGGGCGCGCTGCTGCAGGCCATGGCCAGCCTGGAAATCGTCCACCCCGCGTGCGTCAACCGCGACTTCTTGCGACCCCTCGAGCCACCTCGGCGAGCCACCGTCGGAGAATGGTATCGCGAGCTGCGGTCCCAGCATCGGCCAAGGCGGCGCGCCATCAACAGCTCCGACTCCGACGAATACGACTACCACGACCCCGACCTCTGGGACCCCACCAGGGAGTGCTTCCAACTCGAAGGGAGTCGTATGCGAGACCGAGGACGAGGCTAACGACGACGGCCGGCCTCACCTTAGGAGGGACCTAGCGACGTGGCCGCGGCAGGCGGATCACGCTTCTGGGAAGGGACGAACCTCGAGCGCCGGTGTACCGCCTAACACGACGATGGCCGGGCGGCACAACTCGCACAATTGCAAGAGGCAATCACACAAGCCGAAGGAACGGCGACACCTGCTGCACTCCGGCAAACCTTGATGCAGGAACCGCCCAACCGCCCCAGCCACGAGGAGCCGGAGCTCGAGGCCGGGTCGAGATGTCCACCGGCGTGATCCTCGAGGACGGGGCACCAGCACGCCCTGAGCATGTTTCCGCGAGCCGGCCAGAACGTGGTGCGGCGGCTATGATGCTCCGCGACTGCCCGCCGTCTCCAACCCCGATGCCAGGCGCATGCTCGGAGAAATGAAAAACCTCCTCGAGACAGCCGCGGTGCAGCAGGCCGAGCTCGGCGTCACCCGACGCGGAGCAGCCTCGGGAAACCGGCGGACACGCCCCACGACGCTCTCGAGGCATCCGTCCACCAGCCGGACGCCTCTCGAGCTAGGCCCGTCCGCGAACGGATCGTCGACAACCGGCCGCCTCGAGACCCCAACGACGCCCGCAACGACATCAACCGACGGCGCAAAGACAATGGGGCCCAGAGCGGGCTATAGCGCCCATCGAGGGGGCAGACCTCGCGCCGGCCCTCGAGCCCCGGTCCCCCGAGTCTTCAGCCGGGCCATCCGCAGCTCGACCCTCCCCGCCCGCTTCCGACCGCCGACCAACATCGTGAAGTATGACGGGGAGGTCGAGCCCAAGCTCTGGCTCTCGCTTCCCCTCCGCCTGGCTGCCAACTAGGCGGAGCGAAGAACGACGACCGCGTGATCATACGTCAACTCACTCTTTTACCTCTCGACACCGCCCTCGGTGGCTCGAGGGCTCCCGCCGGATCGGATCCATGACTGGCCGACCTATCAGGGTCTTCGACGGGAACTTTAAAGGACCTGCGTGCGTCCAGGCAACCCCTGGGACCTACGGCGTTGCAGGCAGCGGGGACGAGCCCCTCCGCGACTTCGCTCGACGGTTTCTCGAAGCAGCGCCTCGAGCTCCCCCACGTGCCTGACGAGACTCATCATCTCAGCGTTCCTCGCAGGCACACATGCCAAGAGCTTGTTCATGAGCTAGGACGCTACCGTCCCGGACGGTCGAGGACCTGATGGATCGCGTCACCCAGCTTTGCTTCGGCGACGAAGCAGTGGGGCCTTCTTTGGCCGTTCCACGGACAAAGGCAAGCTGTGATCGCGCCGGAGGGCTCCAGCAAGGGCAACGACGCCAAGAACGACAACAATGACGGCAACAAAAGGAAGAAAAACAAACGCAAGGGCCAGAAGGCGAAGCGTGGCGCCGATGACGACGACGACAAAGAGGTGCTCGCGGGCGCCCTCGAGCCTAAGAAGCCCGAGGCCCCCCCGATGGGGCTGTTTTTCGACCAGATGCTCGAGGATCCCTGTACCTACCACAGGGGCCCCGTAAACCACAAGTTGAAAGACTGCCGACTGTGAAGGGCTACTACTCCAAGCTCGGCGACAAGAGAGACGCGCCTAAGGGAAAGGATACCGATCGACGCGGCGGCAGAAACGCAGATGGCGACTTCCCCCCGTGCGCGACTGCTACATGATCTACGGGGGCCCGACCGTCGGGCTCTCAGCCCGAGAAAGAAAGAAGGAGCGCCGGGAAATCTTTTCGCTTGGCCACGACGCCCCCGGTATCTTGACTGGTCCGATGCGCCAATCACGTTCGACCGTGACGACCATCCGGACCGGTCATAAACCCGGGGCTTACCCCCTCGTCGTCGACCCCCGTCATATCGACGTTCGGTTCTCCCAGGTGTTGATGGATGGGGGCTCGAGCCTCAACATCATATACCTCGAGACCCTCGACCTCCTGGGATTTCAGAAGGACAGCTCCTCCGACCCAGTGTCGGGGGGTTCCACGGAGTAGTACCAGGAAAGAAGGCCCACCCCCTCGGGCGCATCGACTTGCCGGTCTGCTTCGGCACGCCGGCAAACTTCCGTCAGGAAACGCTCACCTTCGAGTTGGTCGGCTTCCAAGGACCTACCACGCCATCATCGGCCGCCCAGGCTACGCCAAGTTCATGGCGATTCCTAACTACACGTACTTGAAGCTCAAGATGCCGGGGCCAAAGGGGTCATCACCGTTGACACCTCCTACGAGCACGCATACCACTGCGACGTGGAGTGCGTCGAGCGGGGGAGGCCAACGTCCACCTCGACTCACTCGAGGCCTTGCAGCTCTGGCCACCGAGGGGCCCAGAAGCAAAGCGTCACGCCGGCACCTTCGAGCCGCCGAGCACACCAAGCAAGCAAAACCCGTGGACCCGACCTCGGCCAATGGCAAGACGCTGACCATCAGTACCAGCCTCGAGCCCAAATAGAAGCAGTGCTCGTCGACTTTCTCCGCGCGAACATCGACATGTTTGCGTGGAACCCCTCGGACATGCCGGGCATACCGAGGGAAGTCGCCGAGCACGCCTTGGAGATCCAGGCCGGGTCCAGACCGTGAAGCAACGCCTGCGCCGCTTCGACGAGGAAAAGCGCAGGATCATCGGCGAGGAGGTGCACAAGCTTTTGGCGGCCGGATTCATCAAGAGGTATTTTACCGAGTGGCTAGCTAACCCTGTACTAGTTAGAAAAAGAATGGAAAAATGCGGATGTGTGTAGATTACACTGGTCTTAATAAAGCATGTCAAAAGTTCCATTTCCTTTACCTAGAATTGACCAGATCGTTGATTCCACTGCTGGGTTGCGAAGTGCTTTCGTTCCTTGATGCGTATTCCGGCTACCACCAAATTAGGATGAGAAAATCCGATGAGCTCGCGACCTCTCTTTATCACACCATTTGGAATGTATTGCTATGTTACGATGCCCTTCGGCCTTCGAAACGCCGGGCAACGTACCAACGATGATGATGCAGCACATCTTTGCGAGCACATAGGCAAGACCGTCGAGGCCTACGTCGATGACATCGTGGTTAAACCAAAAAAGTAGGGAACCTCATCAGCACCCTCGAGACCACGTTCGAGTGCCTCCGGGCCAAGAATGTGAAGCTCAACCCCGAGAAGTGTGTCTTTGGTGTGCCTCGAGGCATGCTACTTGGCTACATCGTCTCGCAACGGGGGATCGAGGCAAACCCTGAAAAAATCAGCAGTCACGAGGATGGGTCCGATTCGTGACCTCAAGGGTGTGCAGAAAGTAACAGGCTGCCTAGCCTCTCAGCAGATTCATCTCGAGGCTAGGGAAAAAGCGCTACCCCCCTCTACCGCCTGCTAAAAAAGACGGAACACTTTGCGTGGACCGCCGAAGCGGAGGAGGCCTTAACCAAGTTGAAGGGGCTGCTGACTTCTGCACCAATTCTCGTGCCCCGCGACCAGCCGAAGGTGACGTTCCCCCGAGCCCCTCCTCCTCTATGTGGCCGCAACCACTCAGGTGGTTAGCGCGGTCATAGCCGTCGAGAGGCACGAGGAGGGTCATACATTGCCGGTCCAGCGACCGGTATACTTCACCAGTGAGGTACTCTCCGAGGCCAAGGTCCGGTACCCGCACATCCAAAAGCTGCTCTACGGCATCATCGTCACAAGGCGCAAGCTCCAACACTACTTCCTCGCTCATCCCGTGACGGTGGTGTCGTCCTTCCCCTCGGAGAGATCGTCAACAATCGGAGGCCACGGGCGCATCGCCAAGTGGTCCGCCGAACTAATGGGGGAGACCATCACCTATGCCCCGCGAAAGGCCATCAAGTCGCAGGCGTTGGCGGACTTCGTTGCTGAATGGACCGACACTCAGCTCCCGCCGGCGCAGATTCAAGCCGAGCTCTGGACCATGTACTTCGATGGATCCCTCACGAAGACGGGGGCAGGAGCAGGCCTGCTCTTCATCTCGCCCCTCGGAGTACACATACACATGCGCTACCTGCTATCGCTTGCACTTCCCCGCCTCCAACAACGTCGCCGAGTACGAGGCCCTCGTCAATGGGCTGCGCATCGCCCTCGAGCTCGGGGTCCGACGCCTCGACGCCCGAGGAGACTCGCAGCTCGTCGTCAACCAGGTTATGAAGGCTTCAAGCTGCATCGACCCCAAGATGGAGGCATACTGCGGGGAGGTGCGCAAGCTGGAAGACAAGTTTTACGGCCTCGAGCTCAACCACATAGCTCGGAATACAACGAGGCCGCAGACGAGCTGGCAAAGTTGGCGTCCACGCGCGGCACGGTACCGCCAGACGTCTTCTCGAGGGACGTCTTCGAGCCATCCGTCGAATCAACCCGGGGGCTGGCCCCTCGACGCCACCCCTCGAGCAAGACACGGGGGCTCGACTCTCAACACCCACCCCTCGAGAAGGACCCCTCGACGTCCACAGAGGCGATGCAGGTCGACGCACACATGCCCCTTCGTCATCACGGCCCCTCGACTGGCGGCGCCCTACCTCGACTACCTGACGCGAGGCGAGCTACCAGAAGACAAGACGGAGGCCCGACGCATCGCTCGAAGGGCCAAGACCTACGTCATCTACGGCGACGAACGGGAGCTATACCGACGAAGTCCGACTGGAATCCTTCAACGCTGCATCCCACTCGAGGAAGGGCGCAAGCTCCTCGACGATATGCACTCGGGGGCTTGCGGCCACCACGCAGCGCCGAGGGCCCTGGTTGGCAACGCCTTCCGACAAGGCTTCTATTGGCCGACCGCCATTGGGGATGCCAAGCGTTTGGTCCAAGCATGCCATGGGTGTCAATTCTACGCCAAGCGAACGCACCAGCCCGCACACGCCCTGCAAATGATCCCAATCACTTGGCCATTTGCCGTTGGGGGCTCGACCCTCGGTCCCCTCAAAGGACAAGTGGAGGGTACACACCATGCTCGTGGCGTCCGTCGACAAGTTCACCAAGTGGATCGAAGCTAAGCCAATAGGAGACCCCACCTCCGAGAAGGCTGTCGAGTTCATCGCCAACATCATGTACCGGTTCGGGGTGCCTAATGTCATCATCACCGACAATGGCACCCAATTCACGGGCAAAAAGTTCACCAACTTCTGCGATGACAACAACATTCGCGTAACCTGGGCCTCGGTCGCATACCCCCAATGCAACGGGCAGGTCGAGCGCGCCAACGGCATGATACTCCATGGGCTGAAGCCAGGCTGTTCAAGACCCTCAAGAATTTCGGAAAGGGGTGGGCTACAGAACTCCCTCTCGGTGCTGTGGGGCCTCAGGACTACGCCGAGTCGAGCCACCGGGTTCACTCCGTTTTTCCTAACCTACGGCGCCGAGGCCGTCTTACCTACGGACCTCGAGTACGGCTCACCTCGACTTCGAGCCTACAACGAGCAAACCAATGACGAAAGGCTCGCCAACGCCAAGGACCAGCTCGAGGAGGCCCGAGACGTGGCGCTCATCAACTCTGCACGCTACCAGCAAACACTTCGATGCTACCACGACAAGCACGTGCGCAAAGGGACCTGGCGGTGGGGACCTCGTGCTTCGACGGCTGCAAGATAATCGAGGGCGCCATAAGCTCACCCCTCCGTGGGAAGGCCATACACCGTGGCCGAAGTGCTCAAGCCAGGCACATACAAGCTCTACGACGACCAAGGCAGGATCCTGGCGAACGCGTGAACATATCTCAGCTACGTCGCTTCTACCCTTAAGGGCCTCGAGGCCTTGTTCATTTTATTGCTTTGTACAAACACGTTGAATATGAATGGGCCAACTCGTGCTCCATCTTCCATGTTACTTAGCAACTCAAGGTAGCCTCGACCCTGCCTAGCTCAGGGTCGAGCCTCCCTCGGGGGCTGACAAGGGGGTAAACGCCCCCCAGACTCCGGAAAAAACGCGTGTTTTCTTTTCAAAAATTTGACCCTCGTCTCGACTCGCGCCTCGAATGAACTAGCGACGTCTAAATCTTAAAGTACCTCGAGCCTCCAAGGTCGGGGACGTCGACGTAGACGGCCGCCTACGCCCCCGGGCTACGGTGCCCTACCTACGCCTCCCCTCGAGGGCTCGCGACGTATCGAAGGAGCACAGACTAAGTTAGCAGAAACTCGAGCTCGCAACAAAGAGAAGCGGTCAAACGCATTTGAAAAGAACAACCCTTTCCATAAACAAATCACATATACATTCGGGTCTCGACGTACCCTCATTTATTTCACAGAATTCTTACAAGGGCCTCGACGCCCAAATTTGGCACGCAGGCCTCAGTCCTCGTCGGTGCGGTACTCCTCCCCGAGGTCCACGATGGCAGGCTCGACCTCGACGCCCGAGCTCGAAGGAGGAGGGCTCCCGACACCGCTGCTGGCGTCAGGAGGCAGCACGTCCTCCTCGAAGATCTTCGCCAGCGACGTCCCGGCCTCTCCATCTTCTCCAAAATTTTGTCAACTCGGCGGTTGTTCCACTCCTCATCCTTCCCCTCGATCTCGATGAAGCCATTCGCGACAACATGGACCGGGAAGCGGAAACCGGAGCGAACAACCGCGAGTGTCTGCTTGACGCCGTGATGGAGAGCTTGCCGGACACGGTCCCGTGCGGCTGCGTCGAAGAAGCACAAGGCGTCGACCAAGGCATCGCCCCGAGCCATTGCACCTTCTGCCGCGGCAACAGGAGGAGCACCCCACATGGGCCGAGCCGATCGAGAGAAGAGCGAGCCCGCTCCGCCACCATCGTCTCGTCTTGGAGCTGGTCCAAGAGAGCCTGGTTTGTCTCACGGAGCTCCTCGACCGTCTTCTCGACCCCTGCGCAACAAACAAGGAAGAGTGAGCCTGCGGCATAACAAAGAACTTCGAGAACCAAACAAAAACAAGGTGTAAGCCTCACCGTCGCAGTGCTGCCCCAGTGCGGCGAGGTCGCTGGTCAGGCCCTCAGCACGCTGCTCCAGCCTGCGCTTCTCGGCCAGCGTGAGGAGCTTCTCAGACCTAAGGTCCTCGATCAGCCGGCCCGCCTCCACCAGGGCCAGATCCTTGCGGATCACCTCCTGCCGCGCCGCCCCCCCTCTCGGCAGCTCGGGCGGTGGCGGCGCCACTCACGGCGTCTTCGGCCTCTTTTCTCCCCCGCCTCCGCTGCGGTTCGGGCGGCGGCGGCCTCGCCACGGGCGTCAGCAGCCTCCTGCTTCGCCGCCTCGGCTTCAGCCCGGGCAGAGGTGGCCTCGCTTCGGGCGTCCGCGGCCTCCTTCCTCGACGCTTCGAGAACGGCGGCGGCCTCCTCCCTGGATCGGGCGACCTCGCCTCGAGCCACCCGGACCTCCGCCTCCGCCTCGTTAAGCCGGCTCGCCATCTGGGCGTTCCGGCTCAGCTCCGCGCGGAGATCTCGAAGCTCCGCCTCGGCCCTCGAGGGCGGCTGACACCTGTGCGGATCGGCCCGCCTCCTCGGAGCAGGACCGCTCCGCCTCCGCCATAAGCGCGGCCACCTCCTGGAAGATGGACCGCACCTCGCGCGGTGCCCCCCGCTGGGCCGGCTGCTCGACGGGAACCACGGCAAGGGGCGGGCTCACGGGACGGGAAACGGCCATATCGGTCGGTCGAGCTCGATGTCGGGCAGATCCTCCTCCGCCTCGAGCTGCCCCGACAGCGACCCGCCGCTCGACGGCACGGGCCCCGACTCCCTCCGTCCCTCCGCCGGCGCTTCCTGTTGCGGATCGGTCGAGGGAAGGCTCGACCCCGGGCCCTCTTCCCTGGCCGGGCCCTCCGGCGCCTTGTCGGCGCTGGCCGGCACGACGGGCGCCCTCCACCGTCATCGAGCCCGCGGCGAGGAGCGGCCCCTGCTCCAGCTCGTTCAGGAGGTCCTCCACCGTCGGCTCCTTCTCCGCCGACGCCTCTCCCCCCCTTCCCTCCTCCGCAGCCCGGCCCGTGCTGGTTGGAGCCACAAGGGGCGCAGTCTCCTCAGCCCCAGACGCCGGCGGGGCCGTGCTCGCCCCAGGCGCTTCCCCCGGAACAGCCGTCGTGGTGAGGGGAAGGATGGCGCTCCCAGTTGGCACCATCGCAGGAGGAGAGGAGGGGAGGAGGCAGCAGCTTCGGCAGATACGGCGGTGGCAGGCTCGATGCCATGAGCTGAGGCCCCTGCAAACGAAATGACGGAGATGTCAGAACCAGGAAGAGTACCTCCTCGACCCCTATGGTCGATGGCGACGGCCTCACCAAAATTTGCGACGATCATCCGGCCCCCTCGAGCCATGGCAGCTCGGGCCTTCTCCAGCCAAGCGGCCTCTCTAGCGGAGGAAGGTGCCATACCTCGAGGTGCCTGTGCCTCGACGGGGCTCGAGGCCTTGGCCCGCTTGGACGAAGCGAGGTCCACCTCCTGGTAGGAGCGCTTCCCCCTGAGAAATGGAGATGGCACGCGTCATTAAAAGCAAAGAGGTGAAGCCTCACTACCGACGAGACCCAAGGAAACTACTCACCCGAAGCGGCGGCTGGGCTTCTTCCCGGAGTCGCCGGACCCACTCGGGGGCTTCGAGCCCACCCCACGGCTCGAGCCCTGCGCCTGGGCCGTCTCCGCAGGGCTGGGATGGGGGAGGGCTCTCGACGCCTCCCATGGCTCGACCTCGAGGGAGAGCTCTCCTTCCGCCCCACATCGCGGGAGGGCGACCGCACCACCCTCGTGCTGACGTCGTGGCGCTCGCCCCGGCGCGGGCTCCGGGACCTGCTCCGGCGCCCGCGCTGGTGGTCGCGCCCTCCCGCGTCCGCCTCCGCGTCCCGGCGGCGGTGCGGCGATGGACTCCGGGGACGCTCGCGCCCCTGGTCACGAGATGCTCGGGGGCTCCCTCCCCGACGCTCATGATGGCGCGGGCTCGACGCCTCTTCTTGCGCCCCTCCTCCGCGGGCTCAACGGCGCCCTTGACGGCTCGCGGGGGTCGGGCCCGGAACCCTTCTCGACCTGTCGGCCGCCTCTCGAGGCCCGACCCCTCTCGAGACCCCCCGTCTGGGCTGACGCGGGGGCGGCCTCCGTTGACGCTGTGGCCGAGGCGCTCCGGGTCCGGGGCTTCCTTACGACCGGGGCGCGTCCGGCGCGGAGCTCGACGGACCTCGGGCCCCGACGAGGCAGGGATCGGCGCCGCCTTCCGCGGCTGCGCCCCGTGCCCCTTTTGTCGGTGGGACCTCCAGTGTACCCTCCTGCACAGAGGGGCGGTCAGCCCTGTCATCAACGAGCCCCGCGCGCATCAAGCGCGCATCCATCCCCTCGTCGTCGTCCTCCTCCTCGTCACTACTCTCCTCCTCCGAGCTCGAGGAGCTTAGCTCGGGGACCCGTCCCCAGGCTGACGGTTACGACGGGCCTTCGCCAGTCTCTGCTCCCGAGCTAAGCGACGCAAGTTTTTATCTTTCTCTTTCTTTTTTTTTGCATCCTTGCTCTCCTTGTCCTTTGAGCAGAGAGGCGCCTCACCTGAGCATCCGCGGCGTCTTCCCTCACCGGGGGCCTCGACGCGCGACAAGTAAATGCCCCCTGAAGAAAGGAGAAGCGTGATGAGACAAACCACAAGACGGATGCAAACGGATCAAAGGAGGAAGAAGGGGGAGGAGGCTCGAGACAGCTCGACTCGAGGGAGGCTTACCAGGTCAAGACACCCCTCGTCGGGTGCCATCGCAACCAGGTGGGAGAGTTCAGGGACGAACGGCCCCTGGATCGTAATCGACACCCGGGAGACGCCCTCGTTCTGGGACAGCCTCTCTTCGGCCATCCTCGAACGATTGAGCGCCTCGAGCTGAGCCTGCGGGCCCATCTCGTGCATAAGAAGGGGGCGGTCCGCCAGCGGAAGAACTCTTCGCTGGTGGAACGCCCAAATGACCGCTTGAACGGTCAACTTCTTCTCATCCACCAGCGTCTTCATCATCTCCATCAACGGGCCAGGTGGCGTTGCCTGTCCGCCGCGACGCCCCAGGTCCACTTCTCCGGGCGTCGAGTAAGGACCCTGCCGTGTACTGCGGAAGGAGGCCACCTTCGTTCCGAAGATAGAACCAATGGTCGTCCCACCCGGCCTGGTTGGTGGATAGCTTATATCGCAGGTACTCGCGGGGGACATTGGCCGACGAGGTCCCCGCCCTCGCAGTGATGGCAAGGGAGCCCATGCGCACGGGCCGCCTCCCGCTGGGCTTCAGGGACTTGATGAAGAGCTCGCCCGGAAGAGATGGACGAACATCTCCCAGTGCGGCTCCATCTTCAGGTACCCCTCGCACACCGCGGCAAATATGGCGGCGTGCGAAATGGAGTTGGGGGAGAAGTGTTGCAGCTCCACCTCGAAATGGTGGGCCAGCCCTCGCAAGATGCGGCTCGGCGGGACGCCGAGCCCCATACGGTGGTAGCGCGTGAAGCTCACCACGTACCCCTCCGGCGGGTGCGGCTCCCGGTGCTCCGCCGACGGGATAACCCACCATGCGGGTCCCTCCTCCGGGTTGGGGCGCAGAAGCCCCTGGGCCACCAGCGAGTCCATCTCGCTCTGCGTCACCTTCGACGGGCTCCAGTCCTCGGCCGGCAGCATCTGTGTTTGGGCGGCCATGACGGTGGCGCGGCGCGGATCCGAGCGCGGGCGGGCGGCCGGAAATCCCCAATCGACTAGCTCGAAGGAGAGGGCGCGTAAAGGCTACGACGGGGCGCGAAGGCAAAGGCAAAGTAAAGGGTTCTTTTTCCCTCTTTCGGTATTTATAGGGGGAAATCCAGACGGGCGCGATCTCCCACGACGTAAAAAGGTAACAGAATGCATTCAATGCGCCCACCTAACCGCGTCTCGAGCCGGGTGCAGGATACACGCGTTACCTCTCCATTCGCTCCACTACCCGGGCCCGCCACGACCGTCGCTCCGGCTTCGCGCCCGCCGCACTCCCTGACGATATCCGCCTAAAAAGGCGTGCCCAACGGGCAGAAGGACTCCCAGACGAAGGAGGCTTCTTCATAAAGGTAAAAACGGGCCCCGGCCCTAAGTCTCGAAGCAGCGAAGGCTGGCCCTCGAAAAGGGTTCGACAGCCGGCTTCGAGCACCCGAGTCAGGGACACCAAGGGGCGCCACTCGCGGCATTACTCGAGGGCCGAGCCCTCGAGGCCCCTCACGTGTATCCAAGGCGGGGAGCTCGACGTGCAGTGAGATCCCCTCGGAGGGAGGCATCGAGCCACCGGGTCCTATCGAATGGACCCGGCACTCCTGCAGACTGAGCACCCATGCTTTATGAGACCGCCTCCGGGCCACAGTCGACCCCTAACGAACGGGGCACGAGCTCTCACTTGGATTCCCCGTTACCAGCTCACCGGGAACCTCGATACTCGCCCACTCGGGGTAGTACGAGGCATCCCCCCTCGCATCCGACGATCGAAAGGACTCGCGGGATGACAAGCCAGGGCAATCGGCATGCTGGACAGCTCGAGGAGCCGGCCAGTCGGTTCAGCCTGGCACCCCTCGACGAAAGAGGGTCTAAAAACTCGGACAGTTGCGATTAATCTCCTTTTTATATGAGCATGAGATTTTCAGGCCTCGGGTGAAAGCTCGACGACCCCCATCTCGCCTGAGCCCTCGAGCCGGACCTCGAACGATCGCGGTCGTTCTCCGTCTCGCTCAAGCCCTCCGAGCCAAGCCTCGGACGGAGTCTCCCACGACAAAGGAAGGTAACCATAAACATTTAATGAGACTACCAAACCACATTTCGAGCCTGTTGACAGGTACACACGGCGCCGCGATCTCCGCTCCCGTCGATATTCCGCCTAAAAAGGCGCGCCCACTGGGCAGAAGGCTCCCAACCGACGGAGGATTTCTTCGGGAAGCCCACGAGGGAGTTCTAACCACTCCCCCATGGCCTCGGGGGCTACACCCGCGGTGTCGCTCGCACGACTCCCACCCAACGAATCAAATCGACAAAACCCTCGAGACATTAGCTATCCATCGAGATCCCAATCTGGAGCCCCTGCTCGAATGCAAGCACTCAAACAAGGGCTCGGGGGCTACTGTCGGTGGTACAAAAAAGGGTACCCCCAATCAACGCAAACACCCGAACGCTCCGTCTCCGTCTCGCCCGAGCCCTCCCAGCGAGGCCCCGGGTGAACGCTCCGTCTCCGTCTCGCCCAGCCAGGCCTCGGGCGAACGCTCCGCCTCCGTCTCGCCCGAGCCCTCCCAGCCAGGCCTCGGGCGAACGCTCCGCCTCCGTCTCGCCCGCGCCCTGCCCAGCAAGGCCGGTCGGGCGAACGCTCCGTCTCCGTCTCGCCCGAGCCCTCCCCTCCAGGCCTCGGGCGAACGCTCTATCTCCGTCTCCGCCCGAGCCCTCCCAGCCAGGCCTCGGGCGAGCACGATCGCTCTACGTCTCGCTCGAGCCCTCCAGACCTCGGGGCAAGCGCCCCCCCACACCTCGAGCCTTAACACGGACCTCGAGCTGCACAGACAGCCGTACCAGCCCATACCACATTTAATGCTTAACCTTCACCTACCCGGTCATATCCACTAGTGCACGGCGTGTACCACAGTAACTCGTGGTAAAGGTCAAGTCTCGTTTTCACCACAAGCATGGGCAAAAGGACACCAGTGCAGCACTGTTCGGCCATGCCAGGCACTGTACCCCTCGAGGCGGCTATGCGCCCCTCGAGCCCTGCGCTATAACACCTCGAGGCCGGTCCGCGCCCCTCGAGCCCCCGTGGCACCACCTCGTGAAGCCGGCTCCGCGCCCTTCGAGCCCTACTACTTTCGTGCTCTTGAGAACAGGTACCCCAAGACCCGGAGGGACCCCGCCGCGTACTGTACATTCCGGATGGGTGCTGTACGGCTCCTGCCTCGTCGCGCCACACACGTCCGCACCCAGGATGGAAGCCACGACCCAAGGACGCCTCAACAGAGACAATCACATCGGCTCCAGTGGCCCCGACAAGACAGGGTTCCTACCCTTCTCCGTATGGGGCACCATACGCCCCGACCCTTGTAATACTTTTATGTAACCCTGGCTTCCCCTTGCTCTATAAAAGGGGACGCTAGGGCCCTCATTCGGGACAAAGAACACAACACACGGGTCCACGCACAGACACGAGTCCGGACTCCGGTCCACGCTCACTGAGCTTGTATTCTCCCCTGTACAAGCACTTAGGTGCAAGTAATACAATAACATCTCCCTCCGCTGGACGTAGGGCCTTCTTTGCCCGAACCAGGATAAATCCTTGTGTCCCCTTGCATCACCATCCAGGAAGAGAAGCACGTGATCATATTACTTGTTGGTGTGACACCCCCGGGTACGAAACACCGACAGAGGTTATCTATGAGTGGTAGTCACAAGAGTTCTTCTAGGCGCACCTCTGTATCCCTCTGCTCGCGACCACTTGGAAACCACCCTGGCGGATGGTCCCTTCACAAGAGTTCTTCTGGGCACCTCATCTTTTTTACATAAGGAAGACACCCGGGGGCTTGGCCATCTCCGTTGTCACTACTATAAAACTCATGGGACTAAGAGAAGTTCTACACTCCTATAGGATATGAACTCCTTGCTTCCTAGGCAGGGTATTTATAGGCGGTTTTTTCTTGGTCTATGGACATGGTTCATCAACAAAAGTGACCGCTGGAGCAATAATTCAACCAATGTACTGTGGTGCATGTGAAGCTTGATATCGGTAACAGAGTTGTTTCCCACATGCATTTCAAGACAAAAACGACAAAGTTTGCAGTTGCAGAAAACGACAAACGTCATTATTACACACAGCTGGAACACTCACCGGTCAATTATTGTTGGCCCCATGGTAATTTTTATTTAGTGGGGGGTAATACGGGATGTTTGTTGAAAACATTACCCACCTGAAGCTGAATATTTATTCCTCGGACAGTTTAAGCAACGAATTGGTGTCATGTTCCGACTCCTCATTTTCTTTAATAGATTATCTGATCATATATTTCTGAAGATCCCAAGTGCCGACTACTAAAGTACTCGGAACCCAGGCTCGGGGGCTGCAGGGTATAATCTATAAAGAAAATATTTTTTCTTATCCAAGAATTACTTAGAGAAGGCTCAAAAGATCCTCAAAGTTATTATAAATAACAAGAGGCTCGGGGGCTACACCCTATGAGTGCACTTTTTAGGAAAAAGTGCACGTCATGGAAGTTTTTACCTACGGAGCACTTCAAGATTTCTCAGATATTATACTCGGAGATTCTCAAAGAGAAACCAGAAGATAATGATCTGAGAAAATAATGAAGAGCTCGGGGGCTTGACGGACCAGGATGTCAGAGATATCATCAGAAGATGATCCCTCCGACTAATCCCGGACGACATTGGAGATCCGAAAATTTGATACGAAGCGTATTTGGATTAGGACTCTTATTGTAACCTAGTTGAGTTCTTAAAGAAAGTCTTGTAATTAGAATATGACTCCTCTGATGTAACCGACTATGACTCGGTCTGCGCTCTGCTTCACCCGGATATATAAGGGGAAGCAGGTGCGGGCTCCAGAGATAATCGAACATTGAATCATAATCATACACAAGGCACACGCCGCACTGGACGTAAGGTATTACGCTATTCAGCGGCCTGAACCAGTATAAATCGCTATCCCTGTATACTCGCCGAGTCCTACGAACGCCGATCCCCACCGAACAAATCATCTGAGATTACTTAAGACAAGTTGCCGGTTAACAAACACCGATAAACTCCTTCACGAGCTGAGAGCACGGCTTCTGTGGAATGGTCTTGACGAACATGAGGGAATTGAAGCGCGACAGATGTGAAGAACATGAGGTACTCCGATGGCAGGAACCTCACGTCGCGGACCTCGTCGGGCTAGTTCAGGAAGTAGTAGAACGTCATGCCGAACCAGACACCAAACAACATGGACGTGATGCTTGTGGACAGCTCCAGTAGCGTTGCTGGAGCTCCTCATCACAGCCGAGGTACGCCTCCATGTCTATCTCCAGCGTCGTTGCGACACACTTCACCCGGTGCACGACGAACACGGTGGTTGCGGCTACTGTGAGAGACGTAGCAATGATGTTCATCCATCACTGGGGACATGGTGAAGGACAGGGACATCAGCATGAGGACGCAGGCATGGACGACGAGCTTGATGGCGCGCGGCATGCCCGGCGACGACTTGGGGCTGGGTCCAAGAACTCTGAGACGAGAACACAGAGAGAGAGCCCCAGGAGGAAGGTCTGGTACGACATGTGCACTTGCTTCTTCTTGTCATTGGAGTACTCCGCAACCATCGGCACAACAAGACCAGTCGCATGGCGGATCCAGAAAAAATTAGGAGGGCTTATTCAACCTTTAGACAGGTTCAGTCCTCCTCAGTGTATATCCATGACAAAAAATTTATGGGAGACTTAGTGGAGCTCCATGGGTCCAGTGGTTATAGGGGGTCTAGAGCCCTACCAACCCCATCGATAGATCCGCCCCTATCGCATGAACCATGGTGATGAGCAAACAAGATTGAGCAAGAAAAGTACGTGCTTAACAATTGAAAACACACACTGTACGAGTTTGAGGAAGGAAGCCTACAAGATCGAGGAAGAAATTAAAGAGGTTATCAGATCAACAATTGAACAACACACTGCATGCTGTGACACCTTGAGTCGACATGAAACTGAAACCCATGCCTCTTGAGAGTCCAAACTGCACCAGCTCCGCCTCCGACCAACTTGCTCTGTTGCTCAGTGCAGTGAGCATGAGAGTATCATCTTAGCTCCGCCTCCACCCTGATTTTAGGAAGGCCCTAACGTGCCATGCGCGTTTTGTCAGCAGTCAGCATTGCTGCTTACATCAGGCATCAGCACAGTGCTAGAGATCATCCCGTATGAAATCACAACACGGGTATAGCGTTGATTGTCAGGGAAAAGACAAAAGGTGGCTTCTTAAACTTTGGATTGGTATTCGGCTCTACCCACCTATAGAAACGCGAATAATAGGTGGATTTGTCTGCCATAGTTTTAACCAAAACCTACCTCTAAATGGACAAGTAGTATTCCACATCAAAGTTTGAGGGGGTGATTTTGGGGAAAAAAAAATTGGGTGGGGACTATCTTCAATGACACCCACCATGCATGGATGTCACGTATATCCATGCATAGTTATTTAACAAGTTATTTGATTTTTTCCAATTAATTCTCCTTAATTTATAGAGCAATCCACGGTTGGATGATTATATATGGACACACAACATAAATCCATGATGGGTGCTCATGGATACATTGTGGGGATAGTCTCCATCCAATTTATCCCCCCAATTTAGAGTGTTGTCGAGATACAGTAACTACGACCACAATTTGTGAGATACAAAGGGAGAAAGTCTACCACCTATTAGTTTTTGCCCTTGTGGATCTTAAAGTCATAACCATGAAACCGTTTTTTCTTTTCTAATTTATAATAAAAGTTAAATAAAATCCTAGCATGTTTTGTCCGAGGGTGAGCCTAGTTTGGAACCATTGACACCACTAGTAGTTAGCAAGCAAAGAGAAGCTATAGTTAACAGTTTTTTTATGAGTACCTTCAACAGGGCCCCTACTCTATTTTTTGGAGCACAGGAAAAAAAACTTAATCCAAGAAGACCCTAACTCAAGTCCCTACTTTATAAAGATAAAGACTGTCAAATCTTTCCCCTAAGACTCGTCTCTCAATGATGTTTAGGGAGCTCACAACTTCTTGAAAATTTCTTTCACGATGCCAACTCCCTTCAAGTAGGAGAAACCCTCAAATCCCAAGTAGGGGCCATTATTGAAATTTCTCTTAATGCATCTCTAGTAGGGCCTCTATCCAGTCCTATGTCCTACTTTGAGGGGGGAGCTCGTGGAAAAAAAAACTCATTCTAACAGGGTCCTACTAATGCCCTCATAAGCATGACGACCTCATTGTCCCCTCAAATTCTCATTCATGACACTCCGAAGGGGGGCATATATTTTTTCGTATCTGTCTTTGTCCACCCCTCCCCTAGCCTCTTCTAGATCTTGCACGCGCATGGCCCCATGGTCGTTATTGCCACCCTTTCCAGTGACTCCACCCCACCCCCCCCCCCCCCCCTCTAAGAGGGTCCTACTAATGCCCTCATAAGCATGACGACCTCATTGTCCCCTCAAATTCTCATTCATGACACTCCGAAGGGGGGCATATATTTTTCGTATCTGTCTTTGTCCACCCCTCCCCTAGCCTCTTCTAGATCTTGCACGCGCATGGCCCCATGGTCGTTATTGCCACCCTTTCCAGTGACTCCCCCCCCCCCCCCCCCCCCCCCCCCGCTTTGGTAGACTTCATCAATTGTCAGGCCATGTCAGTTCGGGTCGAGCTAGTCAAAACCCAACCTGACTTGAGCATCAGGTTGTAAATCATGGCTCGTGCATGCCCGTTGTATAGCTCGATGGTCCTCAGGTTAGCCGCCACTAATGTCCTCTCCCCTCCACTTGGAGAGTCATCTGTACAAAGTTCACACAATAATCAAAGAACTTCCTTGACCAGTTTTTTGGCTTAATCTCACCAACAGTTCAAAGTCTCATGGTTGAGATATTTTAGAATATGGGATCCCATTCCCATACATCACACATAATTTGACATTCAATTCAGATGCCTTTCTGAATATGAGTTCAGGACGCGAACTGAGCGTAGCTCAGCTGGTTGGGTTCCTTGTGGTGGAACCTGCCCACCCGGGTTCAAGTCCTCGACTTGACACGGGTGTTCGCATTTTCCTAGATTTATTCCAGGATTTAACGGCGCTATTCTTTCAGTGGTAGGCGACGTGCCCGTCGACAGCGAGGCGTCTGTGGTGACTTCGTCAATCTCGAGATTTGCCGGTCCAACTCGGTTCTTCGGAGGTGCTCATAGGGGTAGAGTGTGCGTGCGTGCGTTCATAGTAGGGGTAGGGTGAATGTGTGCTCGTGTTTGTGAGCGTCTGCGTCTGTAACTGGGTCTCGCAAAAAAAAATATGAGTTCAGGACTACAAATTCATTTGTTTTGGGTGTTTCTCTCCTATTTATTCTTTTTCCCTAATTTTAGTTCCTTTTCCCTTTTTTTATCCCTAGTGAATGGAACGTTTGCCCCATGCCCTCCCCTCATGTTTCTTTCTCGTCTTGCACTTTTGTGCTTCTTCCACATGCACGAAGCCCTGGAGCACATGCCAGCTGAAGCCAATCAGGATGGAGTAAACCCTCTTACTGCTATTTTTCTGGGATCCCCAAGTATAGGTCTACTAGCTTGATAGTGCGCGCTTCGCTGCGCAGGCAAAGGTTAAATTAATAAATAGATAAAATCAAAAGCATCTAATTATAAAACAATTTATATTTAGGAGATATTTATTTTTTTGACTAAATTTTAACATGTGTAACATCGAAATGTTATGACACTAATTTAAAGTAGTAAAATAGGCTACTAATAAAACTAATTATACAAATAAAGACAAAAATAGTGAACGTAAAAGGAAAGAGCAAAATAACCTAAAGGAGGAGGAAAAGACAAAAAAGAGGAACGAACAGTAGCGTCACAGAAAAAGAGGAATGCATAGTAGCGTTACAGTCCCTGGAGCTGTGAAAGCTCTAAAAAAAACTCATACTTGAGAGATACTATTATGGGTGCACTGACGTCACACCGTTTTTTTGAAAAGAGAAAAAACTATGCGGAAGTTTGTTAAAAATATATGTGCTAAATTTAAGGAAAAGAGAGAAAAAAAACTCGTGGTTCAGGGATACTATTATGAGCGCTCTATGAAGACGTTAGTTTTTGAAAGTAAAAAACCTATACGAAAGTTTTTTAAGAACCTATGCTAAAATGAGAGAAAAAAAAGAAAAACAATAACCATAAAAGAAAATAAAAATGAAATGAACAGTAGACTAAGACATGAAGAGGTAAAAATAACTCCTCATTAAGAATATTATTATATAAAATATTATATATCTTATAGTACTATTGAACGCGCTACCGGCATCGGTTTTTTAGAACGAAAATCATGAAAAAAAGAAAAAAAGAAGAAGAAAAAAGCAGAAAAGAAACATAAAAGGAAAGGAAAAAAACGAAAGCAAAAAAGCAAAAAAAAAAAAAAAGCTACAGTACATCAAGCGTTGGGAGGCCGCCAATCCTCCCACGGTCATAGGTTTATATTATGCAATTAATTTTGTTAATAGTATTTAATACTCTAAATTAGTGTTAAACACCGATATGACATCCTAAAATTTTAGCTTAGAACTAAGCAATCTCTTAATATATCAGTCACTATATAAGTATAAAACGCACGCAAGTATTGAGAGGCTGTTATCCCACAATTAGAATTTGTATTATTAGACGCGCTACCGTCACATCGGTTTTTAATAGAAAAAGATGCCTACAAAAATCTTAAAAAGAAAAAAATAGAAAAAGTAAAAGAAAAGGGAAAAAAGAAAGAAAGAAAAAGCTACAGTAGCCTACCCCGCAGGAGGGCGCCAATCCTCCCGCGGGTAGAGGTTGTATTATTATGTGTCAAAAATGGATTTAGCCCAAGTGTTCTAGCTTGTATGATCTCCTGTATTTCTTCCAATTGAGTTTGCAGCTGTCTGAGGTAGAGGAAGAGGACTGAAAATTCTGTCCATTTCAAAGTTTAGGAAGAATCTAACTGGGCATTTGGACTTTCTAGTAAAGTAGAAAAGTTGTGGATACTTAGTCTTCATACTTTGATCCACCCAAATGTCAGACCAAAACAACAAGGAGTTACCTCTACTAGGACTGCATGTGGCAAAAGTCTGATATTTGTTGAAGAGTTTCAAATTTTCTTTCGACCAGAAAAATCCCACCGGGCTTCTTGCATGAGATGGAGTAACTTCATCTGGAAACGTAACTTCGAAATCCAACACAGCCAATGATCCTTCCATTATTATTGCTTCATTCACGTGACATTTCAAGCAAACTGACTTCAGTACGTTGTTGCAGCGTGCAGTGGCGAAGCCAGAAATAATATATAAGAGGACCGGTCGAAAATAGTCAACATATAAAAACTGACTGCAGCTTAAACGGTAAGATTCTTCATGATGATATTTTAAGTTAAATTATCGATGTGACACGATCGCTCATATTTTTTTACATGTATAAAAGTACCTAAGGTATTATTTTTTCAGTGGTGGACGATATGTCCGATGATAACAAGGCTCTATGTTGATTTAAAAAATGTAAAGACCTACCAATTTAGTATTTTGGAGGTCTTTATAGAAATGATTTGTGTATATGTTTTGTATGACTTTATTATCTACTCCATCCATCCCATAAAAAGTATGGCTATGAGATTCATGTTGGTTAAACTTTTAAAAGTTTAACTAAATTTAGAGAAAATATTAGTAACATTTATTTTTTTAAATAGTTTTATTATGAAAATATATCCAACGATCTAGCTAATGGTACTAATTATTTACTATAAATACTAATATTTTTCTTTTATACATTTGGTCAAGATTGAAACTATTTGATTTTTGGAAAGTGAGAATGACACTTTTTATTAAACTGAGTACAAGATATAATAGATTTATATGACTACAATTTTATTATATTCTTCCTCTCAACATAAATAAAAATTATAATATTATATAGTAGTAAAAAAATTGTTGAAAAATATTAAGGGGGGGGCATAGCCTCTACCAGCGCCCCCTGGCTCCGCCACTGACAGCATGCCTTGCCGATCCACCCAAATATTTCATGACCCTAATAAATATATAATTGACCAAAATATACATGGCAGCCAGATTAATCAAAATCGGTCCATATACAGCCAATTGAATTGGTTCTTACGCCCTCCATTCTAAATTATAAGTCATTCCAAGAATCTTGGAGAGACAAAACTTTTTCAAGTTTGATCAAAGTTATAAAAAAAAACAAAGATTCATGATATCAAATAGGTATATTATGAAAATATAACTAATAAAGAATCTAATTATATTATAAATGTTATTATCTTATTATATAAATTTGGTTAAACTTGAAAAAACTTTGACTCTATAGTATTCTTAGAATGACTTATAATTTAGCATGGACGGAGTATATCAGATATGGATATATCCGGTATTTTTTACTCAAAAAAATACGATATGATCCTAGCTATTATTAATGGTCAAATATGAACCACACTGATGACGGGAGTCTTAATTAGCGCGCGCGCTAGCAGTGGTAGCAGCGCGCGTCCACCGAAATCAATAGCGACGCACATATTATAAGACCTGAGCAAGACATGTACGTATTCCTGACACGCAGACCACGTGCTAGTAGTACTAGTACGATACGTTCTCTCTTCCCAAGTCTAGTTTTTTTTTTATGGACCTATTAGTGTTTCTCTTATCTAGATTCATTTTTTTTCTCTTTCGTCGGGATAGCGCGTTTGGGGGAGATAAAAAGGATGGAGAATTATTTGACATCCATATAGATGTAGAAGTAATATTTTCAAAATTGATAATATCTTATATTTCATAATACTTTATATTATATGAAATTAATAATTTAATTGATACAGAAAATAAAAAAAAAATAATTATAAAAAGACACGCAAGGTTACTAGGAAAAAAGTAAATCTTATTTATCGAGATATATTTGACTTTGCAAATAGCTAATATAAAGCACATACAACTTTCGTTTTCCGGTGCTAAATAGTTGTCATTAATACTATAAAAAAACAAGTCATAGTAAGCAGATAAAAATACATGAAGCTATGTTAAACTTTATATTTATAAACTTCAAACTACACATTACAAACTATGAACTTCTAGATTTAATACATTGATCTATCATATATAAACTTTATACTGGTGGATTCAAAACTCTAAACTATCCTACTATAAACCTTATATGGTTAGGTTCAAAACTTTACACTCAGAGTTTACAAACTTTGAATTATCGTATTACAATTTTGTATTGCAAGATTCAAAACCTTACATTTAGAATTTATATAAACTTTAAACTATGACATTACAAACTTTTTACTGCTAGGTTTTAAAAAATTAACCTATCCATATTACAAACCTTGTATTGCCACGTTCAAAACGTTACACTTAGACTTAGAATTTATAAAATTAAACTATCACATTACAAACTTTGTACTCCTATATTCAATAGTTTGATCTATCACAATATAAACTTCATACTGTTAGGTTCAAAAATTTACACTCATAATTATAAACTTTGAATGCTAGGTTTAGAACTTTAAACTATCATATTATAAACTTTGTGCTGCTAGGTTTAAAACTTCACGCTCATAATTTATAAACTTAAACTATCACCTTATAAAGTTTTTACCGCTAGGTTCAAAACTTTGAACTATCACATTATAAAATTTGTAGCGCTAGATTCAAAACTTTACGCTCAGAATTTATAAATTTTAAACTATCACATTATAACTTTCTACTCTGCTAGGTTCAAAACTTTATACTATTACATTAAACTTTGTACTATTAGTTCCAAAAACTTAACACTCAGAATTAATAAAACTTATGACTATTATATTGCAAAATTTGTACTCCTAGGTTCAAAACTTTAAGTTATCTTTAAACTATCACATTATAAACTTTTACTAAAAATTTCAAAACTTTACTATCAGAATTTATAAACTTTGAACTATCATCACCTTTACACTCAGAATTTATAAACTTTAAACTATCATCACATTACAATCTTTATACTATTAGATGCAAAACTTTGATCTATCATATTATAAATTTCGTAGTGTATTATGACATATGAAACTTTGTATATAACTATGAAACTTTATATCGTTAAGAGCAAAACTTTATCGTCACAAAAAAATATTTCAAAACATATTCAAGATGGATCTACTTTTATAGATGTCGTTATAATAAACCCAATGGTGCAAACAGAATTAAAAATAGAGACTTAACAAAAAAGTTATCACATTTTAAAGTTTTGTATATCTTTCAAAAAAAAATAGATCTGACACAGACTGCACGTGTCCTCTCTCGTACTCCCTCACTCCATGCTCTGTTCTCATCTCCCCTTGCGCCACACGTTCCATTCGTCCTCTCCTGTTCACGCGTCTACTCCCCGCTGTCTTCCACTCTTCCTTGTGCCACGCGTCCGTGCGCTGCTACCTGAGGGCAGCGCACGCGCGTCAACTAGTGATTTGGCACCGCGCCCCGCTCCTCCCCGTCCTCCTCCTCCTGCTGCTCACCACCACCACGGCCACTGGCGTCGCGTCGCACTCGCAGCCAACGCTCCCAGCGCCATCGGTCCAAGCCGCCGCCGTGGTGCCCCCCTCCTCGACGCTGGCGTCGAGGCCCCCCGCTCGCTCTCGCCCTCGCCGTGGTCCTCGCGGCGTACCAATCCCACGCGAATCTCCCAAGAACGTGAGGTGTAATTTCCCAACCCGTCCTCCCCACCACCTCGGGTCCTCTGCTCTTCCTCCTCTCCTCGTCGTCCTCCGCTC